>CM060305.1:125791539-125799039 GCA_030674185.1 Monoplex corrugatus
GTTACCGGATATGATACAGGAGACAAAGGATGAATATGTTTGCCTTAAACAGCTTCCTGGTAGCTTCGGTTTCAGTTTCTCAAGATTTGGTCTCCGCGTTTGGAATAAATTCCATACACTCTGACGCCATATTGGTGCCATGTGATGGACGAGATCAAAAATGATCATGGCATAAGTTATTCGCCTGCACATAAGCTCCATGCATTGGCAAGGTCTTGGGTTTCTTTTTTTTTTCAGGATCATCGCATTTAGGGAGATTTCCATTGTGCTCTTTTTTTTTCTTGTCCCAGTTTCTTCGCCACCTTAACTCTTTTCCTACCAAGAAAATAGGTCACTGTACTAACTATTGACCAAACAATGTTAGGAGAGAGACTTCAGAAACACTCAAATTACGCCTGTATTTTGCCATTTTTGCCGCTTCAAACGTCGTGTAAACGCAGAAAGGAAATGACAAGAATATATTCCCTTTGCCGGAAAAAGATTCACGTCAGCAATACGGTCATTTTCTATTTATATACTCGAAACTGAAACTACGGTTCAGGGCACGAAATCCTCGTGACGCGGTCCACGGAGAGAGAAAGCTGAGGCACGAGGATCTCGTGACGCGGTACGGAATGTGTTAATGGCCACAGAAGCTGGCATTTTTATAATACGAGGATGATGATGGCGATCAGGATGATAATCATGATGCTTTAGAATTCCATCTAAGATTGAGATTGCGTGACAAGGCTGCACTCTACACTTACTATCATAATACATATCCTGGCGTCAACCAGGCCTGAGTGATACAGACATCTGAGGTGTTGGTCAGAAGATTTGAGCAACACCCTCCATAACATATTAGTGAAGTAGATGAGACTTAACTGTGTGGTCCCATCTTCCCAGTAAGTCTGTATTTCGCATAATTCTGGGTAAAAGCCAGCTGGAACCGAAAAATCCCACACTTATTTTTAAGGGACTGATGGGGATTCGAACCCACAAGATTCCAGTCAGCAGTCCCTTGCACTAACCAATACACCAGGTCAGGTATTGAGGTCATACCTGTCGGATGCGTTTTATGTATTTGTATAAATTTGTCACTGGAAAAAAGTAGCCTACATGACAGCAAAAATACAATAATTGCATGAAAACAAAAAAGTGCCAACGGGTGAAAACACATCCAGTCCTCTCCCAGAATGAGCTGACCACACAACATCTCATACAACCACACCACAGAAACCAACCCCTAACTTCAGAAACCCCAACCACCAGGACAAGTAATGACATTTCATCCACCAGGTTCCCCTTCACTTTCCTTCTATTTACATTTCATTGATCTCCAATTCAAGAACAATCCAGACACTTTCTCGTCCAAGCTGCAGGAGTCTGAACACTGTTAGTTTTGAGATAATACCAATGTTTGTCTAATTAGTAGTCGCTCTTGTCTTTCCTTTCAAAGAGGATTCTTGGCCACATCCTATACCTATTCGGTTTTGAGTTAGACGATCGATAGTATGGTGACTCCGATTTAGCTTGTGAAGGTATGATTTTATAGGCCTGTGAATTTCAGACTTTCGAAGATGCAGATTTCTGAAAGTAGTGGCTTTACGTGCACGTTTGTTAACATGCTCATGTCCCTTTCACACCAGCTTATTTGGAAATTAAATGCTGTGAGCATTGTATATTGACATTCATATTTCTTTTGATCGACTCTGAGGTTCCTACTCTATTTTACACTTTTTGAAGAAGATTTATTGCGTAAGTCAGAATGAAGGTTTGATTGTAGTACAGATTGAAGCTAACCACTTTATAAGCTCACATACGTTTCATGTTTAGTTCTTCCATCTCTAGACAAGCTTGTGTCCATTTTCGTTGTTTAGATCAGCAATGGATGCTCTTTTTTTCTTCAAGGGTTTTTTGGCCTCCGTGTAGTATTAAACGTTGTACTAAATTATGAACATTTTCTTTGTTTGTTCTAAATATGGTTCCACCTGTAGCCGTGACATCAGGGGCCGTAATCTCTGTGATTTTCCTCTCCGTTTGTTGACGGCATCAGCAGAACTGTGTGTTGTATCAGTGCCAAATCTTTCGAAGACGGTGTTTCCATTTCTTGTCCTTCGCTTCCTGAGCTAGAGCCTTAAAATCATTCATTTTTCCGATGTTATCGTGATTTCAAAAATGTCTTTGTTTGTGCTGTTGTCAACTTCTAATTACGGTGCTCAGTTTTCTGTCTAGACTATTACTGCGTCACGGTTCTAGGAAGGGAATTGTTTTCTAGATGTTTAATTGCTTCTTATTTCCTTTTTTGATTTAATAGCTCTTAGTTTAGTAATTTTATATCACTGTCCATTGAAATACTGAAATAACTTTCCTGACATTAAACACTCACTATGATGTAAACTGAGTCAGTGTTCGTGACCTGGGAAAGCCATTCTAGATGGATTACTGTCTGGGAATAGTTGCCATCGTGTTCCACCAAAGCAACTCTACCCTTATGCTGTGTTGTTTTTCGTGATTCTCTTTGATTGTCTGGTGGGCTGACTCCCTGTCTATCACACACACACACACACACACACACACACACACACACACACAGAGAGAGAGAGAGAGAGAGAGAGAGGAACACACACACACAGAGACACACACTATCTATCTATGTATCTATCTACCTATTTGTCTGTCTCTCTGTCTGTCTATCTATCTATCTACCTATCTATGTGTCTTTTTGTCTATCTGTCTATCTATCTGTCTGTCTATCTACATATGCCTATCTATCTATCTATCTATCTACCTATCTCCCTACCTACCTATTTATCTGTCTACTTACCTACATGTGGGTATGCGTATGTCATTTACTTATACTTTTGATGGAAACTTTTCAGGTTATTGAAATTAAAAATCCAGCAGAACGTTTTGTAATGATGTATGACACTGACTTTTTGATATAAAAGTGATAGGCACAGAAAAAACTCATGGTAGTTTCTTTTCGTTGGTACATAAATGAAGTCTCTTGTACAAAAATTATAAGACTTGTCTGCCAGTTAGAGGGTCACACATACATGCTTAATCCTTTTTTTGAGAAAGCGAAGGAGAAAGCTTTGAGAACATTCACTGATACGTGTTCTTTCGCAAACGCTATGGAAACTCTCTTGTGAATTCTGTGCACTTGGTTATTGTAAATTACTGTGTGCAGCCCTTCGAAATTGACGTCGTAAGCTTCAAAATAATGTACGCAAAATTTTGGGTGTCCTGAAAGTTTGAGAGGCCGTGGTAGTAAGAAATCAAATTTATCAATTTCAAGCACTTCAATGGAATATGGCGGAAACGGTATCACCGTTATTTTTTTAATGTTATTGGGTTTTGTGTTGTTGTTGTGTTGGGGTTTTGTTGTTGTTGTTGTTGTTTTGTTTTGTGTTTGTTTGCTTGTTTGTTTTTAGCTCTTTTTAATGTAAATTTCATTGTAAAAATTATTGTGTACCTAAAGAAAAATCCAAAGATCATAGATGCAGCTAAATCTTATTTTCATCCAGACAGACTCTTTGGCTTTATCTCGATTTGTGCAACGTTTGTGGCTATTTGAGAGCTTGGTCCGAATTGAAGGAAGAAGGTGAGACGTACGTCTGGGGAAGGGCCATAACTCATACAGTGCAAGTATCAAGGGACAAAACTCATCTTACAGCTCACAGCGCTGGCGTGAGAGTCTTGTCAGACGAGACGCTTCAGAAACTTTTCTTTCCTGTTGTATGTTTTAGGAGAAACAAGAGTAGAAGAAGTGGGGTTGGAAAGGTTTTTCTCTTTTTTTTTTTCTTTTTCATTTTTACCCACATCTTTCTTCTCACCACTAACCCACACACACCACACACACACACTACACACACACACACACACACAACACCACACAACACACACACACACCACACACACACACACACCGTTAAATCACTTACAGTGAAAGAGTTAATCAAGAACGAACGAAACACACACACAACACACCAACAACACACACACACACACAATACACACATTTTTTTTCATCACCCTTATTTTTATTACATAGACTAGAGATAATTTGGATGTCGAAGCACATTTGCTCATCACTGTTCTTCTCTGTCTCTGTCTCTGCCTGTGTCTGGTTTCTGTCTATGTCTCTGTCTCAGCCCCTGTTTGTCTGTCTGTCTGTCTCTGTCTGTCTGTCTGTCTCTTTCTTTCTCTCTCTCTCTCTTTCTCTTCTCATCTCTCTCTCTCTCTCTCTCTCTCTCTCTCTCTCTCTCTCTCTCTCTCTCTCTCTCTTTCCTGTCTCCCTTTCCCTCCCTCTGTTGTGTGTGTGACAGAGGTGGGAATGGGAGGATGTCTGTGAACGCCCTTCTCTGTGATTGTTTGACATCTCTTAACATCTTTGATCTGTGTGTGTTTCATCTACGGGTCTCTTTCCCAAACTTCTCTCTCTCTCTCTCTCTCTCTCTCTTCCTCTCCTCTCTCTCTCTCTCTCTCCCCCTCTCTCTCTCTCTCTCAGTCTCTGTATCTATCTATCTCACACAGACCAGAGAGAGAGACAGACAGACAGAGAAAAGTAGGTGAGAAAGAGAGAGAGAGAGAGAGAGAGAGAAAGAGAGAGAGAGAGAGAGAGAGAGAGAGAGAGAGGAGAGTCACACTCCCTCTCTCATCTCTCTCAATTTCTCATTCCTCATGTTACTCCTCTGATCCACGTCTGTCTCTTGTCTCTGACTGTCTGTCTGTCTGTCTTTCTATCTGTCTCTGTCTCTGTCTGTATGCCTCTCTCTCTCTCTCTGTCACTCTCTGTCTCTCTCTGTCACTCTCTGTCTCTGTCTATGTCTCTGTCTCTCTCCATCTGTATGTCTGTCTGTCTGTCTGCCTGTCGCTCTCTCTCTTTCCTCCCTCTTCCCCATTTCCTTTCCACAATCCTCTCCCCAACTCCTATCCACCCACTGCTTTCTGTATACATAAAGCACGCTGTGTAATCACAAGTTATAAAGAACAGTTGGGTGGAAGTAGGTGGGTGGAGAGCAGTATCGGAGAGTGGTAAGCGAGCATCAGGGAGTTGATGATGGTAAACATGAAAGCATCAGGCGCCAAGGCACGATTGATTTTGTGTGGTGGGGGGCGCGGGGAGATATTTTTTCAGGGGTGGGGGGTGGGGAGGGTGTGGTGGTGGTGAGAAAAAAATCCTGTTGAGATTAGAATAGGTGTTGACTGCAGATTGGGGGCTATTGACAATGATTGATTCGCGTTCCTGGTTTCCTTCAGATGATGCAAGCGGTTGTCAGCATAATCGATAACTGCTTGGAAAACTGTACAGTCTGTTTATGTTGTGATTCAGGGGACGAAGAATGAAAGTTGTGTATGCATCGTTTGTACTTATAACCTGCTGTTACTGGAGATGATGTAGGGTTGATGATCTTGAGAGTTGGCATTATGATGTTTTAATTTTGTAATCATGTGAATATGTGTGAAACGACTCATAGTATGGAAGAAATGAAAAAAAAAAAAAAAACGTACGCATACACGCATATGCATGCAAGCACTTACGCATACAGCGCACACAGACTAAACACAGACTAACACACACACACACACACACACACACACACACACACACACACATACGCCACACACACACACACACACACATACGCACACACACATACGCACACACACACACACACACACACACACACACACACACTTTCTTTCCCCTCTCTCTCTCTGCCTGTCTTCCTGTCTTCCTGTCTGCCTATCTGTCTATTTGTCTCTCTCTTTCTCTCTGTCTCTTTCTTTCTTTCTTTCTTTCTGTCTGTCTGTCTGTCTGTCTGTTTATCTGTCTGTCTGTCTGTCTTTCTGTCTGTCTGTCTCTCTCTCTCTCTCTCTCATTCTCTTAAAAATTGTATTTTCTTATTCCGACTATTTTTGTGATGTCAAGATGAACGATAAGATAGACAACACAGACAGAACTGGTTTCACATTTTGAATATCAAAAAATACAGAATACGATACGGTAATAGGTAATGTCAAATTTTCAACATTCTGTGGAACGAGTTAAAACAACTAATACAAAATAGATAGAACTGACCTCTATTGAAATCGGTCAAATAAACAAACTTCCTAGGACATTAAATGAACTGACCACCTTACACATGCCTAAACATCTCTACCCTTCAATTTTTTATTTATTTTCTTATTTAGTGTAATAATTCAAATTTAGCAGACAATGCTATCAAGTGTATGTTTATATCCAGGACTGAAAAGAAAAGTTTGGTTTGTCAAGTAGATAAACAACATAAAATTGTGACAAAAAATGCAGTGGAGTGTATACATTTAGAAATTAGAGCGAAACGATACATTTTTGTTGTGTAATAGATAAATCAACTTGTAACAATCTGGCTGATGTACAACTGGGAAAGGGACTTCAAATAAAACAGAAGAGACACACAGGAGGATGGGGAAGAAGATAGTGTGAAGAACTTCTGACATAGAGACGTCATTCTTAAAGGCAAGTAGTATCAAGCGACAAAACTCATTTGACAATAATCAGGGCTGCTTCGCCAGTGCTGCCAGACCGATCACTTTGAAAGCTTTTTTTTTTCTTAGTGTGTGTGGGGGGGTGGGGGTGGGAGGGTGGGGGGTATGTGTGTGTATTTATGTGTGTGTGTGTGCGTGTGTATGTGTGTGTGTGTGCGCGCGTGCCTGCGTGCGTGTGTGGTGTGTGTGTGTGTGTGTGTGTGTGTGTGTGTGTGTGTGTGTGCGTGCGTGTCGTGTGGGGGGGGGAGAATGGGTAGACAGAAGTATTTGTTCAACATCTGTATCCTTGTCTTGTCTCTCTCAATCGCACGCTCGCGCGCTAACACAGACATCAGGTTGGCTATATTCTTGCATAAAATAACAAAAGACGTTGACGTTTCATAGATGCTAAGTATATTTGTGTGCGCGTGCATGTACATGTGTGTGCTTGCGCGCGCGCGCGCGCGCGGTGTGTATGTGTGTGTGTGTTATGTGTGTGTGTGTGTGTATGTGTGTGTGTGTGTGTGTGTGTGTGTGTGTGTGTGTGTGTGTGTGTGTGTGTGTGTGTGTGTGTGATCACCTTTTTATGTGTTTACAGACAAATTATTTGAGTTGCCTCAATGAAAAATAGTTATGAACTTGCGGTACATTTATAATTTAAAAAAATTGGTGAGTTCTCTAATCCCCACCCTTTCATAAAGGACTATAAATGGAAAATAATATGAATACAACACGAAAATCTCTGTGTCTGCCTTCCTACCTGCCTTCCTATCTGCCTTCCTACCTGCCTTCCTATCTGCCTTCCTACCTGCCTTCCTATCTGCCTTCCTACCTGCCTTCCTATCTGCCTTCCTACCTGCCTTCCTACCTGCCTTCCTATCTGCCTTTCTACCTGCCTTCCTACCTGCCTTCCTATCTGCCTTCCTATCTGCCTTCCTATCTGCCTTCCTACCTGCCTTCCTACCTACCTTCCTACCTACCTTCCTATCTGCCTTCCTACCTGCC
>CM060305.1:125811539-125816539 GCA_030674185.1 Monoplex corrugatus
ACACACACAGATATATATATATATATGTATATATATATATATATATATATATATATACATTGTATATATAAATATATGTATGTGTATATATATATATATATACGACTCGTATGTATATGTGTGTGTGTGTACGCGCGCGCGCGCGCACGTAAGTGTGTGTGTGTGTGTGTGTGTGTGTGTGTTGTGTGTGTGTGTGTGTGTGTGTAAAGTTTCATACATACACAAAAAATTAAACATACATATATATATATATATATATATATATATATATATATATATATATATATATATATATATATGTATGTTGTGTGTGTGTGTGTGTGTGTGTGATGTATGTATAGATAGATAGATACAGTATATAGATAGATAGATAGATAGATAGATAGATAGATAGATACACACACACACACACACACACATATATATATATATATATATGTGTGTGTGTGTGTGTGTGTATGTGTGTATGTGTGTGTGTGTGTGTGTGTATGTGTGTATGTGTGTGTGTGTGTGTGTATGTGTGTGTGTGTGTGTGTGTGTGTGTGTGTGTGTGTGTGTGTGTGTGTGTGTGTATGAAGATGCATCAGATAGAATATAACTTCTGGGACAACGGTAGAATATCTCAAAGATAAATGATCTGATTTAGATTTTGTCAGAAATTCCTGAAAAAGTGCTTATGACACGCTTTTTGAGGTAGAGAGGGAAGGGCCAGGTAAATTGGCGAAGACAGGCATGGGGTACACTAAAGGAACAAGTTTGAGGGGACTTAGGAAGTGGGACAAGGAAATACGTAAAGGAGATCATAAAGACAAGAGAGAGAGACTGGGAATGGAGAATGGGAGAGGTAATGGGTGGAGTAGGTAGACGGGTGGGTGTTGGGGAAGGAGGGTAGAGTGAGAAGAAGAGAAAGTCAACGGATGATAGTAATCTCCCTCAATGGCGCCATGAGAGTAACTTTTTTTTTTCTTATTGATGAAGTCAGGTTTCTCGTTTCGTTTCGTTTTTTGCTCTTGACGGTGTTACGGCGCTCGAATAATTCCATTTAGGCTTATGTAATAAATGCATAGTGACGGTAACTGTGTCGAGATAATCATGTCAAATGTCCAAAAGCCTACACACAAATGGAAGTCCCTGGTAAGACATTTAGGAGTTAGCGAACTTACGTTATTTCCTGGCAAAGCATTCCTACATACATGCGTACATACACACATGCATACAACATATATAATACATACATACATACATACATACATACATGCATGCATGCATACATACATACATGCATGCATGCATGCATACATACATACATCATCATACATACATACATACATGCATACATACATACATACATACATACATACTATACATACATACATACATACATACATACATACATACATACATACATACATACATACATACATACATACATACATACATACATACATATTACCTCTTTCCCTCAGTTTGTGTAGGTCTCTTTTGGGTTTTCTTTGTGTTGTTGTTGTTGTTGTTTTATATAATCTGCCTTCATGGCATGGATATGTCTGATGCGCGAGTGCACTTTGAATTATAGAGATTTGGCGCCATTCTAATACGGTAATTATTATTCATATTATCATCATCATCAGGTGCCCTGCCGCATGCCGTTGGCGATCATGGACTTCCATCTGTCTCTATCTCTTGTTGCCTCAAGCATCTCCTCCACCCTCCTCGTCTTTAGCCACTCTGCAAGTCCGTCTAGCATTTTCTCCCTGGGTCTACCTGGTGCTCTCTTTCCCTCCAACTTTCCAGTTGTGACCAGGTGCTCCAAACCCCCTGTCTCATAAAATGGCCTATAAATGTTGCCTGTCTTTTCCTAATCTTCGTTATGAATGATCTACTTGTGTCTGCCTCCATCAGGACTGTCTCGTTTGTTTTCTTTGCTGTCCATGGAACTCTCAACATTCTTCTTAGAAACCACATCTCGGCTGCCTCAATCTTGTTCTGGCCTTGCTTGTTGACTGTCCACGCCTCGCATCCGTACAACAGTATTGGTTCTATATAACATTCAAGAACGACAAAAAACAAAAAACAATGTTACCAAAACGAGCAACAACAGCAACAACAACGTGAGAGGCCTAATCAGTGACATATTCATCCTCACCTCCATCCCCAGACAATAAACGTTCGTTAACTGTGGTGTTGAAGGACAGTCCTGCACGTATGTGTGTACTCTAATATGTTATAGAACACCAAAGGCTAGCTGAAAGACTGGTCATTAGGGCTCTCGCCCAATCTTACAATCAAATAATTTGTGTTAAGGATTTTTACTTGACTACTTTTTTTTTTTTTTCGAAATTCAATATTCATCTTTTCTGCTTTAGATGCTGTCGGCGTCCTTACAAGATCTCTGAGTGGCAAAGATTTCTTTCTTTTTTTTGGCGGGGGCGGGGTTGTTTTTCTTGCTTTCTTTCTTTCTTGCTTTCTTTCTTTTCTTTCTTTCTTTCTTTCTTTCTTTCATTTGTCAAAATTCAAAAAATCACTATTGATCTTTTCGTCCACAGATTCTGGTCAGTGTCCTTACATGATTTCTGGGTGACAAAGAAGTTATTTTGTTTCAAAATTCAAAATCAATATTGATTTTTCTTCCACAGATACTGGTCAGATTATGTACATGATCTTTGAGTGACAATTAAGTTGTTTCAAAATTCATTAATTGATATTGATTTTTTCTTCCACAGATCTGGTCAGATTTGACACGATCTTGAATGACAATTAATGTTGTTTCAAAATTCATAATTGATATTGATTTTTTTCTTCCACAATGCTGGTCAGTGTCCTGACATGATCTTGGAGTGACAATTAGGTTTGGTATTTTGTTGTTGTTGTTTGTTTCAGAAGTCAAAAATCATATTGATCTTCTCTTCCACAATGCTGGTCAGAGTCCGTACATGATCTTTGAGTGACGAATATGTTGTTTTGTTTTAAAATATCAAAAATCAGTATTGATCTTCTCTTCCACGGACGGATGCTGGTCAGAGTCCGTACATGCCTTTGAGCGACAATTAATGTTGTTTTGTTTCAAAATTTCAAAAATCAATATTGATCTTCTCTTTCACAAATGCTGGTCAGTCTCCTTACATGATCTTTTGAGTGACAAAGAAGTTATTTTGTTTCAAACTAAATTCAATTGATCTTTTCTTGCACAGATGCTGGTCAGAGTCCGTACATGATCTTTGGTATATGGTGCATGGTGATCTGGCTGAGCTCTTACGGAAAACGAACCGTGTGCTGTTTCCAAGGAAAATGTCATCCGTCTCCAAAAGGTAGGTTGGTTTGAATGAGACAATCGATAGAGAGAAAGAGGTGCACATGTGCTTGGGGGGGGGGGGGGGGGGGGGGGGGGGGGGGGAGGAATGGTTTGAATGACACAATCGATAGAGAAAAAGAGGTGCATATTTCCTTGGGAGGGTCGTGAGGTGGGTTTGAGGCTAGTCAACCGTTTATGCGTTTAGCGTGTACGGAGAGATGTAATTATTTAGGTAAGAACTCAGAAACTCACCGCCATAATTTCAAAATTAAAGGCATGCACGCGCGCACAAACACATATACATACACACGCCATACACGCACACACACGCGCGTGCGCGTGCGCGCACCCACATACACACACGCACGTACGCACACGCACACACACACACACACAAGCAAACAAACAAACAACAAACAAACATACAAATATACATATACATATACATATACAACACACACACTCGCGCTGGCGCGTTTGCTTACACACACACACACGAGTGCATGTGTGCACACACACACACGTACACACACATGTTGCACACACATACTGGCCACGCATACGCACACACACACACACACACACACACACACACACACACACACACACACACCACACACCACACACACTCACACGATACATGTGTGCACACACACAAACACACGCCCACACACGCACACACACACACACACACACACACATACACATACACACACACAACACACACAACACACACACACACACACTCCACACACACACAGAGTCAGTGCGTCTCTCACTCTTATGCTTCTCTTGCTCTCTTTGTGTCTCTCTTACCCTCCCACCCTCCCTCCACTCTCTCTCTCTCTCTCTTTCTCTCCTTCTCTCTCTCCCTCCCTTCCATCCCTCCCTCTCCCCCCCCCTCTCTCTTTAGCTTCCCACAACCAACCTCTATCCCACACAAACAACCAATTACCACCGTCCCAAACTCCGCAGCCGTCTACCTCCCAATACCTCTTCTCCTTAAAGCCAATTGATCACCGCACTGCCCAGACCCTTCACATTTCCTTCCTTCCTTCCTT
This sequence comes from Monoplex corrugatus, assembly GCA_030674185.1. NCBI lineage: Eukaryota > Metazoa > Mollusca > Gastropoda > Littorinimorpha > Ranellidae > Monoplex > Monoplex corrugatus. The sequence goes on from CM060305.1 coordinate 125,815,893, forward strand.
CCTTCCTTCCTTCCTGTCTTCCTGTTGCCTTCCTTTCTTCCTTCTTTCCTTCCTTCCTTCCTTCCTTTCCAGTGTTCCTTCTTGTTCTCTTTCTTCCTTCCTTTCTTCTATCATTTTTCCTGCTGCTTTCCTTCTTTTCTCATTTTTTTCTTTTTCCATTTTCTTTCTTTTCTATCATCACATTAAATTCCTCCCTTCTTTCTTCCTTTTTTATTCTTTCCTTACTATCCTCTAAACTCCTTCCTTCCTTCCTTCCTTCTGTCTTTTTTTCTTTTCTTCTTTCCTCCCTCCCTCCCTCTCTCTCTTCCCTCTTCACTTATCGCCTTCCTTCCTTCCTCCTTCTACACCCTGTTGCCCTTCCTGCCTTCCTTCCTGCCTTCCTCCCTACCTCTCCTCCATATTGCCTCCCTTCCTTCCGTCCTTCCTCACCTTTCTCTCTATTGCCTGTTTCCTTCCTTCCTTCCTTCCTCTTCCTTCCTTCCTTCCTTCCTTCCTTATTCCTTCCTTCCATCTTCCTTCCTTCCTACTTCCTTTTCCTCCTCCTTCTACCTCCCTCTCCTCCATATTGCCCCCCTTCCTTCCGTCCTTCCTCACCTTACTCCCTATTGCCTGCCTTCCTTCCTTCCTTCCTTCCTTTCATCCTTCCT
>CM060305.1:125826539-125841539 GCA_030674185.1 Monoplex corrugatus
GCTGGCTATTTCTGGTGTGCATCTGCCGTCTGTTGAGGCGATCATACTGAGTGATCGATAAAGATCCCGCTCAACATGGCAGTGATCCCTGGAAGAATGCTGCCACAAAATCCATTTTCACATGTAAACAGAAATACACGTGCTGCGAGAAGGGAAGAGAAACTTTAATATCACATGGTAAATCTGTTGCGACAACGCCAACAACAACAACAACACCCAACACCAACAAAAAAATACAAAATGCAATGCAACAAGGGATCTGCCAGCATTTGTCTATCTTTGTTAGTTTCCCCCATGCTCTAATTGGAAATCCTTATAATGCTGTCTTGCTGACTTGCTCGTATTCCATATGTCAAAAGAGTTTAAAATTAGCTCATTGAAATAAATCTTGTGAATCTTCATAATGTCTTTGATTCTCTGCCTGATGTGTTATTTCTTTTTTGGTGTCACTTTTACCCGGTAGTAATCAGATTGCCCCACCTTGTTCCAGTTTCCTTCCAGAGTCCTTTGCTTTCGTCGTCTTTGTCGTCGTGTTGTTGTTTTGATACTGTTTTTTTATGGTGATGGTGATAGTGGGAGTGATGATGAGGAGGAGGAGGAGGAGGAAGATGATGAGGTCTATGGGGACGATAATGATGGTTAGATAAAACAATGACGGTGATGGCTGGTGGTAGAAGTTCTATTGCTGTTGGTGGTGGTAATGACGATGATGACAACGTTGTTCTTGTGGACATTGCTAGAGAGATGATGGCGGTTCGTTTGACGCTTTCGGTAGATTTGAGAAGTTTTGTCTGAGGCGTTCATTTGTGAGGGCACGCCGGTTTTTCCCGTGGTAGCCTATATTCATGGTCTTCGATTATTTATGTTCTTGTGGTCTTCGATCGATTTTTGTTGTTGAAATTTTATACGTACTAGTTGGTTGCTTGCTTGGTTTTATGTTTTTATGTTGTTGTTTTTTTTGTGTGTGTTTTTTTAAAAATATTTTGGAGGGCACATTATTGTTGTTGATGTTTATTTGTTTTGGTGATGGGTATCTTTTGTATGTGTCTAGGCTTGTATTGTTATAGTTGTTTTCGTTTTATTGAGTGTCATGTCGGCTATCCATCATTAAATACTCAATTGATAACCTGTCATGTATGGGTTGCACTCTCTCTGTCTCTGTCTGTCTCTGTCTGTCTCTGACTCTCTCTCTCTGTCTCTGTCTCTCTCTCTCTCTTTGTCTCTCTGTCTTTGTTTCTCTCTCTTTCTGTCTTTTGTTTCTCCTCTCTCTCTCTCTCTCTCTCTCTCTCTGTCTCGCTCTCTCTCAAACATACACACACACATACATAATGAATGATACATACATATATACATATATACATACATACATACAGACAGACAGACAGACAGACAGACAGACATGAATTTGCTCTCTCTCTCTTCTCTCTCTCTTTCTTTCTTTCTTTCTTTCTTTCTTCCTCTCTCGCATTAACCTTAATATGTAGCTGAATGGGGTATGTATTTTTGTGTGTGCATAGCCGGACCTGGTGGACATAGCCACCCAGATCGCCAACGGGATGAGATACCTCACCTCCCAACATTTTGTGCATCGTGACCTGGCCACAAGGAACTGTCTGGTGGGGGAGGGGCTGGTGGTCAAGATTTCTGACTTCGGCATGTCCAGGGACATCTACACTTGTGATTATTATAAGGTACGTTGGTATACGTTGGGTGACTTACGTGTGTTTGTCTTTCTTTTTTGCTGTTGAATTCTTCATGTAAGGATTTTTGTTTTGTGTATATGTTGATTTGCGTACGTTTGTTTTGTCTTTTTCTTGTTAATTTTCCTTTGAGATCTTTTGTTTTTTGGGGTGTTTTTTTTTTTTTTCTTCTTCCCATTATGTCCCTTCTTTCAGTATGTCTTTCTGTGTGTATCTATAGCTGTTTCTTTGTTGTATTTTTGTTCCCTCTTCTTTTCTCCCTTCAGGTCATTTCTTCCTTTCCTGTCGTCTTTTTCCTTTGTTCTTCCGTCATTTCTCTTTTTCTCCCGTTTGTTCGTTTATTTGTTTGTTTGTTTCTTTCTTTCTTTCTTTCTTTCGCTCTTTCTGTCTTCTTTCTTGCTCGTTCTTTATTTTATTTATTTTCTTCTTTCCTTCCTTCCTTCCTTCCTTCCATCCATCCTTCCTTCTTTTTTTCATTTTTTTTGTCTGTCTTTATTCCTTCCTTTCTGTCTCTTTTTTTTTCTTTTCTGTCTTTCTTTCTGCCTTTATTTCTATCTTTCTGTTCCTTTCGTTTTTTTCCCTTTCTGTCTGCTGGTTTTCCTTCATTTCTTTTCTTTCCATCTTCTTAGTTTTTTAAGCTATCACTGCCATCATCACCAACATCATCAACATCACTACCAAAACACTATTATCGCTTTGTATTGGCTTCTGCAGTGTGTGATACATTGGACAAAACACCCGCCTAGAATACGAGAACCCTGGGTTCGATTTCCGATTGGACATGGATTTTTCTCTCGCCTCCACTACATTTGCAATGGTGGCCTGGCTGCTAGTCTTTCGGATGAGACGATAAACCCGATTCTTATGAGTCGCATGCATTTCGCTCACGTTGAGAACCCACGGCAACGAAAGAGTTGTCTCTGACAAAATTCTGTGAAAAAAAGTAATCCACTCTTATACTTAAAGACGAACATAAGCAGTCAGAAAAAGATGAGTGGTGCTGCATTGTAGCGACGTGGTCTTCTTGTTGAGATCAGCTCGAATTGTATACGGTAAATTAGTTAGGACAGAACTGAAATCATCATCATCATCATCATGTCGAACTTGCTCGGCTATCCTTGACACGTTTCTTCCATCCTTCTCTGTCAGACATTGCAGTAGGTAGTTCATCATACTGACAGCCCGTATCATCCATCAGTTGGTCGATGAAGGTCTTCTTTGGACGTCCTGGTCTTTGTTTGCCAGGGCTGGGTCTCCACAGTAGAACATCCCCCACCAGTTCTTCTTTGCTACGCCGGCAGAACTGAAATAAAATGGCAAAATACTCCTACTACCACCACTACCACTGCCAACAGTGCCACAGCTTCTTCTGCAGAGTTGGATTTCTTGTCCTTTCTCTTACACATGATTCTCTACTACTTGCTATGTTCTTGACGCTAACAGTGTCACAACTTCTTCTGCACAGCTGGATGTCTTGTCCTTTCTCTTACAAATGATTCCCAAGTGCACGCTATGTTCTTGACGCTTTCGCTCATCACTACCTTGTTACTGTACTACAATGTTTTTACTACCATTACTACAGCTAGTACCATGACATCTGCTACAAAACTCTAATTCTTTTTTGTTTGTTTCTTTGTTTTGTTTGTTTTGTTTTGTTCCTTTGTTTTTTGTCTCGTGTTTTTTTTGTTTTGTTTTGTTTTGTTTCTTTTTTCCTCTTGCAATTGATTATGTCCTGTTTGCTATTTCTGCGACCATTTTGTACTTATAAGAACCAGAAAAACACAAACATAAAATCAGAACGGGCATTCAATGCAACAAAACGTGACAGGCACAAAATGTTTGGCCAACTGACACACATTTGCCATTTTCACGCACCGGACGCCACGTTTAGTGTTTTCTAGCGTTTTGTTTTGTTTTGTTTTGTTTTGTTTTGTGCAACATGTTATTCATGTTTTCTTCTTTCTCTCTTGTATTCGCTCGACAAAAGCCGCTTGACTGAAAATTTGAACCTGTCTAATTTTTTTGTATTAAGTGCACAAATCTAATTCTACGTTTGTATTTTTTTCTGGCTCGTATTTGCTTGAACGCTGAATCAGATTTCATTTTCTACTCGCCATACGCTATTTCTGCTGTTAGCTACTACAGACACAACTACAAGTTCCAATAATATTTACCACAGTCCCATTTCTGCTTTTTCTTTTTTTTTTTTTCTTTTTTTTTTCAGTTGATTCTGTGCCACTTGCTATCTCCCTGACCCTTTTCCAGACACCGTACCTTGTCGCTGGCTATTAATCAGCTCGTTCTCGCGGAAGCCTTGCAGACTTCAGGTCAGAGTCCGGGTGCACTGACGGGGCTTCAAAAACAAGAGAAATTAAATCAAAATAATCTCTTTACCTCTCCAGTCAGGTAGTGACGCGCTCTCGTTGCTTCCTAGTTGGGCTTAAGAAAGAAATGAAATAAGAAGATAGAGGAGGAGGAGGAGGCGAGAAAAGAGGAGAGGGAGTAGGAGGAGGAAGAAGGAGGCGAGGGTGGACGAGGAGAAGGAGGAATAACAAAACAAAGAAGAAGCCTGAACAGAGTGAACGAAAAGCTGAACCATGATAACAAACGGGATTAATGGCCTCTACTATTATTATGACCACTACTATGTGATGCAACGTGAGCTAAACCCGGCTGAATACGAAGCCAGACAGTCGAATCTATTATAAAAAACAAGTAGTTGGATAGCGTCAAAATTATGACAATTGAGATTATTGTTTTCTCTCATATTCCGAGTGTTTCATATCTAACCTTCAACTGTTCAAAGTTTTACAGTTAAAAGCATCCTAAAATCAAAAAATAAATTTCAAAATTGTAAAAGTTTTTTACTTCCCGTTGTCAAGAATGAACGGATAAAGTTTAACCTTTTGACTCCTGCACCCTGTCCACCAGCATCTGACATTGCCAACCATGCTAGCAAAGCAAACATTTAACCGTTTGATTCCCTCACCCTGTCCACAAATGGGTGGACAGGATGAGGGAGTCAAAGGGATTTTTTTTTTCAGTCGGTTGATAGGGTGGTGCGGGAGTCAAACTCTTAATTTACTGTCCTGGGTTAAACGCTTCTGAATAGAAAACTGAAAACTATAATAGAGAAAATGTTCTTGTTGTTTTGTTGTTGTTGTTGTTGTTTTCTTCTACATGTTTATTACACATACTTCAAATTTCAAAAATAACTTGTCAATCAGAAATGAAAACTTCGCACTATTGCAATATTTGTGTTGTTGCTGCTGTCGTTGCTATGAACACTATCACTACGTTTACTTCTGCTGTAACAAGTTTTAGAACAATTTTATTTGGTATTGTTTGTCCTGCAATTATTTCTCTTTTACTTGCTGTTCCGTTGACCCATTCCACACACTATACTACGTCACCGGCCATAACTTATTTTGCCCTTTCGGAAGCCGTGCAGACATTCGGTCAGAGGCCGGGTGAACTGAAGAGGCTTCAAAGACAAGAAGGCCTCGGCAGGAATTGACTTAAGATAATCCATTTACCTCTGCAATCAGATAGTGACGCTGCTCCTTCCGTCCTAGTTAGGTTAGATCTAGAAAAAGATAAAACAAGAAGGAGAAGAGAGGATTATGAGAACTAAGCAAGAAGGAGGAGGAGGGAGGATTATGAGAACTGAGCAAGAAGAAGGAGGAGGGAGGATTATGAGAACTAATCAAGAAGGAGGAGGATGGAGGATTATGAGAACTAAGTAAGAAGAAGGAGAATAGAGGATTATGAGAACTAAACAAGAAGAAGGAGGAGGGAGGATTATGAGAACTTAGCAAGAAGAAGGAAGAGGGATGATCACGAGAACTAAGCAAGAAGAAGGAGGAGGGAGGATTATGAGAACTAAACAAGAAGAAGGAGGAAGGAGGATTATGAGAACTTAGCAAGAAGAAGGAGGAGGGATGATCACGAGAACTAAGCAAGAAGAAGGAGGGGAGGATTATGAGAACTATGCAAGAAGGACGAGGAGGGAGGATTATGAGAACTAAGCAGAAGGACGAGGAGGGAGGATTATGAAAACTAAGCAAGAAGAAGGAGGATGGAGGATTATAAAAACTAAGCAAGAAGAAGGAGGAGGGAGGATTATGAGAACTAAGCGAGAAGAAGGAGGAGGATGATTATGAGAACTAAGGAAGAAGGAGGGGAGGATTATGAGAACTAAGCAAGAAGGAGGAGGATGAAGGATTATGAGAACTAAGCAAGGAGGAGGGAGGATTAGGAGAATGAGGAGGACGTGCAAGAAGAAGAGTTCAGAATTTGCAGTTTAGGCTTTGTTCAGAGAGATTCGGTTTTGTTCAACGAGATGGGGCTTTGTTCAGAGAGATCAGGCTTTGTTCAGAGAGATTGGGCTTTGTTCAAAGAGATTGGGCTTTGTTCAGAGAATTGGGCTTTGTTCAGAGAGATTGGGCCGTGTTCAAAGAGATTGGGCTTTGTTCAAAGAGATCAGGCTTTGCTCAGAGAGATCAGGCTTTGCTCAGAGAGATCTGGCTTTGTTCGAAGAATGTGGGCTTTGTTCAAAGATATTGGTCTTTGTTCAGAGAGACTGGTCTTTGTTCAGGAATAGGGCTTTGTTCAAAGAGATTGGACTTTTTCAGAGAGATTGGGATTTTTTTTCAGAGAGATTGGGCTTTGTTCAAAGAGATTGGGTTTTGTTCAAAGAGATTGGGCTTTGTTCAGAGAGATTAGGCTTCGTTCAGAGATGTTGGACTTTGTTCGAAGAGATTAGGCTTGGTTCAGAGAGACTGGGATTTGTTCGAAGAGATTGGGCTTTTTTTCAAAGAGATTGGGCTTTGTTCAAAGAGATTCATGGCATTCGGATAATTCCATCTGCGTTCCACCCAAGTAGACTCCCTGAGCCTGCGCAAGACCTTATGTGCTGGCAAGGTCTGAAAATGCGGAAGGATGGGGAGGTGAAAGGAACCTATGAAACAATAAGCTGACACCACCAGAATGATGAAGACATTAAAACGGGTATCGAAAAGCCCAGTATTTTTTTTCTAATGTTTCAAGCTGGAATTCAACTCGAGATCTTTGATCCACGGAAGTATCAAAAGAACCAACCTGCCCACGTAATAAGAATGTGCGCCGCCTGAGGATTGAACTCCAACTCCTGCATCATAAACATGGTGAACAGACAGTTGGGCTAATACACCGCTGAAAGTTTGGCCGGTTTGAGGGCCGAAGCCACGATCTTTGCGTTATCAATGTGGCGGTCTGACCAACTCAGCTAAAGGGTCGGGTAAGATAGCATCAATTTGTAAGGAAGAGGAGAAAAGAGGAGGAAGAGAGACTAGGTAAACGAAGAGAAGAAGAAGAAGAAGAAGAAGAAGAAAAGAAGAAGAAGAAGAAAGAAGAAGAAGAAAGAAGAAGAAGAAGAAGAAGAAGAGAAGAAGAAGAAGAAGAAGAAGAAGAAGAAGAAGAAGAAGAAGAAGAAGAAGAAGTAGAAGAAGAACAACAACAACGACAACAACAACAAGAATAACAACAACTAGAGCAAGAATAACAAGAAGAACAAGAACAAAAAGAACAACAACAGCAAGAAGAACAACAAGAAGAAGAACAACAACAAGAACAAGAACAAGAAGAACAAGAAAAGAAAACACGAATAAACGAAAAAAGAAAAAACGAATGAGCGACCAGACGAACGAGCTCACATACAAGCAAATGAATGAATGCACAAACAGAAATAAAGAATGAATGAATGAACATAAAAAAATGTCGACCGGATGAATGACAAAAGAAAGAAAGAAAATGAACAAATGAATGAACAAAAGGAACAAAATTTAATAATGAATGAACGAACACTAGAAAGAATGAATGAATAAATGAAGAAAAGGAAAGAAAGAAGGGAAAAAAGAAAATGAAAGTAAAACAAATAAACACAGGGATGGAGGGCCCAGTTTTGCAATCACAACTTCACTTGACTTTGTTCACCTCACTGCCTGAATTTTGTTTGATCTAATTTTCTTCTTCCTTTTCTTCTTCTTCTTCTTCTTCTTCTTCTTTGTTCTGTTTTTTTTTTTCTTTTTCTTATTGTTATTTTTCATTTTTCTTCTTCTTCTTCTTTCTTACTTTCTTTCTCTCTTTTTCTTTTTCTTCTTCTTCTTCTTCTTCTTCTTCTTCTTCTTCTTCTTCTTCTTCTTCTTCTTCTTCTTCTTCTTCTTCTTCTTCTCTTCTTCTTCTTCTTCTTCTTCTTCTTCTTCTTCTTCTGCTACTATTACGACTTTTACTACTACCACTACTACTCCTTCTTCTTTTTCTTTCTTCCTCCTCCTCCTCTTCCTCTTCCTCCTTCTCGTCTTCCTCCTCCTTCTCTTCTCCTTCTCCTCCTTCTTCTTGTTCCTCTATTTCCCTCTCTTTTTCTCCATTTTTTTCTCCCTCTGTTCTTATTGTTTTTCGTATTGTTCATCTTGTTCTGAGTGCTGTTATTTGCGTTTGTGTGTTGTTTTTTTGTCACCCTGTTGTCATTTTTATTCTTTTTCTCTTCTTCATTCTTCTCCCACTTCTCCGTTGACTCCACCACCACCACCACCACCACCACCACCTCCTCCTCCATTATCATCATCATCATCATCATCATCATATGTGCTACTAACTGCATTTCTGTGCTATTGACTGCATTTCTGCTGCCGCTGCAGCCATTGGTGGTGTTGGCAATACTGCTATTATTCATACCACTGCGCCATCATTACCACTACCACCGCTTCTAATGCTACTATTACTGGCTCAAATCCTTATCCGCGGGTTGGATTTATGCACAGACTTATGACTGCAACCGTGATCATTTCGGGTCAGGTTCTTTCAAATGTTATCTGCGGCGTTAGTGGAATTGTAATTTCATCTCAGCCCCAAAACATTGTCTGGAGAAAGTTAGAAACTGAATTGGCACAGTGCTGTATGATATGTTTCTGCTATTACTGCTGATTCTGTTACAAGTACCATGACACCACCAAAAGTACTATTCCTTGGATTTTTTTTTTCAATTGATTCTGGATTACCTTTCTTTCCTTGGTCCTTTACGTTTGCAATAGTTTCTTCTTGCCTCCCTTCTTTTCTTTCTTTCTTTCTTTCTTTTTTTTTTTTTTCTTTCTTTCTTTCTTTTCTTCTTCTTCTTCCTTTTTCTTTATTTGTTTGTTTGTTTCTTTCTTTCTTCTTCTTCTTCTTCCTTTCTTTGTTTCGTTCTTTGTTTCGTTCTTTCTCTCTTTCTTCTTCCTTTCTTTCTTTCTTTCTTTGTTTTTTCTTTTTCTTTTTCTTTTTCCTTCTCTTTCTTCTTCTTGTTCTTCTTTTGTTCTTCTTCTTCTTCTTCTTCTTCTTTTTCTTCTTCTTCTTCTTTCTTCTTTTTTTTTCTTTTTTTTCTTCTTCTTGTTCTTCTTGTTCTTGTTCTTCTTCCTCTTCTTCTTCTTCTTTTCTTTCTCTTTTTCTTCTTCTTCTTTTTCTTCATTTCCTTTTCTTTTTCTTTTTCTTCTCTATCTACTTACTGCCATTACTACTACTACCTACCAACTGCTACTACTGCTATTTCTCTTGCTGCTGATATTAGAAGGAAGATGACGACTTCTACTTCCACAACTACCTTCCCTGGTCTTCTTCTCTTTCTCTTACTATGGCTCATACTACTATTTTGTTATAACATTGAATTCCTGTATCCTTTTCTTGTAGTCAAGTCTGTGCTGCTAGCTATTTTGTTGACCCCTTCCCGCTCGCTGTAGCTATTGCTGGCTTATATTAAACATCTGGCCCTGTCGGAAGCCATCCAGACGTCAGGTCAGGGCCCGAGTGCACTGATGTGGCTTTAAGGACAAGAGAGACCTCGAAGCGAAATTGAATTGAGATAATGTATTTACTTCTGCATCCAGGCGGTGATGCTCTCTAGTTCGTGCTTCTTAATTAATTTAGATGAAGAGCGTAATTATAAAAGATAAAGAAAAAGAATGCAGACATGAAGAAGAAAAAGAAGAAAAAGAAGAAGAGGAAAAAGAAAAAGAAGAGAACAAGAACAAGAACAAGAACGAGAACAAGAACAAGAACAAAAACAAGAAGAAGAAGTAAAAGAAGAAGAAAACAACAACAAAAACAAGAGAAATGAAGAAGAAGAAAAAAAAAAGAAAAAGAAAAAAGAAGAAGAAGTCAAGAGAAAAGAAGAAGAAGAAGTGAAAGAAGAAAAAAAGTAAAGAAGAAGAAGATAGAGAAGGAGGAGGAGGAGGAAGAGGAGAAGCAGAAAAAGAAAAAGAGGAGAGCAAAGAGGGAAAGAACGAAAAAGAAAAGAAGACTGATTGATTAATTAGTTGACTGACTGACTGGTTGATTAATTCAATAAGTGAGAAATAAGGGGCAAGAGGCTTGTTTCAAACCTGCCCAGGAATTATAAAAAAAAATAAAAGAAGAGAGAGAGGGGGGGAGAGAGCGAGCAACAGAGAGATCGAGCGAGAGAGAGCGAGCGGAGAGAGAGAGAAAGAGAGAGAGAGAGAGAGCGACATAAGCAACGGAAAATGTAACTTCCGTAAGAAAGAAGAAGAAGAAAGACTAAGCAAACATGATGAATATTGATATAGACTCACACACACACACACACATAGACACTCACACAAATATACAGACATTTACATACACAAACACACAAACACAAACACACACACACACACACATACACACACACACACATACACACACACACATACACACACACAACACAGAGACACGTGCGTGTGCACACGCACATGAACGCACACTCATGCACACTATCACTTATAACCATTTGTTTTCAGATTAATATATTAGTTGTACTCAACACACACACACACACACACACACACACACACACACACACACACACACACACACACACACACACACACACACACACACACACACACAGACACTCACCCGGACATACAAACTCACACGGACACACACACACACACACACAACACACACACACACACACACACACACACACACACACACACTCACCCGGACATACAAACCACACGGACACACACACATATATACATGTACATACATAATATTCAGAGGTGTGTACAAAACCAAATAAGCTCATGCACGTGCATTCACTATTGGCAGAGTAGGTATGCTGTCGCTTACTGCGAGTAAAGAAGCAAAAGAAGAAGAAAAGGAAGGGGGAGAAGAAGCAGAAGAAGAAAAAGAAGCAGGAGATGGAGAAGAAAAAAGAAGAAGAAGAAAGAGAGAAGAAGAAGAAGAGAGGAGAGAGAGAAGAACGAACGAAGAACAGAAGAAGAAAAGAGAAGGAAGAAGGAGGAGGAGAAAGGAGGAGAGAAGAGGAGGAAAGCAAATGAACGAAGGAACAAGCATACCAACTTCAAATAGAAAAATAAAACAGAAAAAAGGATGCAGAAAAAGAAGAAATGAAGAAGAAGAAAAGAGAGGAAGAATAAGGAAAGGAAGAATACAAAAGAAAGGAGAAGAAGAAAAGGAAGAGAGAAAAAAAAACGAAAGAAGAGAAACAAATACACACAAACACACACACACACACACACACACACACACACACACACACACACACACACACACACACACACACACACACACACACACACACACACACACACACACACACACACAACACAACAAACAAACAAGCAAGCTAAAGAACAAAAAAAAGAAAGAAAGAAAGAAAGAAAGAAAAGAAAAAGAATGAAAAGAACAGAAAAGAAAGTTGTCGATGGCCCAGTTTTCCAACAAGTTACTTGACTTTACTGTGACTGAGTTTTGTTTGATCTGATTATCTTCTACTTCTTCTTCTTTTTTTCCCCTTCTGTTTCAATTTCTGTTCTCCCTTAATTTACATTCTTCTTCCTCGCACTCTTCATATTCTCTTTCGTTTTATACTGCTTCGTACTTTTCTTCCTCTTTCCGTGTGTTTGTCTCTTCTGCCACCCTAACCCAAATAAAAATCGTGACTGACGAAGGTTGGAATGCAGAGTTTGTTCGAGAGGGTGTCATTGCATTGGGCAATTTCATATGCTCTCGGCCCACTCATGCCATCAAAATTCTGATCTGACTCTTTGATCTTACACAAAACCCTGCGTGCTGACTAGATCGCCAGGAATGGGACCTAGCATCATCAGAATAATCAGAACATGCCAAATTTATGTTGCTGGCTGAGGTTGAACTTAAGATCTTAAATCCATAGTTCTGTCAAAAGAATCAGCTAGCTCGCATTTAGAAAAGAGCTGGTGAGGGGGGCTTCAAAAATTTCCCACAGTAATGTTTCCTAAATTGTTGCCTGAGAGTTTTACGTAAAATGCGGTCGTCTGAAATGTGTTTTTTAAGAAGACTGTTGGAAGTTTCATGGACAGCAAAGAAAACAAACGAGACAGTCTTGAAGGAGGCAAAGACAAGAAGATCATTGGTCAAGAAGATTAGGAAAAGACAAGCAGCATTCATAGGACATTTTATGAGGGCAGAGGAATTAGAGCAATCGGTCACAAGGAGAAAGCTGGAGGGAAAAAGAACATCAGGTAGACCCATCATCATCATCATCAAGTGCCTTGCTACATGGTGTTGGAGATCATGGTCTTCCATCTGTTTCTATCCCTCGTTGCCTCGAGCGCCTCTTCCACCCTCTTTGTCTTCAGCCGCTCTGCAAGTCCATCCAATATTTTCTCCCTGGGTCTACCTGGTGCTCTCTTTTCCTCCAGCTTTCCTGTTGTGACCAGGTGCTCAATTCCCCTTTCATCATAAAATGGCCTACAAATGTTGCCTGTCTTTTCCTAATCTTCCTTGTGAATGATCTTCTTGTGTCTGACTCCATCAAGACTGTCGCGTTTGTTTTCTTTGCTGTCCATGGAACTCTCAACATTCTTCTTAGAAACCACATCTCGGTTGCCTCAATCTTGTTCTGGCTTTGCTTGTTGACTGTCCACGCCTCACAACCGTGTAACACTATCGGTTCTATATAACATACAAGATCTCTCTTCCAGCTTTAATTGACAAGCATTTGTTGGTAAGAATGCTTTTCATTTTCTTGAATGCTGTTTTGGCTTGGCCGACTCTGCTGGCTATTTCCGATATGCATCTGCCGTCTGGTAGACCCAGGGAGAAAATATTGGACGGACTTGCAGAGTGGCTGAAGACAGAAAGGGTGGGAGATGTACTTGCAGCGACCGGGGATAGATTCGTATGGAGGGCTATGATCGCCAACGCCATGCGGCAAGGCACAAGATGATGATAATGATGATGATGATGATGATGATGATGATGATGATGATGATGATGATGATGATGATGATGAGTCTTGACTTCTGAGTTCAGAGCTTGTTCAGATGCGGTTCATCGCACTCAGACAATTTCATATACAGTCTACTCAAATCTGCAAGCACTTATATGTCATGTTCCCTGAGCCTGCGTTTAACTCCTCACTATCTTTCTCTTCCGGACGCCCACGCAAGCACTGTGTATAAATCAATGCATAAATGAATTTATAAACAAAGAAAGAAAGAAAAAAGAGAGAAAGAAATAATAAATATGTAAACAAATGAATAAATAAAGTATATTGTGTATATATATGTATGTATATACATAAACATGCATATATATGTATATATATATATATATATATATATATATATATATATATATATATATATATGTATGTGTGTGTGTGTGTGTGTGTAGATATACATATGTATATATATATATATATACATGTGTGTATATACATACATGTATATGTATAATATATATATACATATATATATATATATATATATGTATATTATACACACACACACATATATATATATGTATGTATATATGTATATATATACATATGTATATATATATATATATACAGATATGTATATATATATATATATATATATATATATAATGTATGTATTGTGTGTGTTATGTGGGTGGTTGGATGTCTGTATGTGTGGTGGTCATTGGTTTAATGTCTATTCACTTAAATGATTTTAGACAACAACAACAAAATAAAATAAAACATAATTGATAACAATGATAATAATGATAAATAAATGATAAATAAAAGATGAAACAAAATAGATAAATAAATGAACAAAAACAAAAACAAAAACAAAACAAAACAAAAAACAACAACAACAACAACAACAAAAAACCGAAGCGATGTTGGGAAGGGGAGTAGAAATAGGAAGGGTAAATGCAGGTGTTTACGTGTAGTCAATCTTTGTTTAAAAACAAAACAAAACAAAAAAATAAATAAATAAAATAAAATAAAATAAAAAATAAGAAAATAAAAAAATAAAAAATTTTTTTTTAAAAAGTTCAAGTTTAAATTCATATTACTTTTAGCCCACTCGAGCATAAAAAAATTTAAAAAATAAAAATATTCGGGCTGAAACCATGTGAAAAACAAGTAAGAAGCAAGGACAATGCAAATGTCGGAGGAAAGCATAAACATGACAAATGAAGTAGCATACTACAACAAATATTACAATAAACTGGCTAACTGTAACTATGAGCAGGAAGATGAACGAATTATAAATATTGAACTATTGGACTTTTAGATAGGCTGATGAATGTCAATATGTCAATAATGATGATTCAAATATGTCGAAATTGTGTGAGTAGTAAGTATCGGAATGTATCGCTTTATACTAATGCAAGAAAGTAAATGACTGGTCGTTATTTTCTGTCCACAAAGACAGGCAATATTTCTGGTGTACTTTGTTTTGAATGCATCGAGTTTCCACCTATTCATAAGGGACTGTATAGATCTGTTTGTATAGACTGTTTACTGATTTTGCTGATTTTAAAATCCATGCTATTAGTATTGTACTTTTTCTGATTATCTTGAAACAGTTTCCAAACATAGGCGTTTACTAAATTACAAGATTCATTTAAAGAGGGAGAAAGCTTTATGTTGTTTGATTCTGGTGAACCCTTAGCTCCTCGTTTGGCAGCCCTGTCAACCACATCGTTATGATGAAATGAACAATGAGATGGTATCCAACAAAAAGTAAGATCAGTTCCTCTTAGGGATAAGTAATGAATTAAATGGCTAATTTCTATTACCATTTCAGATCTAGTGTCTAATTTCATCAATTCAAGAGCCTGAAGCACTGATTTAGAATCAACGCAGAAAAGGATTTGTGATATATTTCGAGGATAATTTACTAAGTAATTCAAAGCCATCAGTATTGCAAAGAGTTCAGCTGTAAATATTGATTTGTTGGGTCCTGTATGGAAAGATTTCTCTATTTTAAGAGCTGGTATTAGAAACGCAGAACCTGCTATTTTC
>CM060305.1:125846539-125851539 GCA_030674185.1 Monoplex corrugatus
CAAACAAACAAAGAAAGAAAGAAAGAAAGAAAGAAAAAACATCGTAAACATCGCTACAAGAGCCTTCATTACCAAAAAGAAGAAAAAACTATACAAGAGGCAATCTAAACAACTTTACCGGAAAAAAATCTTTCTTTTTTTTTTTTTTTCGTTTTTTATTCCGTCTCCTCTTCTGCGCTCTCTCAGCGTTGTTGAACCCACACTGGCCGTTTAAAATCTTTTATTTTGATAACTTTCTGTAACGTTGCATATGTTATGGTTCATATGTTTTCATCATTGCATTAGTTGACATGTTTCTTTCTCGCCCCCACCCCCCAAAAATGAAAGAAAGAAAGAAGAAAAAAGAAAGAAAGAAGGGGGAAAAGAAAGAAAGAAGAAAGGAAAAAAAAAGAAAGAAGTGAAAGAAAGAAAGAAAGCAAACAAACAAAGAAAGAAAGAAAGAAAGAAAGAAAAAAACATCGTAAACATCGCTACAAGAGCCTTCATTACCAAAAAGAAGAAATCTTTCTTTCTTTCTTTCTTTCTTTGTTTGTTTGTTTCTTTCTTTCACTTCTTTCCCCCCACCGCTTCTTCTCTCATGTATTTCTTCATACTTCCTTTACTTTCTTCTTTTCCTTTGCTATGTTGTTGTTATTGTTATTTGTGTTGTGATTGTTTAGGGTTGACATGTGTTTGCTTTATATATGTCTGCTTTGGTCTCTCATGCTTTTGTCAAGCGTTTGAGCTATGGACGTACGTAAAAGTCAATACTTTAATATCACAAATTATTTTCATCATTTTTTTCACATTGTTTCTATGTATGATTTCGTTTATGTATATGTATAATTATATATATATAATATATATATATATATATATATATATATATATATACATATACATATATATATGGCGTATGTATTGTAGCAACGACTAGCTGTAAGACATGTTCAGTGGGACCTACTGCTACTATCCTTTAAACAATAACGTGCCTGTGAAGTTCTCCAGCACACTGTGAAGTTCTCCAGCACCCACCAACCCCAGGTGCATTTAGTTGAAATCCTAATACAAGGAAGCCCATAGGAATCAGCCTGCGATGTCAAGCTAGCGTGTCCACCCATCTGGAGGAGACGCTGCACTACTGCTGGGTCACTCTGGTGTGATGTTCAGCGGTGTCTGTTCTGATCCAGTGTACTCACCAGAGGAGATACTGCACTACTGCTGGGTCACTCTGGTGTGATGTTCAGCGGTGTCTGTTCTGATCCCACTTAGTAATGACATTGCCTCCTGAGCCCCCCACCAACGACAGTAATCGTTCACTCGCGGAATCAGACCGAGAAATGCAGATACCTGTTGTGTTTGTTAGGATATATTTGAGCAGCACCAAGGATATATTTGAGCAGCACCATCACTGACGTATCTGTGAAAGTGGATTGAGACTTCACTGTGTGGTCCCCCAAAATTCCTGACTATTCAGTAACACGCTCAAGTGTTGGTTAGGAGGAAATCAGGGCCGATTAATTCCACGGAAAGTGTTACAATCTAATGAGGATTCGAACCCCAGGCCTGTCTGCTAGTTGTCCCTCACACTAACCACTTCGGCATGTTGGCTGATTACTGTTTACATGAAACTTTCATTAGCACTGCAAGGAACAAACAAACAAAGAAAAGAAGAATGCTGATGATGTCACAAGACTCTTTATTGCGAGAGAGAAACAAAATCACCAACAAACAGTCAGAAGAGCTTCCACAAACAAGTAAACAAACAAACAAGCACACAAACAAACAAACGAACCGGCATTCTAATGATGTTGCAAACTCTCCTTGTTAGGAAAGATAAAAACAGTTTGAAGAACTTTACAACGTCCCTCATTTTAAATCAAAATAAACTATAAAAAAAACAAAAACAGAATAGATCTCGAACCTTGCCAGACAAAAGCCTTACTAAAAACAGTTTGAAGAACTTTACAACGTCCCTCATTTTAAATCAAAATAAACTATTAAAAAAACAACAGAATAGATCTCGAACCTTGCCAGACAAAAGTCTTACAATCTGGCCCGCGAAAATTAAATACAAAAGGGAAAGGAGATGGGAGGGGATGCAGAGCACAGGGGTACATTCCTTCAAGGGATGACTGATTTGGAGAAACGAGAGACATCTCTTTAAAAACAACAACTGATTTTGGAGAAAATGTTTTTAGAGGTATGTTCTGCTCTCCCTTCCATTCTCAGATCGTCATCTATGAACTTTTTGGTTCCTGATTGTCCGAAGGCGAAGTTGTTTCCGGCAACTTTCTTTTTGTCTTCTACCCATTGCGTTCAGAGACAACGATACTGACACATGGTTCATTGTGAAGGCCACCGACCCCTGCGTAAGCCAATAGATTGGGCTGGGAAAACACAGCATTGGTAGCTTTCACCGTACATTTTAAACATCATCCAGTGGCTTTGTCATAAACATGTGCCATAAACATGTCTTTTTTTTAATTTTGTGATTAGTCTGTTGAATTATATCTGAGTTTTAAGGCTTAGCCAGTCTCACTGAAGAAAAAAAAGACATTTTTCCATTTTCAACCTTTATTCAGAGCGGCTCTGGCCAGTACTCTCTCGCTCTCTGTCTCTTTATCTAACTTTGTCTCTCTGTCTAATTCTCTCTCTCTCTCTCTGTCTCTCTCTGTCTGCTTGTCTGTCTGTCTGTCTCTCTCTCTAAATATATATAGATATATATATTCACGCACGCACATACACACAAACACACACACACACACACACACACACACACACACACACACACACACACACACACACACACACACACACACACACACACACACACACACACACACACACACACACACACACACACATGCACGTTTTGCAAAGACCATTTTTGCCTGCACACATTTCATTCACTTCTTTATGCTGCAGTTTACTGGAGAAAGGGGAAAGAGGAAAGTAGAAAGCAAAGGTCTTTCCTTGCAGCTTCTGTCATCATCATAGCTGCACATATTGCCCGGTGATTATGTGTGTGTGTGTGTGTGTGTGTGTGTGTGTGTGTGTGTGTGTGTGTGTGTGTGTGTGTGTGTGTGTGTGTGTGTATGCGTGTGTGCGCGTGCGCGTGCGCGTGCGCGTGCGTGTTCGAGGGAATTGCACTTATCATATGGTTGCTCTAGTTATCTCCACGCCGAGTTCCGTATAATTTCAATATATCAGTCCAACCTTTACAGTACCTTGACAATACATGGTTCATAGTGACGATGGGCTTATGTACGTGTGTGTATGTGCTCGTTTCTATCGTCGAATAAGGAAAATGAAAATTCTGATATTAATGATACTGTTTATGCAAACATACTGTAAATTTACAAAAGAAAATGGCACCAAAACAAAATGATGAATGAAATGGAAGAAAACGGAGGAAGGGAAAGCAGATAAGGTTATGGGTGCACTGAAGGTGATGCCTTATACATGATCTCTGCAGTCCTCTAACTGGTTACTTCGTCCAGCAGGTTCTCTATGCCCCCGTGGGGATGCCGGGGGCTCTTTCAGTATAAATAACATCCCCACCTTCTGGAATTTCTGTGCTAGAAATTTTCCTCTTTTTTGTCACTCTATTTGTTTCTACCTTGTTCCTTTGCTTTCTGTTATTTCTTCTATCACTTTCTGCCTTGCTGGTCCATTGACCTGTATATGTTTGATAAAGTCTTACGTACTTTCCTCTTTGGATTCATAATTGGATACTTGTATTAAGCGCATTTTGGCTCTAGGGAAATGAATTGTGCGGAAGCAATATTAGGTTATTTAAGCCTGTTTTTATATATGTTTTAGAGTCCTTAGTTATGCTTATGTTTATATTCAGGTATGATTTTTAAATATCCTGTGCGATAAATTGGACGGAGTGGTCAACGCCAAGGGCATTGCTTAGATTATGTGCGCGAATGCATTGATAAGTGCACTTAAGTTTCTCTTCCTTTTTTTTTCTCTTGTTGCGATATTGTATACGTTTTGAAATGGTTATACCTTTGATATGGCTCTACGCAGTCGACTAGGCTTCAGACAAAACAAAAAAAACGATAACAAGGTTCTCAATGAGGAATGAAAGTAAAGAAACCAGAGAACGACAGGCAGCCAACAAGAAAGATACAGGAATAACAAAAAAAACCAGGAAAGAACATTCTGAACAACCGTACAGGAACTCCCAAAAGCGAGAAACAAGCAAAACAACCACGCGCACAAACATTCTAACGACGTTAATAGAAGTGTTCATTTGTGGACAACAAACATAGAAAGAAAAAAAAACATATAACGTAACTTTACTAAGAACCTTTTTCGTGATCAACATACAAACAAACTTCTAGATAACCTTACAAAGCCATTCATTAAGAGAGCAAAAACAGTACTAAATCAGATGGTCAAGCCATTCTAACAATCTCTAATTCATGGACGAAATAATGCAGACAATGCAGGCTGAGGACAGACGGGGTAGGAGATGTACTTGCAGCAACAAGAGATAGATTCGTAGGGAGGAGGAGATGTACTTGCAGCAACAATAGATAAATTCTTAGGAGGAGGAATGTACTTGCAGCAACAAGAGATAATTCGTAGAGAGGGGAAATGTACTTGCAGTAACAAGAGATAGATTCGTAGGGAGGGAGAGATGTACTTGCAGCAACAAGAGATAGATTCGTAGAGAGGGGATATGTACTTGCAGCAACAAGAGATAAATTCGTAGAGAGGGGAGATGTACTTGCAGCAACAAAGGATAGATTCGTAGGGAGGGAGATGTACTTGCAACAACAATGAATAGATTTATGGGGAGGGCCATGATCGCCAAGGATCATGCTGCAGGGCACATGATGATGATACTCAATGCAGGTTTTGTGAGTCTCAATGTCACAGTGACCTTTAAAGAAACCGCTTGAAATACAACTTGACGTGCATCGAGTACAATATTTTGAAGATGTCATAATAAAAAAAAAATTCAGATGTTGAATATCATCAGAATCACCTGATAGAATGTTGTT
>CM060305.1:125856539-125864039 GCA_030674185.1 Monoplex corrugatus
CATCTTAGGAGAGTGTACTGAGTGCTATCTTAGGAGAGTGTACTGAGTGCTATATTAGGAGAGTGTGCTGAGTGCCATCTTAGGAGAGTGTACTGAGCGTTATTTTAGGAGAGTGTACTGAGTGCTATCTTAGTAGAGTGTACTGAGTGCCATCTTAGGAGAGTGTACTGAGTGCCGTCTTAGGGAGTGTACTGAGTGCTGTCTTAGGAGAGTGTACTGAGTTCTATCTTAGGAGAGTGTACTGAGTGCCTTCTTAGGAGAGTGTACTGAGTGCGTCTTAGGAGAGTGTACTGAGTTCTATCTTAGGAGAGTGTACTGAGTTCTATCTTAGGAGAGTGTACTGAGTGATATCTTAGGAAGTGTACTGATTTGCTATCTTAGGAGAGTGTACTGATTTGCATCTTAGGAGAGTGTACTGAGTGCCGTCTTAGGAGAGTGTACTAAGTGCTATCTTAGGAGAGTGTACTGAGTTGCCGTCTTAGGGAGTGTACTGAGTGCTTCTTTAGGAGAGTGTACTGAGTGCCATCTTATGAGAGTGTACTGAGTGCCATCTTAGGAGAGTGTACTGAGTGCTCTTAGGAGAGTGTACTGAGTGTCTATCTTAGGAGAGTGTGCTGAGTGCCATCTTAGGAGAGTGTACTGAGGTTATGTTAGGAGAGTGTACTGAGTGCCATCTTAGGAGAGTGTACTGAGTGCCATCTTAGGAGAGTGTACTGAGTGCCGTCTTAGGGGAGTGTACTGAGTGCTGTCTTAGGAGAGTGTACTGAGTTCTAATTTAAGAGAGTGTACTGAGTGCCGTCTTAGGAGAGTGTACTGATGTCGTCTTAGGAGAGTGTACTGAGTTCTATCTTAGGAGAGTGAACTGAATGCCTATCTTAGGAGAGTGTACTGAGTGCTATATTAGGAGAGTGTACTGAGTTCTATCTTAGGAGAGTGTACTGAGTGCTTCTTAGGAGAGTGTACTGAGTGCCGTCTTAGGAGAGTGTACTTGAGTGCTGTCTTCGGAGAGTGTACTGAGCGTTATGTTAGGAGAGTGTATTGAGTGCCGTCTTAGGAGAGTGTGCTTAGTGCCATCTTAGGAGAGTGTACTGAGTGCTATGTTAGATGTGTTGATGCAGGCTGGTTGATTCTGTTGATGGAGCCGTTGACTCAGAGAATCAATATCAGATGTCTCAAACTCGGTTCCTGCCTGAATCATAAACAAAAGAGAAAACCGTGTCCTGTTCGTTGCTCATCTTAATATGCCAGTCATTCTGGAGGTGTCGCTTATTTAGTGTTTCATAAGTCCTATTCCGCCAGCCTTCCCCGCCCCAATTCCCCGTTTTAGGACCTTGCAAGCACATAAGGTTTTGTGCAGGGTTAAGGAATCTGCCTGATAAATAACTGACAGATTTGGAAGGAGCGCAAACGGAATCATCGAGTACAGTAAATATATTCTAAACAAACTACAGAAAGCACAGACTTCAGACTAGCGTCATGGTGTACTGTTAAAAAGAGAGCTCACAGCTGAACGTGTGGGTGAGAGTGGGAAGGTGACCGCGCGCGCGAGAGAGAGAGGCACAGAAAGAGAGAGAGAGAGAGAGACAGAGAGAGAGAGAGAGAGAGAGAGAGAGAGACCGACAGACCGAAACTCAGACAGACGGAAACAGAGACGGAGACAGAGACAGACAGACAGTTAGATAGACAGACAGACCAAAACAGACAAACAGACAGACAGATAATCAGGCAGAAGACACAGACAGACAGACAGACAGAGAGAGCGTTGTTGATAACTGTTAAAGGTCAGTCTGTTGATAACACGGCAGTCTGTTTTTGATCACACATCGAAACCATCTACCTGAGAGAGAGAGAGAGAGAGAGAGAGAGAGAGAGAGAGAGAGAAGAGAGAGAAAAGAAAAGAGAGAGAGAGAGAAAGAGAGAGAGAGAGAAAGAAGAGTGAGAGAGAGAGAGACAGAGAGAAAAGAGAAAGAGAGAGGAGAGAGAGAGAAAGAGAGAGAGAGAGAAAGAGAGAGAAAGAGTGAGAGAGAGAAAAAGAAAGAGAGAGAGAGAAGAGAAAAAGAGAAAGAGAGAGAGAGAAAGAGAGAAAAAGAGAGAAGAGAGAGAAAGCGAGAAAAAGAGAGAAGAGAGAGAGAAAGAGAGAGAGAGAGAGAGTTGATAACTGTTAAAGGTCAGTCTTTTGATAACACGGCAGTCTGTTTTTGCTTACACATCGAAACCAGCTACATGAGAGAGAGAGAGAGAGAGAGAGAGAGAGAGAGAGAGAGAGAGAGAGAGAGAGAGAAAGAGCGAGAGAGAGAGAGAGAGAGAGAAAAAGAAAAAGAGAGAGAGAGAGAAAGAGACAGACAGACAGACAGACAGACAGAGACGGAGAGAGCCAGCCAACCAGCCAGACAGACTTAAAGACAGACACACAGAGAGACAGAATTGATTAAAAAAAACTTAAGAGCCAAATCTTCTGAGAACATGGCAGTCTGTCCCTTCTTGCACATCCAAAAAAAACCAACAACTGGTAATAGTCAGCCGCACGCAGATATCATTCAAGCTGAAGAACAGTCCGGATTCCTCGAGGTCAGAAGTACTATCGAACAGATCTTCACCCTGCGAACTCTTTGTGGTAAACACCATCAGCATCAAGAAGGAGCACTGCCACGCCTTCACATACGGACTTCAACAAGGTGTTTGACAATTCTGATAAAGACGCACCGTTGGCCATGATGAAGAGATGCGACATTTTGCAAAAGCTAATCAGCACCATTCAGCAATTATACCCCAAAGCACAAAGTGCAATACCTATATGAGGTACTATTGGAGAGTGTATTGAGTGCCTTCTTCCAACTACGGTTGGAGTTCGTCAAGGATGCTGTCAGTTCCCTCGCTTTTCAACATATTCTTGGGACCCATCATGATTGATACGCTAGAAGATCATGTCACCACAGTCGGAATTGAAGAAGGCACCATTACAAGCCTTTGCATTGCAAATGATATTAATGGCCTGGCAGGCAGCAAGAACTCGCCAATTTTGTTAAAAAAAAGACCAGGTGGAATTTCGACAAGATATGGTATGGAAATCAGTGCTGAGAAGATCAAATTGGTGGCCAGTCACAACATCACGAATACTTCTGATACAACTGTCTATGGACTGAAGCCTGAAACTGTCTGTCTGTCTGTCTGTCGATCTGTCTGTCTGTGTGTCTGTGTCTGTGTCTCTCTCTCACTCTCTCTCTCTCTTTCTGTGTTTATATATTTATTCACTTGTTCATCTATCTAGCTAGCTATATTTTTTAAAGTGCTGACTGTGTGCGTTTTTGATTTCATTGTAATGTAATGATATCTTACATTTTAGTATTCAGCATGTGCTGTAAACAAATGTCATGTGTATAGAATAGCAACGGCAAGTTTGAAAAATGGCTTCTAGCCAATAACTTTACCGTTAGAAAATGATGCATCATTGTCATTGTCACTGTCTCTCTGTCTGTCTGTCTCTCACTCTTTCTCACTCTCACTCTCTTTCTCTCTCTCTCACTCTCTCTTTCTCTCTGTCTCTGTCTCTGTCTCTCTCTCTGTCATACACACACACACTCTCTCTCTCTCTATTTCTCTCTCTCTCTCCCTCACAAATACACTCACTCTCTCTCTCTCTCACTTACTCTGTTTCTCTCACTCTCTCTCACTCTCTCTCTCCCTGTCTTTCTCTCTCTCTCTCTCTCTCTCTCTCTCTCTCCCTCTCTCTCTCTCCTATTCTCTCGCTCCCATTAATCGTTGCCTAAAGAGCATAAATATCAACATGGAAAGAGGCATGATTTAACTCCCACAAGATCGAATCAGACATCACGTCTTACGCTGTGGATTAGCCGTGACAGCCAGCGACAACTCCATGGAGAAATCGATGACTTTGGAGTGTTGTTAAATCGATGCCAGTGGAGTGTTGGCAATCGATGCCCCGTGGAATGTTGGCAATCGATGCCCCGTGGAATGTTGGCAATCAATGCCCAGTGCAGTGTTGTTAAATTGATGCCAGTGGAGTGTTGGCAATCAATGTCCGTGGAGTGTTGACAGTCAGTGCCCGTGGAGTGTTGGCAATCAATGTCCGTGGAGTGTTGACAGTCAGTGCCCGTGGAGTGTTGGCAATCAATATCCGTGGAGTGTTGACAGGCAGTGCCCGTGGAGTGTTGGCAATCAATATCCGTGGAGTGTTGACAGTCAGTGCCCGTGGAGTGTTGGCAATCAATGTCCGTGGAGTGTTGACAGTCAGTGCCCCATGGAGTGTTGGCAATCAATGTCCGTGGAGTGTTGACAGTCAGTGCCCCGTGGAGTGTTGGCAATCAATGTCCGTGGAGTGTTGGCAATCAGTGCCCCGTGGAGTGTTGGCAATCAGTGTCCCGTGGAGGGTTGGCAATCAGTGTCCATGGAGTGTTGGCAATCAGTGTCCGTGGAGTGTTGACAGTCAGTGCCCCGTGGAGTGTTGGCAATCTGAGCCCCGTGGAGTGTTATCAATCAGTGCCCCGTGGAGTGTTGGCACTCAATGTCCGTGGAGTGTTGGCAATCAGTGTCCGTGGAGTGTTGGCAATCAATGTCCGTGGAGTGTTGACAATCAATGCCCCGTGGAGTGTTGTCAATCAATGTCCGTGGAGTGTTGGCAATCAATGTCCGTGGAGTGTTGGCAATCAATGTCCGTGGAGTATTGACAATCAACGTCCCGTGGAGTGTTGGCAATCAATGTCCGTGGAGTGTTGCCAATCAATGTCCGTGCAGTGTTGACAATCAATGTCCCGTGGAGTGTTGGCAATCAATGTCCGTGGAGTGTTGGCAATCAATGTCCATGGAGTGTTGACAATCAGTGTCCGTGGAGTGTTTGCGATCGATGTCCCGTGGAGTGTTGGCAATCAATGTCCGTGGAGGGTTGGCAATCAGTGTCCATGGAGTGTTGGCAATCAGTGTCCGTGGAGTGTTGGCAATCAATGTCCGTTGAGTGTTGACAATCAATGCCCCGTGGAGTGTTGGCAATCAGTGCCCCGTGGAGTGTTGGCAATCAGTGCCCCGTGGAGTGTTGGCAATCAGTGCCCCGTGGAGTGTTGGCAATCAGTGCCCCATGGAGTGTTGGCAATCAGTGCCCCGTGGAGTGTTGGCAATCAGTGTCCGTGGAGTGTTGTCAAACAGTGCCCCGTGGAGTGTTGGCAATCAGTGCCCGTGGAGTGTTGGCAATCAGTGCCCGTGGAGTGTTGGCAATCAGTGTCCGTGGAGTGTTGGCAATCAGTGCCCGTGGAGTGTTGGCATCATGTCCGTGGAATGTTGCAATCAATGTCCGTGGTGTTTGCATCGTGTCCGTGGAGGGTTGGCAATCAGTGCCCGTGGAGTGTTGGCAATCAGTGTCCGTGGAGTGTTGGCATCATGTCCGTGGAGTGTTGGCAATCAATGTCCGTGGAGTGTTGCATCATGCCCGTGGAGTGTTGCAATCAATCCTGGAGTGTTGGCAATCATTCCGTGGAGTGTTGCAATCAATGTCCGTGGAGTGTTGGCAATCAATGTCCGTGGAGTGTTGGCAATCAATGTCCGTGGAGTGTTGGCAATCAATGTCCGTGGAGTGTTTGCGATCGATGTCCGTGGAGTGTTGGCAATCAATGTCCGTGGAGTTTGGCAATCAATGCCCGTGAGTGTTGGCAATCAATGTCCGTGGAGTGTTGGCAATCAATTCCCGTGGAGTGTTGGCAATCAATGTCCGTGAGTGTTGGCAACATTCCCCTGGAGTGTTGGTAATCAATTCCGTGAGTGTTGGCAATCAATGTCCGTGGAGTGTGGCAATCATGTCCGTGGAGTGTTTGCGATCGATGTCCGTGGAGTGTTGGCAATCAATGTCCGTGGAGTGTTGGCAATCAATGCCCCGTGGAGTGTTGGCAATCAATGTCCGTGGAGTGTTGGCAATCAATTCCCGTGGAGTGTTGGCAATCAATGTCCGTGGCGTGTTGGCAATCAATGTCCGTGAGTGTTGCAATCAATGCCCGTGGAGTGTTGGCAATCAATGTCCGTGGAGTGTTTGCGAATCGATGTCCCGTGGAGTGTTGGCAATCAGTGTCCTGGAGTGTTGGCAATCAGTGCATCATGTCCCGTGGAGTGTTGGCAATCAATGTCCGTGGAGTGTTGGCAATCAGTGTCCGTGGAGTGTTGGCAATCATGTCCGTGGAGTGTTGGCAATCAATTCCCGTGGAGTGTTGGCAATCAATGTCCGTGGAGTGTTGGCAATCAATGTCCGTGGAGTGTTTGCAATCATGTCCGTGGAGTGTTGGCATCAATGTCCGTGGAGTGTTGGCAATCATGTCCGTGGAGTGTTGGCAATCAATGTCCGTGGAGTGTTGGCAATCAATGTCCGTGGAGTGTTGGCAATCAATGTCCGTGGGTTTTTGGCAATCATGTCCGTGGAGTGTTGGCAATCAATGTCCCGTGGAGTGTTGGCATCAATGTCCGTGAGTGTTGCATCATGCCCGTGGAGTGTTGGCAATCAATGTCCGTGGAGTGTTGGCAATCATGCCCGTGAGTGTTGGCAATCATGTCCGTGGAGTGTTGGCAATCAATGTCCGTGGAGTGTTGGCAATCAATGTCCGTGGAGTGTTGGCAATCATGTCCGTGGAGTGTTGGCAATCAATGCCGTGGAGTGTTGGCAATCAATGTCTGGAGTGTTGGCAATCAATGTCCGTGGAGTGTTGGCAATCAATGTCCGTGGAGTGTTGGCAATCATGTCCGTGGAGTGTTGGCAATCAGTGCCCGTGGAGTGTTGGCAATCATGTCCGTGGAGTGTTGCAACAGTCCGTGGAGTGTTGGCAATCAGTGCCGTGGAGTGTTGGCAATCAGTGTCCGTGGAGTGTTGGCAATCATGTCCGTGGAGTGTTGCAATCAATGTCCGTGGAGTGTTGGCAATCATGTCCGTGGAGTGTTGGCAATCATGTCCTGAGTGTGTGGCAATCATGTCCGTGGAGTGTTGGCAATCATGTCCGTGGAGTGTTGGCAATCAATGTCCGTGGAGTGTGGCAATCAATGTCCGTGGAGTGTTGGCAATCATGTCCGTGGAGTGTTGGCAATCATGCCGTGGAGTGTTGGCAATCAATGTCCGTGGATGTTGCAATCAATTCCGTGGAGTGTTGGCAATCAATGTCCGTGGAGTGTTGGCAATCATGTCCGTGGAGTGTGCAATCAATGTCCGGGGTGTTGCAATCAGTGTCCGTGGAGTGTTGGCAATCAATGTCGTGGAGTTTGGCATCATGTCCGTGGATGTGTTGGCAATCAATGTCCGTGGAGTGTTGGCAATCAATGTCCGTGGATGTTGGCAATCAATGTCCGTGGAGTGTTGGCAATCAATGTCCGTGGAGTGTTGGTAATAGATGCCTGTGGAGTGTTGGCAGTATATGGCATGGAGAGTTGGCAATAGATGGCCATGGAGAGTTGGCAGTAGATGGCCATGGAGAGTTGGCAGTAGATGGCCATGGAGTGTTGGCAATAGATGGCCATGGA
>CM060305.1:125869039-125886539 GCA_030674185.1 Monoplex corrugatus
GTGAGAAGAAAGAGTGAACGCATTAGATAAAGGGGAAGAAGAAAAATTGTTTATCTTTATTCCTTTCCTAAAATTGGAGTGGAAAACCATGGCCACCTTCATCGCCAGATGTGGACTGATTATGTAGACAGCGAACGGAAAAAGTCTTAAAACTGAATCTTGTCCATTTTCCAATCCAATCCAATCCAATCCAATACAATCCAATACAATACAATACAATACAATACAATGCATCAATACAATACAATACAAATGCGGTACGATACGATACAACACAACACAATACAAAACAATGCAATATAGTGCAATACAATACAACACAACACAATACGACACGACATGATGCAATGCATTATAATACAGTACAACACAACACAACACAACACAACACAGCACAATACAATACAGTGCAGTGCAGTACACTACAACACAACACGACACAACACAACATACCGCAACGCATCGCACAAACACCACGCAACACAACACAACGCAACACAACGCAACGTAAAGCATCGCAATGCAACGCAACGCAACGCAACGCAACGCAATGCAATGCAATGGAATGCAATACAAACAACACAACACGACACAACACAACACAACACAACACAACGCATGACAACGCAAAACAACGCAACGTAACACAACACAACGCAGCGCAACGCATAACACAACGGAACGCAATACAACACAACACAACACAACACAACACGAAAACACAACACAACACAACACGAAAACACAACGCAATACAACAGCACACAATACATGTACAATACAATTTTCATCATCATCATCATCATGATAGATGATGACAATACAATACAATACAATACAGCACAGCACAATACTACTCTATTGATCCTCAAACAAAAATAACATACGGCACAACACAATGCTACTTTGTGATTCCTTCACACAAAAATAACATACAGCACAATACAATGCTACTTTGTGATTCCTTCACACACACAAAAATAACAGACTCCAATACAATGCTACTCTGTTATTTCTTCACACACACAAAAATAACAGACTCCTATACAATGCTACTCTGTTATTCCTTCACACACACACAAAAATAACAGACTCCAATACAATGCTACTTTGTTATTTCTTCACACACACACAAATAACAGACTCCAATACAATGCTACTCTGTTATTTCTTCACACACACAAAAATAACAGACTCCTATACAATGCTACTCTGTTATTCCTTCACACACACACAAAAATAACAGACTCCAATACAATGCTACTCTGTTATTTCTTCACACACACAAAAATAACAGACTCCTATACAATGCTACTTTGTTATTTCTTCACACACACACAAATAACAGACTCCAATACAATGCTACTCTGTTATTTCTTCACACACACACAAAAATAACACACTCCAATACAATGCTACTCTGTTATTTCTTCACACACACAAAAATAACAGACTCCAATACCATGCTACTCTGTTATTCCTTCGCACAAAAATAACAGACTCAATACAATGCTACTCTGTTATTCCTTCACACACACACAAAAATAACAGACTCCAATACAATGCTACTTTGTTATTTCTTCACACACACAAAAATAACAGACTCCAATACAATGCTACTTTGTTATTCCTTCACACACACACAAAATAAACAGACTCCAATACAATGCTACTTTGTTATTCCTTCACACACACACAAAAATAACAGACTCCAATACAATGCTACTCTGTTATTCCTTCACACACACACAAAAATAACAGACTCCAATACAATGCTACTTTGTTATTTCTTCACACACACAAAAATAACAGACTCCAATACAATGCTACTCTGTTATTCCTTCACACACACACACACAAATAACACACTCCAATACAATGCTACTCTGTTATTCCTTCACACACACACAAAAATAACAAACTCCTATACAATGCTACTTTGTTATTCCTTCACACACACACACAAAAATAACACACTCCAATACAATGCTACTCTGTTATTCCTTCACACACACACACAAATAACAGACTCCAATACAATGCTACTTGGTGATTCCTTCACACAAAAATAACAGACTCCAATACAATGCTACTTTGTGATTCCTTCACACAAAAATAACAGACTCCAATACAATGCTACTCTGTTATTTCTTCACACAAAAATAACAGACTCCAATACAATGCTACTTTGTGATTCCTTCACACACACAAAAATAACAGACTTCAATACAATGCTACTCTGTTATTTCTTCACTCACACAAAAATAACAGACTCCAATACAATGCTACTTTGTGATTCCTTCACACACACAAAAATAACAGACTCCAATACAATGCTACTTTGTTATTCCTTCGCACAAAAATAACAGACTCCAATACAATGCTACTTTGTGATTCCTTCACACACACAAAAATAACAGACTCCAATACCATGCTACTCTGTTATTCCTTCGCACAAAAATAACAGACTCCAATACAGTGTTACTCTCGTATTCCTTCGCACAAAAATAACAGACTCCAATACAATGCTACTTTGTTATTCCTTCACACAAAAATAACAAACTCCAATACAGTGTTACTCTGTTATTCCTTCACACACACAAAAATAACACACTCCAATACAGTGCTACTCTGTTATTCCTTCACACAAAAATAACACACCCCAATACAGTGCTACTCTGTTATTCCTTCACACAAAAATAACACACTCCAATACAGTGCTACTCTGTTATTCCTTC
Source organism: Monoplex corrugatus (assembly GCA_030674185.1). NCBI lineage: Eukaryota > Metazoa > Mollusca > Gastropoda > Littorinimorpha > Ranellidae > Monoplex > Monoplex corrugatus. The sequence continues at coordinate 125,871,778 of CM060305.1, forward strand.
ACACAAAAATAACACACTCCAATACAATGCTACTCTGTTATTCCTTCACACAAAACTGACACAATCCAAGCAAACGGAAAATAACATATTCCAATGAGCTTGATGCGTTTGGTAATGATGCATTCACAGACACTGATCCGTGCCTAAAGAGACCTGATCAAACAGCACCGCCTAATGCTGCCGATTAACTGCGATAATCGAAGGACAAGTTACGGAAAAATCAATGGACATGCAACGTTAGCAATTGAGCCGTCACCAGGGATTTTCTCACCAAACTGAAGTTTCCATTTAATTGAGTTTTCCGAAAACGCTGGAGGGTAAACAAGCAGTGACACTCCCACTCACACACACACACGCGCACACACGCACGCACACACACACGCACGCACATACACACATGCGCGCGCGCACACACATACACACACACGCACGCACGCAACACACACACGCATACACACACACGCTGGCATACACAGACACAAGATACACATAAACACACACACACACACACACATGCACGCACGCGCAAACACACACACGAGTGCACGCACACACACACACACACACACACTCACTCACACACACTCACACACACACACACACACACACACACACACACACACACACACACACACACACACACACACACACACTCGCACATGCGCCTATGCAAACGCTTTCTAGCAACTACAACTTCACACTCGTAGCGAATATCCAGAACAATTATACATCTATACATACATATATCGGTAGGACTCCCTCGGTCATGGCTGACCATGGACAAAGTACATCCGTTCTGATGTCTAGATGGGCTGTCTGCTTGGTCCAAGCAGCGTCGCCTGTGACTGTAGAGACCAATGCGAGAGAGGCAGTCTCTGTCGCAGCGGTCGCATGTGTATGCTGATGCTGGTCTGTTGGCTGTCATCCCTTTTCTGCGATCTCGCTTTTCTGCTGCAGCAGCTGACAGTTTGTCCTCACCAATCCGCAGCTGTTTTTTGAGAGTGGTTCTCCAGCTGTTGCGGTTGTCTGCGAGGTCCTCCCAGGACTCAGTGTTGATCTCCAACGCTTTCATGTCACGTTTGCAAACATCTTTGTATCTCAGCTGTGGGCGGCCAATGTTTCTCTGCCCTGTGGCAAGCTCACCATAAAGGATGTCTTTTGGGATGCGACCATCTTCCATGCGGCGAACGTGGCCCAACCAGCGCAGCCGACGCTGTCTCAGCATGGTATGCATGGTTGGGAGGCCAGCGCGGGTCAGGACTTCGGTATTGGTCACCTTGTCTTGCCAGGAAATGCCGAGTATGCGCCGTAGGCTTCTCAGGTGGAAGGTATTGAGCCTTTTCTCCTGATGAGCATGCGTGGTCCACGCCTCGCTGCCATACAGCAAGGTGCTGAGGACACAGGCGTTGTATGCATGGCTGTATACATATATATGTATATGTATATATATATATACAGATCTCAACGGTCATAATGTCTACATGTAGCATTGCCACGTTTTCCTATCAGGTCAAGAACAGAAATGTATTATCTATATTTGCAGGTCTTCCTATCAGTGCTTTCCATTGATTTTCCGTCTGATTATTGCTCCCTCTTCGTTATAGTGACTTCACCTCTCACGCCACTCACCTTAGCTGCCCATCACACCATCGACGAGCGTGGTTGTCAAACGTGGTAAGCGTATGACTTCCAATAGGAAAGTCCTGGGTTCGGTTCGCTTAGACAACTTCATCTGATCGGTAAAAGGAATGTTTCCAATGTCCCAGCTCAACAGGTGCGCAGACGTGCAGTGCCTAAATGTCATTCGTGTGTATACGCATGCAGAATATCAAGGATACCCGACAAAGTCCATGTAAGTTATGTCAGTGTCATGTGGCTTATAGATATATGAAGGCACCCAACGTGCACTCTCACTAAAGATGGGATATGCAATGTACGTAGCAACAGGTCCGCATGCACAGTGTGGACAAAACAACATGCATATACGTATACGAAAAAAAAACGTTCACACACGCACATGCGCACACGCTCGCACACATACACACACACACACACATACACACACACACACACACACACACACACACACACACACACACACACACACACACACACACACACACACACACACACACACTAAAATCACTTTAGTGAATAGACATTAAATCAAAGACCACCACACACAACACACACACACACACGCACGCACACACATACATACACACTCACGCATACACGCACGCACACACACACACACACACTCCCACACGCGCGCACGTGCGCACGCACTCACCACACACACACACACACATATATATATATTATATATATATATATATATATATGTGTGTATATATATATATATATATGTGTTATATATATAATATTATATATATATACACGCACACACACTTCCAATTCCACCAACACTAACACCACCACTATTACCAACATAAACACCAACAGCAATCCCAGGTTCATTACAGCATTCCTTTTTCTGTCACTCAAAGCAAAATGACCGAGCATTACTGTGTATGTCTTTTTCTGTCACTCAAAAATGCAATTGTCCCAGCATTGCTACATATGTCTTTCTTCTCTCACTCAGAAAATACAATTCTCCTATCACTACTACATGTCACACTTCCCCCTCAGATCAGTGTGGCAGGCTTTCCATATCAGTTTCCATTGAACTTTTTTTCCCAAAAGACATGGACATCCGGCATGCACCGGGGTAGCAAAATATTGTATTGAACAAAAGATAACAAAATAAAAAGTTTTGATTGTAGAGGCTCTATTATCCAAGAAAAGAACCATTCCGATGTGTTTATTATTTTGTTTTATGCCTTTGTGGGTGGAAAGATAAAATAAGTGTCAAGTGGGTTGGTTCTTGTGTCCCAGATATGGAATAATTTGATCAATCGCCTCGGTGCAACGGTCTGTGCAACGGACTACCGACTGGAAGGTTGTGGGTTCACATCCCCGTCAATCCTGTCAGGATCATTCTGAGACTTTTCAGATTCATATGTCTCCTACCTAAAGCTGAATGTGATACGAAAACATCGAGAAGACTATGACCACACAGTCGAGTCTTATCCACTTCACGATGCGTCGTTAAGGGCGTTGCTCAAATGCCCTGTCCAACACCGCATGTGTCTGTGTTTCTTTGGCTTGCTTGACTCCAAAACATATGTGACCCGTTTTTCACGAAATGAGTCCTAACTCGCAGGCAGTGAAAAGCATAGAGGCCCGGAAAAGGTGTAATGGGTCGATTTCGCCAATTTTTAGTTTTCGTCAAAAATGGAATATTTAATCTTTAAATTACATGTACATGCACTCAGCACTTTATAATTTAATCGGAAAATGTATTTAAAATGCGTTTTAACCAGATAACGGCATGCTTTTTGTGTCAAAAAAAGGGATATATAAACTTAGATAACAAGACAATTACAGTAGATGTTTACACCGGTTTTGTGTGCTATTGTGGCATGATGTGTTTTACCATGGTACAAAACTTGGTAAAGATTGGTGAAGTACAAATACCTGTTGCTAAGGTAAAACTTCACTGAAGTGGTGAAAATTTTAAAACTTGATTTTCTCGAAATAGCTGTTTGCTATGTTACACACTTCAAAACCGATAACTTCCTTATTTTTAGGAGTAGAATAATAAATGTCATATGGAAAGAAAGTTGATAATCTGGACATTTTGAAAATCATTATATCCTAAAATCTGTTATTTTCACCTTAGGACTCATTTTGTTAGAACGGGCCACGTATTATGATAGTAAACGTAGAAACAGGTCTATCACACGCTCTCCGTCCTTGACGGAACTCTATAGCGGTCATGATTATCATCCCATGGTCATCATCATCATCATTAACATAGCATTGTAAAAATTGTTTCAGTTTCAGTGGCCATTAAGGTGGTGTAGATAATTGGACAGAAAAATAGAGATATTGAACAGCGTTCAGGGGGAGGACAGTTTGGTTTTTTTTTTTTATTTGCATCGGTTGTTGCTTGGTAATGATCCATTTGTGAACTGCTGAAACTTCGTGTGTGTGTGTGTGTGTGTGTGTGTGTGTGTGTGTGTGTGTGTGTGTGTGTGTGTGTGTGTGTGTGTGTTTGTGTGTATATTTATAATAACGTTAATAACATACAATCTCTAACACATGCACAAAAATCTCTAAAACACACAGCACAAACACACACACACACACACACACACACACACACACACACCACACACTACTACACCACTCACACTCACAACCACACACAACGACGTAGACACATAAACACATACACACACACAGGTGCACACAGACATCCATGCACACACACACACACAGTGCGCACGCACCACAGACACAGAAAGACTAGACACACACACCACACACACATCACACACTCACACACACATACACGCACACACACGCACGCAGACACAGACACACACATGCAACACTCACGGACACACTCAGACTTACACACACATGCACACAGACACACATGCGAATGCACGGACGCACGCGTGCAACACTACAAGACAGCACAGCACAGCTCACACACACACACACACACACACACACACACACACACACACACACACACACACACACACACACAACACACACATTCCAGCAAAACACAATTTCGTATATATGCACTACAATGTATGCAGAAACATGCTAAACACATTCGGACTGTTATGTACACAAAACATGGCCGTCTTTTCCAATGTGACTGATAACTAACAAAGGAACACACCACACACACACACACACACACACACACACACACACACACACACACACACACACACACACACACACACACAACACATACACACACACACACACCACGCACGCGCACACACACACACACACACACACACACACACACACACAAACACACACACACACACACACATACACAAACAAACAAACAGTATCCGAGTAACCAAACCACCCCATCTAAGCAATCATCTTATCAGTCATTACATTTCAGTTCCATGTTTGACTTTGTTTGACCTTGCCAAGACGTAGAGCTAATGCGCAGGCATATGGTTTATGCCATTGTCATTTCGAATCTTTTCCACCACATGGCTTCAGTGTGTAGTGAATATATTTTAAGCACGGAGAGGCTATCTTGAGAGAGGGAAAACTGATATTGTGGCATCATCATGTTCATACTGAAAACTGATATCGTGGCATCATTTTCATGCTGCTCATAGTGGCTCTCCCACACACTCCGAAATCCAAGTTCATTGTGACATCGCTTATGTTCCGCCTCTTCAAGAATTGAATCGTGCTGCCTACTGACTATTTGTGTCTTGGTTCTCTTCAGATCACAGTGACACACACCTGCATATCAGTTTCCATTTAACTCTTCTTCAACAAGACTAAGGAACCTGAATCCTGCATATGTCGGCAAAGGAAACCGTCACATCGAGAGAAGAATAAGGAAATCAACAGTTTTAGAGGACTTCTCACCATGCGGAAGGAGTCTTTCCTCGTTTTTATAATATTAGTTTATTTTGTATAAATCTTGATTAATGAAGCGTTGGGTATATGGGTTTTGATAGGAAGAACGTGTAGGGTTGTGGAGAAGATATTAATTCACTGAGTGTACTATCTGAAGAATATACTTTGTGTATTAGATATTGAACTTCTGTTATCCACAAATATAAGAGCGATGACGAGCGGTGACACCGGTCTTCCAATCGAAAGCCTTGGGCTAGATCTACATATATACAGACACTTCCGCCTGTTGCGTAAAGGATAGAGATATTTCCCTGGCTCAAGATTATTCCAGTGGTAGGCTGATAAAATACCAGTAGAAAATACAGACTAGGTAAAACATAGTCCAGGTAAGGCCTCAGGACCTGGCCAGCTCATGCGTTTATGTGCAGGCTTAAGGCTTGTACCACGGTAACCATACACGCGGCACCTGTGACATTAGTGCATATGGAATTCGTTCCTAGCGCGAAGACGTCATCTTGAGGAACTGAAGCTGAAACTGAAACCCTAACTCCCACATGTGCACAGACCTGTTAATAACTAAATCTTCTTCGTGTGAATAGGTATGGAAATGATCAAACTTTTACGTTGAAGATCCCGTAAGTTATGTCAATGGCCTGCTTACAGAAACAGGACGAAAACATCAAGTAACGGGAGCCCTTAGTTAGTTCCAATGCTGCTAAAGCATTTCTGTCATAGCTTGTTCCTTTGCTTTCTGTTATTTCTTCTTATCATGTTCTGCCTTGCTGGTCCATTCATCTGTATGTGTTCGATAAAGTCGTACGTACTTTCTCAGGATTCATGATTGGGTACATGTATTAAGCTCTAGGGAAATGAGATATTTGGAAGAAATTTTAGGTGATTTAGGCCCGTTATTATATATGTTTTGGAATCCTCAGTTATGTTTTAATTTGTATTCAGTTGTTGTTGTTTTTTAAAATCCCCTCTGTGATAAATTGGACGGAGTGGTCAACGCCAGGGGCATCTCCTTAGATTATGAACGCAAGTGCATTCTTACGTGTACTTAACCCCTTGACTCCCACACCCTGTCCACCTGCATCCCGTATTGTCAACCACACCTGCCAAGCAAACGCTTAACCCTTTCAATTCCTCATCCTATCCATCAGCTTCCCGCAAGAAGCTGGTGGCTAGTGTGAGGGAGTCAGAGGGTTAAGGTTTTGTAGTTGGTGGGTAGGGTGCGGGAGTCAAAGGGTTAATTTTATTTTCCTTTGTTATTGTTGTTGTCCTTTTGAAGTATTGTGTATATTTGAAACGGTTATAGCCCTGATATGGCTCTACGCAGTCGGCTGGGCCTTATTAGACAAAAATAGCAACAACAGCCCAGTACGAATGCCCATGAAAGATGCAGACCGTGGAGTGTCGTCCGTCAGCTTGACTAGTAGCCTGAGTTCTCCGTGTTTGACCATGAGTCAAATTATTTGTAACACGCAGTGAGTCTAAGCCAGATGAAGGAATCACATTATCATTTAGAATGTTACGTGAAGAAAATATATCATTTTGTGCTCTAGATACTGGTCAAGGTCCATCTACAAATAGAAAACCTATTTCCTATTGACGTGTGGGTATATAGTTATGACGAACATATTCGGATCCGTGTGTCTTTGTGATATCCGGCCATGTCCATTTACAACACCACAGTCTGTTTCCTGTAATACTAGAGCGGACTTGTTAATCTAACAATTGGGTCTTGACGTGGAGAAGTCTTTCCCTATATTCTTACAGAGCAGAAAACAAGCCGTGTGCGTCAAAGAAACATGTTTAATGCCATTCGCTGATAGTGTGCCTCTTCTTTCAGACTTTGTAACAGAATACAAGCACAATCAATAATCTCAAAAGAGAAACAGAATTTGTTTATCAGTTATGTTTACGGTACCAGTGGTGTTTCTAATTAGCGGGATCTTAGCAGATCGGAAAAAAAATGGTTCTATGGTTCAGACGAGGTTATAGTGACTAAATGATAGAATGACCTTGGCATGATTTTCATCACACCTAGCCTTACCTTAATCTGGCCTTGACAGATGTTTGTTAAAAAAAAAAGGCAAAAATGAAGTTACTTAAAATAAATACAGAGGTCATTGCAAACACAGAATAACCAGTCCCTTCCTATTTTCTACATTATTTGATAACCAGATTGAACCTATATTCACGTATATTCACGTATGCCTCGAAAGTTTGGGGTCTAAATAAAATTGCCAAATGCACGAAGTCCATACCCACGCTGTGAGATAAACACCGCTATGTACCTCAAACAAACATGGAAAACTGAAAGGTATCCTCTTTATATATGAATGTTCATTGAATGTATAAAATAATGGTAAAAACTTCTTACATCGCCAGGGACAAGAACATGCAGGTAAGTATACGCTGTGTTATGACTACAACATCAATAAGAAAAATACAATTGTGTGTCACAAATTAAAGAAAAAAAAATGCTTGTGAAATTTTGCTTTGGTACTGTCTACTTGAAAGACCACCTCGTTGCTAATTAAAGAAAACTCTACCACCGAGATATGGAAGCAATTACAAAACAGGCTTGGCTATACTCCTTTTAAAGATTTATTTCAATCTTAAAAACACCTTATAAGCGTTACAAATAAAGAATTGAAAAATGCCCGTGGAAAACGTAAATTAAGAGGTTATGGATTTTAAAATAATGCTATATATATATATATATGTATATATATATATATGTGTGTGTGTGTGTGTGTGTGTGTGTGTGTGTGTGTGTGTGTGTGTGTGTGTGTGTGTGTGTATGTGTGTGGTGGTCTTTGATTTAATGTCTATTCACTAAAGTGATTTTAGACAAAAAAACAAAAACAAAAAAAACAAAAAAAAAGGGGGGGTGGTGATAAGAGGAGTGAAGAGAATATTTGAAAATTGTCAATTTTTGAACTTGAGAAAAGATGATCCAGAAAACAACTGTTTTGAAGAGGGGAAGATAAAACTAACAAATAATGTTACCATAATTAACGATTTAAACAAACAAACTAACAAACAAAATTGATAAATATCTGGAAGAAACGAAGAAAAAAAATAAAACTAATAATTGACTAACCATAACAGTGAACAAGTGAAATAACATTTTAAAGGTAATTCGCTATAGGACTTTTTGACAGGCTAACAAAAAATTCATACAGTAATGATGATGAGGCAAATATATCAGAAACTGTACTCATAGATAGTGTTGGAATATGTCGTTTTACCTTAACGCAAGAAAGAATATGATTATGTGTTATCTTCTTTCCACACAGACATACTATGTTCTTGGTGTATTTTGTTTTGAATGCATCAAGTTTCCATCTATACATAAGGGATTGTATAATTCTGCTGGCATGAAGCTGCTTAAGTATTTTGCTAACTTCAAAGTTCATGTGACATTTATCATACTTTTTCTGTTTTAATTGGAACTGCTTCCAGACGTAGTTGTCTACTAAAGTGTAATTCTCATGCAACGAGAGAGAAAGCTGGATATTGTTTGAATCTGGTGAGTTATTAGCTCCCCGTTTGGCAGCCCTGTCAACTTTATCATTATAACGAAAAGAACTATGAGAAGGTATCCAGCAGAAAGTAATATCAGTGCCTCTTAAAGATAAATTATGAATCAAGTGACTAATTTCCAGAATCATTTCTGATCTTGTTTGTAATTTTGATAATTCAAGAGCCTGAAGTACTGATTTTGAATCAACGCAAAAAAGTGTTTGAAAAGTTGTCCTAGGAAGACTTATCATAAAGTTTAAAGCCATTAATATTGCAAAGAGTTCAGCTGTAAAGACAGATTTATCAAGTCCTATGTAGAAAGATTTTTCAATTTTGAGAGCAGGTATTAAAAACGCTGAGCCTGCTTTTCTTTCAATTACTGATCCATCAGTGTAAAATTTCAAATGATCGGAATATAAGTCGTCTATATGACATTTAACCTGACTTGCCAGTAAGTTTATATTGTCTCCTTTTTTTAAATTAGTGTGGTGTACGTCAAATTGTGCTCTTTGGAGTTCCCAACTGGGTACTGGCGAAAAGGAAGGTCTTATAGATACAGGATCTACGTGTAGATCAATTCCTGAGCCTTTCATGACGTCAGATGTGTATGTTGCAAGAGTGACCTGTGAAGATATTGATTTAGCTCTTTTTGGAAAGTCGGTATCTGATCTCAGTTAATTTTCTGTTTCAGAGATGTTTTCTACGGTGGTGTGTCTTAACAAAAATTTAGTAGAAGCGACTTTCCTTTGCTCATCAAGGGGCAACAGTTTGATTTCATTATATGTGCGAAGACAGGATGCATGCAGTGGAAGACCTAGTGCAAGTTTGAAACCTTTACAATCTATGCTCTGCAGTCTTTTCAGTAAGTGTTTCGGTGCACTGAAGAAGATTTCTTGGGCATAGGTTAATTTAGATCTAACAAGCGATTTACAAAGATGAACAAGTGTTGATGAATCTTGACCCCATGCCTGTTTGCGAACTATTTTTAAGAAATTTAAACTTTTTTGAGCTTTGGTTAATAAGTATTCAATATGCTGATTCCAAGATAATTTTGCCGTAAGAAAAACTCCTAAGAATTTAATTGACTCATTAAACTGAAGAAGAGTATCTCCCAGTTTGAAAGTAGGAATATTTAATGGGTTAGCTCCATTATTAAATAAAACTATTTTTGATTTTTCCAGGGATAGATGTAACCCATTTTCTACCATGTATCGTGCTATTTTATCAAGTTCTAATTGGTAGCATTTGCGTGTATAATTAATACAGCGCAAAGGAGTTTTCCTTTTCATATTTACCTGCATCCACATGCATAAATCGTCAGCATATTGAGCTAAAACTACATGCTTAGATACTTTACTGGGTAAGTCATGCATTAATATCATGAAAAGAAGGGGAGCTATAACGGATCCCTGAGGGATACCCATTTGAAGAATTCGTTTTCGTGGAATATACATTTTCAATCCTCGTTTGAAATACTCTGTTTTCTAAGAAACACTTAACATAGTCAAAAATGTGACCTGTCAGCCCAATACTTTTAAATTTAAATAACAATCTGGAGTGCCACACTTGATCGTATGCTTTCGTTATATCAAAAAATGTAGCTAAAACACATTGACGTCTTGCAAATTGTTGTTTTATGTTAGTAGTTAGCTTTGTTAGGATTTCTACTGGTGACCTGCCTTTTCGAAATCCTGCCTGATTTACTGGTATTATTTTATTCTTTTCACAATAGTGCATCAGTCTCTTTAAGATTATTTTCTCCATTAGTTTACATACGTGTGATGTTAATGCAATTGGCTTGTAGTTTTTCAGATCGGTATTACATTTACCTGATTTTAGTACAGGAACCACTATTGTTTCTTTCCAGTTGTTGGGCATTTTCCCACTATTCCAGCATTTTTGAAATATGTCATGTAGCAAAATTATAAAAATTTTTGGTAAATTTTTCAACATCTCATTGGAAATTGCATCTAGTCCAACTGACGTTTTTTTTACTTGGAAGGGACTGAATGGCATCTTTTAATTCTTGAAGTGTGAGTGATGCATTTATGTAGTGAGTATTGTCAGAGGCAGGATCCTTATATGCATCTTTCTTTTCTTCTCGTTCCCTATAGTCTCTACTAGAGACAGGAAGTCCTTCTACACGACAGGTCTCAGCAAACACGTCTGCAAAAGCTTCTGCTTTTTCCAGTGAGCTAGGAAAAGGGTTATTTTCTAGCTTTACTGGAATTGATGGCAACTTAATCCCGTTTTTCATTAATTTTAGTTTTTCCCAAATCTTTACCATGTCTTTGTGGTCATTTACTTCACATTTACAAAAAGACGTCCAGTGTTGTTCTTTGGCTTGCTCTATGATTCTGTTACACTTAATGTTGGCACTTTTCATCGCTGTATGATTTTCAGGTGACCTGTTTGCTAAATAGATTTTGTATTTTTCTTTCTTTTCGTTCACTGCCTTTTGACAATCCTCATTCCACCAGACATTTCCATGATGTTTTCCTATTTTCGACACTGTAAGTTTTGGAATTGAAATGTTAGCAGCTCTTAACAGTGAGTTACAGAAAACTTCGTACATGTCGTTTATGTTCATTGCTTCAGATAGATCTGTTCTTGTCTTTTCAAGGATTGCCTTAAAACTGATCCAGTCTGCGTTTTTATAATTAAACTTGGGTAAACTATCTTGTGGCATGGCGTCTATTTTAGTAGTATGGTTTAGGGTAAGACGTATGGGGATGTGATCTGATCCCAAGTCATCCTCTGTTTGCCACGTGGCGTTTGGGGCTAGGGATGGTGAGATTAAAGTGAGGTCGATAGCTGTGGGTCTGTGGGTTGGTATATCGGGGATCCGGGTAACGTGTCCGTTGTTAAGTAAATATAAATTGGAATCTACAATATTTTCGATCAACCTGTTGCTTGTTATGTTTGTACAATACTTTTCCCAAAATGGGGCATGTGCATTAAAATCACCTCCAATTATCCACTTGTCGTCCTGATCTTGAAAGTATCTTAACCATTCAGTGTTCACAGAGTCTGGGCCTCTTGGTAAGTATACAGAGGCCATATTCACAACTAACGATGAGGAAAATTTTATAATGATTGCACATGATGAAATAAATGCGGTAGATTTAGGTACTGGCGATGTTCGTTCACAATAGTTCAGTCCTTCCCGAATGTATATAGCTGTTTGTATACGGCCACCGTCATCTACAGAGTCACATATTGGTGGATAATAAAAACCGGTTATTTTAGGTAATTTGGTTTTGATGGTATTCAGCGACTGTAGAAGCATGACATGGACGTTTTTAGAAGAGAGATAGTTACTCAAATATGAGATGTTTTTAACAATGGAACGTGCGTTCCACTGAAAAATGTTGATATCACTTACTACACACATCTTCATGAGGAACGGTTGATAAACTTTAGAACAATATGGTAAGTTTAGATAATTAAATATTCATTTAACTTGGAATCAAAAGGTACAAATAGCATAAAAACGAAGTAGGTAAACAAGTAAATAATTAAGTAAAACAATATAGTTGAGAGCTGAACGAAGAGGAACTGAATCTGGGCTGAATCTAAAATGACCAGGGAGGGAAGAAAAACTGAGAGTGGAAGCCGGGTCTTTGTTGATGTCGTTGCCGGTTTGATCTCCTCCTCGGTTTTTCCCAGAAAAGCTGATGGATTTGCCTCCCTAAGTTTCTGGCCAGAACGCTCGCCCCTCTGGTGGTTGGATGGACGTCGTCCTGGCTGACTTGAGTGTGACTGATAGTTTGGAGATTATCATTGTTGACATAGTTGACACTTGCTGCTTTTAGGAGTCGCGCTTTTGTCAGGGCATTAAGAAGCTCTCTTTTAACGTTTAGGTGTTTGTCCCTCACAGGAGCGACCTGACTGACCACTACCTTAGCTTTCGGAAATTGTGTGTTGATGATTTTCACACATATTTCTAGGTTTATGCTACATTCAGTGGGCTCCTTTGTTTTCAAATCTGTAATCCCCACATGTAGAACAACACAGTCAGGTTCAGGTGTCAGCTCTTCTTTCGATTTTTCAATGGCTGTCTTACAGTCGTCGATGGTACGGATTTTTCTCGTCGCCACCTGAAAACCATAAGAAGAGCCCAGTCTCTTTCCATCCACTTTATTTAGGACGGAGTATGTGTGTGTATGTGTGTGTGTGTGTGTGTGTGTACGTGTGTGTGTGTGTGTGTACGTGTGTACGTGTGTTGTGTGTGTTTTGTGTGTGTTTGTGTGTGTGTGTGTGTTTTAACGTGTGTTGTGTGTTGTGTGTGTGTGTGTTCGTTCGTTCTTTAAGTTAACGTCTGTTCACTATGAGTGATATTAGACGGTGTGTGTGTGTGTGTGTGTGTGTGTGTGTGTGTGTGTGTGTGTGTGTGTGTGTGTGTGTGTGTGTGTGTTTTCAATAGGACACATTGAAAAATGTATCCTCCCGTCTGTGTAAAATTTCTTTTTTCAGTATCTTATTTACGTTAGTATTTATTCTAAATATGACTAATCTTTTTTCAATAATTTCACTAGCCAGGGATAAACAATCTTTTCCTTCTTGGGAGCAGATGGTGACCATTTTATTCTTCCCTTGCTAAATTTATCTGTGACAGCTTGGAATACAGAACATTCAGTCCAGATCAGCAGTAGGCCTACATATGCCGTCTTCTTTGATGACTAATTAGAACTGTTTGCTATAAACGGTAAATTGTGATTCAAATATCTCAGCAGAAGCACTGCATGAGTCCATGTCTCAAGAGATGTAAGTTTGTACAAATATTCAAACCACATTTCATGTGGCTGCCTGTAGATGGTGTCTGTCTGTCCGTCTGTCTGTATGTCTGTCTGTCTGTCTGTCTGTCTGTCTGTCTGTATGTTTGTATGTATGTATGTATGTGTATATATATGTACGTATGTATGTATGTACGTACGTAGTACTATGTATTATGTATGTATGTATGTGTATATGTATGTACGTGTGTATGTACATACGTAGTACTATGTATGTATATATGTATGCATGCATGCATGCATGTATGTATGTATGTATGTATGTATGTATGTATGTATATATGTATGTATATATGTATGCATGCATGCATGCAATGTATGTATGTATGTATGTATGTATGTATGTATATATGTATGTATGTGTGTATGTATGTATGTATGTCTGCATGTATGTATGTATGTATGTATGTGTATATGTATGTACGTATATATGTATGTACGTACGTAGTACTATGTATGTATTATGTACGTATTGTATGTATGTATGTATGTATATTTGTGGATGTGTGTGCGTGCGTATGTGGGTCCGTACACACGTGCATGGACCCTTTGACATTTAGTAGATAAACTTCTCTTGTGTCATCACAACTTGTCCCAGATAATGCGGCCCTCCATGTCCAATCTTATGGTGCACTCAAGTGCCAGTGGGTTTGGAGGTGTGATGGTATAGCCAACATGAGCGGCGAGGAGACAGTGACACAAAGCAGCTGCGCAAAAGATTGGGGCTCGTATGGAAAAAGGGGGAGGTAGCAATAGAGGAAGGGGCGAAGAGGGCGAGAAGAGGAATGTGACATGGTGTTCGGGGTGAAAGGAAAAGAAGATTGAAAGAAGAGGGTCAGGGGGTGGGGTGGGGTGAGGCTTGGGGAAGAAAGAGTGAAGGAGAGGGGAAGGGAAGCGACAGAGAGGGAAGGGATAGGTGGGGTGGGGTGTGGTGGGAGGGGCGGTTTGCTA
>CM060305.1:125896539-125899039 GCA_030674185.1 Monoplex corrugatus
TGTGTGTGTGTGTGTGTGTGGTGTGTGTGGTGTGTGTGTGTGTGCATACATGCATTCATGCTTTTGCTTCTTCGCTTGCGCGCATTTTTATTCACGTATTGTTTTTCTTCCTCTGCTCGCCATCTACATGGTTGAACCAGATACTGGAGATGACTACAAGCGGTTTTTTTCCTCCTTGTCCATTCTGAATGCTATGGAATGTGGAGGTCGGCAATGTTGTATTATCCATACCTCCTATCGCTACACTTGAGGAAGGTGACAGCGCTGTAATTTGTGTTCAGCTGTCTGGTCCTCTTGACCGCAAGCACGGGCAGGTTAGCGAAGGCGTTAGTTTGAAATTCCCGTTCATGCGCGCTTTAAGCAGGTCGTGGACCCTCAGCAAGACCACTCATTGTTCTCTGGACAGAAGGTGACGGTCATCTGTTTCTGTCCATAGTTTAAAGAGTGATCTGTTGATTCTTGTAGTCCTTCTGTAGCTAACCCTATCGTTTGGTTGATCTTTCAGGGTTTCTCTTTTTGCGAGCTAATCTGCCCTCTCAATTCCAGGTACCTCACAAGTTTAGAGATTACAGGTTTGAGGTTATTCAAGTGGTTTTCTTCGCACTTGGAAAATTCCATGAACTTGCGAAAAACCTTATGCGCTGGAAAGGATCTACGGGACAATGACTGTCATCTGAACCGAGTGGAGCGACAGGAATATGACCAGTTACAACTCCCCTAAGTTCTGCCAACTTTTCCTGTTGTGACTAGGTGCTCTAGTTTCTCTTGCCTCTTGAAAAGTCCTATGGATATTGCTTGTCGTTTCCTAATCTTCTTCATCAATGTTCTTTTTATTGTTTGCCTCTTTCGGGACTGTCTCGTTTGCTTTCTTTGCTGTCCATAAGTATGTTTATCAGTATAAATGTTCTTAAAGGAAGAAATTTAGTTAGCATAGCCTAGGCTTGCTTGCCTTCTGAGTGCACATGAGCTCAGTTCGTCTTTTCTAAATTTGCATAGGCCTAAAGCAATCTCTCCATCTAAGATCGGCCATGGAATCGCGCCCAGGATAGCCCCGGAAGGAAAAGTGAAAAAACAACAAACAAACAAGTAAAACAAGCAAAAATAAATAAATAAAAAATAAAAAAAAATAAAAAATACGTCCACGTTCAGCACCAGATATGTGCAAGTGATTACCCAGATCATAGTGAGAATGCAGCTTTGGTGGTCAATGCAATAGCATGAGGTAATCGCGAGGATGGGTGATCAAACACGTAGAAGTGAAAAACGGAGAAGGAAATTAGACATGGGAATCTGGAGGCTGGCCTGTGGTGCGCACTGACAGAGAAAAAGCCACCAAGTGAAAGCTCTCTAGTGTCTCTTTCCTTTTCCAGTCTCTCTCTGTCTGTCTGTCTGTCTGTCTGTCTCTGTCTCTGTCTGTCTGTCTGTCTCCCTTTCTCTTCTCTCTCTCACTCTCTCTCTCTCTTTCTCTCTCTCTCTCTTCTCTCGCTGTCTCTCTTTCTATCTCTGTCTCTCTCTCTATCTCTGTCTCTCTCTCTCTGTCTCTGTCTGTCTGTCTGTCTCTCTCTCTCTAATATTTCTCCCTCTCTTTTTCGCTCCACCCTCTCTCTCCTGTCCTCTCTCTCTCTCTCTCTCTCTCTCTCTCTCTCTCTCTCTCTCTCTCTCTCTCTCTCTCTCTCTCTCTCTTTGCTTCTTTTACAATGTGTGTATGTGTGTGTGTGTGTTTGTGCACGCGCGTGTGCTTGTATGAATATATGCATCTGATGCGCATGTATGTCTACTCTTACTTTTGTATGTGTATATATAGTTATGTTTCTGTGTGTGTGGTGTGTGCATGGGGTGTGTGGTGTGTGTGTGTGTGTGTGTGTGTGTGTGTGTGTGTGTGTGTTTTCTGTGTGTGTATGTGTGTTTTTGCGTGTGTATGTGTGTGTGCGTATGTATGTGTGTGTGTGCGTGTATCTGTGGGTGTGCATGTGTGCGTGCTCGCGCGCGCGCGCGCATGTATGCATGTGATTACTTAGATCACAGAGCGGAGGTTTTTTTTCCGTTTCTGCAATTGCAGCTGCAATCATGGCTGTCGGTGCTTGAAATACGGAGGGATGAACACAAAGGAGGAGATGAAATAAGACGGGAGCTGGAGTCAAGCGGACAAAGATCGGCCTTCCGTTCGGAAGGGGCTGGGTTCAATCCGCCCAAACACCCCCGTGTGTTAGGCAAAGAGTGTAGAGATTTTTTTTCCCCAAGTCAACGTGCGTGCAGATATGCCAGTCAGAAAACACCTTTTTATGTGTTTTATCATCATCAAGTGCCATGCCACCTTATGTGTATAAGAATACAGAACATCAAGCATGCATGTTTTGAGATCCGAGTGGATTGTTGTCGGAAATACAAAAACTCCCAGAGTACACGCTCACTGTAGATGGAGTACGCTAGTTATGCAGCAAAATACCACCTGCATAGTTTACGCAAAACAATGTGCATACGCATATCCGAGAAATGTTGG
>CM060305.1:125904039-125914039 GCA_030674185.1 Monoplex corrugatus
CGGAGAGCAAAGAGATACATATTTCAGGCTAATGATAAGCTAAACACAGCTGAATAAGAAAAGCAAATGGTTTCAAAGACAGACAGACAGACTGACAGACAGACAGACAAAGATCGAACGAAAGATCTAGTGTCAGAACTCAGTGTCCTCCACCCTGGTACAAAAAAAGTCCAGGAATAATAGGATTCCTGCAGACACCACGACCTAATACATATTAATGAGCTACAAAAGCCGTCGCCAGTCGCTCCTCATTAATATTCATGAATCAGTGTATGGTATGTGTTGTACATGTATATGTGAGGGTGCTGAATGCAACATCTAAGATCGTGCTGATTATCAGATTACATCATAAGACTTCGTTGTGCCTTTAATGTCATGTATGCGTTCCACTAGCGTTGATAATAACGCAGTCAAATATGCGTCGAGGCAGACATGCTGAGGGAATTTTTCTTTGAGAGAGTGAGGGAGGGAGAGAGAGAGAGAGAGAGAGAGAGAGAGAGAGAAACAGAAAGAGAAAGAGAGGCAGACATACAGACCGACGGACAGAAAAATAGTTAGATAGATAGATGGATGGATAGATAGATGGATTGATAGACAGAAAGACAGACAGACAGATAGATAGCTAGACAGACAGATACTTAGATAGATAGATAGATAGATAGATAGATAGATAGATAGATAGATAGATAGATGGATAGATTAATAGAGAGATAGAGAGAGAGAGAGATATGGATGGATAGATAGATAGAGAGAGAGAGAGAGATGAATGGATAGATAGATAGATAGATAGATAGATAGATAGATAGATAGATAGATAGAGAGGGAGAGAGAGAGAGAGAGAGAGGAGAGAGAGAGAGAGAGAGGCAGGCAGACAGATAGACAGGAAGAAAGAGACGGACACACACACACACACACCAAAACACACACACACACACACACACACAACACACACACACACACACAGACGGACAGAAAGAGAGAGCGAGAGAGAAAGACAGACAGACAGATATAGACAGAGACATACACAGACAGACAGACAGACAGATACAGACAGAGAAAGAGAAAGACACAGAGAGACAGAGAGAGACAGATAGACAGAGAAAGAGAAAGACAGAGAGACAGACAGACAGACAGAGAGAGAAGGAAAGAAACAAATCAACCTGGCGAAGTGGTTGGCTTAATGGTCTGTTGACTGTGAGATCGTAGGTTCGAAACCCGTCGGTCCCCTAATATTAGCCTGGCTCCCACTCACAGTTGAGAGTGTTACGGGCTCTGAGAAGACTGGAACCACACAGTCGTCGAGTCTCAACCTCCCCGTCATTACGTTCTTAAGATTTCTTGACCAACACTGCAGGTGCCTGTATCTCTCAAATCTCTATCATAAAATATAAGCTTAGAGCACAGATCTGTCATGCACTCTCGATCCGAAATGGATGTACTTATTTCCATCACTATCGTATCCCTCCTCCTCATTATTGCATTGTGAAAAATCGTCCCAGATTCCGTGACTGTTAATGCCCTGCTCTCATTTCGATGGGTTTCGGTGCCGGTGATGTGGTGAAGCAAATTGATACGCTGCATAAAGGTAATGACAGAGGAGCGATGCAAAAAATGCAGCTTCAAAATAACAAAAAACAGCAACAATTATAACAACAACAACAACAGTGACAAGGAACAACCGAAAACGACCCCCCAAAAGAATAACAACTAGAAAATAACAACAGAAAGAAAGAAAAAAAGAAGAGGAAAAATTGGGTGACAGAGAGAGAGAGAGAGAGAGAGAGAGAGAGAGAGAGAGAGAAAGGAGGGTACAGGCAGAGTAAGCGAGAGAGAGGGGAGTGAGAGAGAGGGGGGAGAGAGACAAAGGAGGAGGGAGAGAGAGAGCGAGAGAGAGAGTAGGCGATGGATAGTATTAAATTTCAAATTTACTTTTAACAAAAAAAATTCAATTCTTCAGGTGCAGTACACCCTCAGGTACTTCCCATTCGGACCATTACTACAGAACAATACATTCAGAGAAAGACAGACAGACAGACAGGCAGACAGACAGATCGATTGATAGAAAGAGACAGACAGAAAGTCAGACGGACGGAAAGAGAGAGAGAGAGTGGGGGGGGGGGTAGGATTAAAAATCCAGTCCACTTTCACGAAACTACTTCACTTTCTGTAAGTGCAATATACCCTGAGGTGTTTCCCATCCAGACCATCACTACAGGACGATACACTCAGACAAAGGAGGACAGACAGATAGATACACTGACGGATAGAAAGAAACAAAGATAGACAGACAGACAGAGAGAGGGACAGAGACAGAGAGACAGGGTCAGAGAGACAGAGAGAGAAGGGGAGTGGGTTGTCAGACAGACCAAAACAGAAAGAGAGGAGTGTTTTGTGGTGGGATAGTGGTGCTCATGTGTGTGTGTGTGTGCGTGCGTGCGTGCGTGCGTGTGTGTGTGTGTGTGTGTGTGTCTATGTGTGTGTCTGTGTGTGTGTGTGTCTATGTGTTTGTGAGAGAGAGAGACAGAGAGAGGTTGGGTAGAGCTAAAAATCCAATCGACTTTAACAAAAACAAACTTTTTGTGAATGGGATATACCCTGAGGTACTTCCCACTCCGACCATTACTACAGAACAGTACACTCAGAGAAAGACTGACCGACAGACAGACAGATACACTGACTGAGAGATAGATAGATAGATAGATAGATAGATAGATAGATAGATAGATAGATAGATAGATAGATAGATAGAGAGAGAGAGAGAGAGAGACAGACAGACAGACAGACAGACGGAGGGGGAGACACACACACACACAGACACACACACACACACAGACACACACACACACAGACACACACACACACACACACACACACACACACACACACACACACACACACACACACACACACACACACACAAATAAACAGGGAAACTGAGATAGAAAGTGAGAAAGGCAGACAGAGAAATGAAAAAAGAGAGAAAGACACACACACACACACACACACACTCTCTCTCTCTCTGTCTCTCTCTCTGTCTCTCTCTCTCTCTCTCTCTCTCTCTCTCTCTCTCTCTCTCTCTTGCATGCGTGTCCGTGTGTGCAACGGTGCGTGTGAATGTGTGTGTGTGTGTATGTATGTGTGTGTGTGTGTGTGTGTGTGTGTGTGTGTGTGTGTGTGTGTGTGTGTGTATGTGCGGGTGCGTGGTTGGGTGGATGGGTGGGTGTAGGTGAGAGTGACAAAGAGAGAGAGAGAAGGGGAGAGAGAGAGAAGAGAGAGAGAGAGAGAGAGAGAGAGAGATCCATTCGACGCACAGAAATCCTCTTTCTTTGAGTGCACTTTTGTCCTGAAGGTGAAACTATTCTCGTGCTTGTTGTCCTGACCATTACTGAAATCAACAGGAAAATACAGAGGGAGAAAGACTGACAGATAAATGGACAGACATGAACACAGACAGAAGACAGACACGTGCAAAGACAACTGTTTTTTTTAAGTCTAAGTTCATTACCCTAAAGACATGAATGCCATAGATTTTTTGTCATTATTTGAAATCATTTTCAGTGATAAAGACAGTAACAAAGATAGTTTATTTTCCAGCGGTGGACGTTATTAGCTGAAAGCTCTTGTTCAAAACGCCGTTGCTAATCCATATATCTATTTAGAGCTAAAAGAAAAGAAGAGAGAGGGGGAGGGAGAGACAGAGAGAGACACAGAGAGAGTGAGTGAGAGAGAAACAGACAGACAAGACAGACAGACAAGACAGAGACAGAAAGAGAGACAGAGAGACAAAGAGAAAGAGACTGAGACAAACAGACAGAGAGAAAGAGACTGAGGCAGAGAAAGTGACACAGAGAGACAGAGAGAGGGACAAAGAGAGAGAGAGAGAGAGAGAGAGAAAACACCTGGTAATGGATCGCATGGTAACCTTTCAGCGTAACTGTTCCGTTTACTTCCGTTAAGTATTCCAGACTCCATTCTTCGGACAGAAGTGTCAAGAGAAAGCGCTGTTCCAGTTCTGTTACTGTTACATTTGAAAGTTTCGAGACAGAAAAAGAGAGATAGAAAGAGACGGGGGAGAAAGCGAGAGAGAGAGAGGGAGAGAGAGAGAGAGAGAGAGAATGGTTGGGGCAAACAGACGTAGAAAGATACATACAGAAAAAGAGCGCCAGACAGACAAAGGAAAGGTGAAAGAGAGAGGGGGAAAGACGAGAGAGAGTCACACAGAAAGAGAGAGAGAGAGAGAGAAAGAGACACAGGAAGGAGAGAGAGTGAGTGAGTAAAACAGAGAGTGAGTGAAGAGAGAGAGATTGAAACAGAGACAGACAGACAGACAGACAGAGATAGAGACAAGAAAAAATAAAGAGAGAGCGAGAGAGAGAGATTCAGATTTTAAATCAGGTTGAGATGGTTTATTCACAAATGCCATAAGGAGACAACAAAACATCAAAATTGCACTCAAGTATAGATAGTTACACTGTAACAGCACTACTGTTTTCAACGCCTTGCACGCATAGGTAGCAAATGTATTCATAGTGCTTAAGAGTCGTTCGTTGACGACATCAATAAAGCAAACCTGAACAAACATGGATTTCAAAAATAATTTCGAGGCAATTAATTATCCCTTCTCCAAAGTCATTTAGCACTGGACGGGAGAGTCCAACAAAATGGATTCATATTTCCGTGTGTCTTAAAATACTGGACAAAGCAACTGACGAGAACATGGTTGTCTGCAATGTTAATAATAAAACTAAAATATCAGAAATACCAAATCTGAATCTAGTTACAATGCGTTTAGAGAGCATGTAAATACTCATAAGCATCGAAGAAACCCTGGGCAGGTAAATTCATCACATCCCTCTTCATCCTCATGGTCCTTACAGTCGTACATTCCATTGCATTGTGTGTAGATAGGCAGGCAGTTATTGAACTTACCAAGACAAAGATAGAGGCTTCCAGGACAGGACCCATTAGACTTTATTGGGGTTGAAATAAAGATGTTTTTTTTAATAACTTAGAAATGAATGAGAATAGGAGATGGGAAAACTGCTGCCAAGTCAGTTTCCTTTCGTCTGTAGTAATTACAGTTCATCTCATCTGATTCGTCGTGACAATGAAACATACGGTCACAGTCATCATGGGACACAAACTGACAGTTACTACGAGTAAAGAAGGATGTTTACAGAAAGACTCGTAGCTTTAAATTGGACAGTCTTGTAAGAGTTGTACTACGTCAACTGTACAAATCATATCTACTACTTTCCTGGACATGGGAATTCCACTTCTGTCTCATTCACAACCAATCAACATTGTGTGAAAGCAATGAAGAAAACTATTCATATCCACAGCAGTCTGGTCTAGCGTATCATTTCCAAACTCACGGGATATCATTTTCAACCTAGTTACCTGTTTATTTTGTTGTGGATTAAATCATTCGGTGTTTGTAATGATACACCCTTCCCCAGAAATTTCTTTAAAGCAAATAAATGGATTTTTTTAAAAAGAGAGAAAGAGAGAGGGGGGGGTTAGAGAGAGGGAGACGAAATACGAAATGGTGTAATAATTCAAGATGATAAAGATCATACATAATAATATGCCAGGGATGCATTCACACTCGCGCGCACGCACCACACACATACACATACACAAATACGCACACGTGCGTATCACACATATGGAAAAGTCGCTCACTAACAAAAGAAACAGTCACATAGACACTCACAGACAGACGGAGACAGACACATACACACACACACACTCGCGCGCGCGCGCACACACACACACACACACACACACACACACACACACACACACACACACACACACACACACCCAACGTGACATACTTTTACAAAGAGAGAGAGAGAGTGCGAGTGACAGGGAGAAAAGTACAGAGACAAATTTCCTGAGACTGAGAGATACAAACAGGCAGACACACAAACACATACAGACAGCCAAACGAACGTGTTTTTTTTTGTTTTGTTTTTTCACAAAGGCTTCAAGTTATTTACCTTAGTCAAGCTCTTTATTTATTACCAAAACAGTTTGTCTAATTACTATCTAAATTCGTTCTGAGAAAGCTGGAAAAAGAGTGAGAGAGACAGACAGACAGACAGACAGAGAGAAACCGAGAGAGAGACAGATAGGAGATAAAAACAACTACATTATTTTATGTTTATTATCTAGAGTAGTGACATAAGCAGATTATTCCTGGGTTTTTTTTTCATATCCTGCTTCGCCCACAGACTGTATACATTAATTAATAGAAGAACACTATAATCCCCATAACGAGCGAATATTAATACAAATGCACTATAATAGCCGAAAGACATCCAAAAGATTGAAGTAAAAGGAGTATCAGTAGCACTGAAAGAGAGAGGCAAGGAGAGATAAAGTAAAGGGAGACAGAGAAAGAGTTAGTAAGAGAGAGATTGAGACAGACAGACAGAGTGAGACACAGAGAGAGAGAGACAGAGAGAGAGAGACAGAGAGAGAGAGACAGAGAGATTGAGACAGACAGACAGAGCGAGACACAGAGAGAGAGAGACAGACAGACAGACAGACAGACAGACTCAGACCCAGATACAGATAGACAGACAGACAGACAGACAGAGAGGAGGAGCAGGCGGAGAAAGAACGGAGAAAGACAGAGTAAGCCAGCCAAAGAGACATAGCTGCTGGCACAGATGGTGAAGAATTCTTACAGCATGACTTGTAGGTCTTCTTTCCTAAAGTACAGAAGTCTCAAGACAAAAGTTCTGGTCAGTTCAGTCAGTGTTGCTTTGGAAACTTTTATTTGAGTGTGATCGATGGAGTGAGGGAGATGGTCATCAAAACGTACTGCATACAACAGAGAGATAGTTAAAAAGGAAAGCATTGTCTCTCCCTCCCTCCCCCTCTCTCTCTCCCTCTCTCTCTCTCTCTCTCCTTCTCTCTCCGTCTCTGTCTCTCTCTTTCTCCCTCCGTCTCTCCTCTCTCTCTCTCTCTCTCTCTCTCTCTCTCTCTCTCTCTCTCTCCTCTCTCTCTCTCTCTCTCTCATGGCACATAAACCCATGAGCTGGCCGGGTCCTGAAGTCTTACCTAGCCTATGTTTTACCTAATCCAAAACAAGTGTGACTGCCCCCGTTCAAGCAAACAGGAATCAGAAGAAAAAAAAACACGAAAAAAGAATAAGAACGTGTATTTAATGCAACAAGACAAGACAAGACAGGTGCAAAGTTGGCCTTTGTCAAGCGTAAGATCACAAACAAACGAACGCCAGATACAAAAATTAGGAGAATAAGACTGAAACTGCTCTGCTGCTCCGTTCTGTGTGAGAAAAGGAATAAGCTAATTTTTCGTATCTGGTGTTTGTTTGTTTGTGATCTTACGCTTGACAAAGGCCAGTTGGCCGAAAATTTGCACCTGTCTTGTCTTGTTGCATTAAATACGCGTTCTTATTCTTTTTTCATGTTTTTTTCTGGTTCCTTTTTATGTTTTACCTAGCCTACATTTTTACTAATATTGTATCAGTCTATCGTTGGAACAATCTTGGTTTCATGTAGAGGACATGTGTATCCATGTATTAATCTTCAACAAAAAAAACAGTAAGAGAAAAGGACTGAGGTGTCTTTGTTGCTGTAAATGAGGTTACTTGGGAAAAGCCATTCTTCATTCGAGATGCTTGACCCCAACCAACGCGGATGTTTTTGTAACGCACACAGAGGAGGTCGGCTTGATCACCTCTTTCGCATCAACATGTTTTCCAGATGACTTCCTGTAGCAAAGATTCATCGTTCACGCGAGAGGTACGATGCAACCAGTGCAGGTGTCTGCATGAGGACATCGGTGTTTCTGTTTTTTTCAGTGTTTGTGATGCTGGGTATGCTGGCAGTCTCTTCTAGGAAATGCTGGAGATGTATCCTATTCTTTGATAAATATAGGCCCTGGCGGTTGTGCTTTGTTGTCCCTTTGTCTCGTCGGAAAAGATTTAAGATTTTCCCTCCCTATGTTTTGCTTATTTCGTTTTATTTAGAGACTGATCTTGTCTCTGTCTCTGTCTCTGTCTCTGTCTATGTCTCTGTCTCTCTCTCTCTCTCTCTCTCTCTCTCTTTCTCTCTCTTTCTCTCTGTGTCTCTCTCTCTAACTGTCTCTCTCTCTGTCTCTGTCTCTCTCTCTCTTCTTTCTGTCTCTCTCTCTCTCTCTTCTCTCTCACTCACTCTCTCTCTCTCTTCTCTGTCTTTCACTCTCTATCTATCTCTACTCTTTCTCTATCTCTCTACTCTCTCTTTCTCTCTCTCTCTCTTTCTCTCTCTCTCTTCTCTCTCTCTTCTCTTTCGCGCTCTCTCTCTCTCTCTCTCTCTCCCCTCTCTCTCTGTCTGTCTGTGTGTGTGTTTGTCTTTATCTGTCTCCTCTTTATCTGTCTGAGTCTCTCAGTGTCTACCTATGTGTGTATGTCTCTCTCTGTCTCTTCTCTCATTGTCTCTGTCTCTGTGTCTCTGTCACACTTTTGTCTATGTCTCTCTGTCTCTGTCTGTCAATCTATCTGTCTGTCTGTCCCCCTCTCTCTCTATCTATCTATCTATCTATCTGTCTATCTATCTATCTCTCTCTTTCTTTGTTTCTTTCTTTCTCTTTCTTTTTCTTTCTCTTTCTCTTTCTTTCTTTCTCTCCCTCCCTCCCTCCCCCCTCTGTCTCTGTCTCTGTCTGTGTGTTTGTCTGTCTGTCTGTCTGTCTGTCTGTCTCTCTCTCTCTCTCTCTCTCTCTCTCTCTCTCCCTTCGCTGTCTTCCTCTTAAATTGTAATTGGACGGAAAAGTCAAATAATCATTATCTGTACTTTAATCATGGATACAGATGTTATTGTATTTTGTTTTGTTGTTTATGTTTTTGCCTCAGCATGGACCAAGATTGATTGAGGTAGACAGCGCTAAGGTTTGTTTGTAAAATTTGCCCCGGACAGCTTCCGGAGACAAATTATTCTCCAAACGAACTTCAACAATAAATCACAAGAACAAATGGATTTATTGTGTTGTTTGGTTACACGCTTGTGGCTGTCTTCAATCGGATGGGAAAATAGCAGAGGAAAGACAGAAAGGTGAGGATGAAAGTAAGCTGAGAAAATAGACATGTTTTCCCCAGCAGAAATGTCATTCATTCAAGGTCACAAACAACCTGAATTTTGAGACGGATCAAGGGGAGGGCGACAGTGTGGGGGGGGGGGGGGTTGGATGTTATAGAGTGTGAGGGTTTGTTTATTTGTTTGTCTGTTTGTTTGTTTGTTTTTCATTTTTCTTTCTCTCTCTCTCTCTCTTTCTCTCTTCTCTCCCTCTCTCTCTCTCTCTCTCTTTATCTCCTCTCTCTCTCTCCCTCTCTCTCTCGTTCTTTTCTTTTTCTTTCTCTGCCAATCCCTCTCTCTTTCTCTTTCTCTCTCTCTCTCTCGTTCTTTCTTTAATTTTTCTTTCTTTCTCTCTCTCTCTCTCTCTCTCTCTCTCTCTCTCTCTTTCTCTCTTTTCGTTCTTTCTTTCTTTATTTTTTCTTCTTTCTTTCTTCTTTCTTCCTTTCTTTCTTTCCTTCTTTCTTTCTTTTTTCTTTCTTTCTTTCTTTTTTTCAGGAGACATGAAATGCATTCGGACAATTCCATATGTGCTTTACAAAATCTGCTATTTTCTGGCATTTTCCTTGGGCCTGTGAAAACCCTGTGCCCTGGCAAGGTCTTGAAATTCTTAGGGGTAGGGTGGGGTGGGGTGGGTGGGGCTGGACCTTATGAAATGCTAAGGTGACGCCACCAGAGCGAATGGAACCTCAATAAGGGGCGGCGAACAGGCCAGTTTATGTTGCCGGCTGGGTTTGAACTCGGAGACATCCAGCCGTGTGTACACGGTTGTGTTACAAGGGCCAGCCAGCCTGCATTGAAGAGAATATGCACAACAGTGGGATTATTTACTCATAAGATCAAAAACGTGTCACAAAGTTTTATGTATCTTTTTGTCTACTATTTTCACATGTCTTGTGTTCAGTTTAATTTTT
>CM060305.1:125919039-125946539 GCA_030674185.1 Monoplex corrugatus
GGACAGTGGCAAGGTGTGTTTGATAAAATAAACACAGAACAGCTTCTAGAGATACATTTTTTTTTCTGGAAATGAACGGACACTGTAAGCCCATAGAATCAATTATTTGCTGTTGCCTTTCGTTGCGTGAACATTGAATGTTCGCCAGGAGAAACTTTGTTTGAAACTGAATTCACAGCGGTTTCCAGAGAGAACGTGTTTTCCAAATGAACTTGAACAATAAATCAAGAATGTATTGTTCGTTTTGTCACGCAGTTGTCAGTGGCTTTTTTTGTTTGTTTTGTTTTGTTTTGTTTGTTTTGTTTTGTTTTGGGGTGGTTTTTTTTGCTTTTGTTTTGTTGTTGTTGTTGTTGTTGTTGTTTTCGGGGGGATAAATGAGAAGAGAGGAAACAAGAAAAAGATTGAAAATGAAACTAGTTGAGAAAGTGAACGTATTTTCCCCTTGGTACGGGGTTATTCAAAGCCACGGACAAAAAAAAAAAAAAATAGTCAAGAAATTATTATTAGCTTTTTCACATGAAAATATCAAATCATTCATCGAGATTGAATATGATCTCCATAACAGTCTAAGACATATAATTGTATCAAAATGTCAAAAGTTTAAAGCACCAGTTTTCGCTTTGGCTTTGGTTATAATGTATCTCTGTACGTTCAGTTCAAATCTACCCTTTTGTATTGTACTTAACTATAGACTGCCATTCCAACCACAATGTTTCATTATATCCTCTGTTCGTTGTTAACTGGCAGATTAGTTAGATGATGACCAATACGTCATCTTTTCGTTGTTAACTGGCAGATTAGTTAGATGATGACCAATACGTCATCTTTTCGTTGTTAACTGGTAGATTAGTTAGATGATGACCAATACGTCCTCTTTTTGTTGTTAACTGGCAGATTAGTTAGATGATGACCAACACATCCTCTTTTCGTTGTTAACTGGCAGATTAGCTAAATGATGACCAACACATCCTCTTTTCGTTGTTAACTGGCAGATTAGCTAGATGATGACCAATCCATCCTCTTTTCGTTGTTAACTGGCAGATTAGTTAGATGATGAACTATATATCCTCTTTTTGTTGTTAACTGGCGGATTAGTTAAATGATGACCCGCATTTTATTCTTAACAAGGGAAACCAGATATACGGGTTGCTGGCATGTGATTGTGTGCGGACTTCTGTTTGTTTTTTTCTTTCTTTCTTTCTTTCTTTTTTATTATTGCCTCTATGCCCCTCATTCTTGTTCTCGTGCTGTTTCTATAGTCCTCTCTCCTTCCTTCTCTTTTTCTCTCTACCTGTTTCGCCCTCTCTTTTTACACACACACACACACACACAAACACACACACACACACACACACACACCACACACACACACACACACACACACACACACACACACACACACATAGGGACAGAGAGAGAGAGGTGAGAGACAGACAGACAAACGAACAGAGAGTGACAGAGAGAGAGGGGGGGAATAGAGAGACAGAGAGAGAGAGAGAGGGGGGGAGAGAGAGAGAAAGAGACAGAGACAGAGAGACAGAGAGAGAGAGAGAGCCTGCGTGAATGCAGACATGAGAATGAAGGAGAGATAGAAATGCAATGTTCCGATATATCTTCTTTTCGTCGCTACTTGATCAATAAGCCAGAAAACAACACGTATCCTGTTCTTCAGCGTGGAAGCTAGATGTAAGTGCTGTTGGCATGACACTGTCACGTTCCGTTTTCTTTACAACCCAGATCCATCTTGTAAGTGTCCTCAACCAGGGTTTGCACCCTCCTGAACATACCATTGTCTTCTTTGAACATACACACACATACACACACACACAGACACACACACACACACACACACACATACACACATACAGACACACAGACAGACACACAGACACAGACACACACAAACACACATACAGACGCACACTCACATACACACACACCACACACATACAGACACACACTCACATACACACACACACACACACATACAGACACACACAGACACACATATACAGACACTCACACACGCACACACACACACTCTCTCTCTCTCTCTCTCTCTCTCTCTCTCTCTCTCTCTCTCTGTGTTTCTGTCTCTGTCTCTGTCTGTCTCTCTCTCTCTCTCTGTGTGTTTCTGTCTCTGTCTCTGTCTGTCTCTCTCTCCTCTCTCTCTCTCTCTCTCTCTCTCTCTCTCTCTCTCCTCTCTCTCTCTTTCCTTGGATGCTCCTTCTTGAACGCGGACTGAGACTGATGGTGGTGCACAGTGGGGTGGTGCACAGTGGGGTGGTGCACAGTGGGGTGGTGCACAGTGGGAAAGTATGTTTGATAAACAAACCTATGAGGATTTCTTTTTTTAAGGATCATCACACTCAGGAGGGTTACCTTTGTGCTCACCTTTTTTTGTTCGTCCCATTTTCTACGCCACTTTAATGACCGCAGGAGCTGGAACAGTTTTTTACAATGGGATGATGATGATGTCGATGAGGATGATAATCGTGATGTTATCGAATTCCTTTTAGGATTGAGGCTACATGACAGGGCTGTACTCTACAATTACTATCATAATATATCCTGGCGTCAACCGTTCCCCGAGAGATACAGACATCTGCGGTGCTGGCCAGAAAATTTGAGCAACACCCTCAATAACGCATCCGTGAAGTGGATGAGACTCGACTGTGTGGTCCCATTCTTCCCAATGATCCCATAGCACGTCCCTCTCCGGGATCAAGTCGGTTAGAGCCGAAAAATCCCACAATGATTATTGAAGGGACTGATGGGGATTCGAACCCACAACCTTCCTGTCGGTAGTCCGTTGCGCTAACCACTACACCACGGCGACTGGTCCTCGGTGATTTCTAGAGAGACATCGTTTTCTGAACAAATCTTGACAATCGATCAAAAGAACAAAAACAATAATGAATATAATCCAAAACAAGTGTGACTGGCCGCGTTCAAGCAAACAGGAACCAGAAAAAAAAAAAAAAACACGGAAAAAGAATAAGAACAAGTATTCAATACAACCAGACAAGACAGGCGCAAATGTTTGGCCAACTGGCCTTTTTCAAACGTAAAATCACAAACAAACAAACACCAGATACAAATTATGAATGTGTTTTTTACATGTTCGTACAATGCTTGTGTTTGAACGTGGACTGAGAATGATGTTGGTGGACAATTGGAAAGTGTGCTTGATAAATATACAAAAAGCAACTTCCAGAGAGAAGCTTTTTCTTTTTCAAACGAATCAGGACAATAAAATTAATCAAGAAAAGAAATGAATCGCTGTGTGATTTGTCACGCAATTTGTAGTGTTTTCTATGGACGGAAAAGACAAGAGGAAATAGGGAAGAGAGAGAGAGAGAGAGAGAGAGAGAGGAGAGAGAGAGAGAGAGAGAGAGAGAAAATAAAATAAGTAAAGAAACATGGTTTCCTGTAGAAATGTCATTTAAATCGCGAGGACGAAAGATTTACAATGGAAAGAATCAAGAAAACAAGATCTAGTGTAGGAACACGTGATTGTTGGCATGCTGTGATATCGTTCTATTTTCTTTACAGCCTAGAGCAATCTTCCATGTGTCCGCATCATACATCATCCATCCTCACGATTTCTTACCCGACACAATTTTTCAACCCATCTCTCTATGTCTCTCTTCTCCTCTGTCTCTCTCCGCTATCTCTCTTGTCTCTGTCTCTCTGTCTGTCTGTCTCTGTCTCTTTCTGCCTGTCTGTCTTTGTCTCTGTCTCTGTCTGTCTGTCTCTGTCTGTCTGTCTGTCTGTCTGTCTCTCTCTCTCTCTCTCAATCTCTCTCTGTCTATCCGCCTGTCTCTCTCTGTCTGTCTGTCTGTCTCTCTCTTCTCTCTCCATCAGTCTATCTGTCTGTCTCTCTTTCTCTCTTTCTCTGAATGTATTGTTCTGTAGTAATGGTCCGAATGGGAAGTACCTGAGGGTGTAGTGTACTTAAAGAAATTGAATTGGTTTTGTTAAAGTAAATGTGAAATTTAATCCTCTCTCTCTCTTTCTCTCTCTCTCTCTTTCTCTCTCTCTCTCTCTCTCTCTCTCTCTCTCTCTCTCTCTCTCTCTCTCTCTCTCTCTCTCTCTCTGTGTGTGTCTTTCTCCACCACTACCCCTTCACTCTCTGGGGATATTAGGCAAACTGTTGCCCGATCTGGCAAAATCTAAGTCGTAAAGATAATTTAATGTGACTTTTGCTTTTCGATGCCCACCGTCATATTATTAGCTGCCAGCTAAAAATAAACCATAAAAGACACTTAAGTTGATTAAATATGCACGCACACACACACACATACACACACATACACACACACACTCATACACACACTCACATACACACGCATACACACATACACATATATATGCATACATACGTACACACACATCACACGCACGCACGCACACACATGCAAACAAACAAACAAACACATGTACACATATATGCAAACATATGCGCACACACGTTACACGCACGTAAGCACGGGCACGCACGCAATTCACGCACACACACACACACACACCAAAACTACACACACACACATACACACAACACACACACACACACAACACACACACACACACACACACATACGCAGTACGTGCTTTGGACGTGGACTAAGACTAACTGTGATGGACAATGGGGAAAATTTGGCAATTACATCTAAAGAATATTCGAGAAAAAAAATTATTTCCTAAGCGAACTCAACAATAAAGGAAGAAAACAAACAAATTTGCATTTTGTCACTTTTTCTTGTTTTATTTTGGCACTCCGAATTTTCTCGGCCAAGCCAAAACAGCATTCAAGAAGATGACAAGCATTCTTACCAACAAATGCCTATCAATTAACATCAGAAAGAGAGTCCTTGAATGTTATATAGAACCAATACTGTTGTACGGATGCGAGGCGTGGACAGTCAGCAAGCAAAGCCAGAGCAAGATTGAGGCAACCGAGATGTGGTTTCTCAGAAGAATGTTGAGAGTTCCATGGACAGCAAAGAAAACAAACGAGACAGTCTTGATGAAGGCAGACACAAGCAGATCACTCATAAGGAAGATTATGAAAAGACAGGCAACATTTATAGGCCATTTTATGAGGAAGGGGGATTTGGAGCACCTGGTCACAACGAGAAAGCTGGAGGGAAAGAGAGTACCAGGTAGACCCAGGGAGAGAATGCTGGACGGACTTGCAGAGTGGCTGGGGATGAGGAGGCTGGGGGAGATGCTGGGGGCAATAAGAGATAGAGATGGTTGGAAGTCCATGGTCGCCAACGCCATGCGGCAGGGCACCTGATGATGATGATGACGTGTATACACGTTGTTTTACCCACGCTGTGCAGGCGGTATGTTGTTACTACACACAGTCTGCACACTCCATCTCCGGTGGGTTTGCATACTATCTGTGTCCATATTTTCATAAGCCACCGGACACTGATGTGTGATTTACAAGATCTTGTTAACCCTTTGACTCCCACACCCTGTCCACCAGTATCCTGCATTGTCAGCCATGCTAGCAAAGCAAAAAAATTACCCTTTGATTCCCTCACCCTATCCACCACCTTCCTGCAGGAAGTTGGTGGATAAGGTGAGGGAGTCAAAGGGTTAAGTTTTTGCAGGTGGTTGATAGGATGCCGGAGTCAAAAGGGTTAATGTGCACAGTCTGCATACTCTGTCTACAGTGGGCCTGCATACTATGTGTATCCATGTTGTTTTTTTATAAACCACCGGACACTGACGTGTGATTTTTACAAGATCTGTTTAACCCTTTAACTCCCGCACCCTGTCCACACCAGTATCCTGCATCGTCAACCATGCTAGTAAAACAAAAAAACAACAACTAACCTTTGACTCCAGCACGCTATCTACCAGCTTCCTGCAGGCAGTTGGTGGATAGGGTGAGGGAGTCAAAGGGTTAAGTTTTTGCAACTGGTGGATAGGATACGGGAGTCGAAGGGTTAATGTGCACAGTCTGTATACTCCGTCTTTAGTGGGCTTGCATACTTTATGCATCCATATCTGCGTAAGCCACCGTACATTGACATGATTTACATGATCTTTAATGTACATGTTTGATATTCTACTCGCCTAGAGACACCAAAGGGATTAGCCACTGGCAAGGTTTGCACAACAGCTTACCTGGGAGATCCCCCCAGAAATGTCCATCCTTTATCCACTAGGCGGAGATGTCTAAGAGAATCGACCCTAGGACCATCAGACGTTTACCCACTCGACTAATATATCCCCTTTGTTTTACACAGCTGTACTTGAGGATGGCTATCGCTGGATGGAAAAACGGAAGAAGGCTCAACTAACGAGAGCATGACAGACTGGAAAAAAAAAAGAAAGAAAAAGAAAAAAAAGTAATTTTCACGATGAAAATGTCATTCAGAGTTGCAGCGAGAAAATGTAGTCAATTTGTGACACTAACCTTTTCACACGAGTGTCTAATGATTCTGTTGAATGCTATTGGTTCTTAAGTTCCTTTTATACTGGACTGTTCACTGGCAGTGCTCAGGCGGAAATTCAGTAGTTCTCCTCTCTCTCTCTCTCTCTCTCTCTCTCTCTCTCTCTCTCTCTCTCTCTCTCTCTCTCTCTCTCTCTCTCTCTCTCTCTGTCTATCTCTCTGCTCTGTCTTCTCTCTCTGCTGTCTGTCTCTCTCTCTCTCCTTCTCTCTCTTCTCCTCTCTGCCTCTGTCTCTCTCTCCTCTCTCTCTCTCTCTCTCTCTCTGCCTCTGTCTTCTTCTGTCTGTCTTCTCTCTCTCTCTGCCTCTGTCTGTCTGTCTCTCTCTCTCTCTCTCCTCTCCCTTTCCCTCTCTCTCTCTCTCTCTCTGCCTCTGTCTGTCTATCTGTCTGTCTGTCTCTCTCTCTCTTTGCTTCTGTCTGTCTCTGTCTATCTGACTCTCGCTCTCTCTCTCTCTCTCTCTCTCTCTCTCTCTCTCTCTCCCTCTCTCTCTCTCTTTCTCTCCATGTCTCCTTCAAACACACGCGTACAAGCGTGTGCTGGACAGCTGGGAAGTTTGTGCGATAAATGTAGCGAGTGTGATTCTTTCAGAAAAAAAAAACTTTTTATCCATGAACAAAGTTGGAAATTAAACAAGAAGAGAAATGAATTCATACTGCATTTTGCCTTTCGGAGGTTGGTGGTTTCTGAGAGTTGGAGAAAAAAAGGGAAACAAGAAGAGAGTGAGAATCAAAGAATCAAGTAAGTTCAGAAGGTAAACATATCCCAATTTTTTCACCCTGCCCCTCTTTCCTTCGCTTTTCCATATTACATTAATAGTCATAATGATAATAATGACAACAAAAGTAATAATAGTGATGATAATGAAAAAGAAGAAGATGATGAAGATGATGATGAAGATGAGATGAGTATGAGTATGATGATGATGATGATGATGATGGATGACGATGATGATGAAATAAAAACGTATGTATACATGTTATCAATCATATCAGCTTAGCGTAACATAAAGCGAGAACAGAAAACAGCATTGCAAGTTCATTAGAATAGAAATTGCATGCTACAAATAACAAAAAAACACGCATGTATGGACGCACGGATACTTATATCACGGGACATACAGACGCAGGCACGCACACTTCCTCATTCGCCATATTTTTTCCCTTCTTTGTTCATCGTGATAAAAACTAAAGAGTTACACACTTCAGGAAAATAGCATTTTACCACCAAAATAGGCATTTATCAGCATTGCAGGAAATATCCACAGAGATGCAGTGATTTGTCATCAAAACTAAACATCCTTTGTTTCTTTTGTTTCCATTTTTCTATCAGAATGAAACATCCTTTGTTTGTTTTGTTTGTTTTGTTTTGTTTTGTTTGTTTTTCCTTTTTTCTATATTTTTCATCATTATTTATTTCTTTGCACTTTGGCTAAAATTTGTCTGAAGTGAATGCTTAGTTCAATTCCATGTCTTGATGCAACAACTCCAAACGGTCATTCCAGCTTGTGACAAGGCATAGTGGCACTCTAGGAGAAGACATTGTAATGACTGTGTATGAATGGTATTGGTTGTGATATGTTTTATCTTGAAGTGTCCATCTGTAGTTTTAGCTTGAAGTGTCCATCTGTAGTTTTATCTTGAAGTGTCCATCTGTAGTTTTATCTTGAAGTGTCCATCTGTAGTTTTAATTTGAAGTGTCCATCTGTAGTTTTATCTTGAAGTGTCCATCTGTAGTTTTAATTTGAAGTGTCCATCTGTAGTTTTAATTTGAAGTGTCCATCTGTAGTTTTAGTTTGAAGTGTCCATCTGTAGTTTTAATTTGAAGTGTCCATCTGTAGTTTTAGCTTCAAGTGTCCATCTGTAGTTTTATCTTGAAGTGTCCATCTGTAGTTTTAATTTGAAGTGTCCATCTGTAGTTTTATCTTGAAGTGTCCATCTGTAGTTTTAGCTTCAAGTGTCCATCTGTAGTTTTATCTTGAAGTGTCCATCTGTAGTTTTAATTTGAAGTGTCCATCTGTAGTTTTAGCTTGAAGTGTCCATCTGTAGTTTTATCTTGAAGTGTCCATCTGTAGTTTTATCTTGAAGTGTCCATCTGTAGTTTTAATTTGAAGTGTCCATCTGTAGTTTTATCTTGAAGTGTCCATCTGTAGTTTTAATTTGAAGTGTCCATCTGTAGTTTTAATTTGAAGTGTCCATCTGTAGTTTTAGTTTGAAGTGTCCATCTGTAGTTTTAATTTGAAGTGTCCATCTGTAGTTTTAGCTTCAAGTGTCCATCTGTAGTTTTATCTTGAAGTGTCCATCTGTAGTTTTAATTTGAAGTGTCCATCTGTAGTTTTATCTTGAAGTGTCCATCTGTATTTTATTTTGAAGTGTCCATCTGTAGTTTTATCTTGAAGTGTCCATCTGTAGTTTTAATTTGAAGTGTCCATCTGTAGTTTTAGCTTGAAGTGTCCATCTGTAGTTTTAACTTGAAGTGTCCATCTGTAGTTTTAACTAGAAGTGTCCATCTGTAGTTTTAACTTGAAGTGTCCATCTGTAGTTTTAACTTGAAGTGTCCATCTGTAGTTTTAACTAGAAGTGTCCATCTGTAGTTTTAACTTGAAGTGTCCATCTGTAGTTTTAACTTGAAATGTCCATCTGTAGTTTTAACTAGAAGTGTCCATCTGTAGTTTTAACTTGAAGTGTCCATCTGTAGTTTTAACTAGAAGTGTCCATCTGTAGTTTTAACTTGAAGTGTCCATCTGTAGTTTTAACTTGAAGTGTCCATCTGTAGTTTTAACTTGAAGTGTCCATCTGTAGTTTTAACTAGAAGTGTCCATCTGTAGTTTTAACTTGAAGTGTCCATCTGTAGTTTTAACTAGAAGTGTCCATCTGTAGTTTTAACTAGAAGTGTCCATCTGTAGTTTTAACTAGAAGTGTCCATCTGTAGTTTTAACTAGAAGTGTCCATCTGTAGTTTTAACTAGAAGTGTCCATCTGTAGTTTTATCTTGAAGTGTCCATCTGTAGTTTTAACTTGAAGTGTCCATCTGTAGTTTTAACTTGAAGTGTCCATCTGTAGTTTTAACTTGAAGTGTCCATCTGTAGTTTTAACTTGAAGTGTCCATCTGTAGTTTTATCTTGAAGTGTCCATCTGTAGTTTTAACTAGAAGTGTCCATCTGTAGTTTTAATCTGAAGTGTCCATCTGTAGTTTTAACTTGAAGTGTCCATCTGTAGTTTTATCTTGAAGTGTCCATCTGTAGTTTTAACTAGAAGTGTCCATCTGTAGTTTTATCTTGAAGTGTCCATCTGTAGTTTTAACTTGAAGTGTCCATCTGTAGTTTTAACTTGAAGTGTCCATCTGTAGTTTTAACTTGAAGTGTCCATCTGTAGTTTTAACTTGAAGTGTCCATCTGTAGTTTTAACTTGAAGTGTCCATCTGTAGTTTTCTTCGGATGACAACTCAGCCCACGTACATCATCATCATCATCATCATCATCATCATGTGCCCTGCCGCATGGCGTTGGCGATCATATGAATCTATCTCTTGTCGCTGCAAGTGCATCTCCCACCTTCTCTGTCATCAGCCACTCTACACATCCGTTTCACTCTGAGTCTACCTGATGTTCTTTTTCCCCTCCAGATTTCCTGTCGTGGTTAGGTGCTCTAATTTCTCTTGCCTCATAAAATATCCTATAAATGTTGCTTGCCTTTTTCTAATCTTCTTCGTTGATGTTCGTTTCTTTTTCTACTGCATGTATGTGTACGATACAGATAACGCTCGAAATATGAGGACATCATTCTTTAGAGAAAATGAAAATAATGTATTACCGTTATTGTCCATTGGATACAACGCTCAAATATCCAAACCAAAAAGTCACTCCTACTCTACAAAACCAGGTAGAATATGTTTTGCATCTACCCTGCATCTACCTTAACCATGAAAATTGAACTGATCTCAGAAAATCAAAAAAGGACATCATTTTCATATATGTGTGACCGTCCTCTCGGTCGCCATTAAAATTAAGACTTGCACGATATTGATAGTTTAGGGAATTAGTAGTACACATTCATCCATAATGTTTCTATAGCAACGTGTTCAATACTCAGTTTTCTGGATTTATGTGGTGTAGTTTCGTTTAAAATAAGAAGTTTCGCTTCAGAAGGGATTTGATTGTTACGTTTGAATTGAGGAGCCTTTTCAATTTGAATTCCGTCGATGTTTTCATCCGCAGGAATCAATTTTAATTTGGCGATTTCTTAAGACCCGTACTTCATTGATGCCCTAGTGTGTGTGTGCCCTTGAGAGTGGGTGGGGAAAAAAGCATAATCAGCGTTCTTTTCACACACGGCTGGTCGCGATGTGCGTGTGTGTATGTATTGTGTGTGTGTGTGTGTGTGTGTGTGTGTGTGTGTGTGTGTGTGTGTGTGTGTGTGTGTGTGTGTGTGTTTGTGTGTACGCGTGTGTGTGTGTTGTTGTGTGTGTGTGTGTGTACGCGCGCGCGCGCCTGTGTTTGTATGAGTACGTGTGTGTGCCTCTGTGTGTGTGCATGTGTACGTGTGTGTGCCTCTGTGTGTGTGTATGTGTGTGTGTCTGTCTCTGTGTGTGTGTATGTGTACGTGTGTGTGCCTGTGTGTGTGCCTGTGTCTGTGTGTGTCTGTCTGTTTGTCTGTCTCTGTGTGTGTGTATGTGCGTGCATGTGTGTACACGTATGTGTGTGTGTGTGTGTGTGTGTGTGTGTGTGTGGTGTGTGTGTGTGTGTGTGTGTGTTGTGTGTTGTGTGTGTGCATGTGTGTGTGTGTGTGTGTGTGTGTATTGATATGTGTGGGTGCATTGTGTACGTTGTGTGTGTGTGTGTGTGTGTGTGTGCGTGTGTGTGTATTTGTGTGGGTGATTGTGTAGTGTGTGTGAGTGTGTGTGTTGTTGCGTTATTGTGTGTGTGTGTGTGTTGTGCGTGTGTCGTGTATGTGGTGTGTTGTGTGTGTATGTGTGTGTGTGTGGTATGTGTGTTGTGTATGTGTATGTGTGTGTGATGTGATGTGGGTGTTGTGTGTATGTGTTTTGTGTGTGCTGTTTATGTGTGTGCATGCGTGCGTGCGCACGTGCGTGAGTGTGTGTACATGTGTGCGTGTGTGTTCTCCTTTCTACATCAGCAACACGCATGTTATCAGTCCACGGATGTGCCAAAGGGGAAGAAGAGGAAAGAAAAAAAAAAACCTGTCAGTTCTCAACCTCTTTCGTTTCGTCCTCAGCTATCTTGGTCAAGTCTTTTTGCTCTGCAGATTGACAGTCTCCTGCTGCTATCGGCGCAGTGGGAGGTCTTCTGCACTGGTAGCAAGAGCGAGCCATCGATCTGGAGAGAAGACAGGATTGATCTTGCCGTCAGAGGATGGAATCATCATGGTTTTGGGGGGGGGGGGGGGGGGAATTGGTACATGACGATGTTTTAGGGATATGACCACCGAGTAGGACGTACTATAAGCAACGTGAAATAGATTGCGCTATATCAATTTGTGTAGGTTGTTTCGGCACCGATCAGAATGTCCCTACTCGATGAGAGTGATGCGGGCTCGTTTGAATAGACTGGGACAAAGGAAGTCGAGTTTCGCCTAGTTTATTGAAGCGTCATTCAGGATGTTGCTCAATTTCCTTGACTAACACTTCAAGTGAATAAGAGGGAAGAGGGAGAATTTTAAATATCAACTAAGGAACATAACTCTTGAGAGTCACGGAGTTATCTCCCATGTAGAATTTCTCAAACCCAACACAGTTTGCGCTACCCATTCAGCTAGCATAGACGCAGCCACAAAGCATAAAGTGGTAAGCTGAATGGGTAGCGCAAACTGTGTTGGGTTTGAGAAATTCTACATGGGAGATAACTCTGTGACTCTCAAGAGTTATGTTACTTAGTTAACACTTCAAGTGTTTGTACCACTCGGGCCTGGTTAACGCCAGGGTATGTATTATAGAAGATAGCCTTGGTATTAAGTTTCAAGTCCGAGGATGGAGTTCCGTGGTATCATGACTATCATGTCCATTCTCATCATCATAACATGGTGCAAAAATTGATCCAGATTATGTGACCCTTCAGCCCTATTCTCGTAGTGACCTCAGTTCAAGTGGGTCTGGAAGTGTGTTGGAGAGCAGAAATGAGAGATGTGGGGGGGGATGACAGAAGCGG
Source organism: Monoplex corrugatus (assembly GCA_030674185.1). NCBI lineage: Eukaryota > Metazoa > Mollusca > Gastropoda > Littorinimorpha > Ranellidae > Monoplex > Monoplex corrugatus. The sequence goes on from CM060305.1 coordinate 125,931,670, forward strand.
GGCAAATGACGAAGAAGGGGTAAAATATCATTGTGCCATATCCATGGATAACTACATCTACTTATACAGTGGATTTCACCAGTCATCATAATGTCTCAGTATCTAATCCATGACGACTCACACCCTGCAACATGTAAGACTTCTCTTTTCTGTCATACTGATTCGCTACTGCAAAGCGGTGAAGTTGAATTTCACAAAATCATGTGGTATAGGTACGTAAACTGGAAGGTTTCAGCCTAAAATCTCAATGCCTGTGATGATTTCTTCCTTTTATGTTTAAAAGTATTTTTGTCTACTAGTTCTCCAGGTTGTTCTACCTTGCTGTGGAAGTCTCGAGAAACATTCGGAATCAGTACTTAAACTGTGTGATCATTTCATCCTCAAATAAGCCTATTCATTTTGTTTTAATAAGTGATGTTTCATTTGTTTCTATCAGTATAGCACAAAGACACGATACATCTCTCCACAAACGCAGATAATTTTATTCTTTAATAACTAGATCCCTTTTTGTTCTCCAGGTCATCGTGGTTCTATCAGTACAGCACAAAGAACACGATATATCACTCCACAAACCCTAATGATTTTATTCTTTGATAATAGATCTCTTCAGAATAGTGCAGACGTTTGCCTGCCAATAACTAAACTCCAGGTTCCAGGTTCGCTCCCCGTAGAGGCCTCGACTTTTCTCCTCAGTTTCACCGAAAAATCGAACTGAACGTCTTGTCCTTCATCCACAGGAATCAATTTTAATTTGGCGATTTCTTAAGACCCGTACTTCATTGATGCCCTAGTTTTGTGTGTGCCCTTGAGAGTGGGTGGGAAAAAAACATAATCAGCGTTCTTTTCACACACGGCTGGTCGCGATGTGCGTGTGTGTATGTATGTGTGTGTGTGTGTGTGTGTGTGTGTGTGTGTGTGTGTGTGTGTTTGTGTGTGTGTGTTGTGTGTGTGTGTGTGTGTGTGTGTGTGTGCGCGCGCGCGCCTGTGTATGTATGTGTACGTGTGTGTGCCTCTGTGTGTGTGTGTGTGTGTGTCTGTCGGGATTGTGTGCCTTCTGGCAGCGCACGCTAAGATTCCACGGCAGTTGAAAATGGCGAAGAGCAGGCCATTGCCCGGCTACCTTGGTATGAAACATTGGAGAGATAGGTTGATCACCTGGGATTGATTTCCTAGGTCACACCCCTTGAAGACCAATTAGCATTCTTGCCTTTCCGAAGTCTTGGTTTAAAAAAAATATGAATATGAATTTGAAGCGAGGGAGAGGAGATAGGCGCCGCCCTCGTGATGCTGGCCCGGGAAAAGTTGAGGTATCTGCCACCTCACTCCCTTACGACCCCAGGGTTATGGAACTATCTAGGTAGGACTTCATGACCTGGCCAGCTCGTGGGTTTATGTGCAGGCTTAAGGCTTGTGCTTGATCATTCTGGATCTTTTACACCTGTGACGTTAGTGCATATGGAATTCATTCCGAGTACAGAGACATCATCTTGAGAAACTGAAACTGAAACTGAAACAGATCGTCAGTTCATGGCTTCTGCTGTTGAATTAAACGACCCCACGAGAGAAGAAGAGGAGAGGAGAGAAGAAGAGAGAGAGAGAGAGAGAGAGAGAGAGAGAGAGAGAGAGAGAGAGAAGAGCAATGGATTTGTTATCACTCGAAGCATGATGACTTTTTGTTATTGCATATGATTTTAACTGTTTTGTGCTTCTTGTCTTGCAGATTGGAGGATCTCGGATGCTGCCAGTACGGTGGATGTCGCCAGAGAGTGTGAAATATGGAAAGTTCACCAGTGAGTCTGACGCCTGGGCCTATGGTGTAGTACTGTGGGAAATATTCAGTCTTGGCAAACAGCCATACTATGGCCACTCCAATGAGGAGGTGAGTTTAACAATCACCAGTGGAAAGTTTAATGGAGATTAACCATCGTTTTGAGACAGACATGTAGCCAAAGAGCCGAAAGAATGGAGATACTGAGGTACTATCTAGCAATATGGGTTTTGTTTTTATCTTATCCTAGTGTTTGTATCAGTCATTGGTACAATCTTGACTGCACTGTAATCACATGTGTATCTAATAATAATAATAATTACAATATTTATAATTACAATATTTATATAGCGAAAAAAAATCTTGATAAAATCAAATCTAAGCGCTGAAGCAGACACACACGCAAGCACGCACGCATGCACGCACGCACACACACGCACGCACACACACACACACACACACACACACACACACACACACACACACACCACACACACGCATGGCTATAAATGGGGAGAAAGAATAAAAGCAATAAAAGCAAGAATAAAAGCAATGGAAAATTATAGAGAGCATAGCATATACAATTATATATTATAACCATGTGATTCCCTCCGAGCGGAGACAGGCTGCAGAGGGGGGGGGGGGGTTGAGTGAGGTTAGGATTTTATGCGGAGGAGAAAAGGTGAGTTTTGAGAGCGGACTTGAAGGAGACAAAAGTAGGTTGCTGACGGACTGAGAGAGGAAGTTTGTTCCAGGAGAGTGGACCAGAAACAGAGAAGGCTCGTGGACCATAGGTATTGAGCTTAGTGCGTGGAAAGCGAAAAGTCAGAGGATCAGAGGCAGAGCGGAGGGTACGTGAGGGAACATAGATCTCAAGTAGGCTTGACAGGTAATCGGGGGCTGCGTTATTGAGGCTTTTGTAGCACATGGTGTCTAGTTTGTACTGTATGCGCTTTGATACAGGGAGCCAGTGAAGTTGTGCCAGGAGAGGAGATATGTGGTCAGCTTTTTTCTTTTTGAGTACAAGGCGTGCAGCATTGTTTTGAATGCGCTGTAGGATGTGAATGGTGGAGGCAGGAAGACCAGACAGGAGTGAATTGCAATAGTCAATGCGAGACATTATGAAGGAGAGAACGAGTTTTGCAGTTGTTTCGACAGAGAGATACTTCCTGATCAGCCTTATACGATGGAGATGATAGTAGCAGGATCTGGCAGTTTGAGAAACAAAGTTGTTCATGGAGAGGGTAGAGTCAATGCAGACACCAAGGTTTTTAGCTGAATCAGAAATTGGGACTGATGTGTTACATAATGGGAGAGAAAGAGGAGGCAGCTGTGTGTATCTCATCTTTAAAAGAAAAGACAGACATGCAGACAGTAAGCCACAAGAATGAACAAAAGATTAATCATTGCTTGGAAACATTTATTGTATTGATAAAAGAATTAATAAAGACTAGTCGGCCCTCTGAGACAGGCATGTAGACGGATAGCCGAACTGACAGATTAAAGTGAACGTTTGGGACTATGAAACGATGCTGTTGGAAATATCGAACCCATGCAGACAAGCGGGCTAGTAGGAAGGTAGGTAGGTAGGTGGGTAGGTAGGTGGGTAGGTAGGTGGGTGTAGGTGTAGGTGGGTAGGTAGTGGGTAGGTGGGTGGGTAGGTAGGAAGGAAGGAAGGTACGTAGATAGGTAGGTAGGTGGATAGATATTTACTTGTTAGCTTAGCGTATCGCTTCAAAAGTTACCATCATTTCTTATTCGGTGTTGATATAAAATAACCAGTCTGCTTACAGGTTTCTACAGAAATTCGATCTTTCCTGATGGTATCACGTTATGTGCAGGTGGTTCGATTCCTGGACGCAGGTATTCTCCTACAGAGGCCCGAGGACTGCCCTTCCACCATCTACCACATCATGCTGGGATGCTGGAAGGCAGACCCCAAGGAACGACTCAGCTTCGACAAGATCCACAAGCACCTTCAGGACTACCATGGACGACTGGTCAAGATGGCAGCAGCCTCCCAGCCCACCACCCCTGTAGCCACTGAGGACGAAATCGAAGCCAAAATCCCTACCGTTGCCTCGTCGCCAGAGTTCCCGCCTAAACAGCCGGCGTCTCCGCTTCTCTCCAAGCCCTTGTTGAAGGCCACGCAGTCTGACCCACAGGCCGCCCATGCGAAGACGGTCTCCGCTCCCCTCGTGGAGAATTCCAGGAGGTCCTCCCAGACCTTGACGCAGCCCTTCGAACAGAACGACCTGGAGGAATGCTCAGACTTGGTTTTCCAGGTCAAACTGCCGCCTCTGCAGCCTCCTCCTCCTCCGACCAACACTAAACCCGGCTCCAGTCTCCCCGGGAGTGATGGAGGTGACGACGCCTTTGATGCAGACCGCTTCTTCCGCCCTTCCGCTGAAGAGCAACGGACACGACTCTCTGATCAAGCTGCACGCCATGGACAGCGGCTTCAGCAGCGGAGAACAGCACTGGACGGTGCCCGAGCTGGAGTCTTCATCGGCGGCAGTGACGACAAGGGTGACGTCACCATCGCTGAGCGACAGCCCGTCTCCTAGTGACATCGTACTGGAGCCACTGACCAGTATAGTGTGCACTAACCCGCCCGAGGTTGTGTAAGCTTGTGTCCACCACAATGGCCCACACATGTTTTATCCGACAGACTTCACTGTTCGCTCGTTCAATAATGTACCGAGCATTTTGGAGGGTGGGGGGGAGGACATGCGCCAGGTGTTGCCAGGTCAGATCTTTGTGTATGTGTTTGAAAAATATCCTTAAATATCCTGGCAAGTTCAAGTTCAACCTGTTCCATTTTTGCCAAACGTGACCTACGCCTATCTGTTTGGGACGGTGCCTGTCGCAGACACAAAACTGCTTCACATGTTGTGTTAAGCGTTATATATCTTCGACAAACGAATGTGTTCGTATGTCTTTGATGATTCGGGGAAGGAAAGTTATCGACTGGGACATATTCGGCGCTGAAACTGGAACACTTCCAGAGTAGCGGAGAAGGGATTTTCAGGCGACACGATATACGACACGACAACAACAACAACAACAACAACAACAATAACAGAAGTAAAAATAATAATAACAATGGTAATAATAATAATATCAAAAACAATAATGATAATAATAATAATGATAATAATGATAATATCAATAATAATGATAATAACACAAACAAGATGATCAAGCCATTCTAACAAATTCTTTTTTTACCAATTTTTTTTTCCGAAAGTCTAGATTTTCTACTTCACAAAGTCGCTGTGTGTAACCTTGGAACAAGCTTTAAATGAAATTAAACATTAAAAGGTACATCGAGGACAAAGCTAGACTGAAACTACAGTGACAGCAGGTTTTGAGTATTGTCAGAAATGTGTGCGAGAATGTATTTCACACAACCTTTCCTCACAAAGTGCTCACTTTAGGTACTTTCTTAGTCCAGGCAACCTTCACCTAGACACCTTTTCCTCCAAATTTAGGCCTTCACGATCCCTCTTCGGTTCACACATTTGACCAAAAGCTGACAAACATCTTATCCAGAAACCGCTGCTGCAAAAATCTTGCCACCACGTTTTTGTCATACACACACAACACACACACACACACACACACACACACACACACACAACATACAACACACACGCATGCATGCACACGCGCGCACACACACACACACACACATATACATGTATATATATTATATATTCTGGACAATATGAAATATGTTAAAAAAAAAAAAAAACAGGAGGGGGGAGGCTGCAGATAAGAAGTGCGGTTGAATGTCGATATCCCCTTGGCATGTTCGACTAAGAAATTTCCAAGGACCATTGTGAATCATAATGAATAATTACTCATCCTTTGACATATCTTGTGGCCCTTTCTGAAAATGATTCCAACATACTGTGCGTGCTCTTCGGTGTCTCTTACAATTAATTAAGAGAGAACACAAATGTATGTGACTGAAAACTGTTTTTGCTTTTTGCACTCAGACATGGCTAATATTGACAATTATCGGTTTCTTCATTTGGTCAGCAAAACAATAGAACTGACATATAATAATGATAGTAACGAAAATGTAACACATCGTTTCCAGCCACGTCGTTTTCGCCATCTTACATGTGATGACGTTCATTATGATGTCTTTGACCCTCTGAGTCCTTCAGTATATCTTATCAGCTTCCATGCTGGTGGAAGCTAAGGTATTAGCTTAGAAAGTCAAAGGGTTAATATATCAGGAGTGCATTGTGTATTTGAAGCATAATTATTGATCACTCATAACCGTTTTTTATTCTGTATTTTCAGGCTGCAGATAAGGATTTCCAGGTTGTCTTTGTCCTTGTACATATTGTAGAAGAGAACGTTGAGGTGTGCCCAAAATTGATTAAAATTACATTTTATCAATTTAGAGTAAAATGAATTATAATCTACATATGAATAACGTTGGTAGCCTAAATGAAAACTGTTGTGACAGTTTCTTTATTTCTTTTATCCGTCCGCGACCATGCTATAAGTTTTAACTTGAATCTAACATTGGACGCAACATGAAACGGATGTGCCAAATTTGCATTTCTAGGTTCCTGTGTCTTTAAGTAACTTATGCGTAGCAGTGCTTGTTTAAAGTAAGCGACAAAACTGAAAAAATATGTGACATTTTTGTTTGGGACATTTTTGGCTCGTGTCACTGGAACCTGTCGATGAACAGCCAAGAAATCCTTACTAACATTAGTTTACACTTTACTTCCAGCAATAGTTGATATCCTTGCCCTTGTTGTTAAGTAACACACAGTCTTGACGTTGATGCACCAAATGTACTGCATTTCATCCAGACGTTCTAGAGAAAGGATTCAGCTCGCATTTTGAATATTTTCACGCGTTGTAAACGTATTTATTCTTCATTATATTGCATTTAATGGATTCTGTACGGACGTCAAACAAACAAAGTAAATAGCCCATATGTCACTTACAATTGTCCAAGTCTTTCCCATAAATTTGTTGGGTTTTTTTTCATTTATTTTTCTTTGTTTCTTTCCTTTCTTTCTTTTTTCTTTCTTTCTTTCGTTCTTTTTTTCTTCTTTCCTTCTTTCTTTCCTATTTGTTTTGTTTTGGTTTGGTTTTTGTTGTTGTTGTTTTTTGTTTCTTTTTCTCTTCATTTATTTCTTCATTTCTCTCTTTCGTTCTTCTTTCTTTCTTACGTTTGTTCGTCTGCCTCTTGATTTTTTTGTCTGTCTCTCGCCTCTTGAAAGTTCTCAGAGCATTATAAGTACCCAGATAGTCAAACCTGTGACATTAAATCATTTTCATTACTTTCTTTTTCTCCACCGCCCACCCACACACACACCTCTAGCAAGTTCTCTCTCTCTCTCTCTCGCTCTCTCTCTCTCTCTCTCTCTCTCTCTTCTCTCTCTCTCTCTCTCTCTCTCTATCTGTCTCTTCTTTTTCCTCCCACCAGTGGTTACTCAAGTGTTCTTGCTTTTAAGGTCTAGCATCAAATAGCATCTTATAAATTGTTTTCGTCAGTCTAAAATCTTCCATGTACAATTGTTTGAACCAGAGTTTGGGGTTTTTGAGCTTGGAGTTTGCTCAAGAGGGATTCATCATACTCGGACAATTCCATCTGCGCTCCACCCAAATTTTCCAGCAATGATCTGGCAGACTCCTAGAGCCTGCACAAAACCATATGCGCGGGCAAAGTCTTGGAATGTGAAGGGAGGGGGAGGCCAGCGAAGGGACCAATGACACAAGCTGATACAAACATAATGATGGAAACGTTGAAATGGGCAGCGAACCAGAATCGAATAGATCGTATAGTTAAATGAACAAACAATGGATATCTGTTCGCTTCTCCATATACTAAATCGGTAGATATCGAAATATCCAGTGCTAAGACTTTTTTTTTTCAAAACAAAGAGAGTACAGCTTTATGATATGTGACTGCTTTGTCTAATTCGCGAATTTCTGCTCCATAAAGCAAATTGGCTGTATTTGTGAACCACGTATTCAGACAAATAAATCAAATGACTTCTTATTCAATATATGCAATCCTTTTAATGTAATTTTTTATCCCTCTAGCCAAAGTGTGAGAAATTCTCAGAGGTATCAGTTTTAATGCTAATGAGGCAAATCTCAAGAGATGCCACTTTTAATGCCCATGACGATGCAACTCATCTCGTCCCTTCGTTTCGCTTGGTCGGTGACTAGCCCGTTTCTTTCGGTGTTTTTCTTGTGAAATTATCCATACGTAAAAGTTTAGTTCTAGAATTTTTTTTCCCTGATATGATGATCTCTTTGGCCTAATAGCAATTTTCAGAGGCGCCAGCGTAAACGATCGTGTCATGTAATTCGTCTGTCCTCGTTTCCTCTGATGCAGTGAGGGTTGGGATGTAATCCCGGTTGGGTCAGTTTTTTCAATCTCCCTATATCCCAAGCTTCACCACCATCACCATCACCACCACCATCACCACCACCGTCACCATCACCGCCCCACAAAAAAATAAACAAACAAAAAAATTACAGAAAAATATCTCATACCGACTGAAGAGATATGTGCATCAGACTGAAGAGATGTGTGCATCTGTTTTTTCATGTGTGTCCGTGACAACAAAAATGTGTTAACAAGATGTTCTTAGCTGGTTCTCGATAGATCTTTACCCTGTTTAGGTCACAAGTGTGGATCATTGACACGTCGGGAATGCTTAGATTTAAAGGTCGTGGGGCCGAGGTCATGGTTACATACGCCAAAATGGACTTCAAATCAGGATTTTTGGGGAATGGTGTGTGAAAACTACTATCTCAGTAACAGCAGGCAATATTTACATTCTGTTCTCATTGTTGTAAAGGTCTAACATTGTCCTCGTTTTGCGTCAAGTTTATATTTCATCTGATGCTGCTGCAAGGTCAGAGTGACCTTGTCAAATAGAACAAATCCGGATTTTCTCCGGTAAATCTTATTTTGAAAAAAAAAAGGAATGTCATAAAAATTGATCATCTGATGTCATTGTAAAAATAACACTGGAACATTTCTCTCTGTTCAGTGCTAGTTCATATATACATAAAGCAATTGTACCGATCTAACTGAAAATCTCAAAGGAGTTTGTTTCAGTGATATTTACTTGTTGTTTCGGTCACAAAGACAACAAAGTCAACACATGTTTGCACCGATTTCCCAGCTGTTCTTGTGGTGATTTTTCGTGTAAACGTCAACACACATACTTGTACCGATTTCCCAGCTGTCCTTATGGTGTATGGTGATTTTTCGTAAGTATTGACCAACCGCTCTGCTTGACAAAGGGACGTTAATGCAGTATCTGTTCAACTCTATTTTCACTGCCACTGCCAGAGTTTAAAATCGTTTGAGTCATAGCTGGCTTTTTGTGTGCAGTATCACAATTTAAGTATGTTCGTGTGTCAACCGTTTATAAAAAATGTTCATGAGTCAACTTTACGTCCGTTATACTGTCATATAATAGTTTTGACTATTTTTAATTGTATAAACACTATGAGAATGAAATACGTTGAATGCACATTTAGCCTCATATACAGTTTGCTCTCAGAGTTCGGATATGTTTGAACAATGTATAACTGAATATACAATATGAAAACTACTCATGAGAATATAAGGAACTATAAAAGTGTTTCTGGTAGTTTGCCTGGGTCATTTCATTTTGCTGGTTTTCTTACTCTTTTTTCTTCTTTGTTTGTTTTCTTTTCTTTTAAAGTAAGCATATTGTTACGATTCTCCATTATCATTTCATTCAAATTTCTCTTTAATCTTTGTCGAAACAACACTTCGTTTTTGTTTGGTGAATCGTAGATTTCAGTTTATTTGTCAAGAAATGTTAAGACTTTCAGACGTATTTTGCTGATCAGTGGAATTGTGATAGAAAGTTCCATGTATTTTTAGTTATATTAAAAAAGTTATCGGCCATGTGACAATATCCACGTACAAAATTTACGCAAAATGGAGTTATCGTTCAAACTATGACAGTGATAAAACACTGTTTGTAATATATGTCAAATGATGTCTTCATAGAATCTATAGCGAAAACTATCGGTTCTATATTTGTTTTATTTGTGTGTGTGTGTGTGTGTGTGTGTGTGTGTGTGTGTGTGTGTGTGTGTGTGTGTTGTGTGTGTACGTGTGTGTGTGTGTGGTGTGTGTGGTGTGTGGTGTGTGTGTGGTGTGTGTGTGTGTGTGTGTGTGTGTGTGTGTGTGTGTGTGTGTGTGCGTGCGTGTGCGTGCGCGTGCGCTCTTGCATGATCAAATAATGAAATCACTATCAAAGATATTATATTAATGAAAATTTAAAAAACCAACGTCTGTATATTTTTGTTTTAAGGTAATGAGGTTATATTATGGAAAGAAATCGTCATCTTTTGGGCTCTAGGTAAAGTCATCAGTTTAGCTCTAACATAATCAGAGTTCTTTCTAATTTAAGTTAAATGAAAACCCTAACCAGACTTTAATGGCCACAAAAGTTGTTTGCGTTCTAGTTAAATGAAGCAGTCATACATGCTACGTCGTTGTCTCGGAGAAGCAACTATAATACCAGCACTACGACAAGCTGAGTTTATTTCACTTTTATGATTGGATAAACATCTGAATTTGCCATGCTGTTTCATTACACAAAATAAGGGGAGTTTCGTCTGTTTGTTAGTTTATTTCTCTTCTTTTTTTCTTTTTTTTTTGGGGGGAGAGGTGGTGGTGGTTTGTTGTTGTTGTTGCTATGTTGTTGTTGTTGTTGTTGTTTTCAGGGTTCGGTTTTTGATTTGTTTTGCTTTGTTGTTCTAATATATGCTATGTGCTTTTTTGATTTCTAACCTTTATTGAACATTGACCGTAAAGTTCTCATACGCATGTATGATTTCTTGTTAAAGTTGTACAATTTCATAATATTGTTTAGAATGTCTTGGCCTGAAAAAGTGCTCAGAAACAAACAAAACTGTTTTGATCCTGTTTATTTCAGATGTTATTTACAGGAGATGTACACATGTTTCTTCTCTCATGTTATCAACTTCTTGTAAAAAGAATTTTCACACTCGAGCACTAAACATGAATTTTTGCCTCAATCTTTTGACTCCCGAGCCCTACCCACCAACAGCAAAAACTGAATCTTTTGATTCCCTCACCCTATCCACCAGCTTCCTACAGGAACGTGTTGGATAGGTGAGGTAATCAAAGGATTCAGTTTGCTAGCATGGGTGATAATGCAGGATACTGGTGGATAGGGTGCGGGAGTCACAGAGTTAAACGGATTTCATGTGAGTTCACTGATATCTGTCCCCATGTGATTGTCTGGTAAATGCTCATGTCGTTGATGTCTTTGGCCCATGTCGTTAAAAAAATAAATGGCAGTTCCGCTTGTACCGTTTCTTGTGGCGCAGACTCTTGTCACAATGTGCCGACCTCACTAAAAGTACGCGTCTGTTTTCTTCACAGAAATGGGTTACATGTCTTTGCCTGGTGAAACATCACCTTTAGATATAAATTATGTCTGTGATGTAAGTCGCCGTTTGGGTTCACACAGTTGAATATGATTGTCAGCCAAATTGTCTACATGAAGCATACTAACCGTTCAAGAACGAACAAAAACGTCGAAACGTTGATAACCTTTATCAAGCGTCGTTCCCTGTGTTTCGTACTGTGTGCTTGCGTGGTGAATTGTCACCACCTCCAGACCAGCAGTGTTCATGTCTGGAATCTGGAATCCTCATACTACTGAACCTGTTGGTTCAGAAATGTAGCAGCTTCTTGTCATCCTACATATATCATTGTTGTCTGACAGTGAAGTGCTCAGTTTGTTCTTGTTCGTCGGAATGTCAGCAATAACGTAGTCTTGCCAAAGAGTGGGTTGTTTATCAGTCGAGTGTTACAATACTGTGCTGTATTATAGGAAATTAAGAAAAGAAAAAAACCCAATAATAATGAAGATTTCCTGAGTGTGAGACTGGAACCTTTTGTGCAGACTATCGCCCACAAAGTGTGGACAGATTGTGTTATTGTGTGACTCTGAACCTTAGACACTGGTCTGATAGCAATATGTCGTGACACTAAAAAAAAACCCCAGTAATATCTGGAATGTTATGTTGAGTACACAGTCTCATGTTGTGTTGAAAACACTGTGTAAAAACAAAATTGTACCTTGATGGTGACTGGAAGGAGAATCATCTGTCAAATCCATTCCGGACAATTTCACTATGCTCTTGTAATTAGATTGTGTATCAGTGTATGTGTGCCTACAGTCTACTTCTCTACACCTCCAGTTTTCCGGAACTTTTCACCTGTTCTGTGTTTCATTGGAAACACTGGCATAATATTAGCAGATATCCATGTGTATCAGTGATGCCTAAGTTGCTGCGCCCTAGTCTACCATCCATCGTCTTCATTAAAAACAAGCAGAGAAAGTATATATGGTTGTTGTCCTCACTATTGATACTGTTCGTTTTTCGCTTGATTTTTGGCTTTTGTTTTGTGTTTCAAAGAAAGAGGTTTGACTGAGAGAGTTCAGGACAGGGCGTTGAGGGGTGTATGGCTGTTAGTTGTGATAGTCTGGAGGTCTGGAACCTTAAAGACCTCGTTGGTTTGGTACGTAAAGAGCGATACGGACGAGTGTCACAGAGTCAAAAGTCAAAACGGCGCGACGGTGGTGATAAAGGTCGTGTTGCGGGTGACAGTAGCTTTAGAGTCAGGACACATCAGATGCGCTATATGCGCAGGGCGACGGCGTCTCTGTCAAGCGTAGCTAGACATTCTGCTGCTTGATTCATGTCACTGGCATCGGTTCATGCACACTTGCGTCCAAATTGTGTGTGTGTGTGGTTTTTTTTGTTTTTGTATTCGCTTGGAATAAGAGTCTATCGTTGCACATCAATGCGGGAAATTGCCTGTTCAAAACCAGGCATCATCGGTTGAGAAAATTATATATTGTTATTATTATCATCATTATTATTATTATTATTATCATATCATTATATTTATTATTATTATTATTATTATATCATGAAAAAAGCCACTTGGAACAGAAAACGAAGTACACACGTGAAGACTTTCGCGCACATAATCTAAGGATATGACCCCAGTGTTGATCATTCCACCTAATGTTTCACCAAGGGCAAAACGAACCTGGATTCAAATGTATAAACATAACTCAGTATACCAATATAGATATATATGTATATGTATATATATATATAATATATATATATGCATATATATATATATATATATATATATATATATATATATATATATATATATATATATATATATATATATATGATGTATAATATAAATGAATTTCTTAAAATCCTTTCATTTGTTTGACGCGTCAGCTCTGCGAGTGTGCATACTTGGCGTGGCACCAGAAACATAATGCGCGGCTGCCGCCAGAACGTAACGCGTAATGCCTGACTCTAATGTGCACCCACCCTTAGATGTACTGTCCCTCCCCTTTCCATTCCCTCAGGTGTCAAAATTGCTTGACGCGAATATACAAGCAGCCGTTTTTTCTATGTTAAAAAAACAGTTATTTCATCTTATGGACACTTTCTGCTATGAAGTGAATAGAAAGCAAATATCTGGCTTTACAACGATGTCACAGAGTATGTTCATCAAAAATAACTAAAAATGGCGAAGTTATACGAGAAGAAGACACTTGACTTGATTAGTCAAGTTGTATCACCTGTTCACCTGTCGGCGACTTCATTCTTGATGGTAGCCGCTGATACATGCCCCGTCAGCTTGTCTCCATCCCCTTCTGTCTACAGTCCTTCAGTAGATTTCATCTTTTGGCAACTTCGTCCACTTGGCTATGTTCTCTACATAGGAAGTCGGCGGTCTTCCTTGTCGTCTTTTGCCCTCCATTTTACCCTGGGCCACAGTCTTCATTACGGCAGCTCTGATGTCTCATAGCATGTCCAGAGTATTTCATTTTCATTTTCCTAACCAGGCCTAAAAGTTCAGGTTGTTTGTTCACTTCTTCCGGAATGCTTTGTTGTTGTTTTTGTTTGTTTGTTTTTGTTTGTTTGTTTGTTTGTTTTTCTCGTCTTTCAGCCCAGCTTACTGTTAGGATCAAATCAAGATCAACAAAAGTCACCATCAGAGCATGGTACCATAATCTAACAAAGCCAATGTGTTTATCAGGATCATCGCAAGACTTTGACAGATAATAGGAATCAATATAAGGAAAGCACATTTCTCCCTCGTGGATCGTACATATACGAGTATTTGGTGCACTATGTAAATTTTTATCTCCTCTGTTTAACGCGCTGCACCGCCGCAATCGTGCCGCTTGACTTTTGACGCGGTGACACCTAGTTTGCATCTGCCCTATCGTTCAGCGCACCGCACCGCCGCAATCGCGTCGCTTGACTTTTGACGCGGTGACGCCTTGTTTGCATCTGCCCTAAGCATTTTCTCCCCCCTCTTCCCTGCTCGAGCTTGGCGTCATGCATAGTTGTGTCGAGTCATTCCCGATCACACCATAACACACTGTCTGTTACGGGTGTACTTCTGACTATTCTGCCTTTATACTGTACATATGAGCTTGTACTTGGTATTCATCAATTGTATATGACGTTCGTTTGTTTAGTAGTATAAATATGTGTATGCATTTTTGACAGGCGGAAAGACTTTGGTTAGAGCCTGTGTATAGGCGCTTGACGGAGAGGGGCAATTTTTGTTTCCAAATGATTGTACATAGCCAACAACAGAAAGACACTCGATTGTTCGTCATGTGTGCATAGGCACCCGAAAGAGAGAAGCAGTTTCTTAAGAAAGTGTACATAGCCACTCGTTAGAAAGATACTGCTCAAAGACACATGAAGGAGAGATATGTATTATTACTGTGGCCAGGATGTTACTAAAAGTATGTCAAAGCTTTAACTGTTTGTTTGGTGGTGGTTGAAGTCTCATTTTATTCTGCTGTACGTTTGATATCGGTCACAATATCACTCAGAATACCAGTATAACACCGGCTTTGTCTTCAGCCTATATTCCTTTCTTTTAATGCTTTGTCAAATATTCTTTTTGCGAATAACTGCTTTCTCTGCTGTTTTGGTTCACAGTTATAGAATAATCAAAAACACACTT
>CM060305.1:125959039-126034039 GCA_030674185.1 Monoplex corrugatus
CGCACGCACACACGGGTGCGGGAAAGATGTAGGTACAGACCGAGTCCAGAATTGTATACAGAAAATGGGATAACGATTCAAATCGATCCATGGGAATTGCCATGTTTGGATGTGCATGAGTGTCTGTGTGTGCATGCGTGCGTGTGTGTGTGTGTGTGTGTGTGTGTGTGTGTGTGTGTGTGTGGCATGAAAGAGAGAGAGAGAGAGGGGGGAGAGAGAGAGAGAGAGAGGAGACTGAGAGAGAGAGAGAGAGTGAGGGGGGAGGAGACTGTTAAGTAAAATGTCGTGACTGCTGAGTAAATTGTCAAATATCCTGACTGCTAAGTAAAATGTTTTGACTGCTTAGTAAAATGTCCTGACTGTTAACTAAAAATATCAAATGTCCAGACTGTTAAATAAAATGTCAAATGTCATGACTGCTAAGTAAAAGGTCAAATGTCCTGACTGTCAAGCGAAATATATAAAATGTCTTAACTTTTGGATTGGATCATCATCATCATCATCATTATCATCATCATCTCTCAATTTTCAGTTCTCTTCTCCCACTGGACGAAGCAGCAGGGAAGTTTCAGTCCTTTTCTCCTAATTTTTGTATTTGGTGTTTGTTTGTTTGTGATCCTTCATTCACACTTGACAAAGACCAGTTGTCCGAAAATTTGCCTGTCTTGTGTGGTTGTATTCAATACGCGTTCTGATTCTATTTTCGTGTTTTTCTGGTTCCTGTTTGCTTGAACGCTCGCAGTCGCATTTGTTTTGGATTTTGTTAACTGAGATGTCCTGGCTGTTAACTGAAATGTCCTGACTTTTAAACAAAATGTCAAATGTCCAGACTGTTAAGTAAAATGTTCAAATGTCCTGACTGCTAAGTAAAATGTCAAAAATGTCCTGACTGTAAAGCAAAATATATAAAATGTCCTGACTTTGGATTGGATCATCATCATCATCATCATCATCATCATCAATCATCATCATCATCATCATCATCGTGCGCCATGCCTCATCATGCAATCATGGACCTCTATATATAAAAGTATGTTTTTTCGACGCTGCAAGTACATCGCCTACCCTTTCTGTCCTCATCCACTCTGCAAAACTGTCGAATATTTTCTACCTGGGTCTGCCTAGTGCTCTTTTTCCCTGTAGATTTCCTGTTGTGACAACGTGCTCGAGTTTCTCTTGCCTTACAAATTCCAGTACTGTAGTATGGCTTGATCATGGAGTTTGCGCGCTTGTAACCACGTGACGAACAGTTCGTGAACTGACAATGCAGTGATTTTTTTTTGTCTACGTGCAGTGTTTAACGTAGCGCTTGCGACTAGGCTAGTCCAGGTTCTTGCGATGTCTTCATTTAATTAATCAAACGACCCAAGGATTTTTTCCCCCGCATGCAAAACGTCGCTGCCTCATCAAGTCAATGATTAACTCCCTCTACCGTCCCTGTTACCATTTAATCAAACGACCCAAGGCCCCCCCCCCCCTCCCCGCGCACGCAAAACGTCGCTGCCACATCGTCAATGATTCAAGGGAAGCAAATTATGTATTGACACATCACGTACAGTTTCTTCAGGTTACTCTCCCTTCTTCAGTTGCGTTCCCTCCTGCGATCTTGAAAAGTTTTTACTTACTCAAACTTCTTTCTAATTGTTCCCCTCCCCCCCCCCCCCAAAAAAAAAGACTAATGATAATAACTAAATTATAAAAAAAAAAACGCTGCCAAACCAAGTCAATGATTAATTTAAAGGGAAGCAAATCATGTCTTGACACATCACGTAAAAAGTTTGTTGAGATTTCCTCTTCCAGTCCCGTTCGATCCTGAGATCTTGAGAAGCTTTTACTTCCTCAAACTTCTGTATAATTGTTTTCCATTTTCTTTCTTGGTTTCTCTCTCTCTCTCTTTCTCCCCTCTCTCTCTCTCTCTCTCAATCTCTCTCTCTTTTTTCTCTCTCTCTCTCTCTTTTTTTTTTTTTGGGGGGGGAGGGGTGTGTGTGAATGGGTGTTGTTTTTATGGTTGGTGGTGGTAGTGGTAAATGATTTTCCTTGGGGGGAGGTTTTTTTCTTAACACATAAACAGGTAATAAAAACACTAACCAACATCAATATATGCCACAAAAGAAAGAATTGTACAACAGACCGCAATCGATAAAAAAAATTTAAAAAGAAAGAAAAGGAAAGAATAGAATAAAGAATGAAAGTGAACGATATTTCATTTCAAACAAAGAGATAAGCAGACTCATAGTCTAAACACACACACACACAAACAAACATCAACAGAAATGAATCAATATGGTTTTCTTTGCTAACCCATCTTCTGCAAGACTCGTGAGTCACTGCTCCCACACTTAAATTTTCTTCAAGGTCACAAAAAGGAAATGGATGAAAACACAACCATCTACTCAGGGTATAAACTTATCTTCATATTTATATTCATTTTTCCTCACACTGGATATACAACGTGAAACTCAGGCTGCTCCCCTTTGACAGTGTGTTGCCGCAGCGCAGCACCACCTTTCTTTTTTCTTTTTCTTTTTTTTTTTTTTTCCTTACCAAACTTTACAAAGATAAGATGGCCAATTGGCTGTCGTGGGGAGGGACCTGGGAAATCAGTTAATGTTTTATACTAGGGCAGCTGGGCAAAAGCGTTGGTCTTCACAATTTTCAGCTGCCAGGGATCTTTAGTGTATACAAGCCAGAAGGCACACAGGTCTGACTCATTTTTCGTCCCCTTCTGAAAGACTAGAAATTTAGTTTGATTTTCTGGTTAAATTGAGGAAACAAGTTAAGGTCTCAGTGGGAAACGAACCCTGGAATCTTGAGTTTAGTTATTGGCAGGCGAACGTCTGAACCATTCTGCCACTCTTCTCTCTAACTTATCTCACCAACATCTTACATAATCATAACAGAAATAACCCTCCCCCCCCCCCCCCATATCAAAACAACATATAGCCTCCTCTGCCCACCATCATCATTAAAATAACGTCTTCATCAGCCTCCTCAACACGCTCCAGGAAACATGTGGGACCAGGAAATTTGGAAGAGGTCCAAGAACAGCAACAGCATGGTGCATCATGGAATGACACTGTGAAGGAGGCCATCAAGGAAAAAAACAAGTTTTACAGGGGCTGGGTCAAATATTGCCTGGACCATCTTGCGAAAACACAGACATGTCATAATGCCAGTTTGAATCATTCTCCGCCTTTTATGTCACAGATCGCTGGACCAAGGAGCAAAGCGAAAAGTTGAAGTGTCCAGACGACACTCCAGAGCTCATATAATCAGTACACGTGACACACGTGGTGAACGCACGCACGCACACACAGGTGCGGAAAAGATGTAGGTACAGACCGAGTCCAGAATTGTATACAGAAAATGGGATAACGATTCAAATCGATCCATGGGAATTGCCATGTTTGGATGTGCATGAGTGTCTGTGTGTGCATGCGTGCGTGTGTGTGTGTGTGTGTGTGTGTGTGTGTGTGTGTGTGTGTGTGGCATGAAAGAGAGAGAGAGAGAGGGGGGAGAGAGAGAGAGAGAGAGAGGAGACTGAGAGAGAGAGAGAGAGTGAGGGGGGAGGAGACTGTTAAGTAAAATGTCGTGACTGCTGAGTAAATTGTCAAATATCCTGACTGCTAAGTAAAATGTTTTGACTGCTTAGTAAAATGTCCTGACTGTTAACTAAAAATATCAAATGTCCAGACTGTTAAATAAAATGTCAAATGTCATGACTGCTAAGTAAAAGGTCAAATGTCCTGACTGTCAAGCGAAATATATAAAATGTCTTAACTTTTGGATTGGATCATCATCATCATCATCATTATCATCATCATCTCTCAATTTTCAGTTCTCTTCTCCCACTGGACGAAGCAGCAGGGAAGTTTCAGTCCTTTTCTCCTAATTTTTGTATTTGGTGTTTGTTTGTTTGTGATCCTTCATTCACACTTGACAAAGACCAGTTGTCCGAAAATTTGCCTGTCTTGTGTGGTTGTATTCAATACGCGTTCTGATTCTATTTTCGTGTTTTTCTGGTTCCTGTTTGCTTGAACGCTCGCAGTCGCATTTGTTTTGGATTTTGTTAACTGAGATGTCCTGGCTGTTAACTGAAATGTCCTGACTTTTAAACAAAATGTCAAATGTCCAGACTGTTAAGTAAAATGTTCAAATGTCCTGACTGCTAAGTAAAATGTCAAAAATGTCCTGACTGTAAAGCAAAATATATAAAATGTCCTGACTTTGGATTGGATCATCATCATCATCATCATCATCATCATCAATCATCATCATCATCATCATCATCGTGCGCCATGCCTCATCATGCAATCATGGACCTCTATATATAAAAGTATGTTTTTTCGACGCTGCAAGTACATCGCCTACCCTTTCTGTCCTCATCCACTCTGCAAAACTGTCGAATATTTTCTACCTGGGTCTGCCTAGTGCTCTTTTTCCCTGTAGATTTCCTGTTGTGACAACGTGCTCGAGTTTCTCTTGCCTTACAAATTCCAGTACTGTAGTATGGCTTGATCATGGAGTTTGCGCGCTTGTAACCACGTGACGAACAGTTCGTGAACTGACAATGCAGTGATTTTTTTTTGTCTACGTGCAGTGTTTAACGTAGCGCTTGCGACTAGGCTAGTCCAGGTTCTTGCGATGTCTTCAATTTTGGGTATGTAGATTTGAGTATATTGTTTAATTCAGCAATAGCGTGTAAGATGTCCATTATGTCAACCTACTATTCCTTTCGAAAAACCCTAAGCTGGTGTCTACAAGTGGAAATTAAAAATAATTTACACAGTTGAATCCTAAATGGATGCTACATTGTTCCAAACAGCCTGTAAAAGATGACATGAAAACAGCTCACACAGTCACAGTCATGACAATGTAAATCTAACATCAGTCTTTAGAAGTAAAAGTACTAAAACAGACAGGCCTACCTAGTACCTACATAAATTATGTTACAAAAAATGTCTAGTGTTTCTATTAAATTTGTAATTACCATCATTGAAAAGAGCCAAAAAGAAACTTTAAAAAGGTATAGCCTACACACTGTGACTGTAACTCGGAGTTCTTAGATTGGTTGTCTGTGACGAAAGTTATATTTTTAGTAATTTAGTTTTGACGTTTTCCTTCATTGGATTACGTAGCAAAAACTGTGACCGCATGCATGCTGTTTCTTCACAAGAAGCACCATAACTTTGGAATGGCTGAACCGATTGAAAGAAAAATTAAACATCAGTAGAAACTGAGAAAGGTCTGTGTTTGCCCAAGATGACAAACACAGTAACACTCTTACTAACAGTCCTTCATAAACCGCAGGACCTTTGCACGAATTAATAATTAATTAATTGCCTCAACTGGCTAAAATGAAAATTTAGCCTACTGCAATTCTTAAAATCCTTACGAAGCTTCCAGAATAACCACGTTTGACATTTATGACTTGAAAATTAAGACAAACTTAAGAAAGCCTCAGAGTGTAGCGCACGTGCTTGTACGCACGTGCGTGTGTGTGTGCGTGCGTGTCTTATGCATGAGAGCCAATCTGAGAGAGAGTGACAAAGATACTATAATATTAATAGTAATAGTAATTATTACTAGTAAACAGAACAGTATTTCTAGAAATGTTGGTGCGACAAAAACTGAAGACAGTTGTGAGGTAACTGTAAGTGGTAGATAGAAAGAAACTCTAGGGAGAGCTAGACAACAGAAGGTCTTCAGAGAAGTAACCCCCTTTAGACAAGTGTTTCGGCCCTGAATTCCTTACACTCTCGGGGGGCCGGGCCACATCCAGGTCATGACTCCTGGATGCCCTTCTGCTGTTGTCTATTTTTTATTTATTTATTTTTTTCCCACGCCGGGGAGCGAACCTGGGCGATTCTGCGCTTCAGAACTGCGGTACGCGGTTTTACCAATGTGCTAACGGGGCACACATCATCTGTAGGGAATTTAATCCTTATGAAGTTCACTTTTTTGGTTCCTCCTTGCCCAGATCCAGCTTGAGCTCCTTTCTGCTGCCTCTGCCATAGCTTTAAGGGCTCTAGTCCTCTTCTTCCCAGAAATGGCGAGTTGTTTCATGAGATCATAAGCGGAGGTGCCCACAAACCCTCTTGCCCCGACCTCTATGGCGAAGATTTTGACCCGCAGACCTGCTTTCTTCAGGGTGCTGGCAAGACCGGCGTATTTTTCGGTCTTGTAGATATGTGCTTCTTCCATTCTGCTTTCGTATGGCACAGTGAGTTCTATCAGAATCACTTGTTTCGAGGAGTCAGAGTGGAGAGCGATGTCTGGTCTCATGCCTGTCTTGCTGATGACATCTGGGTAATTTCTCCACTCTGGGAGGTCTGCTGTACACTCCCAGTCGACTGCTCCATCCAGAAGACCCTTTGGCAATGTGCTGGTTGTCATAGCCCTTTCGGGCCAGACCTGTTTCCCTCCTGCTTTGTAAAACGTTGTCATAGCAATTGGTGCGTTTGGGGTCATGGTTTTTTCGCTAACCACATCTGTGATCACTTTCAGAACTTGGTTGTGCCTCCATGTATACCTTCCTTGGGCTAGCGCTACTTTGCAAGAGCTTAGGACATGTTCCACTGTTTGTTTCTTCTGACAGAGCGGGCATGCTGGGTCGTCTGCTTTCCCCCATTTCACTAAGTTTGCATTCGAGGGGAGCAGGTCATATACAGATCTGAGGAGGAAGCTTATCCTTAGAGGAGCCATGTGCCACATATCGTTCCAGCTGAGACTTCTTTGGAGTGCACTGTCCCATGTTGTCCATTGCCCCTGTTGACCTTGCTGGACTGCCTTCTGCACTCTTTTGACATCTTCTTCTTCCTTCAACTCCTGTATGATCATGTCTCTTTTTTCCTTCCCTTTGGCTTTGGACCACCACTGCATTTTTGTTGCTCCCAGTCCCTGTCTGTTGGTTTGCGTGTGTCCAATTATTTCTTTGATGCTGAGGTTTCTCTTGGCATTGTTTACAGCCTCTTGGACTTTCCACTTTCTGCCAGTTCTCAGCTTTGGATGAACTGCTCTCACGATATTGTCCTCCGATTCCTCCAGCATGCTCAACAGTCTTGCTTTTCCAACTTTGTATTCCTCCACTATGGATTTCAGAGGTAGCTTCAGCATTGCTTGACGACAGTAGAATGCAACATCAGTGAGACCAGGTGGGACACCGAGCCATTTTCTTGTGTATTTGTTGATTTTGGCTTCCATTGCTTCGACTGTGCTGGTGCAAATGTCATAGATTAGCAGTGGCCACAGCAGCTTTGGTATCAGCATGAACTGTAGACACCAGACTTTGTATTTGCCTGGCAGTCCGCAGTTATCTATTTTCTTCAGGCCTTCTTCTGCTGTTTGCTTGGTTTCACATCCCCTTTGTGTGTCTTTCAGGGAGTCATCATACCATCTTCCGAGACTTTTTACTGGCTCTTCTGTGACAGTGGGGATGGCTTGGTTGGCTACCATGAAGTGTAATGTACCAACAGAGATCCTGTCAATAAAAAAAAAAAATTAAATGAAAAAACACCAAGACTGACAACATTATAGTCTAGTTATAAATGTTTTAATGCATAATGCTGGGTGAAGGCGAATTCCAGTCTGACTCTCACTCTTGAGTTTACTACTTGGCCACTCAATACATTGCAGAGACTGACTCTAAAATGCCAATGTCTTTATAAGTTCCGCTTGAGTAAATGTGTATGTGCTATTCTATCTTTAGTTACAATTCATGTGAGAGTTACAATTATGAAGACTTAGCCAACGGCTCAAAGGAAATAAGTGCAGAAGCAATGTGAGGTATTGTAGGTCAGTTTTTATATGTTTATATTTTGGTATACTTAATTTCATACATAATTTTATTCAGTTTTGTTGTTTTAAACCCCTTTGTGACAAATTGGGCAGAATGGTCAACACCAGGGCTACATTCTTGGATTATGTGCATGAATGCATAACACATTTCTTTTCCACTTTTTCAGGGTCAAGGAGGCGATGTGTGCATTTTGAGACAGGTGCGTCCTGGATATGGTTATGCGTAGCTGGCTGGGCTTAAACAATAAATCATAATAGTAATACTAACAGTTTTAGATAGACATGCAGAATACTTCGTTGTTGGTATACTGAGTCTACTGCTTGAACAGCCTTTTGATTTGTGTAATGTTTTTCCACCTATCGTTCCGATTATTTTTGGATGTGTGTATACATGTACGTTGTTTTGCTCACACTGTGCAGGCTGTATGTTACTACACAGTCAACATACTCAGTATTTAGTGGGCAGGCATGCTCAGTGTTTTTGTATTTGCATAAACCAGCTACTAGTAACATGCCTTGCAGGATCTTTAAGGTGTATGCATGGGTATAGCACTGAGCTTGCTTAGGCAGTGGCAGGTCAGTACATATACTACACGTCATTATTGAAGGGCCAGTAAGTAGTAACGTTTTTGAGTCAATTTTTGAAAGGAGAAATAACCTATTTTCTCTTACTCTTTTCTCCAATTCATTGCCGTAACTGAATGGATAAGAGCTCAGACAACATTGCAGTTTCCTTTTGGCACGTGTTTGGGGATTTGCCGATTTGCAATGGGCGGCCCAAGGAAGACAATTTCCACACGAAATTGTCGAATCTTCAGCAGGGTCTCTCTGACGACGCAGGCAAGGTAGCGACAAAATTCGCTTTGCACGTGCAAGGCAAGCCCTTTTTGAACACTACTCCAGCCAAAGTTGCCCGCAGACGAGGATAAAAAGGACCCGTTCTTGGTTCGTTTAAAATTTAACCATGCTTGCAAGACGACGGATGACGGATGAGCAGCGGGGGAGAGCCCTCGCTCTGCTTGATGAAGGCCTAGCGCAGCGGGAAGTTGCTAGACGACTTGAAGTGTCGCATTCCACAATCCAGAGACTGCTGGAGCGCTTCAATGAGACTGGAGCAGTCCAGGAAAGGCGTCACACGGGTCGACCCAGAGTAACGACAAGACAGCAAGACCGCTACCTTGCCCTCTCCGTCCTGAGGGAAAGGGCATCCACTGCGGTGACCTTGAGGGGTCAGCTGAGGGACGCAACAGGTGCTAACATCAGCTGCAGCACGGTGAGAAGACGGCTACATGAGGCAAACTTGAGGTCACGGAGACCGGCCGTCCGACCCGTGCTGTCACCGGTCAACAGAGTGCGCCGCATGACCTGGGCCAGGGAGCACGTGACCTGGACAAGGCAACAGTGGGCCCGGGTCTTGTTTTCGGATGAGTCCAGGTTCACCCTGACCTTTAACGATGGCCGGGCTCGGGTGTGGCGACGTCAAGGGGAGAGGTTCGCTGACGCCACTGTCCAAGAGCATAACCGGTACGGCGGCGGGTCGGTGATGGTGTGGGGTGGCATGAGCCGTGGTACCCGGACCCCCTGCTCCCCATTGACGGCATCCTGAACGGGGTCCGGTACCGGGACGAGGTTCTGGCGGCCGTGGCACTGCCTGCGCTTGTGGACCTTGGTCAAGGCGCCATCTTCCAGGACGACAATGCACCTGCGCATCGAGCACGCCTTGTGACCGACTTCCTGGAGCAGCATGAAGTCGTCCGTATGGCCTGGCCAGCGTGCTCACCTGACCTGAACCCAATTGAACACCTCTGGGATGTGCTCGGGAGGCGCATCAGGGACAACCACCCCCCACCGGGCACCCTGGCCAGGCTGGTCGACATCCTGCAGATCGAGTGGGCGGCCATCCCTCAGGACACACTCCGTACCCTTGTGGGGTCGATGCATCGGCGCTGTGAAGCATGCATCCAGGCTCGGGGCGGACACACGCGATATTGAAAACAGATTGGCCAAATCTGACACTTTCTGTTTTTTGAAAAGGGGGGGATGTTCCTTTAAATGCATGTGCTGTTCACTAATGGGTCATTGTGCTAATTTCTTTTTCCAAAACAGGTGTGGAAATGATGAAATAAAACATAGAATCAATTCTAAACATTGTCAATTATTTCAACTTAAAATTAGAGAGGAAGGAAGAAGTGGCCCTTAAATTATGATTAGGAGTATATATTGGCTTAGCACATCAGAAAAATCTCCATCCCTTATCTGTCAGGCAGAGGCATCAGTGAGGATCAAACCCAGTGTCTATTTACCCATCTATCACACACAGCAGTCTAAACATGATAGTGAGTTTGTCATCTGAAACAGTGATTGTTGATACTGGCAAATTTTGTTTCTCAACCATGCATGATTGGAGATCATTTGTTTTAGAGGTGACAGTTGTATTTGTCCTGTTTCAGGCAGATGATTCAACCGCAAGGGTGCTGGTGGACTGGCTTCATTGCTGCACGCTACCAAGTTGAGTATAAAAAAAATATAGAAATGATAAAAAAAAAGCCATGTGAAGGTATAAGTCAAATAGTCGTGTAGATTAAAAAAAAGTCATGTGTAGGTATAAAAACAAAGCAAATAATGCTGTGTTTTGTCTTGTTGGTTGGTTGTTAAATGCAATGTGTTATGTATTTGCTCATTGAGTCATTCATTTATTGAATTCAAAGTGCTTTTCTTTAGCTGATAGTGTAAGTTTAAATTTAGGAAGTAACTACTGGATTATGTGCTCGACAGTTTGCCTAAGTTATCCAGGTTCATGTTTTGAAGGAAGATCTTTGTATTTTCTGTCATGATATTCAGATTTAGGGGACGAGTACTTGCATATTCTGTAAAGATAGATTTCTGGATTTAGGGGTGAGTACATTATTTTTTATTCATTTTTTATATAATAATAATCAGATTTCTACATCAAGAGGATAAGTACATACCTTTTTTGAAAATACCATATTTTTGCCCTTAGGTTTCTGTTATGAAACAAGAGTTTTGCATTTAGGAGATAAGTATATATGTATTTTTTGTGTGAAGATTTTCAGATTTCTGCCTTTAGGGGATAAATACTTGTAAAGTTGTATTTTCTATGATCATGATGATACTCAGAATTCTGCATTTACAAGATAAGTACCTGTACTTCCTGTGCTCAGAGATTTCTACATTTAGGGGATAATCCATGTACTTTCAGAAGTCATATTCAGATTTCTGCATTTAAAGGATAAGTACATGTACTTTCTGTGGTCATACTCCTCTTTCTGCGTTTAGAAGATTACATTTACTTTCAGTGGTCATATTCAGATTTCTGTATTTAGGGGATAATTACACTTGTCGGTAAGAACGCTTTCATTTTCTTGAATGCTGTTTTAGCTTGGCTGATTCTGCTGGCTTATCAACTTGTCTCAGTGTTATGCTATATGCTGTGATTTGCACATGGGGATTTCTTGCGGTTTTTGGCAATTACCATGGCTTGAGTCCTCATGCTATTTGGCTCTAGCCCTTTATTTCTGCTTTCTATTTCTGTTATAAAACTCCAAAGATTTTGTAGATCTTTTTCATTTCTGTAATTAGAATGATGTCATCTACATATCGAAGGTGGTTGTAATGTAAAATTTTTCTTCCAACCTTGATCCCAGGGCATCCTTCCAGGTTTCTAATGATGGTTTTGCTGTAGAGTGAAAATGAATCTGATGACAACACATCCCTGCCTAACCCCTCTTTGATATTTTGGAAAGAGGTTATACTATAGCATTTTCTACTGGCAGTGTTTCTGTTTGTTCCAGGTATATTTTCATAATTATTGTTTCCCTATAGTATAATGAATTCACAGTTCTTCTGCTATTTCTCTTTCGATTCTGTTCTTTGTTCTCATCATGATTATTCTTAATAGAACCTTTGTTGCATGGCTTATCAAGCTGATTGTATGGTTAATTTCACATTATGTAGTCTGCTTTCTTTGGAAGTGTAATGCAAATTGATTTAACATATCTGCAGGGATTTTTCTGGTGTTATAAATTTCATTCTTAGGAATAGGATGTATATGGCATTAATACTAATAATAGTTCCTTTCCCTCCAACAAATCCACATTGTTCTTCTGTAATTTCTGTTTTGATTCTGTTCCTTGTCCTCATCATGATTATTCTCAATAAATGTTTTGTAATATGACTCATCAGATTTCAGATTGCATGCAAAATGTGTTGGAAAACAAGTCAGAAAAGTGTTTTGAAATGGACTTTTTAACCATATTATACATAATCATTAGAAGTATATTCATTTCTAGAAGTAAAGGGTTGGTTGAATTCATATCATATAAAACCATACAAAAATATAAAAGTAGAGAACAGTATGGTGAAGAAGCCCAACAATCAATTTGCAGAGAATATGTCTAGTTTTGTTGAACTGTAAATATTGATTAAAATTCTGATGACAGGTTTTTCCCATTGAAATTATGAAATTGAATCGGATGTAGTGAATTCAAACAGGTTTAGTTGGTAAAGGATTGTTTTGGGTGTCAGCGTTTAAAAGAAATAAAACAATAAAAACATGATGATTTCATGATATTCATTATATAAAGACAAAATGCAGATATGCACACAGGCATCAAGAGTTGACTAAACTGCCCAGACCTTTTTGTGATGTCACTTGTTGGTTGTAGAATCCGCCTGATGAAAACATGGAGGTGGCCTTTTGGATAATGGAATTGATCCTCGTTATGTTAACCCTTTGACTCCCGCACCTTATCCATCAAACTGCAGAAACTTTACCTTTTGATTCCCTTACCATATCCACCAGCTTAAGTTTTTGCTTTGCTAGCATGGTTGACATTGCAGGATGGACAGGGTGCAGGAATCAAAGGGTAAGACAATAGGAGGAAAGTGTTAAATAAGAAAGGGAGAAAGTGTGTCATCCACCCCCCCCCTCTCTCCCCCTGCCCGGTAACACCACATGGATGGAAATTTTGTTGGAGGATGTATTTGGAGATTGTGACAAAATTGATTCTGAGAAGAAAATGGTCAAAATTGTGTATGTGTTACTGTTAGTGTGTATGTGTGTGTTTCGGTATTAGTATTGTTTTTTGTTTTTTTGTTTTGTTTTGTTAATATTGCATTGTTTGCGCACAGAGAGAGTGAAGTGTGTGTGTGTGCTCTTTTGCCTTTTTTTTTATTTACTTGTTTCAGTGAGTGTGTGCCTTGAATGTGTGACTTTCTATTTTTTTTTCTAAAGATGGTATGCTCTGTGTTTCTGTGTGTGTGTTTTGAGAGGGTGGGGTTATATGTTGATAATGACAAATTGATTCTGAGATGAAGTGGGCAGTGTGTGTACATGCATGTGTGTGTAAATGTGTTTTTTGTTGTTGTTTTTGCATGTGTGTTTTTTATTTTAGGGTGGTTACATGTTGGTATTTGTGTGAGTGATTTGTTATTGATATTAAGTGTGTATGTGTGAGTGTGTGTGTGTGTGTTTAGGTATTAGTATTCTGAATGGGTTTTTTGTTTTGGGGGTTTTGGTTGGGTTTTTTTTTTGTATATTAATACTGCATTGTTCACATATAAAGTATGTGTTCTCTTTTGCCTTTTTTTAATTTGATTGTTTCTGTGAATGTGTGTCATGAATGTGTAACTTTTTCTTTTTTTTTCTCTTTTGCCCCCCCCCCCCCCTAAAGACATGATGCTCTGTGTTTCTGTGTGTGTTTTGAGAGGGTGGGGTTATATTTTTGATAATGACAAATTGAGATGGGCAATGTGTGTGATGTGGGCTTTTTTTTCTTTTTGTGCATTTTATTTTAGGGTGGGTATATTTTGGTATTTGTGTGACTGTGAGTGATTTGTTATTGATGTTAAACTTAACAGGGGGGGGAGGGGGGGGTGCATCAGTATTCTGAGTGTGGTGTTTTTTCTCCTTTTTTTTTTTTTTTTTTTTTGTTAGTGATTTTGTTAATATTGCATTGTTTACACAGAGTGTGTGTGTCTTTTGCCTTTTTTATATATTTTTTTTATTTACTTGTTTGTTTCGGTGAATGTGTCATGAATGTGTAACTTTCTTTTCTGTTTTTTTTTTCTGTTTTTTTAAAGATATTATGCTCTGTGTGTTTCTCTGTGTGTTTTGTGAGGGTGGGGTTATATGTTGACAATAACAAATTGATTCTGAGATGAAGTGAGCAGTGTGTGTGTGTGTATGTGTCACTGTGTGTGTGTGTGCTTTTGCCTTTTATTTACTTGTTTGTTTCACTTTCAGGGAATGTGTGTCATGAATGTGTAACTTTTTTTCTGAAGATATTAATTCTTTGACTCCTGCACCCTGTCTGCGAGCATCCTGCATTGTCAACCATGCTTGCAAAGCAAAAACTTAACCCTTTGAGTCTTTCATTCTATCCATTAGCTTCCTTCAGGAAGCTGGTGGATAGGTTGAGGGAGTCAAAGGGTTGAGTTTTTGCAGTTGGTGGATAGGGTGCAGGAGTCAAAGGGTTAATATGCTCTGTGTTTGTGTTTTGAGAGTGTAGGGTTATATGTTGATAATGGTGAATTGATTCTGAGATGAAGTGGGCAGTGTGTCACTGTGTGTGTGTGTGTGTCACTGTGTGTGTGTGTGTCACTGTGTGTGTGTGTGTTTCAACATTAGTATTATGATCGTGTGTGTGGTTAATTTTTGTTTTTTTGTTTCAGTGAATCACTGAATGTGTGTCATGAATGTGTAACTCCCCCCCCCCTTTTTTTTTTTAAAGATATTATGCTCTGTGTTTGTGTGTTTTTACAGGGTGGAGTTATATGTTGATAATGACAAATTGATTATGAGATGAAATGGGCAATGTGTGTACATGCTGCATGCATGTGTAGTGTGCATATTTTTTTTTTCTGTGTGCATTTTATTTTAGGGTGGTTATATGTTGGTATTTGTGTGAGTGGTTTGTTATGGATAATTGTGTGTGTGTGTGTTTCCGTATTCTGAGTTTTTGTTTTGGTTTGTTTTTTGTTTGTTTTGTTTTGTTAATATTGCATTGTTTACGTATACAGAATGTGTGTGTGTTTAAGTGTGTGTGTGTGTGTTCTCTTTTGCCTTTTTTTTTAATTTACTTGTTTGTGTCAGTGAATGTAGTAGACATTATGCTGTGTTTGTCTTGAGAGGGTGGGGTTATATTTTGATAATGACAAATTGATTCTGAGATGAAGAGGGCAGTGTGTGATGTGTGTGTGTGTGTGTGTGTGTGTGTGTGTGTGTGTGTGTGTGTGTGTTGTTTTGTTTTTGTTGTTGGTGTTTTATTTTAGGGTGGGTATATGTTGGTATTTGTGTGAGTGGTTTGTTCTCAATATTAAGGGTGTGTGTGTTCTTTTGCCCTTTTTTTTTTTATTATTTGTTTCAGTGAATGTGTGTTATGAATGTGGAACTTTTTTTTTTCTAAGGATATCGACCCTTTGACTCCCGCACCCTGTCTACCAGCATCCTGCATTGTCAGCCATGCTAGTAAAACAAAAACGTAACCCTTTGAGTCCTTCATTCTATCCATCAGCTTCCTTCAGTAAGCTAATGGATAGGTTGAGGGGGCCAAAGGGTTAATAAGTCTTTGCAGTTGGTGGATAGGGTGTGGGAGTCAAAGGGTTAATATGCTCTGTGTGTTTTGAGAGGGTAGGGTTATGTGTTGATAATGGCAAATTGGTTGATGAAATTTAATGGGCAGTGTGTGTGTGTGTGTGTGTGTGTGTTTTTTTGTGTGTGTGTGGTGTGTGTGTTTTTTCAGTATTAGTATTCTAAGTGTGTGTGTGGTTTTGTTGTTGTTGTTTTCAGTAAATGTGTGTCATGAATGTGTAACTTTTTTGTTGTTGTTCCTAAGATATGCTCTGTGTTTGTGTGTTTTTACGGGGTGGGGTTATATGTTGATAATGACAAATTGATTCAGATGAAGCGGACAGTGTGTATGTGTGCTCTTTTGGCTTTTTTTTAATTTTGGCTTTTTTTGTTTCAGTGAATATGTGTCATGAATATATAACATTCTTTTTTTTTTTTTTCTAAAGATATTATGCTCTGTATTTCTGTTTTGAGAGGGTGGGTTATATGTTCATAATGACAAATTGCTTCTGGGCTGAAGTGGGCAGTGTGTGTGTGTTTTGCCTTTTTTAAAATTTTTTATTTACTTGTTTGTGAGCGAATGTGTGTCATGAATGTGTAACTTTCTTTTTTGTCAGTGTGTGTTTTGAGATGGTGGGGTTATATATTGTTAATGACAAACTGATAATGAGATGAAGTGGGCGGTGTGTGTACATCACTACTACATGCATGAATGTGTAATTTTGTGTGTGTGTTTTTTTAGTTTTGTTTTTTGTTGTTTTTTTTGTTTTTTGTGTGTGCGTTTTATTTTAGGGTGGTTGTATGTTGGTATTTGTGTGAATGATTTGTTATTGATATTAAGTGTGTGTGTGTGTGTGTGTGTGTGTTCTCATTTGCCTTTTTTTATTCACTTGTTTCAGTGAATGTGTGTCATGAATGTGTAAATTTGATTTTTTTTTTTTTTTTTTTTCTCATAAAGACATTATGCTCTGTGTTTCTCTGTGTGTGTTTTGAGAGGGTGGGGTTGTATTTGGATAAGGACAAATTGATTGAGATGAAGTGGGCAGTGTGTGATGTGGGTTTTTTTTCATTTTTTGTTTTTGTTTTTTGGTGGGTTTTTTTAGCATGTGTGTGTTTTTATTTTAGGGTGGGTATCTGTTGGTATTTGTGTGAGTGGTTCTTGATATAAAGTGTGTGTGTGTGTGTTTCAGTGTCAGTATTCTGTTGTTTTTTTTTATTGTTTTTTTTTAAAGTGATTTTGTTAATATTGCATTGTTTACACACAGTAGAGAGGTGTGTGTGTGTGGTGTGTTGTGTGTGTGTGTGTGTGTGTGTGTGTGCTTATTGTTTCAGTGAATGGGTCAAGAACGTGTAACTTTTTGTCTTCTAAAGATATTAACCTTTTGACTCCTGCACCCTGTCTACCAGCATCCTGCATTGTCAACCATGCTAGCAAAGCAAAAACTTAACCATTTGAGTACATCATTCTTTCCGTTAGCTTCCTTCAGGAAGCTGGTGGATAGGTTGAGGGAGTCAAAGAGTTAACTTTTTGCAGTTGGGATAGGGTGCTGGAGTTTTTGCAGTTGGTGGATAGGGTGCAGGAGTCAAAGGGTTAATATGCTTCATATTTGTGTGTTTTGAGAGGGTAGGGTTATATGTTAATGACGAATTGATTCTGAGATGAAGTGGGCAGTGTGTGTGTGTGTGTGTGTTGTGTGTGTTTCAGTATTGGTATTCTGAGTGTGTGTGTGGGTTTTTTTTTTTTTTTCATTGTTTCAGTGAATGTGTCAGTGTGTCATGAATGTGTAACTTTTGTGTGTGTGTGTGTTTCTTAACGACTTAAGATATTATCATTATGCTCTGTGTTTGTGTTTTTTTGCAGGAAGGGGTTATAATTATATGTTGATAATGACAAATTGATTGAGATGAAGTGGACAGCGTGTGTACATGCATGAAAGTGGTATTTGTGTGACTGATTTGTTATTGATATTAAGAAAGTGTGTGTGTGTGTGTGTTTCAGTATTAGTATTGTGTGTTTGTTTTGTTTTTTGTTTTTATTTGGTTAATATTACATTGTTTACATATGATATAGAGAGTGTGTAAATAAATTGTGTGTGTTCTCTTTTGCCTTATCTTTTATTTACTTGTTTGCTTCAGTGAATGTGTCATGAGATGAATGTAACTATTTTTCCCAAAGACATTATGCTCTGTTTCTGTGTGTTTTGAGAGGGTGGGGTTACATTTTGATAATGACATTGATTCTGGGATGAAGTGGGCAGTGTGTGATTCGGTTGATTTTTAGCGTGTGTGTGTTTTTATTTTAGGGTGGGTATATGATGGTATTTGTATGAGTGGTTTGTTCTTGATATCAAAGGGGGGGGGGGGGGTCAGTATCAGTATTCTTAGTGTGTGGTGGTTTCTTTTTTTGTTGTTGTTTTTTGTTTTAGTGGGGTGAATGTGTATCATGAATGTGTAACTTTTTTCCTTTTTCTTTTCTAAAGATATTATGCTCTGTGTGTGTGTTTTGAGAGGGTGGGGTTATGATATTATGTTGACAATAACAAATTGATTCTGAGATGAAGTGGGAAGTGTGTTTGTGTGTGTGTGTGGTCTTTTGCCTTTCTTTTTTGCTTGTTTCAGGGAATGTGTGTCGTGAATGTGTAACTTTTTTTTTGTAAAGGTAACTCTTTCACTCCCGCACCCTGTCTACCAGCATCCTGCATTGTCAGCCATGCTAGCAAAGCAAAAACTTAACCCTTTGAGTCCCTCTTTCTATCCGTTTGCTTCAGGAAGCTGGTGGATAGGTTGAGGGGGTCAGAGGGTTAAGTTTTTGCAGTTGGTGGATAGAGTGCAGGAGTCAAAGGGTTAATATGCTGTGTTTGTGTGTTTTGAGAGGGTAGGGTTATATGTTGATAATGACAAATTGATTCTGAGATGAAGTGGGCAGTGTGTGTGTGTTTCAGTAATAGTATTCTGAATGTGTTTGTTGGGGGGGGGTTTGTTTGTTTGTTGTCGTTGTTGTGTTTGTTTCAGTGAATGTGTCATGAATGTGGAACTTTTGTTGTTTTGTTCTTGAGATATTGTGCTCAGTGTTTGTGTGTTTTACAGGGTGGGGTTATCTGTTGATAATGACAAATTGATAATGAGATGAAGTGATGAGTGTACATGCTGCATGTGTAAATGGTAATAGTCGGTATTTGTGGGAGTGATTTGTAATTGATATTAAGAGAGTGTGTGTGTGTGTATGTGTGTGTATGTGTGTGTGTGTTTCTCTTTTGCCTTTTTTTTTTTTTAATTGTTTGTTTCAGTGAATGTGTGTCATGAATATGTAACTTTCTTTTCTTCTTTTTTATTTTTTATTCTAAAGATATGCTGTGTGTGTGTTTAGAGAGGGTGGGGTTATATGTTGACAATAACAAATTGATTCTGAGATGACTTGGGGGGGGGTGTGTGTGTGTGTGTGTGTGCTCTTTTGCCTTTTTTTTCTAAAGATGTTAACCCTTTGACTCCCGCACCCTGTCTGCCAGCATCCTGTATTGTCAGCCATGCTAGCAAAGCAAAATCTCAACCGTTTGAGTCTCTCATTCTATCCATTAGCTTCTGTCAGGAAGCTGGTGGATAGGTTGAGAGAGTCAAAGGGTTAAGTTTTTGCAGTTGGTGGATAGGGTGCTGGAGTTTTTGCAGTTGGTGGATAGGGTGCAGGAGTCAAAGGGTTAATATGCTCTGTGTTTGTCTTTTGAGAGGGTAGGGTTGTGTGAGTGTGTTATGTTTTTTGTTACAGTGAATGTCATGAATGTGTAATTTTTTTTTCCTAAAGATTTTAGCCCTTTGACTCCTGCACTCTGTCTACCAGCATCCTACATTGTCAACCATGCTACTGCTAGCAAGCAAAAACTTAACCGTTTGAGTCTCTCATTCTATCAGCTTCCTTCAGGAAGCTGGTGGATAGGTTGAGAGAGTCAAAGGGGGTTAAGTTTTTGCAGTTGGTGGATAGGGTGCAGGAGTTTTTGCAGTTGGTGGATATGGTGCAGGAGCCAAAGGGTTAATATGTTCTGTCTTTTGAGAGGGTAGGGGTATATGTTAATGATGAATTGATTCCAAGATGAAGTGGGCAGTGTGTGTGTGTTTCAGTAATAGCATTCTGAATGGGGTTTTTTTGTTTTTTTTCAGTGAATGTGTGGGGTGAATGTGTAAGGTTTTTTTTTCTTCTTAAGATATTATGCTCTGTGTTTATGTGTTTTTACAGGGTTGGGTTATATGTTGATAATGACAAATTGATTATGAGATGAAGTGGACAGTGTATGTGTGTGCTCTTTTGGCTTTTTTTATTTATTTTTTTTATTTTTACTTTTTATGCTTCAGTGAATGTGTCTCAAATTTATAACTTTCTTTTCTTTGTTTTTCTTTTTTTTCTAAAGATATTGTGCTCTGTATTTCTGTGTGCGTTTTGAAAGGGTGGGGATATATTCATAATGACAAATTGCTTCTGGGCTGAAGTGGGCAGTGTGTGTGTGTGGGGTGTGTGTGTGTGTGTGTGTGTGTGTGCGCACTCTTTTGCCTTTTTTTTATTTACTTTTTTGATTCAGTGAATATGTGTAATGAATGTGTAACTTTTTTTTCTAAAGACAATGCTCTTGTGTGTTTTGAGAGGGTGGGGTTATATGTTGATAATGACAAATTGATTCTGCGATGAAGTGGGCTGTCTGTGTGGGCTGTGTGTGTGTGTGTGTGTGTGTGTGTGTGTTTTAGAGTGGGTATAGGTTGGTATTTGTGTGATTGATTTGTTATTGATATTAAGGATATGTGTGTGTGTTTCAATATTAGTATTCTGTGTGTGTGTGTGTTTTGCGTGTTGTTTTTTTTTCATTATTATTTACCTGTTTCAGTGAGTGTCATGAATGTGTAACTTTTTTTTAAAGATATGCTCTGTGGCACTGTGTTTTGAGAGGGTGGGGTTATATGTTGATAATGACAAATTGATTCTGAGATGAATTGGGCGGTATTTGTGTGTGTGTGTGTTTTGCTGGGGTTTTTTTTCATTATTATTTACCTGTTTGTTTCAGTGTCATGAATGTGTAACTTTTTTTTAAAGATATTATGCTGTGCAGCTCTGTGTTTTGAGAGGATGGGGTTATATGTTGAGAATGACAAATTGATTCTGAGATGAAGTGGGCAGTGTGTGTGTGTGTGTGTGTGTGTTTGCCATTTTTTTTATGTACCTGTTTCGGTGAATGTCATCAATGTGTAATTTTTTTTTCCTAAAGATTTTTGCCCTTTGACTCCTGCACCCAGTCTACCAGCATCCTGCATTGTCAACCATGCTAGCAAGCAAAAACTTAACCCTTTGAGTCTCTCATTCTATCCGTTAGCTTCCTTCAGGAAGCTGGTGGATAGGTGGAGAGAGTCAAAGGGAGTTAAGTTTTTGCAGTTGGTGGATAGGGTGCAGGAGTTTTTGCAGATGGTGGATAGGGTGCGGGAGTCAAAGGATTAATATGTTCTATGTTTGTCTTTTGAGAGGGTAGGGTTATATGTTGATAATGATGAATTGATTCCAAGATGAAGTGGGCGTGTGTGTGTGTTTCAGTAATAGTATTCTGTCTGGGTTTTTTTTGTTTTTGTTTTCAGTGAATGTGTGTCATGATTGTAACTTCTTTTTTCTTCTTAAGATATTATGCTCTGTACAGGGTTGGGTTATATGTTGATAATGACAAATTGAATATAAGTGGACAGTGTGTGTGTGTGCTCTTTTGGCTTTTTTTAATTTTTTTTTTTATTTTTACTTTTTTTGTTTCAGTGAATGTTCTCAAATTTGTAACTTCTTTTCTTTTTTTTTTCTTTTTTTTTTGTTCTAAAGATATTGTGCTCTGTATTTCTGTGTGTTTTTTACAGGGTGGGGTTATATATTCATAATGACAAATTGCTTCTGAGCTGAAGTGGGCAGTGTGTGTGTGTGTGTGTGTGTGTGTGCTCTTTTGCCATTTTTTTTTTATTTACTTGTTTGATTCAGTGAATATGTGTAATGAATGTGTAACTGTAACTTTTTTTTTTCCTAAAGACAATGCTCTTGTGTGTTTTGAGAGGGTGGGGTTATATGTTGATAATTACAAATTGATTCTGAGATGAAGTGGGCTGTCTGTGTGTGTGTGCACGCTGTGTGTGTGGTGTGTGTTATTCTAGAGTGGGTATAGGTTGGTATTTGTGCGTGTGATTTGTTATTGATATTAAGGGTGTGTGTATGTGTGTGTTTCAATATTAGTATTTTGAGTGTGTTTGTGTTTTGTTTTGGGTTTTGTTTTGGTTTTTTTGTTTGTTAATATTGCATTGTTTACATACACAGAGACTGTGTGTGTGGTGTATTTTGCTGTTGTTTTTTTTTTATTATTATTATTTATTTACCTGTTTCAGTGTCATAAATGTGTAACTTTTTTTTTAAAGATATTATGCTCTGTTTTGAGAGGGTGGGGTTATATGTTGATAATGACAAATTGATTCTGAGATGAAGTGGGCAGTGTGTGTGTGTGTGTGTGAGTGTGTGTGTGTGTTTGCCATTTTTTTATGTACTTGTTTCAGTGAATGTGTGTCATAAATGTGTAATTTTTTTTCCTACAGATTTTTACTCTTTGACTCCCACACCCAGTCTACCAGCATCCTGCATTGTCAACCATGCTAGCAAGCAAAAACTTAACCCTTTTGAGTCTCATTCTATCCGTTAGCTTCCTTCAGGAAGCTGGTGGATAGGTTGAGAAAATCAAAGGGGGTTAAGTTTTTGCAGTTGGTGAATAGGGTGCAGGAGTTTTTGCAGTTGGTGGATAGGGTGCGGGAGTCAAAGGGTTAATATGCACTATGTTTGTCTTTTGAGAGGGTAGGGTTATATGTTGATAATGATGAATTGATTCCAAGATGAAGTGGGCAGTGTGTGTGTGTTTCAGTAATAGTGTTCTGTCTGTTTTTTGTTTGTTTTTTTGTTTCAATGAATGTGTGGCATGAATGTGTAACTTTTTTTTTTTTTCTTAAGATATTATGCTCTGTGTTTGTATTTTTACAGGGTTGGGTTATATGTTGATAATGACAAATTGATTAAGATGAAGTGGACAGTGTATGTGTGTGCTCTTTTGGCTTTTTTTATTTATTTTTTTTATTTTTATTTTTTTTGTTTCAGTGAATATGTGTCTCAAATTTGTAACTTTCTTTTCTTTGTTTTTTTTTTTTCTAAAGATTGTGCTCTGTATTTCTGTGAGTTTTGAAAGGGTGGGGATATATTCATAATGACAAATTGCTTCTGGGCTGAAGTGGGCAGTGTGTGTGTGTGTGTGCTCTTGCCTTTTTTAAATTTTATTTACTTGTTTGATTCAGTGAATATGTGTAATGAATGTGTAACTGTAACTTTTTTTTTCTAAAGACAATGCTCTTGTGTGTTTTGAGAGGGTGGGGTTATATGTTGATAATGACAAATTGACTCTGAGATGAAGTAGGGTGTGTGTGTGTGTGTGTGTTGTGTGCGCGTTTTATTTTAGAGTGGGTATAGTTTGGTATTTGTGCGAGTGATTTGTTATTGATATTAAGGATATGTGTGTGTGTGTTTCAGTATTAGTATTCTGTGTGTGTGTGTTTTGTTTTTATTTTTGTTTTTTTTTTGTTTGTTAATATTGCATTGTTTACACACACAGACTGTGTGTGTGTGTGTGTGTGTGTGTGTGTGTGTGTTTGCCATTTTTTTATGTACTTGTTTCAGTGAATGTCATGAATGTGTAATTTTTTTTTTCCTAAAGATTTTTACCTTTTGACTCCTGCACCCAGTCTACCAGCATCCTGCATTGTCAACCATGCTAGCAAGCAAAAACTTAACCCTTTTTAGTCTCTCATTCTATCCGTTAAGCTTCCTTCAGGAAGCTGGTGGATAGGTTGAGAGAGTCAAAGGGGGTTAAGTTTTTGCAGTTGGTGGATAGGGTGCAGGAGTTTTTGCAGTTGGTGGATAGGGTGCGGGAGTCAAAGGGTTAATATGCATTATGTTTGTCTTTTGAGAGGGTAGGGTTATATGTTGATAATGATGAATTGATTCCAAGATGAAGTGGGCAGTGTGTGTGTGTTTCAGTAATGTTCTGTGTGTGTGGTTTTTTGTTGGTTTTTTGTTGTTTTTGTTGTTGTTGTTCAGTGAATGTGTGTCATAAATGTGTAACTTTTTTTTTCTTCTTAAGATATGCTGTGTTCATGTGTTTTTTTACAGGGTTGGGTTATATGTTGATAATGACAAATTGATTATGAGATGAAGTGGACAGTGTATATAGTGTGCTCTTTTGGCTTTTTTAATTTATTTTTATTTTTACTTTTTTTGTTTGTTTCACACAAACTTTCAGTGAATGTTTTTCAAATTTGTAACTTTCTTTTCTTTGATTTTTCTTCTGTAGATATTGTGCTCTGTATTTCTGTGTGCGTTTTGAAAGGGTGGGTTTATATATTCATAATGACAAATTGCTTCTGGGTTGAAGTGGGCAGAGTGTGTGTGTGTGTGTGTGTGTGTCTGTGTCTGTGTGTGTGTTGTGTGTGTGTGTGTGTGTGCGTGCGTGCGTGCGTGCGTGCGCTCTTTTGCCTTTTTTTTTTCATTTACTTGTTTGATTCAGTGAATATGTGTAATGAACGTAACTTTTTTTTTCTAAAGACAATGCTCTTGTGTGTTTTGAGAGGGTGGGGTTATATGTTGATAATGACAAATTGATTATGAGATGAAGTGGGCTCTGTGTGTGTGTGCGTGTCACTGTGTGTGTATGTGTGTGTGTGTGGGGGGGGGGGGTGTTGTGTGGTTTTTTTTGTTTGTTAATATTGCATTGTTTACACACACAGTGTGTGTGTGTGTGTTAGGATGTTGTTTTTATTATTATTATTTATTTACCTGTTTGTTTCAGTGAGTGTCATGAATGTGTAACTTTTTTTTTTAACGATATTATGCTCTTGTCTGTGTGTGTTTTAAGAGGGTGGGGTTATGTGTTGATAATGACAAATTGAATCTGAGATGAAGTGGGCAGTGTTTGTGTGTGTGCTCTTTGCCATTTTTTTTACGTACTTGTTTTTCAGTGAATGTGCGTCACATGTAAAAAAACATTTTCCAAAGATATTAACCCTTTGACTCCCGCACCTTGTCTACCAGCATCTTGCATTGTCAACCATGCTAGCAAAGCAAAAACTTAACCCTTTGAGTCCCTCATTCTATCTGTTAGTAGGTAGCGGCAGCCCCCAGCCTAGCCTGCAATCATCTGCCAAAAAGTGTGAATTACGTAATTTTCCACAGCTCCGTACTCAGGCATCAGAGCACAGACTGATGTCAAGTTCACACAGAAATAAAATTCATTCTTTCATCTTTTCAATGAGTGTATCTGTTTATGTGTTCGGTGTCTGTACTTAATAAGCGAATTAAAAAGAACGACAACGTCATTCACCGCTTTCCCGGATTTGGCAAGATTACGTCGAATCTCCCGATTCAATGTTGTCCGATCATCGGGCTTTCTCGGCCGTGCTTGTGGGGTACAGAGGTCATACATAGCTATATTTAGTATCAGCTTCTTCAGCAAAACACGAGGATTTCAAATATATGAACCAGAATATTTATAATCTTAATGTGAAAATGCAGGATCCAAAAGTTTGTGTTCAGTGCCAAACTTTTGTCAATAAAACGAAATTCATCGCTGGGAAGGGCTATCTGTCGCATATCAAAATGATCTACAATCAATTCTCTTTCAATTGGAAAAGTAGGTTAATGTATTCAAGCTCTGTCGTTCACAAGCAAGCCAATCAAAACAAGCAGGTGAAAACTTTCAAATTTACCTATGCGTCATCGGGGATCCAGCACTTTCGACGATCGCGAGTTCAGACGGCGACCACTTTCACACGATATCGGCGGCAAAATCGGTAAGTTGGTTGCTTTTTTACTCACAGATTCTTTAGATTAGTGATTGAGGAAAGATTTACAATTGATACTTTTATTTGACTGAATGAACAAGATTAGAATTCAATGAATAACACTGTCGACCAAGCACTAGGAAAGCGTGACCGGAAGTGATGAAGCGAAGCTCCAGTTGATCGTTATTAATTGCAATTTTCTCAGTTTCGGGATTGTTTTCAGTAAATTATGCACGTGTTAGGTAAACATTAAGACTCTATGCATATAAGACATTTTTTTCAAAGCTGAAGGACGTCGGACAATTGTCATACTGAGATCGTTTTTGCCCGAGGTGGGTAATGCCACGGGACAGTTTCCAGCTCAATGGCGATAGTATAAACTAAAGCTCAAAGTCAAAGCAATAGATGAATGTCGAGGAACAAGTTTACTAAAGAATTTAATCGTTCGTAGCGTAAAGATTGTTGTAAAAGTATACAGAATAGTACTCAGAAGTGGAGGAAAAGATCTCAACTGGGAGGGAGGACGAATTAGATGCTTATTCAAATTATTGTACTTTAAAAAAAAAATCAGATTTGTCACATTCTTTATGTGGTAAAAAAACCCACTAATAATAATAATGATGAAAAAAGAAAATAAACCAAACCTGATATGGAATTTTACTGTTTGTGATCTGCTCATATTGTGGTATTGTCCTCTAATGATTGAAAATGAATTTTATTTTTATTATTAATTCTATTTTATGCTTCAAATCCTCCTTCCTTTTGTTTTAAAATTTTTTAAGAAAACCATACATGCATGTCACACCACATGTCAAGTCAAAATGATCTTTATTGATGGTAAATATCCAAGCAAGCTTACAATATATCATTTTTTTCATCTTGCCATAAAAAACAAACCAAAAAGCAACCCATCAACCCCCCCCCCCCCCCCCACTCTCCCCTCCCAAAAAAAAGTATAAAATAAATAAAAAGAAGAAAACATTTAAGAGCAAAACAGAATTTAGAATGAACACACACACACACACACAACACACACACACACACACACACACACACACACACACACCACACTTATTGTAAATGGTGAATTAGATGATAAACATTTATTTTATGTGACAGACACGGAGGATGCACAGTACCAGAAACTCAAGGCTGTATTCCTGGCCGATGGAAGAGGGTGACGTCCCAGTCTCCCTGAATTTGAACTAACACATAAGCTGCTGATGCAGATGCTTCAATTGAGAGATGTGGGTGGCAAAACATTTGATGAGACAGCTCATTTTCTTCAGGAAAGACTGTTTCCCGACATAGCCTTTTCAAAATTACGATATCAGCTGGTTTCTATGTCATCCAGAACAAAACAGAGCCAAGAAGTACCCAGATCTGCAGACCTTCCTTGCAGCAATAGTGAAAGTGACAAAAGTACTTTATCACAACCACTGGATGTAGAGGAATTGGGGGAGTTTTTAAAAGGTTTACGCCACCAGGATATATTACCTTTATCAGATGAGCATGTGATATCTCACCGACCATCAAGTTATGGACTTCTGAAAGATCTGCTGAACTTTAAAAAAAAAGGAAGGGAAGACCTATGAAGATCGAACATCTGTGCCAGTGGTGGCAGCATCTGACTGGAAATCTTGTGACTGAGAGTCAGATGACAAATGCAGCTGCCAAGTTTCTTCAGAAGAACTCAAAACTACAGCCTTCTGCACATCAGGCAAAAGGGAGGGAGATCTACATCAAGTTTCTGGCATCATCACCATTTGAAGTTCAAAGAGGGACCTCTGCCAGTACTAGTACTAGTACTACTACTAATACTGGTACTGCTACTGGTAGTACTGCAAAAAGTGATTCCGATAATATCCATCCAACAGTGCAGTTAAATGTGGATACAGCAGACATCAACCTGGGTGTGAAACTGGCTGAAGCTGGAAAACAGTTGGCAGCTGCTGTTTTTGGGGGGTTGTCTTTAAAGTTCTTGCCCATACTTATGTCTTAAATGTGGAAAGAAAGGTATAAACTTAAATAGTTCTAACGAAATGTCTTATGCATGCCTTTTTCTTTCATGGTGAGCACTTGCGCTGACTTTTTTTCCCAAAGAAACTAATGCCTTTGTTTATAATGTCTTTGAGAGTTATGAGAATAGTACTTGATAAGAATGCTACTGGGTGCATAGTATTTCATTTCCCCAAATTTCAACTAAATCCATTCAGTAGTTTAAAAGTTATGATGTTTCAATTGTTTTGTTGCTGACTAGCGTATTTTCTCAGTTACTGTGTATTATATGCTTTCATGGATCCTAAATATACATAGTTTTCAAAATTTTGATTTAGTATTTGACAGAAGTATAGCCTATCATGTAGTCTACGAAGCATCCAGATTTCAAATGAATTCAGTGAGTCGTTTAGAAATTATTGTAATTTCTGTTTATGTTTGAGCTAAGAAGGGCCGCATTTTGCAAATTGGTGTTTTTCGCAATTTTTAACTCAGATATTTCCTTGAAATCTGACTGAAACCTGCTGGAAAAAATTGGGCATGGTCTACATGTACTAGCAAATGAAATTACCAAGTTCCAGGCTTCAGTCTGACATATTGTATATATACTGTGACAGCCTAAAGTTACCACTCCATTCAATTTTATATACTTTCGATTCGTTTTTTTCCCAATCTTTGCAAGGTAATAACTTCTACAAATAACAAACATATACTCTGTAATTTCATACATAGCTTCTGTGTGTTCTAGTATTTGCATTTTAATGAGATGAGCGCTGTCAGCTTGTTAAAAGTGCTGATTTGGGGTTCTTGAAAATGGCTTATTATGCTGTTTTTGCCAGTGTCGCGTTGGCGTCTATTCAAATGGGCATATTTCAAAAACTAATAATGGTATCCACTTACTTTTTTTTTTATTTTGCTTGTTATGAAAAGTTCTTTAAAGGTAACAAAGAAAATAAGCCCCATTGCATGAAATAAATTTTGGCTGCCGCTACCTACTGTTAGCTTCCTTCAGGAAGCTGGTGAGTAGGTTGAGGGAGTCAAAGGTTAAGTTTTTGCAGTTGGTGGATAGGGTGCAGGTGTCAAAGGGTTAATATGCTCTGTCTTTTGAGAGAGTAGGGTTATATGTTGATAATGACGAATCGATTCTGAGATGAAGTGGGCAGTGTGTGTGTTTCAGTATTAGTATTCTGAGAGTGTGTCTGGTCATTTTTTTCTTTTTTCTTTTTTCTTTTTTTTAAATTTTTTTTTTATTGTTATGGTGAATGTGTCATGAATGTGTAACTTTTTTCTTCTTAAGATATTATGCTCTGTGTTTGTGTGTTTTTACAGGGTGGGGTTATATGTTGATAATGACAAATTATGAGATGAAGTGGACATATGTGTGTGTGTGCGCGCACATTTTTTGTTGTTTTTTTGTTTTTGTTGTTTTTTCCAGTGAATGTGTCATAAATTTGTAACTTTCTTTTCTTACTTGTTTTTTTCTAAACATATTATACTCTGTAATTCTCTGTGTGTTTTGAGAGGGTGGGGTTATTTGTTCATAATGACAAATTGCTTCTAGGCTGAAGTGGGCAGTGTGTGCATGTGTGTGTGTGTGTGTGTGTGTGTGTGTGTGTGTGTGTGTATTTGTTGCCTTTTTTTATGTACTTGTTTGTGAACAAATGTGTGTCATGAATGTGTAACTTTCTTTTTTGTCTAAAGATATTATGCTCTGTGTTTCTGTGTATGTTTTGAGAGGGTGGGGTTATATTTTGATAATGACAAATTGATCCTGAGATGAAGTGGGTAG
The DNA here is from genome assembly GCA_030674185.1 of Monoplex corrugatus. NCBI lineage: Eukaryota > Metazoa > Mollusca > Gastropoda > Littorinimorpha > Ranellidae > Monoplex > Monoplex corrugatus. The sequence goes on from CM060305.1 coordinate 125,988,085, forward strand.
TGTGTGTATGTGCATGCATGTGTTTGTGTGTTTTAGGGTGGATATATGTTGGCATTTGTGTGAGCGATTTGTTTTTGATATTAAGGGTGGGTGTGTTCCAGTATTAGTATTGTGAATGTGGGTGTTTTTTTTTTTTCATTTGTTTTGTTAATATTGCATTGTTTACACATGGAGAGATGGAGAGGAGTGTGTGTGTGTTCTCTTTTGCTTTTTTTGTTTTTTTGTTATTTACTTGTTTGTCTCAGTGAATGTGTGTCATGAATGTGTAACTCTTTTCTTTGTTTTTCTAAAGATGTTATGCTCTGTTTTTGTGTGTGTGTTTTGAGAGAGTGGGATTATATGTTGATAATGACAAATTGATTGTGAGATGAAGTGGGCAGTTGTGTATATTTGTGTGCTATGTATCTGTGTGGGTATGTGCTTGACCATCTTTCATGTGAGTGTGTTGTGTGCACCAGGTGTGCATGTATTCTGTGTGGAGGCTGTGTTTATATAAGTTGTTAACACAAGCTGTACTCGTACCATGGGTGTTTTTCTTATGGGTTTTGTGTGTTTGTTTTAACTTTGGACATGGAACTGCATAGTGCCATGAAATTTTTGTTAGAAAATTGTCAGATTAGGAATTTTTCTCAATAGATTGTGGTTTATGATTTACAGAACCGCAAGACATTTGTTACACAGTATTGTAACGTTTTTCAAAGACTTCATCAGTAAGCTTGTCAAAATGTTAACAAGATGAAAGCAAAATAGTGACGCCCTAATGACCAGAACTTTAAAGTCCCTGTTGTCGAAGTGTTTACAAGATTCATGAATAGCAATTTCATAGTAAACACTGCCCACTTCCTGGACCACCTAGCTCTTGGTCATCTTGACAATGATGTGAGATTATGTACAAAAACCCGGCATACTGTAGGGGGCAGCACACTCAGAACGGAACTCATGTGACTACCTTCAGGCTGGTTGCACAATGGAAGGAATTAGTGCTGATGATGATGTGATGTCCACCAACAGCCCAAGGTACTGTACATGGCCTCACAGTCGGAGGGGAGTGTTCCCATCTTCAGGCTGGTTTTGTGATGGGAACAATGAAGTACAGACTTAGATTTGACATGACATAACACCCATCAAGAGCCTGTTACACTGTAGGTGGCAGCACACTCAAGATGGGATACGACTATCTTCAGGCTGGTTGCTTGATGTGAGCAGTCTGGTGCTGATGTCCACCAAGAGTCCAGCACTGTGGGTGGCAGCACACTTGTAAGAGAACGAGCTCAACCTTGGGCTGGTCTGGTGGTCTATCATACCAGGATTATGCTGACATTTTGACTGTACAACAATGTTGTTGGGTTAGATCATGGCTATGGTGGGCTGTTTGGAAATAGTAGCTTATGGATATGGAAAGAAGTCCATTGTAACAATTTGTTGTTTTCATAGTGTTAAAGATTTGTGCTGGGTCAGGTGGAAAGAGGGAGGAAAGGAAAAATAAAGGTAAAAGGAGGGGGGAGGGAGGGAAAAGTTCTGTCTGTTTGCAAGAGAATGTGGCCCATAAAAGAACAGAAAGCAACAGCAGCAACAATAACAAATACATGCCTATACAGTTTCTGTACCATTGTGTGTGTGGAGTGGGTGTGACCGTGCTGATTACCAAAAAAAAAAAAAAATATTGAATTAAAAAAAGAAAAAAAAAAAAGATGGTGCTGTTATGATAAAAATTAAAATAGATGTGATGTATAAGCTCCAAACCTTCAATCTTTGATGGGGTTGATGACTCGCTGCCAGCAGCATGGGACACCTACAGTGTGATAATGTGACAGTGTGTCATTGTGATCTTCACCCTGTGACACTGTGTGCTGTTAATGTCAGAAACTTGCAGTCACATGCAGTAGTCATCATGATCTTCACTATTTCACCAGGAATTGTTGGCAACACTTGTTGGAAAATGACACTCGTGTTGGAAAATGACACTCGGCATAAGCAGTTTGTCTTCACTGGACCATTGACAGGCACGAGAGACATGAAGCGGCAATGTTGTGATCTTCACTGCTTCATGGTGGATCATGTGAAAGGTGTGGAATGACAACAGAACTATTGTGTTCTTCAGTGCATCATAAGCGGTGTGATGTGCTCTGTGATCAGTTTTGATTGCTGGAAAAAGGCCGCGCCGAGGTGATCAAAAGGCCTACGTTGGACAGAGGCAGAGAAAACTCCTCCATCATGTATTTGCAGTGACTTTAAAGTGGATCTGTGGTGTCATGGAGCACTACTTTTCCTGGAGTGACAGACCAGGGGACCACTTTTCCTGGTGTTGGAGGTCCTTATGATTAGTGTGTGGTATGAACTCCTCGGGTTCCTGGGAACAAATGACCCTGTGACAATGTGTGAAGGACTAAGTTCCTGAGTTTGGATAAATCATGTTTCATGATGGTGTGTGTTGTGAGCTGAGAGATGTTGGACCCATAACATAATTCCCTTTACTTTGTGGTGTGGACCATGTAGAATTGGGTTGAAAGTGTTGTGTGTATATTCAGTCTGTGTTTGTGTGAGATGGATTTTTTTTAATTGACTTTCTTTCCGTGTCACTTTTTGTTGAGTATTTTTTTTTCTATGTGGTTTGTGTATGTGCAGTTTTTTTTTTTTTTAAACTTTTTTTTTGAATGGAGGATTGATAATTGTGTGTTCATATGTTGTGTGTTGTGTGTTATATGTGTGTGCTGCTTTTTTTTTCTCTCTCTCTCTTCCACATATAAGTGTGTTCTTGTAATTTTTGTCATATCTTCATATGGTCTCTCACTTTGCTGGGCATGGGATGGGGGAGGGGCTGCGTTTGTGTCAACATGGGCATGAGTGAGTGGTGTGTGTGTGTGTGTGTGTGTGTGTGTGTGCATACAAAGACACTAATTCTTCTTCTGATGCGTCTGCATTTTGAAAAAGTACAAGAAATTATCTTCTAACTATGAAATATGCGAGACAAAAACCAGAGAGAAAAGGAAAATGGAATGTTTTATGATACAAATAGTGAAGTAAGAACCTAAAATGAGGGGGGAATGAATCTTCTTAAACAAGAAACTACACAAGAACCCAAACAGCAACAACAACAAAAGTTGCAAGTAGATATTCTTTATAAAGAAAAGAAAAATTACAGGCTTTAAATCTACATGAATGACAGTTCAGAAGTGTGTATAGTCTGAAAGGTTTCTGAATGAGCATGTAATACAATAAAGTGCAAGGAATTTTCCTGAACACAAGAAAAGTGACATAAAAACAAAGCAGAGAAGTGGTCTAGCTGCAAGCCAAGCTAAAACTAAAGAGTTGACTCACAATTCATGTGGGGACAAATTTGTTGTGTCCACATCTTAACCTTAATTTAAAAATAATAGAATAAAAAAAAAAAAAAGAAACCCCAAAGGACAAAAGATACTGACATTCTTACCAAAATTGTCTACTTCACAAAGATGGAAATAGGAAAATTCAGAATTCCACCATTACCCTCCATCATGAAAAAAATGTTTTCTTCAATTTGTAGTCTGTCATTCATTAACTTACCTGCATAACTTTACAGTTACTGTTGTTCTCTTAGTTACTGTTAAGTTACTGAACATTGTTCTCCAAGTTACTGTTATCCAAAATCTGTTGTTTTTCAGGTTAATGATCTCCAGTTTTCTGTTCTCCAGTTAACTAACATTGTTCTCCAGGTTACTGTTATCCAAAGTCTGTTTTTTTTTTCAGGTTACTGTTGTTCTCCAGGTTAATGTTCTCATGTTCTCCAGCTTACTGTTCTCCAGTTTACTAACATTGTTCTCCAGGTTACTATGCAAGTTTTGGTAGTTTTCCAAATTACTGTTCAGTTACTGTTGTTGTCCAGCTTACAGTTGTTAGACCTCAAGTTACTGTTATTTTCCACATTACTATTATTCTCCAAGTTACTGTTAACATTACTGTTGTTCTCCAAGTTACTGGTGTTCTTCAGGTTACTGGCGTTCTTCAGGTTACTGGCGTTCTCCAGGTTACTGTTCATGTTTTTGTTTTTTTTCTTCGAGCATCTGTTCTTCAAACTTTTGTTCTCCAAGATTGCTTTGTTCTTCTCTACTCTGCCATTGTTCAGTATGTCTACCTAGAAGATGGTTGGACTGATTTCACATGTATACAGAGAGGATGACAGATCTGGTTTCACTGTGGTAGAGCTCACAACGTCAGGACAACTTTTTGGCAAGCCACCACTGGCTCTGAGAAAAATTGAAATTGGTTTAAAAAAAAAAAAAAAATGTATAAGTGAAAAGGGAAAGAAAAGATAAAGATATGTCGAATTATCTTTAGACGGCAAGCTGCAGGTATATCATTAAACAAATTGACTGCATATCTAGACTTAAGTATAATTTGAATTCAAAGTCAATTTGACTGATAACATCAAATATCACTATTTTTCTATCCAAATTAAAATACTGTGAATTTAAATTTTCATGCTTTAACAACTTTTTTATTTCTGTGATGTTGAATTTGAATATTTTGATTTTTTGATGTTCTTTTCAAGGAACATAATTTACAAAGTTTGTTGGTAATATTGTGGAATACATATTATATAGTTGCTCTGTCTTGTGATTATGATAATGTTGTGTATTACATGCTCTAGTTGCTCTGAATATCGCAACATTAACATGATAATACTGTGAAATAGTTGCAGCTCATTGCCTTAAATATATTAGCATGATTATGATGACATAAGTATTTTAGAATGATTATGATGACATATCATATTATGATGACATAGCATGATTATGATGACAAAAGTATCAGAGCATGATTATGATGACAGAAGTATCAGAGCATGATTATGATGACATAGCATGATTATTATGACATTATGGAGCGCATGATAGTCTGAGTATTATAACAGTAGAACACACAGGATTGTCAGAAGCGTTGGTACTTTTTTTTTTTTACTGATAACTGATGTAGCCCTGCATTGTTTGCATGAGATATGCTTGAAGCAGAGATCCAGGCTCTTGCCTTCCAATCTGATTGCACAAGTTCAAGTTTTGGTGAAAACTTTGTATACACATTTTTCAGTTCATCCAACTGTAAATGGGGTTGTCTGGTCCTGTAAAGGGCTGTGGAAGTTTAAGCAGGGAAACAGAGGAGGTGGACACCACCCTCATAAGGTTGGTCCCATGAAAAGTGTAGGCTACCTTGTTGTTCCCATACAACCTGGCCATGAGGGGACACTTGTATTGATTGTAGGTTTGAATTAACTGATGTGTTGATTCTCAGATACAGCGAAGCTTCTGTGGCTGTTAACAGACGAATGGAGTCTTGCAAGCTTAAGCTGGAGCCAGAGGTGACACTTTGGTATCGCTTGACCTTGGTGTCATCACTTAACTTTCATGTTACCTCTTGACCTTGATATTATCTTTTGACCTTGATATCATTTTGACCTTTGTGCTGGATAAGATAATCATTTCCTTGCTGTGTCCTTGTACTTAGGAATGTAGTTTGTCGGGCAAAAGGGTTGATGGCAGATTTTGAACTCTCTGTGAAAAAAACAAACTGTACTTGACACTGTCTGCTTAGGATCGAATGGGTACCTGACTTTTCATGGTTGAGGAAGGTAAAAGCAGTAGACAAAGAGCAGGTGGATTCATGTCACAATGCTGGTCTGGAGAAACCTGCTGACCACCTCGTTCCCTTAAACTTAAGGGTATAGGGACAAAGTGTACATTTTACTGCCATTCTCATTATACCACTCGGTGTGACAGGCAGCACAGGTTTCATAATGCTCAAAAAACGTGTTGATTGGTGGGCATGGTAGTAAAGTACCGTACTTGAAGTAGATAAGATGTCAAACTTCCAGTCAGAAGGTCTGGGTTTGATCCTTCATGGGTACCACCCGCTAGGTGGGTAAAGGGTATGTATCATTGTATGCAGACCTGCCAGTGTCTGAACCTCATTGAGTCATTCTGTGTATGTTCACGCATGCAAAACATCAAATACGTTCATTCAAGATCTTGTAGTGATAGTATCTGTCAGGTGGCTTAAGGCAGCATGAAAGCATCCAGCATGCACACCCATCAAAGATAGCAGCATGCAGGCTCTATAGCAATGTACCACCTACACAGTGTGGGTGAACAACCTGCATGCGAGCTTCTGAGAAAAATCAGTATGCTTTAATTTAAAAGACAAAAACAGGTGTTATTTGAAGATGTGTGGAACTGATAGATATTTTGGAAGCTGGCTTTGAAATTGGTTTATTGATTTTTGTTTTATTATTTAATTTATTTATTTGGTGGCAGGAGGGAATGGGGATGTGAGAGAAGGGAAATGTAGGAAAGGAAAAGGGTTGGGGAGGAAAAGAGGGTGGGGAATGGTTTGGGGAGGGAGGGAGGGAAAGGGTTGGGGAGGGAGGGTGGGGAAGGGTTTGGGGAGGGAAGGGGTTGGGTGGGGAGGGTTGGGGAGGGAGGGGATGGGGAGAGGGTTGGGGAGGGGGTGCATGTCTGTGTGTGTGTTGGATATTACATCTTGTTTTCTTTGTTTCAGGTGAGACGCTCCCTTCCAGATCTTCTGCGCTAAGATAAGTTGTGTGTATGTGTGTGTCTGATATTAATGTTTAAACATGTTCTTTTTTGATGGGCATGTATGGTGGATGTTTTTATGTTTCCATAAGCCAGACACTGACATGGCTTGCAGGATTTTTAACCATGGCTTACAGGATTTTTAACATGGGTTACAGGATTTTTAACCATGGCTTACAGGATTTTTAACCATGGCTTACAGGATTTTTAACATGCACATTACATGCATATTTGACATTTTGCGTGTGTATACACATGACAGGATAGGTTAAGGTAGTGGCAGGACTGCCCACATGCTGACCTGGGTGATTGGAAAAATTTCCAGATTTTTGCCACCATGCAAAACCGCAAGGCGGATCGAACCCAGGACCTTCCTATTGGAAGTCACATATTTACCCACTTGACTGCTGTGTCCATTCTTATAGTTTGAATCTGTTGCAGTTTAAATTGTCATAGCATTTAGTTATGCATTGTAGGTTGTGTCATAGATAGCTTATACGAAGAATGAATGATAGCATTTAATTGGGTCTTTTTTAAATTAGTTCATGTTGGGCATTTGAATTAGATTTAGCTCAGTTGATATACCATGTTTGCATGTTGCAGGCAAATATAACACTAGACAGGACCAGATCATGCTAAACCAAGTCCCTCTAGAAAATGTCAAGGACTTTAGATATTTAGGTTCAGTCAAGACACACGATGGAACATGCTCAAAAGACATAAAGATGAGAATTGGAATGGCCAAGAACAGTATGGTTCAATTGAACAATATTTGGAAAGACCACAGCATAACAGCAGACCTTAAGATAAAACTCTTAAAATGTCTTGTCTGGCCAGTGATGTTATACGGCTGCGAGGCATGGACAATGAAGAAAGAGGATGAAAGACGAGTGGAAGCAGCAGAGCTGTGGTTTTACCAAAGACTGCTGAGGGTCAAATGGACGGATAGGCGCTCAAATGAAAGCATACTGAATGAGTTGGGTACTACACGCAAGCTTCTAGTACTCATACAACGGAGGAAACTGAAATATGTTGGACACGCAATCCGTAATGAGAGAACAGACTTGATGTCCACTGTCCTCCAAGGTAAAGTGGAAGGAAAGAGAAACAGAGGACGGCCACCTGCATCACTTGCTAGAAACATCACAAACATCAGTGGCAAGAAACTCCAGGAGGTGGTCAGACTTAGCCAAGATCGAGAGTGCTGGAGGCAACTTGTGAGGACATCATGTGCAGCAGCCAACACTGTTCCCGGTGACGCCGACAGGTGAGACAGGTGAGGTGAGATATACCATACTTTGAAGATTGTGAGTTGAGTTGTAATATGTTTGAATAATACATTCACACTTGTTAACTGTATGAATAGTAATATTTGTTCAGTTCTTTGAGGTCATGAAATTTGACTTTAATGTTTGGTCTAAAATTAATTTTTGTATGAGTTACAGGAATTGAAAAGTATGGGAGTGGGGGTGGACAGTGTTATCTGTGGTTTGATATTATGAAGGGATGGGGAAGGGTATGTGTGTGTGAATGTGTATGTGTTTCATATGTTATATCTGGGTTTTTTTGGGTTTTTTTTTCTGTTTCAGGTGAGACACTCCTTTGCAGCCCCCTGGAGATGGTGGAACCTTTCCAACAACAATGGCGCACGATCTTCTGAGCTAAGATAAGTTGTGTGTATGTGTACGTCTCGTATTAATGTTTAAACATTTTCTTTTTTGATGGGCATGCATGGTGGGTGTTTTCATGTTTCCATAAGCCAGACATTGACAAGGCTAACAGGATTTTTAACCATGGCTAACAGGATTTTTATCCATGGCTAACAGGATTTTTATCCATGGCTAACAGGATTTTTATCCATGGCTAACAGGATTTTTAACTATAGCTTACAGGATTTTAACCATGGGTTACAGGATTTTTAACTATAGCTTACAGGATTTTAACCATGGGTTACAGGATTTTTAACGATGGCTTACAGGATTTTTAACCATGGCTAACAGGATTTTTAACATGTATGTTTGGCATTTTGCATGTGTATACACACATGACAGGATGGGTCTAGGCTATGGCAGGACTGCCTACATGCTGACCTGGGAGATTCGAAAAATTTCCATCTTTTTCCCACCAGGCAGAGGCTCTGGGCGGATCAAACCCAGGACCTTCCTATTGGAAGTCCGACATATTTACCCACTTGACTACTATGCCCATTGTTTTAGTTTGAAGCTGTTGGAGTTAAAATTGTCATAGCATCAAATTATGTATTGTAGGTTGTGTCATTGATACCTTTCACAAAGAATGATTGATAGCATTTAATTGGTTATTGAGTCTTTTTAAAAATTAGTTCATGTAGGGCATTTTGAATAAATTGAGCTTAGCTAATATACTGTACTTTAAAGATTGTGAGTTAAGTTGTAATATGTATGAAAAATACATTTACACTTGTTGATTGTATGTATATTACTATTCGTTCAGTTCTTTGAGGTCATGTTATTTGAGTTTAAGGTTAGGTCTAAAATTAGATTTGTATGAGTTACGGGAATTGAAAAGTATGAGTCTGTGGTTTGATATTATTAGGGGATGTGGAGGGAGGGTGTGCGTGTGTGAATGTGTGCGCGTTTAATATGTTATATCTGGCGTTTTTCCTGTTTCAGGTGAGACACTCCATTTTAGACCCCTGGAGATGATGGTGGAGCCGTTTCCAACATTAGTAGCGATCTTCTGAGCTAAGATAAGGTGTCTGATATTAATATTTAAACATTTCCTTTTTTGATGAGCATGCATCGTGGGTGTTTTCATGTTTCCATAAACCAGACACTGACATGGTTTACAGGATTTTAAACATGCATATTACATGCACATTTAACATTTTGTGTGTTTATACACATGAAAGGCTGGGCCTAGGTAGTGGCAGGACTGCCCACATGCTGACATGGGAGATTGGAAAAATTTCCATCTTTTTCCCACCAAGCAGAAGCTCGAGGTGGATTGAACCAGGACCTTTCCTATTGGAAGTGGGACATTTACCCACGTGACTACTATGCCCATTGTTTTAGTTTGGAGCTGTTGCAGTTAAAATTGTCATAGCATCAAATTATGCATTGTAGGTTATATCATTGATAGCTTGTACAAAGAATTAGTCATAGCATTTAATTGGTTAATGAGTCTTTTTTCAAAATTAGTTCATGTAGGGTATTTTGAATAAATTGAGCTTAGCTGATATACTGTACTTTGAAGATTGTAAGTTAAGTTGCATTTACACTGTTAATTGTATGTATAGTACTATTCGTTCAGTTCTTTGAGGTCATGTTATTTGAGTTTAAGGTTAGGTCTAAAATTCTGTATGAGTTACGGGAATCGAAAAGTGTGGGAGTGGGTTGGACAGTATTATCTGTGGTTTGATGTTATTAGGGTATGGGGAGGGAGGGTGTGTGTGTAAATGTGTGTGCGTTTCGTACGTTATATCTGTTGGGGTTTGGGTTTTTTTTGTTTGTTTCAGGTGAGATCCTCCCTTTTACACCCCTGGAATTGATGGCAGAGCCATTTCCAACAACAGTGGTGATTTCCTGAGCTAAAATAAGTTGTATGTATGGGAGGCATGGTGGGCGTTTTCGTGTTTCCATAAGCCAGACACTGACAAGGCTTACAGGATCTTAAACATGCATATTACATACATATTTGACATTTTGCGTGTGTATACACATGCAAGGATGGGTCTAGGCAGTGGCAGGACTGCCCACATGCTGATTTGGGGAGATTGGAAGAATTTCCATCTTTTTACCACCAGGCAGAAGTTCTAGGTGAATCGAACCCGGGACCTTCCTATTGGAAGTCTGACATATTTACCCGCCTGACTGATGTGCCCATTGTTTTAGTTTGAAGCTGTTGCAGTTGAAATTGTTGTGTCATCGAGTTACGCATTGTAGGTTGTGTCACTGATAGCTTGTACAAAGAATGAGTGATAGCATTTAATTGGTTATTGAATCTTTTTTGAATTAGTTCATGTAGGGCATTTGGATTAACTTCAGCTCAGTTAATATAAAATACTTTGAAGATTTAGGTTGAGTTGTAGTATGTATGAATAATACATTCACACTTGTTAATTGTATGAATGGTAATATTGAGTGTTTTTTTTTAGATCATATTATGAGTTTAATGTTAGGTCTAAAATCATTTTTGTGCGAGTTGTGGTAATTGAAAAGTATTGGGAGTGGAAATGGACGGTATTGTTTGTGGTTTGGTATTATTAGGTATTAATCGGTTTCTTTTTTTTTTTTTTTTTTTTATGTTTGCACATATGATTTCCCTGGAGAACAAGGATGATGGTGGTCTTCTAAGCCAAGATGCTGGCACCAAATGCTTGATTCAAGAATCAAACCGAGGCACACACTCCCATCAGGGAAAGTGCTCTTTTGTTCATGTCTTGTGGTCCATTTCTTTGGACTGAGTTTGCTAGAGAATGATCTTTGAGAAATGGATGCTGAACTTCTTTATCCTAAAATATAATGTCCCATCAGAGTCAATGGCTGAACAAAATGGTGATAATTTAGAATGTTTTTTTTTCAATTAGTATGTTGTCTCAGGTGGAACATTGTGGTGATGTTTCAAAATGTTCTTTATACAGGTGAAATGTACCATCGGTCTGACTGAGCACTGTTTAAAGGTTTTATAATGTTCTTTTACAGGTGAGATATACCATCGACATCAGTTACTGAGGATTATGGCCATGTTTTAAATGTTTCTTCCAGAGGTGAGATGTCCCATCGCATCAGATTCAATGACTCAACACTATTGTGATGTTTTAGAACTTTATTTCTACAGGTGAGACATGTTTAAGCATTTATTTCTACGGGTGAAATTCTTGTTTTAAACATTTATTTATACAGGCGTGACGTCATGTTTTAAACCTTTGTTTCTACAGGTGAGGCGACATATTTCAAATCAGTATTTCTACTTGTGTGACATGTTTTAAACCTTTATTTCTACAGGTGAGACATCGTGAGGCATCATGTTTTAAACCATTATTTTTACAGGTCTGGTGTCTTGTTTTAAACTTTTATTTCTACATGTGTGACATTTCAAATCATTATTTCTACAGGTGTGATGTCATGTTTTAAATCATTATTTTTACAGGTGTGAGGTCATGTTTTGAACCTTTATTTCTACAGGTTTGATGTCATGACTTAAACCTATACTTCTGCATGAGACATGTTCTAAACCCTAATTTCTGCAGGTGAGGTGTTATGTTTTAAAGATTTTCTTTTTTTACAGATATTATGTCATGTTTTAAACCTTTGTTTCCAAGGCTTTAAACCTTATTTCAAAAGTTGACAAGTTTTAAACCTATATTTCAATACATGTGACGTCCATGCTTTAAATCTTTATTTCCATGGGTGCGTTGTCATGTTTTCAGCCTTCATTTCTAAAGGTGAGACATTCGTTTTTAAACATTTATTTCTTCAGCTTTGAGTTTTTATGTTTTTTGTTTTATCCTTTATTTCTACAATTGTAACGTCATGTTTTAAACCTTTGTTTCTACAGGTGAACCAAATTGCTTTTATTACTACAGGTGAGCCGTCATATTTTAATCCTGTATTTCTACAGTTAACATGCCAGAAGACATTTTAAAACCATTTTTTCTACAGGTGTGACATCTTGTTTTAAACCTTTGTTTCTACAGGTGTGATGTCATGTTTCAAACCTTTATTTCTACAGGTGAGACATCATGTTTTAAATCTTTATTTTCTACAGGTGAGATGTAGTTTTTTATACCGTCATTTCTACAGGTGAGATGTCATTTTTAAATCTTTATTTCTACAGGTGAGGCATCAGGTTTTAAGCCTTTGTTTCTGCAGGTAAACTATCATGTTTTAAACCATTACCACTACAGGTGGGATGTCATATTTTAAACCTTTATTTCTACAGGTGTGATGTTTTGTTTGAAACTTTATTTGTACAGGTGTGACATTGTTTCAGACCTTTATTTCTACAGGTGAGACATCATTTTTAGAACCTTTATTTCTACAGGGAGACTTAATGTTTTAATCCTTTTATTTGCTACCTATATTTCTACAGGTGCGACATATTTTATAACTTTACTTCTACAGGTTAGACATTCTGTAAACCCTAATTTCTGCAGTTGTCGCATCATGTTTTAAACCTTTGTTTCTGAGGATGTGACGTCATGCTTTAAACCTTTGTTTCTAAAGGTGACATGTCGTGTTTTAAATTAAACCTTTCTTGCTATAGTTGTGATGTCACGTTTTAAACCTGTTTGTTTGCGAGTGTGATGTCCTATTATAAATCTTTATTTCGACAGTGAGACGTCATATTTTAACAGTTTATTTCCACAGGTTGAACATCAAAGGAGTTTTTCTTTTCATATTTACCTGCATCCACAGGCATAAAAAGTCGTCAGCATATTGAGCTAAAGTTACATGTTTAGAAATTTTACTGGGCAAGTCATGCAATTTCTTTTCATATTTACCTGCATCCACAGGCATAAAAGTCGTCAGCATATTGAGCTAAAGTTACATGTTTAGAAATTTTACTGGGCAAGTCATGCAATTTCTTTTCATATTTACCTGCATCCACAGGCATAAAAAGTCGTCAGCATATTGAGCTAAAGTTACATGTTTAGAAATTTTACTGGGCAAGTCATGCAATATCATCATGAAGAAAATGGGAGCAATAACGGATCCCTGAGGGATACACATTTGAAGAAATCGTTTTGTGTCGTTAGTTATGCTTATATTCGTATTCATGTGTTTTTTAAAGCCCCTGTGCGATAAATTGGACGGAGTGTTCAATGCCAGGGGCATCTCCTTAGATTATGTGCGCGAATGCAATGTGTGTGTGCTTGATTTTCTTTTCTTCTATTTTTCCTGTTGAAGTTGTGTGTTTTGAAGCAGTTGTATGATATGGTTGTATGCAGTCCACTGGGCTCTAACCCTTTGAATTCCACATCCTGTCCATCAGCATCCTGCATTGTCAACCATGCTAGCAAAGCAAAAACTTAACCCTTTGATATTCCCTCACCCAATCCACTAGCTTCCTGCAGGAAGCTGGTGGACAGGGTGAAGGAGTCGAAGGGTTAAGGTTTTGCACTAGGTGAATAGAGTGCGGGAATCAAAAGGTTAAACAACAATGGCGGTAACGCCCTCCAGAGCACTGAATTTGTTTTGAACATGTATGTTGAATTTTTCACGAATCGCTTCATCTATCCTTAAGAGTCCAAGATTTAGTTTGATGTTACTTTTGTATTTTTTTAATTTGATCGCAGTATCTTAGTAATGGTCAGGTGTCACCTGCCACCGATTAATTATCGCATTATGCCAGTGCATATTTTAGCAGAATTTAATCTGTTGTCAAATATTTACAGTGAACTAGCAAATCTTTAAAAAGAAGCAAGTTGTTTCCCCCCTAATGATGATACACAACTGCGGAAGATTTTTTTTTACTACACATGCACGCATTGTGTGTGTAGGTAGGCCTACATATGGTAAGGTGTGTGTTTTTGTGTGGGTGCGTGCTTACATTTGTGTGAGGGTGAGTGTGTGCGCTTTTAATGGATTATTATGTGGTGATGGTGGTGGTTTTTTGTTCAGCTGTTGTTGCTGTTTTTGTTCTGCTGTTGTTGTTGTTGTTGCCTTTTTATTAGTGGCAGTGGTGTTGCTGTTGTGATGTTGCTAATGTTGATGTGTTTTTGTTGCTGTTGTTGTTAGTGGTGTCTTGATGTTGTTGCTATAGCTGTTGTTGTTGTTGTATTTTGCTGTTACTGTTGTTCTTGCTGTTGTTACCACTATTGGGCTTTTCATTTTCTCCTGTAAACGACACGATCGATGGTGATCAGGCATTTTTTTTACCAGCACGGCTGTCGTGACTTTGCCTGCTTCAGACACACACTGTAGCGACCTATCAATTATTCATTGGGTCCATAGCGATCGAATCATTGATCATTGATCATCGATCTTCCTCGTCAGCGAATGACGTATATGCGTGTACGTGTGTGTGTTTGTATGTGTGTGTGTGTGTGGGGGGGGGGGGTGTTGCGTGTGGTGTGCGTGTGCATGAGTGTTGTGAAAGTGTGTCGTAATGGGGAAAAGCCAAATCACGCACAAGCGAAACTTGGCCACTACAATATTATTGTCATTGACACTACAGATGATAAATGTCCGGTTTTCCATCAACGGAGCAACCTGACATAAGCTATCATAGATTGATCAGTTTAAAGAGACAGAACTCCCCCCTGCCCCCCTTCTCTCACACACAGTCTTTCACTGTTTTCTCCGATTCATTCTCTCGCGCACACACTCTTCTCTTCCCTCCCCCCCCCCCCCCCTCTGTCTCTCTCTCTCGTAAGCATGCGTGTGACAGAGGTGTACGTGATTCTGCCGGCCACAATGCGTGTCTTGTGAATGTGTGCGTGTATATGTGTGCGTGTATATGTGTGGAAGGGGGGTGTCGCGGTGTGTGTGTGTATTTGTGCGTGTGTAGTGTCTTTTTCTCTGTGGGGGTGCGTGCATGGGTGTGTGTATACGTGCGTATTTATGTACGTGTCGGAATGGGAAAAGCCAAGTCGAGCACAAGCGAAACTCATCCACTACAATATTTTAAGTTATCCTACAGATGACAAATGTAAGTTTTTCATATATATGGAGCAACCTGGTTATGGGTTGATCAGTTTAAAGAGAAACCTTCCTCCCTCTCTCTCGCTCTCTGACACACACACTTTTTTTTTCTTTGTTTCTCTCACAAATTTCTCTCTCTCTCCTCTCTCTCTCTCTCTCTCTCTCTCTCTCTCTCTCTCTCTCTCTCTCTCTCTCTCTCTCTCTCTCGCTTTCTGACATGCGTGTGACTAAGACGTGTAGGTGTTTCTGCCGGTCACTATGTGTGTGTGATGTCTGTGTTAGTGAATTTGTGTGGGGGGGGTGCGTGTGTTGTGTGCACGCATGTGTGTGTATATATGAGTGGGGCGCGTGTGTGTACGTGAGCGTGTGTATCGAAATGGGGAAAAGCCAAATAGCGCACAAGCGAAATTCACTCACGCACTGTCTATTTGGCTTTTTTCTTCTCTCTCTCTCTCTCTCTCTCTCTCTCTCTCTCTCTCTCTCTCTCTCATCATACACACGCACACACACATTCTCTGTCGCACACACTCATTGTAGTGTCACTGACTCTCTCTCTCTCTCTCTCTCTCTCTCTCTCTCTCACACACACACACACACACACTTTCTCTGTCACTCGAGCTCACAATGCTGCAGAAAGGTAAATTAGACAACATCAAAATGGAGATGGAAAGGCTTAACATCTATTTTAGGACGGGGAAATGAGATGGAAGGGGGCAGGCATGATAACATCAGGAGAATATACTCTGGTGGTAATTCACATGAAAGAGGAGTAGGCATCATAATGGACAAAGACAAATCAAAAGTAGTTAAGGGATATTGGGCAGTGTCCGACAGAGTTTTACTGGTCAAATTCTGAGGCAAACCTTTTGATATCGACATACAGGTGTATGCACCAACATCCGCAAGTACTCTGGAAGACGCCGACAACTTCTACGAAGTTTTAGAGACGGCCAAGATCCAATGTAAATCACAAGAAGTTGGTCATAATGGAGATTTTAATGCTAAAGTGGGACAGGATAGGGTGGAGGATATAGTTGGACCTCATGGCCTTGGTACCCAAAATGAAAGAGGGGGGAAGCTTGTAGAATGGGCACAGATGAATGAGTTCATAGTAGGAAACGCCCGGTTTGAGCAGCCTAACAGAAAAAAATGGACTTGGACGAGTCCAGGAGATAATACCAAAAATCAAATTGACTACATCCTGATCAACAAAAGATTTAGAAATTCTTTACTGTCAGCAAAAACACTACCAGGCGCAGACTGCAACGGTGACCACAATCCTGTAGTGGGAAGGTGAAGGCTGAAATTGAAAAGGAAACGGACCAAAAGCAACATCAAACTAAACCTTGGACTCTTAAACTAGTTAAAGACATGAAATGATACGTCAAAAATTTAATGTACATGTTCAAAACAAATTCAGTGCTCTCGAAGACGACGGTGACAGGAATAATGGACAAAGTTGAGAAGTTCTATAAATTAAGCTTGTGAAGAAATCCCTAAGGCAAATAGAAAAGCAAAAAAAAGCTGGATGACTAATGGAATTTTGGGCCTGATGGAGAAAAGGAGGAAGGCAAAGAGAAACGAGGAAATATACAGGAAGATAAAGAAATCGGGTATAGGCGTAAGGAAGCTTGGCTGAACACAAAATGGATCCTCAGGGTATGTACAGACGAATTGAAATTGTCCACAGGAAAAATGCATGCACATCAACTGGTTGCTTAAAATCGAAAGATGGCACGCTTATGGAAAAAAAAATGGGGAGAGTACATTAAAGACCTTTTTGAGGCTGACAGAAATGAAGAACACATTATAAAAAAAACTTTGAGGGACCACCCATAATGAAAGACGAAGTTAGAGCAGCACTGAAAAAGATGAAAACAGAAAAATCCCCAGGACCAGACAACATTACTACAGAGATGATTGAAGCCCTGGAGGAATTTGGTAGAGAAAAAATAACGGTCCTCCTAAATGAAATTTATGATACTGGAAAAATCAATTTTCATTGCACTTCCAAAGAAGACGGGGGCTATAGAATGCGAACTCCATCGCACAATCAGTTTGATGAGTCATGTAACAAAAATCCTGTTAGGAATAATCATGATGAGGACAAGGAATAGAATCAAAAGAGAAATAGCAGAAGAACAGTGTGGATTTGTGGAGGGGAAAGGAACTATTAATGCCATATACATCCTAAGGACTATCATAGAGAGGTCAATTGAGATGAATAAGGATTTGTATTTATGCTTTGTTGACTATACCAAGGCTTTCGATCGGGTACGACATGATGAATTGATCAACCAACTGGAGAGACTCAAGGTCGATGGAGAACATCTACGAATAATCAGGAATATGTATTGGGAACAAACGGCTGCAATAAAAATAGAAAACAATATAAGCGCTTTTCAAAACATCAAAAGAGGAGTCGGACAGGGTTGTGTTTTGTCACTGGATCTGTTTTCACTATATAGCTAAAACATGAGAAACCTAGAAGAAGACCCTGGATTAAAGGTTGGAGGGAACATGATAACATTCGGTACGCAGATGACACCGTGCTAATTGCAGAAAATGAAAGGGACCTACAAAACCTTGTGAATATACTAGAAACAGAAAGCAAAGGCAAGGGGTTGGAACTAAACAGCAGGAAGACTGAAGTCATGGTGATAGTAAAAAACATGAAATCCCCTCATGCAAAATAACAGCAAATGGCACAACCTTGACACCGGTTAATAAGTTCAAATACCTGGGAACGGTCATTTCATCAGACGGCAGATGCACATCGGAAATAGCTGGCAGAATTGGCCAAGCCAAAACAGCATTCAAGAAGATAAGCATTCTTACCAACAAATGCCTATCAATTAACATCAGAAAGAGAGTCCTTGAATGTTATATAGAACCAATACTGTTGTACGGATGCGAGGCGTGGACAGTCAGCAAGCAAAGCCAGAGCAGGATCGAGGCAGCCGAGATGTGGTTTATCAGAATGTTGAGAGTACCATGGACAGCAAAGAAAACAAACGAGACAGTCTTGATGGAGGCAGACACAAGTAGATCACTCATAAGGAAGATTAGGAAAAGATGAGCAACATTTGTAGGCCATTTTATGAGGAAGGGGGATTTGGAGCACCTGGTCACAACAGGAAAGCTGGAGGGAAAGCATCAGGTAGACCCAGGGAGAGAATGCTGGACGGACATGCAGAGTGGATGAGGAGGGTGGGGGAGATGCTGGGGGCAACAAGAGATAGATGGTTGGAAGTCCATGGTCGCCAACGCCATGCGGCAGGGCACCTGATGATGATGATGACACACTGTCACTCTGACTCTCTCTCTCTCTGTCTCTCATGACGGGTGTACGTGTTTCTGTCGGCCACTGTGTGTCTTGTGTCAGTGAATGCATGTGGGGGGGGGGGGATGTGCGTGTGGTGTGTGTATTGTCCGTGTGTGTGATTGTGTATACATGTATATGTTTAAGTGTGTATGTCTGTACGTGTGTATCGAAATGCCAAATCGCGCACAAGCGAAACTCGCACACAGCACCCGCGCGCGTACACACACACACACACACACACACTCTCAACAGATTGATTAAAAATACTATCGATTCCAATTTATACTTATAAACAACGGACACGTTACCCGTGTCCCTGATATATCGACCCACAGCTATCGACCTTACCTTAATCACGCCATCGATAGCACCAAATGCCACATGGCAAACAGAGGATGACTTGTTGGGATTAGATCACATCCCCATACTTCTTACCCTTAACTTTATCACTGAGTTTGATGGAATACCACAAGATAGTTTACCCAAGTTTAACTATAAATTGGGCCAGTCTTAAAGCTTTCCTACGAAATACAAGAACAGATCTATTTGAAACGACAACCTTAAACGATATGTACGCAGATTTATGAAAGTCACTCTTAAGGGCTGCAAAAATTTCAATTCCAGAACTTAAAAGCGTCAAAAACAGGAAAACATGGAAAAGTCTGGTGGAAGATTGTGAAAAGACAGTCGACGAAAAGAAAGAAAAATACAAAAAATATATAGCTAATAGGTCACCTGAAAATCATACGGCAATGAAAAGTGCGAACATAAATTAACGGAGTCGTAAAGATATGCAAAATATTTGGGAAAAACTGAAAACGATGAAAAATGGGATAAGTTGCCATCAATTCCAGTAAAACTAGAAAACAACCCTTTACCTAGCTCACATGAGAAAGCAGAAGCTTTTGCAGACATGTTTGCTGAGGTCTGTCGAGTAGGACTTGCTGCCTCTAGTAGAAATTATAGGGTACAGGAAAAAAAGACCGACGCATACAAGGATCCTGCCCCAGATAATACGCACTATACGTAAATACATCAATCACGCTCCAAGAATTAATAGATGGTATTAAATCAATTCCAATAAATTTTCTAATCTTGCTACATATACTACACGTCATTATTGAAGGGCCAGGAACGTTTTTGAGTCAATTTTTGAAAGGAGAAATGACCGATTTTCTCCAATTCGTTGCCGTAACTGAATGGATAAGAGCTCAGACAACATTGCAGTTTCCTTTTGGCACGTGTTTGGGGATTTGCCGATTTGCAATGGGCGGCCCAAGGAAGACAATTTCCACACGAAATTGTCGAATCTTCAGCAGGGTCTCTCTGACGACGCAGGCAAGGTAGCGACAAAATTCGCTTTGCACGTGCAAGGCAAGCCCTTTTTGAACACTACTCCAGCCAAAGTTGCCCGCAGACGAGGATAAAAAGGACCCGTTCTTGGTTCGTTTTAACCATGCTTGCAAGATGACGGATGAGCAGCGGGGGAGAGCCCTCGCTCTGCTTGATGAAGGCCTAGCGCAGCGGGAAGTTGCTAGACGACTTGAAGTGTCGCATTCCACAATCCAGAGACTGCTGGAGCGCTTCAATGAGACTGGAGCAGTCCAGGAAAGGCGTCACACGGGTCGACCCAGAGTGACGGCAAGACCGCTACCTTGCCCTCTCCGTCCTGAGGGAAAGGGCATCCACTGCGGTGACCTTGAGGGGTCAGCTGAGGGACGCAACAGGTGCTAACATCAGCTGCAGCACGGTGAGAAGACGGCTACATGAGGCAAACTTGAGGTCACGGAGACCGGCCGTCCGACCCGTGCTGTCACCGGTCAACAGAGTGCGCCGCATGACCTGGGCCAGGAGCACGTGACCTGGACAAGGCAACAGTGGGCCCGGGTCTTGTTTTCGGATGAGTCCAGGTTCACCCTGACCTTTAACGATGGCCGGGCTCGGGTGTGGCGACGTCAAGGGGAGAGGTTCGCTGACGCCACTGTCCAAGAGCATAACCGGTACGGCGGCGGGTCGGTGATGGTGTGGGGTGGCATGAGCCGTGGTACCCGGACCCCCCTGCTCCCCATTGACGGCATCCTGAACGGGGTCCGGTACCGGGACGAGGTTCTGGCGGCCGTGGCACTGCCTGCGCTTGTGGACCTTGGTCAAGGCGCCATCTTCCAGGACGACAATGCACCTGCGCATCGAGCACGCCTTGTGACCGACTTCCTGGAGCAGCATGAAGTCGTCCGTATGGCCTGGCCAGCGTGCTCGCCTGACCTGAACCCAATTGAACACCTCTGGGATGTGCTCGGGAGGCGCATCAGGGACAACCACCCCCCACCGGGCACCCTGGCCAGGCTGGTCGACATCCTGCAGATCGAGTGGGCGGCCATCCCTCAGGACACACTCCGTACCCTTGTGGGGTCGATGCATCGGCGCTGTGAAGCATGCATCCAGGCTCGGGGCGGACACACGCGATATTGAAAACAGATTGGCCAAATCTGACACTTTCTGTTTTTTGAAAAGGGGGGGATGTTCCTTTAAATGCATGTGCTGTTCACTAATGGGTCATTGTGCTAATTTCTTTTTCCAAAACAGGTGTGGAAATGATGAAATAAAACATAGAATCAATTCTAAACATTGTCAATTATTTCAACTTAAAATTAGAGAGGAAGGAAGAAGTGGCCCATAAATTATGATTAGGAGTATAGTATGTTTAAAAAATGCTGGAATAGCGGCAAACTGCCTGACTATTGGAAACAATTGTGGTTCCTGTACTAAAAGCAGGTACATGTAATATTGACTTGAAAAACTATAGGCCAATTGCAATATCATCGCACGTATGTAAACTAATGGAGAAAATTTTAAAGAGATTGATGCACTACTGTGAAAAAGAATATTACCAGTGAATCGGGCAGGATTTAGAAAAGGCAGGTCACCAGTGGAACTCCTAACAAAGCTAACCACTAATATCAAACAATTTGCCAGACGCCAATGTGTTTTAGCTACATTTTTTGATATAACTAAAGCATACGACCAAGTATGGCACTCCCGATTATTACTTAAATTGAAAATTGGGCTAACAGGTCACATTTGTTATTATGTCAAATGCTTCTTACAAGACCGTGTAATTCAAACGAGGATCGAAAATGTGTATTCCACAAAACGATTTCTTCAAATGTGTATTCCTCAGGGATCCGTTATTGCTCCCATTTTCTTCATGATGATATTGCATGACTTGCCCAGTAAAATTTCTAAACATGTAACTTTAGCTCAATATGCTGACGACTTTTTATGCCTGTGGATGCAGGTAAATATGAAAAGAAAAACTCCTTTGCGCTGTCTTAATTATACGCGTAAATGTTATCAGTTAGAGCTCGATAAAATAGCACGATATATGGTAGAAAATGGACTGTATCTATCCGTGGAAAAAACAAAGATGGTTTTGTTTAACAGTGGAGCTAACCCAGCAAATGGTCCCACGTTCAAACTGGGGGATACTCTTCTTCAGTATAATGAGTCGATTAAATTCTTAGTTTTCCTTACAGCCAAATTATCTTGGAATCAGCATATTGAATACTTATTAACAAAAGCTCAAAAAAGTTTAAATTTCTTGAAAATAGTTCGCAAACAGATATGGGGACAAGATACATCAACACTTGTTCATCTATGTAAATCGCTTATTAGATCTAAATTTACCTATGCCCAAAAAATATTCTTCAGTGCACCAAAACACTTGCTCACAAAACTGCAGAGCATAGATTGTAAAGGTTTCAAACTTGCACTGGGTCTTCCAATGCATGCCTCTTGCCTTCGCACATACAATGCAATCAAATTGTTGCCGCTTGATGAACAAAGGAAAGTCGCTTCTACTAAATTTCTGTTAAGAATTACTAACATAAAAAACAGCATCAAAACAGAGACAAAAGTAAAATCAGACACCGACTTTCCAAAAAGAGTTAAATCGATATCCTCACGGGTCACGCTTGCAACATTTACAGCTGATGTTTGTTATGAAAGGCTCTGGAATTGATCTAGACACAGGTCCTGTAACTTTAAAACCTTTGTTTTCACCAGTACCCAGTTGGGAACTTCAAAGAGCACGATTTGACATATACCACACTGACTTAAAAAAAGAATATAATAACTTACTGGCAAGTCACATTAAATGTCATATAGAAGAATTTAATTCCGATCACTCTTTGCAATCTTAATGGCTTATATGATAAATCTTCCTAGGACATTCCCCTGATACTTTTTTGGGTTGATTCAAAATCTGTACTTCAAGCTCTTGAATTGTCAATATTACAAACAAGATCTGAAATATTAGAAATTAGTCACTTGATTAATTAAAAGTTTATCCTTAAGACTAATAAGAGGCACTGATATTACTTTCTGCTGGATACCATCTCATAGTTCTTTTCATTACAATGATATGGTTGATAAGGCTGCCAAACGGGGGGCAAAGAGCTCACCAGATTCAAATCATATACAACTTTCCCTCATTGCATGAGTGTTATACCTTAGTGGACACCTACGTATGGAAGCAGTTTCAAGATAAAGTATGAAAAATGTTACATGAACTTTGAAATTAGCAAAACAACTAAGCAGTTTCCTGCCAGCAGAAGTATACAATCCCTTATGTATGTGGAAACTTGATGCATTCAAAACAAAACGCACCAGGAATGTAGTGTGTCTGTGTGGAAAGAAGATAACACATAGTCATATTCTTTCATGCGTTCGGGTAAAACCACATATACCTACGTTATCAACGAAGACAGTTTCTGACATATTTGCCTCACCATCCTTAACATGAATTTTTTTATTAGCCTGTCAAAAAGTCCTATAGCGAATTATCTTTAACGCTTCGTTATTTCTCATGTTCATTGTTATGGTTAGCTAATATTACTGTTTCAATCGTAAATTACGATAACGTCATTTGTGATATTTTCTTTCTCGTCTTCGGCACAGTTATTTTTCTGGTTCATTTCTTTTTCCTGAAGATTAACCATTTCCAAGTTTACTCTTTTCTCTTCATGTTGTTTAAAATCACTTTAGTGAATAGACATTAAATCAGACCACCACTCTCTCTCTCTCTCTCTCTCTCTCTCTCTCTCTCTCTCTCTCTCTCTCTCTCTCTCTCTCTCTCAAACATGCGTGTGACTAAGAGGTGTAGGTGTTTCTGCAGGTCGCTATGTTTGTGTGTGTGCGTGCATGTCTGTGTTAGTGAATTTGTGGGGGGGGGGGGGGGCGTGTGTTGTGTGCACGCATGTGTGTATATATGTTTAAGTGTGGGGCGTGTGTGTACGTGTGCGTGTGTATCGAAATGGGAAAAGCCAAATCGCGCACAAACGAAATATACACTCACGCACTCTCTCATATTTGGCTTTTTTTTTTTTTTTTTGCTCTCTCTCACTCTCTTTCTCTCTCTCTCTCTCTCTCCTCTCTCTCTCTCTCTCTCTCTCTCTCTCATACACTCACACACACTATCTCTCTTTCACACACACGCTCGCTCTCTCTGTGTCACACACACACTCACTCTCTCTCTCTCTCTCTCTCTCAAGCATGCGTGTGACTGAGAGGTGTAGGCCTACGTGTTTCTGCCGGCCACTATGTGTGTGTGTGTCTTGTGTTAGTGAATGCGTGTGTATGTAGGAGTGTGTGCCACGTGTCTGTCTATGAGCGTGTGGTGTGTGAGCGCGCGCATGTGCTTGTATATGTTTAAGTGTGTGTCTGTATGTGTGCGTGCGGGTGTATCGAAGTGGGAAAAGCCAAATCGCACAAGCGAAACTCGCACTCGCACACGCACACACACAATCTCTCACTTTTTCACACTCTCTCTCTCTCTCTCTCTCTCTCTCTCTCTCTCTCTCTCTCTCTCGTAAGCATGCGTGTGACTGAGGTGTACGTGTTTCTGCCGGCCACTATGTGTGTGTTAGTGAACGCGTGTACATGTGTGTGTATATGTTGGGGAAGGGGGGGGGGGGGACGTAGTATATCTGTACGTGTGCGTGCGGGTGTATCGAAGTGGGAAAAGCCAAATCGCGCACAAGCGAAACTCGATCATACACACACTCTCTGTCATGTCTTTGTCTGTCTCTCTCCCTTTGTCTCTCTTTCTTGATCTCTCTCTCTCTCACTCTAACACGCACGCACACACACACACACTCTCTCTCTCTGTCTCACACACACACACTCTTTCTCTCTCATGTCTTACTGTTTCTCTCTCTCTCTCTCTCTCTCTCTCTCTCTCTCTCTCTCAGTGTATAGAAATAATGTAATTAAGGATGGCATTTTATTGCTTGAGGAAAGTTTATTGGATATATTTGAAAAAGAAAATGCATATATCATTTTATGTGGGGATTTCAATACAAGAACAGGTGGGGTACAAGCAGAAACATCGGGGATGACTTTTTGTGATGTTCATTTAGATAATGACAAGGAAGATAAACATGGTGTCCGTTCATCAAAAGATTTTTCTACTAATATGTTTGGATCATCTTTACTTGATTTTTGTTTCATGTTGGATCTTGTCATTGTAAATGGCACCTGTAATGGGGATAAAGAGGGTGAGTTTACATTTGTCTCACCAAATGGGTGCAGCATTATTGATTATTTTGTTCTTTCTGATGAACTGTTAGAAAGGTGTGATTTACGTGTAGCTGATAGCCTACACTCGTGGCATTTTCCTGTAGAGTTGACCTGGGTGATTGATGATGGGAAAAGGGAGAGAGTGAAGTGAGAGAGGAGGGAGGAGGAGAGGGAGGGATGAGAGAGAGGGTGGTGTGGTCAGAAGAATGCGTGCAAATGTACAAAGACGAGACTGACTCAGCCCAGTTCAAGCAGTGTTTGGAAAGGGCTAAAGAAAGAATGATAGAGGGGGTGGATGAATGCATTGATATGTTTACACAAGCCTTGTGTGGAGCTGCTGCATGCATGATTCGTATGACTGGGAAAAAGAAAAGAAGGACTAATGATTGGTTTGATGAAGAATGTGCACGGAAGAAAAGAAATGTCAATCGTATGTTGAGGAATTTTAGAAGGGCTAAGATAAATCTAACAGAACGCAGACAGTTGTATGTAGAAGAGAGAAAATCGTATAATAAATTGAAGAAAGAAAAGAAAAATAAGTATGATGAAAAAAGATTACAAGAGTTAAAAGAATCTATAAACGACCATAAATTATTCTGGTCAACAATAAGAGCAGTAAATAGAAAAACAGTATTGTACAATAATATCAGCTTGCAACAATGGTACGATCATTTCTCGCATGTCTTTGATGAGACAGAAGAGTCAGAACAACAAGAAAATACAGTAATTGAAGAAGAAGAGGAAACAGATGAACCTTTATTCAACGACCCAATATCTAAAACAGAGATTACAGAAGGCATTCAACACTTGAAAAACGGCAAAAGTGCGGGCATTGATATCATCCTTGGAGAAATGCTAAAACATGCAAATAAGGAAGTGCGTAGTTTTTTGAAAGACCTTTTCAACTTTTTGTTCATGAAAGGATATTTCCCAGCAATGTGGTCAAAGTCTATCATTATACCTATATACAAAAAGGGCGATAACAACAATCCTGATAACTATAGAGGAGTAGCATTAACAAGCATAATTGGTAAGGTTTATACACACATTTTAAATAGAAGACTTACAAAATGGGCACAAAGGGAAGCAATGATAGTGGAGGAACAAGCAGGGTTTAGAGCAGGATACAGCACTGTAGATCACATATTTACACTTTGTGCTCTAGTTCTAAAGTATCTTAATAAAAATTCTAAACTCTTCGTTGCATTTGACGATTTCCGGAAAGCGTTCGACTCAATAAATAGAAACAAATTATGGAACGTTTTAAGAAATAAAGGTGTAAATGGTAGATTATATAAGGCAATAAGAGGAGTATATGATACAGTTATAGCTTGTGTTAGAGATAAAAACTTGTATACTGATTTTTTCAACTGTCCAAAGGGAGTAAAGCAAGGATGTTTGCTCAGCCCCTTACTGTTCTCATTCTTTATTAATGAATTAGCAATAGAATTATCAGCTAAAGGAAGACATGGAATACAAATGCTACCTGGACATGTTGAGTTATTTTTAATGCTTTTTGCAGATGATATTATACTCCTTTCGGACACAGTGATCGGACTCCAAAACCAACTTAATGTTCTAAAGCAGGAAGCAGACAGACTGTCTCTCAACGTTAATCTCGACAAAACAAATATTATTGTATTCCGTAAAGGTGGACATCTTTCCATTAATGAAAAATGGAAATATGGAGATTATGAAGTTAAAGTAACTAACTCTTACAAATATTTAGGGTTAACATTTACCACAAAATTAAGCTTAACCACAGCATGGACAGAGATGTGCAGAAAAGGGAAAAGAGGGGTGATTGAAATCCTTAGAATTATGAGAAAATTGAATACTATAGACCCAATACTATATTGGAAACTGTTTAATACACAGATAGAACCTATGATTACATATGCAGCAGAAATTTGGGGCTTATATGACAATAAACAGATGGAGATTGTCCACACATTTGCAATAAAACGTCTTTTAAACATCCCTCTTCACTCCTCCAACAAAATAGCTTACGGTGAAACTGGTAGATATCCACTTAAATTACGAACAACTATTAAATGCATAAAGTACTAGCTAAAAATACTCAAACTTCCGCCATCACGATTATGTAAACAGGCATATGAAATGTTACTACAGCAACACGAAAGAGGTAAAAGAAATTGGGTCGATAATGTTAAAAATGTTCTTATACAGAACGGATTTGGTATTGTTTGGCTAGCACAAGACGTAGGGAGTGATACTGCTTTCATTTCAGAATTCAAAGATTGTCTTATAAACTCTTATAAACAAAACTGGCATTCAGATATTGAAGAAGGCACGAAATACAATTGGTATTTTTCCTTCAAAAACATCTTTCAACCGGAAAAATATGTAACAGTAATACAAAATAGATGGCACAGATCTCTGCTTGCGCGCTTTCGATGTAAAACGCTGGGATTAGGAGTAAATAAGAAATGGTTTATTAGTAATGAAGAAAATAATGACTTATGCAAACTGTGCCAGTTGACCACAGAAGACGAAACTCATTTTATTTTTTATTGTACAGCTCTAAATTCATTAAAAGAGAAAACTCCAAGTTATTTGCATCCCATTGTGAGTAGGCAGGGATCTCAAAACAGTACTATCATCTGAAAATGAACAAATACTCACATGCTTAACAAAATACATAGCCGATGCAATTAAGATCAGGAATGAAAAGCTATCTGTGTGAAAAGAACACCTTGGAATAAAAGGGAAATGTTGGATGGTCAAAATATTTGACTGTTTATTTGCTTTATTTCAATCACATTTTGTGTGTGACACTAAGGTAAAGTGTCTTAGAATTATTTCATTGATTGTCTTTTTGTTTTTTGTACATAAATAATCATTTTTCTTCATTCCGTTATTGTTTTTTTCAATGAGACTTACTCAACAACGCCAATGTATGAGGGTGAATACCCCTTGGCAACATAGCTGTAAAAAGCTTTTGTCAATAAAAGGCGTGCTTAGCGCGTCAAGCGTCAAGCGTCTCTCTCTCTCTCTCTCTCTCTCTCTCTCTCTCTCTCTCTCTCTCTCTCTCTCTCTCTCTCTCTCTCTCTCTCTCTCTCGTAAGCAAGTATGCGTGTGACTAAGAGATGTACATGTTTCTGCCGGCCACCATGTGTGTGTGAGCGTGCGTGTCTGTGTTCGTGAATGTATGTAAGGGGGTGTGTGCCGCGTGTCTGTGTGTGTGTGATGTGTGTGCGCGCGCGTGTGTGTATATATGTTTAAGTGGGGGGGGGGGGAGTGTGTGTGTGTGTGTGTGTTTATACGTGTGCGTGTATCGAAATGGGAAAAGCCAAATTGCGCACAAGCGAAATTCACGCGCGCTCTGTCTCTCATATATTTGTCTCATTTTTCTCTTTATTGGTTTCTCTCTCTGTCTGTCTGTCTCTCTCTCTCTCTCTCTCTCTTTCTCTTTCTCTTTCTTTCGCTCTCTTTCTCCCCCTCTGTCTCTTCCCTGTCTCTGAGTCTCAGCTTTTCTTCCCATCTCTCTCTCTGTCTCTCTCTCTTCTTCTTCTTCTTCTTCTTCTTCCCATCTCTCTCTCTCGCTCTCTCTCTCTCCCTCTCTCTATCTCTCTCTCTCTCCCTCTCTCTCTCTCTCTCACTCCTTCTCTTGTAAGCATTCGTGTGACTGAGAGGTGTACGTGTTTCTGCCGGCCACTATGTGTGTGTGTTGTGCGCGTGCATGTGTGTGTGCTGCGTGTCTATGTGTGTATTGTGCATGTGTGTACGCGAGCGCGCGTGCTTGTATATATGTTTAAGTGGGGAGGGGGGGGGGGGGCGTGTGTGTCTGTACGTGTGCGTGCGGGTGTATTGAAGTGGGAAAAGCCAAATTGCGCACAAGCGAAACTAATTCTATCACACACACACACTCTCTGTCATATCTTTGCCTCTTTCTTGCTCTCTCTCTCTCTCTTTCTCTCTCTTTCTCTCTTTCTCTTTCTCTGTCGGTCTGTCTCTGTGAGTCTCAGCTTTTCTCCCCCCCCCTCTCTCTCTCTCTTCTCTCTCTCTCTCTCTCTCTCTCTCTCTCTCTCTCTCTCTCTCTCTCTCTCTCTCTCTCTCTCTCTCTCTCTCTCTCGTTAGAATGCGTGTGACTGAGAGGTGGACGTGTTTCTGCCGGTCACTATGTGTGTTGTGTGTGTGTCTGTGTTGATGAATGCGCGTGCATGTGTGTGTTTGGGCGGGGGGGGGGGGGAGGCTGTGCCGCTTGTCTGTGTTGTGTATGCGCGTGTGTGTGTTGTGCATGTGTGTGTGCAAGCGCGCGTTTGTGTATATATATGTTTAAGTGGGGGGGGGGGGGGGCGTGTGTGTGTGTGTGTATCGAAATGGGGAAAAGCCAAATCACGCACAAGCAAAACTCAATCTCTCTCAATCTCTCTGTGTCACACACACATCACCTCTCTCATGTCTTTCTCTCTTATGTGTGTTTCTCTTCTTGTGTTTGTCTTTGCTCTCTCCTCTCTCTCTCTCTCTCTCTCTCTCTCTCTCTCTCACACACACTACTCTCTACCCATTTCTCCATTGTCTTGTCTTTCTCTGTTTCTCTTTCTTGGTCTCTCTCTCTCTCTCTCTCTCTCTCTCTCTCTCTCTCTCTCTCCTCTCTCTCTTCTCTCTTCTCTCTCTCTCACACTTTCTCTCTCCTACACTTTTCTCTCCCTTTCTTTCTATTTCTCTGTTTCTCTTTCTTGGTCTCTCTCTCTCTCTCTCTCTCTCTCTCTCTCTCTCTCTCTCTCTCTCTCTTCTCTCTTTCTCTTTCCTCTCTCTGGTAAGCATGCGTGTGACAGAGGTGTACGTGTTTTAACCAGCCACTATGTGTGTTAGTGAATGTGTGTATGTGTTTGTTGTGTGTGTGTACGTGTTTGCGCGTATGCGCGCTTATGTATCGAAATGGGGAAAAAACAAATCGTGCACAAACAAATTTCTCTCTCTCTCTCTCTCTCTCTCTCTCTCACTCCTCTCACTCTCTCTCTCTCACACACACATTTTCTGTCTCTCTTATCGCTCGCTCTTCTCTCTCTCTCTCTCTCTCTCTCTCTCTCTCTCTCTCTCTCTCTCTCTCTCTTCTCACTCTCAAGCACGCACGTGACTGAAACGTGTGCGTGCATGTGTGTGTGCATTCGTGCGTATGTGCAATGCATACACTTGTATGTGTGTGTGTGTCGCTATGTGAGTCAGGCGAAATGCCCATTAAAAATCGAACGCTGTGGCAAGAACTGTTCATGGGCTCTACCTCCATGCACAATAATGAAGATGAACGAGGTTTCTTTCCTTTCCCCGCGTTACCAACAGTCACGGACTGGTTGCCTTAAAAGAGACCTGCCAAGCTCTGTGTATGTATATGTGTGTGTGTCTGTGTGTGTGTATATACGTGTGTGATTGTGTATGTATATGCGCGTGTGTTTTGACTGTGTGTGTGTGTGTGTGCGCGCGCGCACACTGAAATGTATCCACATTTCATAGTATACCGATTACACAATGTAAGCAATCCCAAACGATATTTAACACGCACAGACACACACACACACACACACACACACACACACACACATATATATATATTTATATATATATATATATGTGTGTGTTATAAGGTGGTTCTTCTCACCACAAAGCCCACAGTTATTCTTCTCTCAAATAAAACAACACAAAACCCAAGTTTTTTCTTCTCAAATAAAACACCACCAAACTGAAGGTCATTCTTCTCAACAACAGCAAAAAACCCCACTAAACCCAAGGTTTATTCTTCTCAAATAAAACGCCAGCAAACCCAGGTTTATTCTTCTCAAATACAACACCACATAACCCATGGTTATTCTTCTCAAATACAACACCACATAACCCATGGTTATTCTTCTCAAATACAACACCACATAACCCATGGTTATTCTTCTCAAATACAACACCACATAACCCACGGTTATTCTTCTCAAATAAAATATGACAAAACCCAAAGATTATTCTTCTCAAATAACACACCAAGATATGTTTATTCATTTAACAATTGAAATTGATCTACAATTACGACGAGTTCGTGATGCCTTTACACAAGAAGAGACATAACTCACTGAATTGAAACGGCTCATAGGCCTATACAGGCACAGACTGAAAAATGTTAGATAAGGCCCCCGCAAAATACTTTTTTTTACATTTGCATCAACCTCCTCATCCTCAAATTTCTAGGAATGATTCCATGCTTCCATTATGGCAACGCTTCTATGTCAAAACAAAATCTTCTTTTACAAATCTTTGAGCCATAATTAGGTAACAGTGAGTGATTCGCTTCTAAAATGTAAGAATGATGTTTGTCAACTATTTTTTCCCACAAGTTTTCCTTTTGTTTTGTTGCTTTGGTTTGGTTTGGTTTGGTTTGTTCTTTTGTTTTTTTTACATACACGTAAAATTAGGCAAGCCATACGGAAGTCTAAATGATATTACAATACTGGTGGTTTTTAACTGTTTTTATTTCTCAACTGCACAGACAATTGAAATGAGAATGCATGTATTGAAAACGAATTTCTTTTGTGTTTATCGACTTGTGGTTTTGTTTTTGTTTTTTTTGTACAAAGATTGACATTATAGTAGGGCGTACCATCTTTTTTTTCTCACCACCAAGAATAGATATTACTTCCCTCCCACCCCCACCCCTTTCCAAGGCATTTACGTCACGATGTAGACGTCATTTAGCTTAAACGTCAACAAGTCGACAGACTTGTGCCTAGTGACCTACCATAATTATGCAAAAAAATCAATATCTCATGGCACTGAAGCATTCAGACTTTAAGAGGTGAGTCCTCTTTCGTTAAAGATAAATTGCCAACATTTTTCTTAATTCATGGTTTTAGTTTATTTCAAGTTAAAACGTATATTACGACAGGTTATTAGAAGAGATTGCCAGCATTCGTTTTTAATAGCCTAGTGCTCGATTTGCTGGGATACGTATATCATATGCAAGTTTTGCCCACATTGTGCAGACGGTATGTAGTTACAAGTATGGTAACTGACGGCAAACAATTACTAAAAGAGACGGCTAACAAACCGGACAAAGTATCACAGTCTGAGTAAAAAAGAATGAAAATAAATGAATAACTGACTGACTAACTAACCACATTCATAGACAAATGTATTACCCCGTGCGGATGCCGGGGGCTCTTTCAGTATAAATAGTATCCCCACCACCTGAAAATTCTGTGTTGGAAATTTCCTCTTGTCTGTCACTCTCTTTGTCTCTTTCCCCTTCCTTTGTTTTCTGTCATTTCCTCCTATAATTTTCTGCCTTGCTGGTCCGTTTACCTGTATGTCTTCGATAAAGTCTTACGTACTTTTTCGTTGGATTGATAATTGGGTACACGTATTAAGTGCATTTTTGGCTCTAGGGAGGTGAGATATGCAGAAGCAATTTTAGGTAATTTATGCCCGTTTTTATACCTGTTACGGTGTCCTTAGGTATCTTTAATTTGTATTCAGGTATGTTTTTTAAATTCTCTGTGCAATAAATTGGACGGAATGGTCAACACCGTGGGCATGTCCTTAGATTATGTGCACGAATGCATTGATACGTGCACTTAATTTTTTTTTTCCTGTTCTATGCATTGTCTCTGTAAGTGCATCTTCCACTTTCTGCGTCCTCAGCCATCCTGCAAGTCCGTCCAATATTTTCTCCCTGGGTCTACCTGGTGCTCTCCTTTCCTCCAGCTTTCCTGTTATGACCAGGTGCTCTAATTCCCTTTCCTCATAAAATGGCCTATACATGTTGCCTGTCTTTTTCTATATGTATGTACGTATGTAAAACAGACAGAACGGAACATCCAAACACAATGGCAAGCTTCAGGGCTGCAGGGGGGTCCAGCACGGCGACGAGAAGCTCCTTGGCCCCGAGCTTGGCCCCGAGCTTGGCTCCGAGCTTGGCCCCGAGCTTGGCTCCGAGCTTGGCCCCGAGCTTGGCTCCGAGCTTGGCCCCGAGCTTGGCCCCGATCTCCAAGATGGTGCAGTCGATGAACATGTCAGCAGAACAAATCAGCGCCTCGGAAGATCCCTCAGGCCTCACCATAATCCTGGGCATGAGCATCTCGAGCAGCGGTAACCCGGAGGCCTCCAAGGGCGGCTACACGTTCCTAGACCTCTCCACTGCTGACGAGCTGGACCTGGACTTTTTGCTGAAGGATAAGGTTATCAGTTGCTCCGCGGGGGGCACAGAGAAGTCGCCGTCTGGCAGGAAGCCGTTGAAGAGACTGCCGCTGCTGAATCTGCAGGCTCGATGTGGTCGTCACAGTGGCGTCGGAGATCGGGGTCCCGTTTCTCACTGCACTCGGCAACAGGTGAGGGGATGTATCGTCAAGCAGTGTCATCCTGTTGCTTGTTATTTTGCCATTGATGTTGTCGTCGTCGTTATTATGATCATCACGACCATCTCTTAATCGTTTTATCATCATCATCGCCGTCAACATCATCATCATCTCGTTGTTGTTGTTGTTGTTGTTACTGATATTATTATTATCATTATTATTACTATTATTACCATCATTAATATTATTAGCAGTATCAGCGTCGTCGTCATGATCAACATCCTAATCATCATTAGTAGTAGTGTAATTGTAATTATTATTACTGTTATGGTCATTATTTTGTTGCCATCATCGATATCATCATCGTCGTCGTCATATCATCATCATCATCATCATCATTATTATTATCATTATTGTCCCAAACTTTTGCACGTTAGAGCAATTTATTCCGATGAGCAACATAAAGGCTGTGTTCATGTCAGTGTACATCTTTTGATTTGGTTCATCTGTTGTTTGTGGCCTTTGGACAACCTCAGATTTTACCCGGGCAGTAATATAGTGTAGACATTCAAAGCCAAAACCACCCAGCAAAAAAGTGTAGTGTATAAACAAAATTGTCAAGATTACGGTGAACTAGTCGATCACCAGTGCAACAATTTGAATGATATGTTTTAATTCGCTAAGATTTTTGACACTGCTTTGCGAATTTGAGGGAGGAGGACACAGAGACAGGTGTGTGTGTGTGTGTGTGTGTGTGTGTGTGTGTGTGGTGTGTGTGTGTGTGTGTGCGTGCGTGTGTGTGTGTGTGGTGTATGTGTGTGTGTGCGTGTGTGTGTATGCGTGTGTGTGTGTGTGCGTGTGTGTCCTTGATTTCTCCACAATTCATTTTCTCTTTTTTTCTTTTTTTTTTGTTTGTTTTGATTTGTTTTTTGAGGGGGCAAGGAGAGATTTCTTATACAGTTACGTACACTTTCGTTTGTGTTTATCTCAAATGCTGATGAAGGTCTTTCAGATGAGCGTTTACGTTTAAGAGCCTTCTTTTCTTACATAAAACTGTCTCAAATGCTGATGAATCTCTCACAGGTGAGCCATCACGTTTAAGAGTCTTTTTTTCTTGCATATAACTATCTCAAATGCCGATGAATCTCTCCAGGTGAGCCATCACGTTTAAGAGTCTTCTTTTCTTATATATAACTATCTCAAATGCCAGTGAATCTCTCCCAGGTGAGCCATCACGTTTAAGAGTCTTCTTTTCTTATATATAACTATCTCAAATGCCGATGAATCTCTCCCAGGTGAGCCATCACGTTTAAGAGTCTTCTTTTCTTATATATAACTATCTCAAATGCCGATGAATCTCTCCAGGTGAGCAAGATGGGCAAAAGACGAGTACCTCTTCATGAAGCAGAGAAAGAAGAAGTTCACACACACGCGCATGCCTCGGGTGGTCTTCAGTCGTGACAAGGTGAATTTGTAAAGCAGTTGTAGCGTTGATACATACTATCGACAGATTTAGTGTTCGGATACTTCCTTCATTGTGTAATACTTTTCTTTTTGTGCTTATTTCATTTTATTTTATTTTGTTTTGTTTTTTTTGTTTTGTTTTATTTTGTTTCGTTTCGTTTTGTTTTTTGTTTGTTTTACTTTTTTTTTGTTTCATTTGAGAGAGGGTGTGTGTGTGTGTGTGTGTGTGTGTGTGTGTGTGTGTGTGTGTGTGTGTGTGTGTTGTGTGTGTGTGTGTGTGTGTGTGTGTGTGTTGTGTGTGTGTGTATTCCGAGCAGCATTCTTTTTTCGGATGTGTGGATGCATTCTGATTTGATCACACCGCGCAGACGCTGTGATGCTGCGCAGGTTTCATACTCTGTGTTCGGTGGGTGTGCATATGTGCTTCCAAGGAGACCGAACATTGATGTTTGGTTTACAGGATTTTAACGTGCGGTTTTACAAAGGTAGGGCTGAAGTCCCCATCAGGTACATACGGTCTGCGCATGATATGTTAAACTGGATATAATTGTAAACGTCTGCATCTTTTACATAACAGGCATAATCCTGGTAGGATTGAACTCAGCCCTTTGGATTGAAAGTGCGATGTCCTGAGCACTTGGCTATCGATATCCAGCCCTTCGTTTTCCACATAAAAGAATTGTGGCTAGTTGTGTTTTGATTCAGACCTTTCATTATTTATTATTCTTTCTTTTTTTATTTGTTCTTTTCTTTGAAGATAAGATACACAGATACCTATGCCGTTTACATGTAACCAAGAGAGTTCCAGTGACAGACTGATACAATTTAGTATAGGAAAAAAAAATTGTAGGTTAGGTAAAACATAGGCGAGGTAGGATCTCAGGACCTGGCCAGCTCATGGGTTTAAGGCTTGTGCCATGATCAGCACCAAATGGCACCTGTGATGTTAAGTGTTGAATTTATTCCGAGCACGGAGACGTCGTCTTGAGAAAATGAAACTGAAACTTTCCACTTAAATGTGTCCGTAATATCTAGGAGACTTTTCAAGCCTGTGAAAAGTCTCTGTGTTTTGGGAGGTCTGAAAACTGAGGTGATCTGGAGCAAGCCATCGCCACGAGGCAAACACTTTCAGCAGTGAGAAAGGGTTTACAGTTTGTCACGTGCAGGCTTCGGTAACGATGGTTTGCAAAAAGACGACTTCGACCTTACAAGTTTAATGAGACTGATCTCTCTTTGATTCTGTTGTTTAGGAAATGATTCTTTTGGCGCCATAAGAATGATAGTTACTATTGTCATTACCACAATGATTGATATGATTTGATAACACTCACAGAAATAGTGATGATGATGATGATGATGATGATGATTAATGATGATGATGATGATGATAATATGATGATGATGATGATGATCGTGACAATTACAATAATTATGATATTTATCAGGCACCGAATCTTGATATAATCAAATCAAAGCGTGCACTGTCATCATTTTCTAAAACATTCACTCACAATGACGAACACTTAAAGGAACAGAGAACATGGAGCGGTTAGAACAGAAGGAGAGTACAAGTGGTACGAAGAGGTGGGCACATAAAAGGGGAAATCACTGCAGTACATACAGATTTACAAGTTACACAAAAAGAAAAGGCAGAGTGTGGGATCGTCGAAGAAACAAGTGGAAGCTCGTTTGACTTTTATGGACCAGATACAGAAAATGAGCGGCGATCGACTGTGGGACATAACGTATCGAGGAGTTCGTGAACAAGTAGGATCAGAAACAGAACGAAGAAGTCGGGTAGAGGTTTACATTCGGAAGGGTCACAAAGATAAGTAGGTTCAATATCATAAATACACACAGTGATCAGTTTGGATTTCGTTCAAGAGGGATTCGTCACAATCGGATAACTCCATAAGCGCTCCACCCATGGTGTGATGTGATGGTGGTAGTGTGGCGATGATTTGTAATTGTGGCGATGGTGGTGGTGAAGATAATGACGGTAATGGTTGGTAACGGTGGTGACAGTGGTTTTAGAGCAGTGGTCACAGTTGTCAACAAACAGAACCCCACACCTCCACATTTGTTCATCTTCCTCTTTTACCTGACCGCATGTCTTTTCTTGGGTGTCTCGGGGAGAACGTTGGCGGTCAGCAGAGAGCTGTAAGTGGAAAACCTGAATAGGGGATACGCTGTGTGACCTCTCCTTCACACCGTTGATCCATAATTCTTGGTTTTGCCTTTCGCTGCTTTAAATCCATATATCTTTCTGTTGTATGCTTGTTGAGACACCTGGTGATGTTGCATTTTGACCAGATGACCAAAACCACTTAATTCTGCACTAACGAATATGATGGTGGGCTGGTGTTACTCCCTTGATTTCTCTAATCGGATGGTACCAACTCAATGTCTGGACTACTTGTACATGTATGTTGACCAACCTGCAGTGGGGTTTTTTGTTTGTTTGTTATTGGTTGACTCAGTCTACTTGCATGTTTGTTCGTTTCATTCCTTCTTTCCTTCGTTTTGGTTTCCTTCTTTGTTTCTTTCACTTATCAGATCGAGCGATTTCTCCACTCCTAGTTTTTAGAACGGTTGGACCCACGCCCTAAGTGCCAAATGTACGAATCGTGGATACAGCAGAAACAAAAGCTGCATGACGAAGCCTTCAACATTGTGACCCTGGATGACCTCCTCCATGCACATCGTACTTGTGAGCCCGGGGAAGTGGCCTTGGCTTCCCACTTGAAGACTGTAGCCCGCAGGTCAGTTGTTGTGATGGGTAGTGGTATTACTGGTGCTGCTGTTCATAGATGCTGTTATTCTTCTTCTTGTCGCGGTGGTACTGGTTTTTGGTGATTGCGGTGATTGTGACGGTGGTAGATGTTGAGTGGCAGTTGGTGGTGGTGGTGGTGGTAGAGTGGCGATGGTGGTGGTGTGGTGATGTTGATCTTGGTAGTGTGGGAATTCTGGTGGTGGTGGTAGTGGTGATGGTGGTAGTGATGGCGATGGTGGTGATGAAAATAGTGACGGTGATAGTTGGCAACGGCGGTGACAGTGGTGATAGGGGTGGTGGTCACAGTTGTCATTGTGATGGTTTTGATTGTTATCTGTTGTTATTTATTGACCTATTCAATTCCAGCATACAAAAGAAGCGAAGGGGGTGGGTGGGTAGGTGGTGAAGAGTGCACATGGGAACATATTTTCTCCACACAAAAGTATATGGTTAAAGTACTTCCCCCCTTTCCCCTCCCCTTTTCTTGTTTTTGTTGTTGTTGTTGTTTTTTTGTTGTTGTTTTTTTCAATGTGAAACAGATGACAGTCTTTTTGTCTGAAATGGTAGAAAATAGAGAAC
Organism: Monoplex corrugatus; assembly: GCA_030674185.1. Taxonomy (NCBI): domain Eukaryota; kingdom Metazoa; phylum Mollusca; class Gastropoda; order Littorinimorpha; family Ranellidae; genus Monoplex; species Monoplex corrugatus. The sequence goes on from CM060305.1 coordinate 126,026,292, forward strand.
AGTGTGTTCGTTTTCCGATTTAATGTCACACTTGTTCTTGTGCTGTCAGATACAAAAATCAAAGTCTCACCTACACAGTAGTCTTTGCACAGTGTCAAGGAATCTTTTTGCTTGTTCTGTTCAAGATAAGCGTGCTAAAAATTAGAGTAGACACACAAGACAGGAACTCCTAAAGGCAAACATTGCACAGCAAAAAAAATAAAAAGAAAGAAAAAAAAACTCATCAGCTTCGATGAGAGACAAACAGCTGCACTTTGCAGAAGACAAACGGGAGCGGAGAAAGGCAAATCAAAATGATTGCCAGCGTTCAAACTTACTGGAACCAGAAACACAAAATAGGGGTTTGATTGAAAATGTGTGCCTGTCTCGTCTTGTCTTGTCTCGTCTCGTCTTGTCTTGTCTTCTCTTGTTTTGTTATTTCAAATACGCGTTCTGATTCTGTTGTATATGGCCCTAGACAAAAGCTAATTAAACATTAAGAAAACCAGCCAGCTACATATTTCAGTTGCGATCAATACCAAAGAAACAGCTTCTCCGGCATAAAACTATTCCGCCACCGTTGACGCTGTTTCAGTATTCACGAGAGACGTTATTCCATAGCGCTAAAACCGATGGTTCTTCAGGACTTTAGGATGTGACATTGTTCAGTATCTGCAGAGTCCTTCTTCGGTGGTTTTTCAGGAATACGGCATACCACTTCGTTCAGGATTTACAGAATCCTTCTTGAAAAAGAAAAGGGGAAAGATGAGCAACATTTATAGGGCATTTTATACGACATGAGAAATTTGAGTACCTAGTCACGACAGGAAAGCTGGAGGGAAAAAGAGTACCAGGTAGACCCAGGGAAATACATTGGATGGATCTGTGGAATGGATGAAGGCAGAAAAGGTGGAAGATGTACTTGCAGCGACGAAAGATAGATGCGTGTGGAGGGCAATGATCGCCAAAGCCATGTAGCAGGGCTCATGATGATGATGATGATGATGACGATGAGGAGCAGGGGTGTTTGGTTGTTGTTATTTTCAGTCTAAACCGTCTTGGTGGCATTGATCCCAGGCCATCCTGCGACACACTGCTAACCCCCAATTTATTTAGTCCAGTCCCGGTGCCAGGAAACCCACCGGAGCCAGACGTGTCAAACCGCTATTGGGCCACCCACCAGAGAACACCTTATACTGGTGTTGGATCACTTCGATGGAGTTCAACAGTGCAGCTTCTCATTCAGCTTACTAAGGTACACTGCCTACTTAGCCCCCTACTGACGACAGTAATCGTTCAGTCACAGAGGCCAGACCGAATGAGAGTCTCCACAAAAAAGCGACCGCTATCACACCCTCCAAAGACAGCCCCCGTGAACCACTGGCACCACAGACTTGACTTCACCCCGGGCTGGAAGTGGTAAAGGAAACACAACTGAAGTCACAACGAGGTCATGGCATGAAGGGCCAAAAGAATCTGAAACACTCTTCAAGGGCCAACGTTGTGGAACATTCTTCAAGGGCCAAAGAAACTAGAACACTCTTCAAGAGCCAAAGAACTGGAACACTTTCAAGGGCCAAAGAATCTGGAACACTTTTCAAGGCCAAAAGAATCTGGAACACTCTTCAAGGGGCAAAGAAGATCTGGAAACTCTCAAGGTCAAAGAATCTGAAACACTCTTCAAGGTCAAAAGAATCTGGAACAATTCCAAGGGCCAAAAGAATCTGGAACACTTTCAGCCAAAGAATCTGGAAATTTTCAGGGCCAGAGAATATAGAACACACATCAAGGGCCAAAAGAATCCGGAACACTCTTTAAGGGCCAAAGAATCTGGAACACACTTCAAGGGCCAAAAGAATCTGGAAACTCTTCAAAGGCCAAGAGAATCTAGAACACTCTTCAAGGGCCAAAGAATGTGGAACACTATTCAAAGGCCGAAGAATCTGGAAACTCTTGAAAGGCTGAAGAATGGGGAACACTCTTCAAGGGCCAAAAGAATCTGGAAACACTCTTCAAGGGCCAAAGAATGTTGAAAAACACTTTTCAAGGGCCAAAAGAATCTGGAAACTCCTCAAAGGCCGCATAATCTGGAACACTCTTCAAGGGCCAAAGAATGTTGAACACTCTTCAAGGGCCAAAGAATGTGGAACACTTTCAAGGGCCAAAGAATGTGGAACACTCTTCAAGGGCCAAAGAATGTTGAACACTCTTCAAGGGCCAAAGAATTTTGAACACTCTTCAAGGGCCAAAAGAATCTGAAACACTCTTCAAGGGCCAAAGAATCTGGGAACGCTCTTCACGATGCTGTAATGAATGATGATATCCTGATAATGTGGAACGTCGGTCAGAATGCATTGGATTTCTATCACAGGATTGAAATGGCGTGACAGGGCCGTACTCTAAGCTTATTACCGTAGTACTTCCTGGCGTCCACTTGGCCAGGTTGATGCAGACGGCCTGCAGTGTCGGCCAGGAATTTTTAGTAACACTCTAAATAATGCATGTATGAAATAGCTGAGTCCCGGCCTAGTGGTCCCAATTTTCTGAATGATCGCGTCGCATGCTCAGCTCTGGAAAACTGCGGGTGAGGGCAGAAAAAAGTCATAGTAATGTTTTGTTTTGTTCTGTGTTGTCGTTGTGTGTGTGTGTGTGTGTGTGTGTGTGTGTGTGTGTGTGTGTGTTGTGTGGTGTGTGTGTGTGTGTCGTATTCGTTTGTCTTGTGTGTATTTTGTTTTTTTTGTGTGTTTTTTTTTTTACTGTTTGGTTTGGTTTAGTTTAGTTTAGCTTAGTTTAGTTGATTGTGTGGGTTGCTTTTGGGCAGGGATTAGTTGAGTTGGGTTGGGGGTTAGTTGAGTTGGGTTGGATTATTTTTGTTTTGTTTTATTTTGGGGGGGGGGGGGGGGGGCGGGAGACCGATTGGAGTTTGAACCCACGACCTCCGAGTTTGGAATCTGTAGCGTATCCACTTCGACACGTTGACTGGATTTATCTTTGTTGCTTATGTCTCATTTTCTCTCCACCAGAAAATTCGACCAAAAGCCTTCATTTCCTGCCTGCAAAGTGACGGAAGAAAATGGTGCCTCAAGAGACGCGTAAGTATTCAACTATTTTCCTTTCATGTTACATCTGTAGAGAGTGGATATTTCACACCCCGTCTTCGATGGGTATACCGTGTATGCTGGCTGCTTTGGTGTTTCTGTAACGCTAAGATGGCTCACAGGATCTTCAGCCTGCGTATTTTATGTTCTGCGTCGATAATTACAGAAGACTAGGGTTCAGGCACTGGTAAGTCTGCACATCGCAACAAACTAACAAACATACTCCATCTTAACCATCCCATCACCATCATCAAGTGCCTCGCCGCATGGCGTTGGCGATCATAGCCATCCATATGTATCTATCCCTTGCTGCCGCAAGTACATTTTCCACCCTCTCCGTTCTCAGCCACCCAGCAAGTCCGTCCAATATTTTCCCCTGGGTCTACCAGGTGTTCTTTTTCCCTCCACCTTTCCTGTTGTGACCAAGTGCTCTAATTCCCCTTTCCACATAAAATGGCCTATAAATGTTGCCAGTCTTTTCCTAATCTTCCTTATGAATGATCTTCTTGTGTCTGCCTCCATCAGGACTGTCTCGTTTGTTTTCTTTGCTGTCCATTGAACTCTCAACATTTTTCTTAGAAACCACATCCCGGCTGCCTCAATCTTGTTCTGGCTTTGCTTGTTGACCCTCCTGGCGATATCCAGACAAGATCGAACCGAGACTTTCTGTTGGAAATCTGACGTCCTAACCATTTGGTTAACACGCCTGTCATGATAGACATGTTGAATTTTTCGGTCGGTTCCTTGGATAAGTAGGCAGACTGATCTTCAGCGTTGGATGTGTTGGATGTGGGTCTTCCTGCAAGAGACCAGTCGTTGTGGCGCTGTGCGCCACAGATATTTGTGTTATATTCACAGGGTTTTATAGCTCTTTTTGGTTTTCTCCAATTAGCACGGTGTCATTTTGCGTAACGAAAGTTGTTTATCATTCTTCCTCCAACCTTTATCCCAGGGCATTCTTCTAGATTTCACATGATGGTTTCGCTGTAAAGTGAAAACGAATATGGTGACAGAACACAACCCTGCCTGACCCCTCTTTTGGTATTTTGGAAAGAGCTTATATCGTTTTCTATTCTCATTGCTGCTGTTTGTTCCCAATGTATATTTCTGATTATTTTTAGATCTTTTCCCTTTAATATTGAGCCTGTCTAGTTGGTTCATCAATTCTTCGTGTCTTACCCGATCAAAAGTCTCGGTATAATCAACAGACAGACAGACAGATAGACAAGCAGACAGAGATTTTAGACAGACAAAATTGAAAGAAAACGCCTGTCTGTGAATGCATATGTGGAGAAATGTATATTTGTGTATGCGTGTGTATCTGCGTGTGCGTGTGCCTGCGTGCGTGTGTGTGTGCTTGTATACATGTGCGTGTGTGTGTGCGCGCGCACGCATGTCTGAGTGTGTGTGTGTGTATGTGTGTATGTGTGTGTGATATATATATATATATAATATATTATATATATATATATATATATATATATATACTTTACGTCTTTCGGTCCTTTTCAGACCACCCAGTGACTGTGACATAGAAACCGAACGTAGCCGACGGAACACTGTGCCCTAGGAACACGCCAATATCAATAATCCAGATTTACCAGTAGTTAAGGGTTGAGAGACGAGGCATGGGTGTGGGGAAGAGACTTGAAAGAAGAACATATTTTCAGAGTTAATTGTGTATAATTTTAGGTGAAAATGCTGTTGCTAATAATAATTTTTGCCAAATATTTGTTATATGAATTGTATTAACTGTACGGTGTGTGTGTGTGTGTTTATGTGCATGTGTGTGTGTGTGTGTGTGTGTGTGTGTGTGTGTGTGTGTGTGTGTGTGTGTGTGTGTGTGTGTGTGTGTTGCCTTTTTACTTTTTTTTTTTGGCTTGTTTTCATATGTATCAAATTTACGGAAAATGTTTGAGTATGACCGACAATGACGTTATTATAGGTTTTGTATGCTTGTGTTATCGTTTTAATAAAACAGCTTACAAAAGACTGTCTTGGCTTTTATTTTCGTCTCATTTTTGACGCCACTTTAATGGCCACAGAAGCTGAAATAGTTTTTTTTTTATGCAATGATGATAATGTCAATGTGGATGATAATCATGATGCTATGGAGTTCCATCTAGGATTGAGACTGCGTGACTCTACGCTTACTATCATAGTATATCCTGGCTTCAACCAGACCCGAGAGATACAGACACCTGCGGTGTTGGTCAGAAAATTTGAGCAACACCCTCAATGACGCATCCGCGAAGTTGATGAGACTCGACTGTGTGGTCCCAGTCTTTGCCAATGAACCATAGCACGCCAACTCTGGGTAGGAGCCGGTTAGAGCCGAAAAATCCCGCAATTGATTTTTGAAGATTCGAACCCACAACCTTCCAGACTGTAGTCCGTTGCGTTAACCACTACACCACGGCGACTGGTTCTTTCTTGGCTGTTTGCACAGGTATTGATTGATTGAAGGATGCGATCAATTGAAAGGTTGACTGATCTTTCCATTCATATAAAATGTAATAAACACTGTAATGGACATCAAAATGTGTTAAGCATTGTCTTCCAGATCATTGCTTGCTTGATTGATCAATTGATTGATTGGATGATTGATTGGTTGATTACTTGATGGACTGATTAATTAATGTTGATTGATTGCTGGTTGATCGGAGGGTTGGTTGATTGATTGGTTGTTTGGTTGTTGTTTTTTCAGTTGGTTGGTTGGTTGGCTGGTTGGCTAGTTGATTGGTTGGTGGGGGGGGGGGGGTTTGGGGGGGGGGGTGATTGATTGATTGATTGGTCGGTTGGTTGGCTGGTTAATTGATTGATCAATTCATGTTCCCTTTTGGCAAACAGTTGTCGCCAGGATGTCATTTGACAACTCAATCCTATGTCAACATTTGTCTAATGAAAATGCTGATTTCAGTTGGAAGGAGTGGAGCAGGGTTATTTTGTTTCATTTTATTTTATTTTGTTTATTTCATTTCATTTTATTTTTTATTTTAGTTTATTTTAGTTTATTTTAATTTATTTTATTTTAGTTTAGTTTAGTTTAGTTTAGTTTAGTTCGTGTTACTTTTTTCATTTTATTTGGTCCTGTTCCATTTTATTCCATTTCATTTCACTTTGGAAATGGTTTATTCTTTTGCTGGATTGAGAAGTTCAGCAGATTTAAACCTACACAACAATTGTCAGTCAAATCCAAATTCTATAACCATGATTCTCACCGACAGTCCCATGGGTGTTACGCTATTATGTCATGAACCCTGGACTAAAGGAAGCCTGTGGTTATATATAATTTCTGACTGATCTGAGAAATCACGTCTTGCTAGTTACTTCCTGGCTTGTACGCCTGTAGTCCCTAGGGAAATCAGCACTGATGCTATGCTGCGTTGGCAAGCAGGTTCCGTATATGTGTGTGTGTGTGAGGGTAGGAGTGAGATAGAGTGAGTGATGGGATGGTTGTGTGTGTGTGTGTGTGTGTGTGTGTGTGTGTGTGTGTGTGTGTGTGTGCGTGTGTGAGTGCTTTTGTATGTCCTTTTTGTGTCGTGTGTGAAAGAGGAGAGAGAGACAGTGTGTGTGTGTGTGTGTGTGTGTGTGTGTGAGTGTGCTTTTGTGTGTCCTTTTGTGTGCATGTGTGAAAGAGAAGAGAGACAGTGTGTGTGTGTGTGGTGTGTGGGAAGATGAGGATGGATTGGTCATCGAATGTGTCTTTACGAGAAACAGTGTTTGGATTGTTTTTTGTTTTGTTTGTTTGTTTGTTTGTTTTTGAAAGAGAGAGAGAGAGAGACAGTGTGTGTGTGTGTGTGTGGAAGATGAGGATGGATTGGTCATCCAATGTGTCTTTATGAGAAACAGTGTTTGATTGGATGAGGATAGGTTGGTGAGTGAATGTGTGTGTTTGTGAGTGAGAGAAATAGAGAGGCTTGATTCGTGAGTGAATATGAGAAAGAGTGAGTGGGTGAGGATGGGTTGGTAAACAAATATTTTTTTGTATGTGAGTGTGTGAGAGAGAAGGAGGGAGAGACAGACAAAGAAACAAACAGGCAGACCTACAGACACACCAGACGGACAGAGAATTCTACGTTTCACCTATTGATGCGAGGAGGATCTCCCTGAAAATGTTGATTTTTTTAATTGGAAAGAAGAAGAACAGTCGAAGAGTAATTGTGCCGATAATAGTTTGCCTCTGGTTATATACTTGATCTATAAATTATTCATACCGATGCATTCATTTCCAATGGCAGTAGGCTTCTCTGCTATGGGTAATCTCATGTTGGGTAGCTATGTTCATGAACCTGGATGTCGCTTTTTTCTGTTCCATCCATAACACCGTTTCCTTATCAGTTAGATTCATTTCGTCCCCCGTGGGGATGCCAAGGGCTCTTTCAGTATAAAATAGTATCCCCACCTTCTGGAAATTCTGTGCTGAAATTTTCCTCTTTTCTGTCATTCTCTTTGTTTCTGCCTTGCTCCTTTGCTTTCTAGCATGTCTTCCTATCGCTTTCTGCCTTGCTGGTCCATTCACCTGTATGTGTTCGATAAAGTCTTATTTGCATTTTTCTTACGATTGATAATTGGGTACATGTATTAAAAGTATTTTTAGTTGTAGGGAGGTGAGATATGCAGAAGCAATTTTAGGTCATTTATGCCTGTTTTTATTTATGTTTTAGTGTC
>CM060305.1:126039039-126044039 GCA_030674185.1 Monoplex corrugatus
GGGTAACACAGCAACAGCACAGATACATATTTCTCCAGACACAGCTCTTGCAGATCTGAGGCGGTCTAAAGCAACCACTAGCACTACATTTCATTCAAATGACGAATCTGTACAGGGCATACCCTTCAGTCAGAGTTCAACAGGAGATTCAGAATCACATAGAAGTTGTGACATGTCATCTATCGTCCGGCAAACACCTCTGTGTGTTGTGTGTCTGATAACTCAGGCCAGACTCCGACCTGTGGGTATATGTAGTAGCTGTACCACAATGTCAAAAGCTAATGTCACCAATACTGTACAGTGCCTTGAACAGGGATATGGTTTTCATGTGGTGGTGGCAGTGTTTCCTCACAGTACATGCACCAGGCGCCAGTTTTATGTAATCATCTTGAGGACACAAAGCAGTTTAATTGTTTAAAATCACACGGTTGTCAAACTTCAGTGATTAACTGCAAATCATATTGTACGTCTGCAACGGCTCCTTCTTATGAAGAATCGACATATATGTCTGGAAGTTTTCAGCAAGATTACAGTGCTCAGGAATCTACTACTCCGACGAAACCTCCTTCCAGTACCTGTCCACAGGAATGCAGTAACACAACGCAGTCTGTATTAAACCCACACATTTTGCAAACTAATTCCACAGATACTATGTCAGGGATCAAAACGAATTCACCAGAGACACCATGCACCATGTCATCAGGGTATATAAACAATCACACGTCCAGAGACTGTGAAGAAACTTCCCTGGTACACACTCAACATATGTACAGAAACATGAACCAAATTATCCCATAGGGGACTCTAGCATTTCAGTTTCTGCAACAGAAAGTCCCTCTCTGTCCCACATACATGAAAATATACACTCTAGTCAAATACTTTCTTCAGAACATGGACACAACAAATATCTGCGATCTCAAACAACCTCCAGCAGTTCTACAACAAAGAGAAGTATTCAACATTCGTCAGAAACGTGTTCAGAAAACTCCAGTAAGTTTTCTCTGGTTTCCCACAGCAGTGTGTCTGTGCCTCAAAACGATACGTCGGTCTGTCCGTTTGTCCCAATGATAGAGGGGAGGCCAGGAGGGACAAACTCACAGCAAGACTGTTACCGTCAGGATAGCAGCCTTGAAGATGTTAACAATGATGGGCAGAATCCTCACGATCCTGGCATCACTCTGGACACTTGCACCACTAGTTTTTGAGGTAAGTGTGAGATCTTTTCCTTTTTAGTAAATAATGATGCTGATGAACCGAATACCTCCTAGTTCTCCTGATCTACTAAAATATTCCTTCGAAATGCGTGTGTGTGTGTGTGTGTGTGTGTGTGTGTGTGTGTGTGTGTGTGTGTGTGTGTGTGTGTGTGTGTGTGTGTGTGTGTGTGTGTGGTGTGTGTGGTGTGTGTGTGTGTGTTTTGTGTGTGTGTGTGTGTGTGTGTGTGTGTGTTTTGTGTGTGTGTGTGTGTAATTATAATGAGTTGTAAAACGTAAAGCGCTTTGCGCTTGATGAAAGGCCTTTTATAAATGTTCAGTTGATGATGATGATGATGATGATGATGATATATGATCATCATCATCATCATCATTATAACCACTACTAACAATAGCAGCAACAACAGGAATATCAGCTGTTGCTTCTGTAGCAACAGCAACGATTGCTACCTGGGAAATGAGTTGATTGAGAACACCTGTCATCAAAACTAGACATAATCAGAAACACCAAGATCAGAGAAATGGTGGGAATAAAACCAACCTGCCATTATTTTCTTCACCAGAAAGAAAATGGTTCAGTCCTCTGTCTGGAATGGCATATTACCAGTTGGCTCATCAAGCATACAAGATCATGATGATGATGATTATCATCATCATCAACATGTGCCCTGCTGCATGGCGTTAGGGATCATGGCCCGCCATACAAATCTCTTTTCTCGCTGCAAGTACATTTCCCACCCTTTTTGTCTTCGCCCATTCCGCAAACCCGTCCAATATTTTCCTCCCGGGTCTACCTAGTACTCTGTTTCCCTCCAGTTTTTCTATTGTGGTTAGGTGCTCAAATTTCTCTTGCCTTTAAATGTTGCCTGTCTTTTCCTAATCTCTTCATTGATGTTCTTTTTTGTGTAAAGCATACAAGAACAAATGAAATATAAATATCTATTACGCAACAGAATCCAGAAATGCCATTTCATGTTTCTTCCTGTTCCCAGGTCTGCCTGATTCGTTGCACTGGGCACAATCCACTCCCTTATCACTTGGCTCTTGCCCTGGACCTTCTTCAGAACAGGGCAATACCGATATGGCATGTCCACTTCTCAAATTGCAGAACTCATCTCACTTCCCCTTTGACAGCATAGTTGCCTCCCCTCTCCCCCCACTTCTTACTACTGCTCATGAACACATGGGCATTCCATTAATAATTTTGGTCCCTTTTTATCCACTGGACGAGGCGGCAGGGTAGTTTTTAGTCCTCTTCTTATTATCCGTTGTTTGGTGTTGTTTGTGGTCTGTTTGTGACCGTGCATTCGTGCTTGACAAAGGCCGGTTGGCCGAAAATTTGCACTTGTCTTGTCTTGTGGTGTTGAATACGCGCTTACTTTGGTTTGCTTGTTCTTCTGGTTCCTGTTTACTTGGGCGCGGGCAGTCGCACTTGTTTTGGATCTCATGAAATATAAATGTTTGTATTCAAAGCGAGCAGCAGAGCAATGAACAGGACCTGGGTCAAATATATGAAGGAGACTTTGGCATTACACATCGTGTGACATTACACATCGTGTCTTCTTTTCACTTCTTCCAGCTTAGTGTCGACCATCAAGTCTGTTTCTACCTTTGTTGAAGACGTAGACGTTTTGCGTGTATTTTAAACTTTAAGTCTGATACAAACGATTTTGCTTTGCTGATATGTTTGTCATTAAATTTTGCTGAAAACGAATACAAATAATCAAAGGACATACCTCTTGAGAGTCACATAGGAATTATCTCCCATATTGCAGAACTTCTCAAATCCAACACAGTTTGCGCTAAAAATTCTCCCTGCTTCCCTCTTATTTCTTTGGGAATACAAATAAATTTAAAACAATCAAACAATCAATCAAACAAACAAAGAAATAAACAAACAGCAGCAACAACAACTAAAATCTAAAACTGTATAAATTAAATGACTTTACATTGTTTAAAAAACATACAACAGACTAGTAGATATGATGTATGTGCGTGAGTTTTGCTCGATCCATTGCACATAAATCTTGTTCAGTTTTGTAAATGATACCACAATAATGTTCAGCAATCATTGTCTTTATTTGTGTTTTGTCAAAAAATGAATTAAAAACAAGTTTGAAAAAAGGTCTGTTTCTACGCTAAACCAAAGACGATATAAGCGGATAGGTACATGAAAGTAAGAAAGAATAATAATAATTACTTTCTTTGTGTGTGCGGTCTCCTGGTGACTGGGTGGCTTTGTTGGACACCCTGTCGTGTAGGCCACATAAAGATGAATAAATAAGAAGGAAGCAAGAAAATGAATCGAAGCTTAGTGGTTTCTTGAGAGGATAAATGAGGAATGAATAAATGGATCAATATATAGAGGGACTGAGACTATGACAAATAATACTTTATTTTTCAACGGTGGAATTGATGGCTAAAAAGCCTTTTTTAAAAAAAAAATTCTGTGTGTGTGTGTGTTTGTATGTGTGTGTGTGTTCTAAAGATATTGTGCTCTGTATTTCTGTGTGTGTTTTTACAGGGTGGGGTTATATATTCATAATGACAAATTGCTTCTGAGCTGAAGTGGGCAGTGTGTGTGTGTGTGTGTGTGTGTGTGTGTGTGTGTGTGTGTGTGTGTGTGTGTGTGTGTGTGTGTGTGTGTGTGTGTGTGTGGTGTGTGTGTGTGTGTATAGTGCGCAGAACAAAATCTCTGAGATAGGTGTTGTGTGTTGTGTTGCGTTGCGTTTCGTTGTGTTGTGTTGTACTGTGCAGTGCTGTGGTGTGCTGTGCTGTGTTGTGCTCTATTTTGTTGTATTGTGCTGTGCGATGTTGTGCTCTCCGACGTTGTGCTGTGTTGTATTGTCTTGTGTTGGTTGTGCTGGTTGTGCTGTGCAGTCTTGCCTTGTCTTGCCTTGTCTTGCCATGCCTTGTCTTGTCTTGTCTTGTCTTGTCTTGTCTTGTCTTGTCTCGTCTCGTCTCGTCTCGTCTCGTCTCGTCTCGACTCGTCTCGTCTCCTTTCGTCTCTTTTCCTCTCATCTCGTCTCGTCTTGTATCGTGTAACAACGGATTTTCCATGTAACTTTTTTCGGGGCCAGTAGTCCTCTCTGATCTCTTATGATCACAGGTCACAGGTCACGCGCTCTTGATGATAAAGAACAGATACGCATGCATGGCTTCCAATGGCTTTCACAAGTTACGGCGAAGGCAATGACATTCGTTTCGCTGGTTTCTAAGGTAGAACTGTTTGAGACCTGATGAATCATTGAACTGCCGGTGGTGGGCTTTGGTCTGTCATCTGTGGCCAAGACTGTGCTGTCATGCATGTGGCGTGCCGCGATCGATGGATGTTCGAGACAATCTCTTCCCCCCCCCCCCTTTCTGTCTGTGTCTGTCTCTGTTTGTGTCTGTCTTTCACTCTCTGTCTCTCTCGGTCTCTCTGTCTGTCTGTCTGTCTGTCTCTCACTCTCACTCTCTCGGTCTGTCTGACTGTCTGTCTCTGTCTCTGTCACTTTCTGACTATCTGTCTGTCTGTCTGTTTCTCTGTGTCTCTGTCTCTGTCTCTCTATCTCTGTCTGTCTGTCTGTCTGCTGTCTGTCTGTCTCTCTCTCTCGCTCTCTCTCTTCTTTCTGTCTCTCATACACACATACACACACGCAGAAATATATACATACACGAGCTTGCACGCATAAACACACACACACCACACACACACACACACACACACACACACACACACACATACAACACCACGCATACATAGATACAGACACAAGCACAGCGTGTCTATGTTTGAGTGAGGGTGTG
>CM060305.1:126061539-126071539 GCA_030674185.1 Monoplex corrugatus
GTTTCTCTCTCTCTCTCTCTCTCTCTCTCTCACTCTGTCTTTCTTTCTCTCTCCCTCTGTTTCTCTACTTGTCCATGACTGTGTAATTTTTCTCTCGCCAGCGACCTCTTTGTGTCTTTCCTCTGTGTGTGTTGTGTGTGTGTGTGTGTGTGTGTGTGTGTGTGTGTGTGTGTGTGTGTGTGTGTGTGTGTGTATGTGTGTGTGTTTGTGTGTGTGTGTGTGTGTGTGTCTGTCTCTGTCTGTCTGTCTGTCTGTCTTCTCTCTGTCTCTCTAGCTCTCTCTCTCTGTCTCTCTCTCTCTCTCTTCTCTCTCTGTCTCTGTCTCTCTCTCGCTCTCTCTCTCTCTCTTTCAGTCTCTCTCTCTCTCACCCTCCTCCTTCTCTCTCTCTCTCTCTCTCTCTCTCTCTCTCTCTCTCTCTCTCTGTGCGGGTTCATGTGATTTGTTTATGTTTTCTCTCGCCAGCGATCTCTTTGTCTCTTTCCTGTTTCAACAAAGAGAGATTGATGTCTCTGAAACCATGGTGTATGCGCACATATGTGCGTGTGTGCGTGTTTTCGCCTGTGCGTGTGTGTCCGTTTCTCTAAGTACATGTGTGTGTGTGTGTGTGTGTGTGTGTGTGTGTGTGTGTGTGTGTGTGTGTGTGTGTGTGTGCATGTGTGCGTGTGTATGTGTTTGGACGTGCATGTATGCATGTATGTGTGCGTTAGTGTGTGTGTATGTGTGTGTGTGTGTGTGTGTGTGTGTGTGTGTGTGTGTGTAGGTGTGTGTGTTTATTTGAGTGTACACGACTGTGTGCCAGTAAGTGTATATATGTGAGTGGGTGTACGTGTTAAAGAGAGCTTTTAATATGTTTGTATTGATTATGCGCGGAATAGGACTTGACAAAATGCTGTAGGTTACAATCCCATCTGAGTAATGAGAGTTTCCTACGTGATCAGACAGTTTGTCAGACTTTTCCATTCATTTGATCAAATTAGATATAGTCAAGTTTTACTGCATTCTTTGAACACGTATATCTGTATCTGTAAAGACATTTAAAAGAAGTAGTGGTAATGGCAATATCGGTAGAAGAAATAATGCCATAACAAAAACAGTAATAACAACAACAATAACAACAACGTCAGCAACAATACAACCTCTTAAAAAAGCTTTATACGTGATTTTTTTAAATAGGGTCATTGCATGTTGGCAGTTTCATTTGTGCCCACCTGTTCCTTTTCCTTTGCCTGTCCCAAATTTTACGTTTCCTTAGCGGCCACAGAAGCTGGGACATTTTTACAACGCAATAATGATGATCGCGGTGAGGATGATAATCATTCTGCGATAGAGTTCCGTCCAGAGTTGAGACTGCGTGGCAGGGCTGTACTCTGCGTTTATTACCATAATATGTCCTGGCGTCAACCAGGCCTGAGTGATGCAGACACATGCGGTTCTGGTCAGGAGATTTAAGTAACACCCTCAATGACGCATTCATGTAATGGATGAGACTTGACTGTGCGGTCCCAGTCTTCGCAGCAAGCCAGTAGCAGGCTCAGCTCTTAGTAAGAGCAGATTCAGGCGGAAGGATCCCACAATGGATTTGACGTGACTGATGGGGAATCGAACCCCACAATTTTCCAGTCTGTAGTCCGTTACGCTAACCACTGCACCCTGGCGACTGTTTTCAAATACTTGTTTAAAAGATCGAAATAGAGAACGTGACATTTTTCATGACATACCATTTATGACAGCATTTTGTATTAGTAATATCGAATAAAAAAAAAAAAAGTAATATCGAATGAAAGATACCTAGTTGTTAGTATATGATGTATTAAATAAATATTGGCTGGAATATTAACATTCTTGTTTTATGGGTTTATTAAAGCTTTGGCCTGTGTGGGCTTTTCATAAACCTGAGATCATGGGAATGAAAAGCAGAATAGGATTGGTGTCAGTATACATTGTGTACAATGAATTTTCATGCCTTTCAGTTTTGTTGTAACTCTTCTGTTCCGTCGTTTTTCTTATGATTCATTGTGTATCTGTGAGTTGACTTTTTCTCCTGTCATGTTTTAATGATACAGTGTGTACTCGTATTCGTGAAATGACTCTTTTCCGTTATATTTCTTTCTTATAATACATTATGCATAACTGTGTTTCCTCCGTTATCCTAAGGGGGGTGGAGGGCGGGCCTCATCCAGGTCATGACTCCTGGATGCTGCCTAGCTCCCTTTGAGTGTCAGGAGTTGAAGGGTCGAAACACTTGCTTGACGGGGGTTCCTCCTCTGGGGATCTTCTGCTGTCTGGCTCTCCCCAGAGTTTCTTATTACTACTTTCTTATGATACATTATGTATATTTGTGTGTTGCCTCCGTTACATGTGTGTCGAAATATTTGGGTATCTGTCTGTCTATATATCTATCTATCTATCTATCTATCTATCTATCTATCTATCTATCTATCTATCTGTCTGTCTGTCTATCTATTTATCTATCTATCTATCTATCTCGCTGTCTATCTATCTATCTATCTATCTGTCTATCTATCTATCTATCTATCTATCTGTCTGTCTGTCTGTCTATCTATCTATCTATCTATCTGTCTATCTATCTATCTATCTATCTATCTATCTGTCTGTCTGTCTATCTATCTATCTATCTATCTATCTATCTGTCTGTCTATCTATCTATCTATTTATCTATCTATCTATCTGTCTATCTATCTATCTATCTATCTATCTGTCTGTCTGTCTATCTATCTATCTATCTATTTATCTATCTGTCTGTCTATCTATCTATCTATCTATCTGTCTATCTGTCTATCTATCTATCTATTTGTCTATCCATCCATCTATCTATCAATCTATCTATCTATCTATCTATACATGTTTTGTTTTGTATAATTGGTTGGTTGGTCGGTTGTTTGGTAGGTTGTATGTGGGTTGTTTTTGTTTTTTTTTCTTTTGTTTTTGCTTCTCTCTTTTTGCTTTGCTTGTTTTGTGTGCATTCCAAAGGTTTGTTTGTTGTTGCCATTTATACAATATTATTAGTTATCGCATTTTCAGTGAATAAAACATTCAAACCAAAAACAAAACAGACTGAGAAAGAAAAAAGAGAATCAAGATGACAATGGGCAGCTGAGCAAATCAGGTCTGGAATTTGGAGTCCAGAGTTTATTCAAGAGGAATTCATCGAACTCGGACAATTCCATATGCGCTCTGCCTGCATCTGCTAGCAGTTATCAAGCAGAGTCTTTCAGCCTGCGCAAAATCTTATGAGCTGGCAATGTCTTGAAATGAGAAGAATTTTTTTTCGTTTTTTTTTTTTTTTTAGTCCCATTTTCTACGCCACCTTAATGCCCCAGAAGCTGGAACAGTTTTTACAATGCGATGATGATGATGACGATGACGATGAGAGTGATAATCATAGTGCTATGGAGTCCCATTCAGGATTGAGACTGCCTGACAGGACTGTACACTACGCTTACTATCATAATATATCCTGGTCTGAACCAGGTCCGAGAGATACATACACCTGCGGTGCTGGTCAGAAGATTTGAGCAAGCCCTCAATGACGCATCCATGAAGTGGATGAAACTCGACTGTGTGGTCCCAGTCTTCACAATGAGCCCAAAGAACGCCCAACTCTGAGTAGGAACCAGTTAGAGCCGAAAAATCCCACGTTGATTTTTTAAGGGACTAATGGGAATTCGAACCCACAACCTTCCAGTCGGTAGTCCGTTTCGCTAAACACCACAGCGACTGGTCGAAATGAGAAGAACATGGTCACGATACACTGACATCACTATACTAACTGAAATATTTAAATGGGCAGCAGACAAGCCAAATGTTATGTTATGGAATCAGAATGAACTCGACACAGGAGATCTTGAATTCAAGGCAGTTAATGTTATGGGATCAGAATGAACTCGAAACGGGAGATCTTGAATTCAAGGCACTATCAAAAGAGTCATCTAACCGGCGTGTATAAGTACAAAAGTGAAGAAGTGTAATGTGCGTTGGAAGCTACTTTGGGATTATGATGTTAGTGGATCGGTGCAACAAGATCCTGTATGGCATTAGGTTGGATAGATTGTGAGGTTGCAGAACAGTTGTTGAGAAAGATAGTTTGTGAGCAAATGCTGTACTGTGATTATGGATAGTCGTGCTTGGTAGCGTTTTCTAGAATGATGGATATGTAAGGCATTTATAATAAATGACAGTAGCGCTGATCGTACGATGGATCTTAATGTGCTTCGTTCAAGTGCGTTGTAGATTTGGTGGCTTATGCTTTGATGGGAAACGCTAGAGTACTGACCGTGGAATGTATGTGGAACACCATTTGTGAAAACTCAACATCAGCAAACATCAACACCATGAAGGTCATCAGAACATCTGACTGCCTTAGCATCAACATCGTTGGCACAAAATTCAAACAAGATGAATTCATATACTTCTGCAGCATTTTCACAGGAGATGTTAAAAGAAGGATATAAACCAGAATCCAGAAGGCAAACAATTTACATATCAACATGCCCCATTCCAAAAACATCCCCACTTTTATCCCACCCTGACATACCAGTGCCAAATCTGGATCCTTTACCAAGCCTCTAGAGCACAAAATCACCACCTGTGATATGCGTTGTTTTAAAAGTGCTGTCAGCAAGACTAGAAAAACAGCAAGATCAGAGAAATGGTGGGAACAACGTAGATCCACCATCATAATCATCATCGGAGAATTAAGTGGTTTGGTCATTTGATCATAATGGAGCCCCAGGAACTAGCTGAACAAGCACAATATAGCAAAAATGATATGTAAATTTAAAGTAAAGGAAAAACAAGTAAGACTTGGATGGATGGTGTGAAATAAACCTTGAAATAAGACTTGGATCGATGGCGTGAAATAAACCTTGAACTCATGACAATATAAACTAATAGATAAAAAAAGAAAATAAAGTAAGAAGACGTTGTATGTGGTTGACATTTGTTCCCTAACAACGAAATTGGAGAAGAAGATTGATGGAGCATATACACGAATGCTGTGTGCAGCCCTGAACAAATCCTGGAGAAAACATCCAACTAACAAAGAGATATATGGTAAAATCCCAACAATCAGTAAATCAATATGGCAACAAAGACTGCGCTTTGCGGGACACTGCTGACGTAGCAAAGAAGAACTGGTGGGGGATGTTCTACTATAGAGACCTAGCCATGGCAGACAAAGACCAGGACGTCCAAAAAGACCTTCATCGACCAACCGATGGATGATACGGGCTGTCAATATGATGAACTACCTACTGCAATGTCTCACAGAGAAGGATGGAAGAAACGTGTCATGGATAGCCGATCAAGCTCGACATGATGATTGGTTTGATACTTTGTTTGCTTTGTTGGTGAGTCAGTGGACTGACTGCTCAGTCTGCCTTAAGACAAAAACGAAAACCACACACACACACACACACACACACACACACACACACACACACACACACACACACACACACACATACACACACACACACACACACACCCATACACACACTCACAGACACACATACACACACTGACACACACACAGACACACACACACACACACACACACACACACACACACACACACACACACACACACACACACACACACACAGAGGCGATGGTCACTTTAACAAGGCCGAAAAACTGAAAGCTGAGGTTGCATGGCTCCCATTCAAACGACTCCTGGTCGTTATTGGCGACAGCATAGAGCGTTACCTTTGGCTTCATTCTGTACTGCCTGGTGCCACCCTCAGTCCTACTGTGCCGTGTCGTGCTGTGCTGTGCTGTGCTGTGCTGTGTCGTCAAGCCAAGAGGTTGTCGCCAAACATCTCTGTTTATATCGATTCCTTTCACTTTGTGCAGTAAGAGCTACAAGAAAATCATTTCTGGACTTACTGGTGAGGCAACAGGGTACTAATTATGATTTGAATATCTCTTTTGCAAAGATGATTGTTTTGATGATGTTAATAATGAGTCGATGAAAAAGATTTTTTTCTGTCTGGCTCATGGTTTCGATAAAAAGAGTATTATTTCAGGGTGAAGAGAACAGGCCTTTACACAGCATTTAAGTGTACATCAAAACAGTGCTTACATAACGAAATGTACGGAAGATAAAATATGGAGACCTAATGCTGTTGTTGACTAGAAGGCTTAGGAAAGGGTTGAATTATTCATCTGGTTTTAATGTGGTACCGGTTTCTTTCATGCGAGTTTTGTTTGTTTTGTTTTTGTTTTGTTTTGTTTTTCATTTACTATTCTTTCTGATCTTGATAAACCTGGATATGTACGTACTAAATATGTGTTTCTAAATTTGAGACAGACAGGAGAAAAAAAGATTATCCCTGCTCAGAAACATTTAGCCATTCTGTTAATCCGGCCTTTTTAATACAGTTCTCTTTTCTGTTTAAGAAACGTTAGTGTCATTACAACGTGGATATTAAATGTGACCTCCCACCACGAAACCAGTCTTAACTCGCAGTCAGTCGAACAGCACTAGGAGCTGAAAAGGCGACTGAGGATCTATCTGGGGTGTTTTGACTTTTTCTCAAAATTGATTTCTGTAGACTATAATCTATCCCCCACAGAAATTTTTTTCTTGAAAAAATCTTATTAATCAATCTTAAATCGGTATGTTAATGTACTGATCGCAGCATAAAGAACGCAATTTCCTACCCAAAGTACCTATCTTTGTCTCTTGTTATGAATCGTAACCTATACAGTACCTGCACATGTAATATACTGATGGAAAGCTCTTTGGTGCACCTTTCAGATAATGACAGAGAAAATTAGAAACAAACTGGGTCAAAGCCACAAATAAAGAAATTTAAGGAAAGTGTGTAGGAGAGCACACAAAAACTTTAAAGGCCGTTTTCTCAAAATGGCCGTCATACAACTTAATGACTTTAAACATACATAACTTCTACATTGTTTTGAGTACAAGCTTTATTCAAGTACCAAAATAATCAGCAGAATGTACACTTTCCAATGACATGTATATGTCAAAATGCCCAAAATGCTAGTTAAGACTGATTTCGTGGTGGGAGGTCACAAATGTTTTAACAAATTCACCGCACGTATGAATGTAATTCATGTTTGAAGTGGACTTATTCACACCACAACATAATCTTCAAAACATTAACAGCTCTATAATGATTACACTTACAATGATGACCAGTTCTGAAACAACTCCGTTCATGATCTTGAGAGGGACGGGTTTCCACAGTCTCCAAAAACACAATATTTACCTACAATTGGGCCCAAATTTATAACATGGCATTTTTCATTTTATTCTGTTCGTACAGTTTACAGTTATAAAACAGACATCACATTTTAGTTAAAATTATTCGAACAAACACATTACCTTGCGAATTCATTCGTACATTTTTTTTTATTTGTTTATTTATTTATTGGTTTATTTATTTATTTATTATTTATTTATTTATGTATTTATTATCTATCTATTTACATATTTATTTGTTTATTCATTGATTGATTGATTCATTCATTCATTCATTCATTTATCTACTTATTTATTTGTTCATTCATTCATTTACTTATTTGTTTATCTATGTATTCATTTATTTATTTATCTATTATTTATACTATCAAATTTAATCAAATCAAAGGGAATAAAGAGAAGAGAGATGTAGTAATTTTGACATAAAGATGATAACATAAAAGTAGGATAAAACTGGGTGACCAGAAGTTTACTTTGTACAGTATAGTTAGATCTGGAAAAATGGTTTTAGTTAGAATAATTATCTACGATATTTCAAACCGATATTTGTGAAGCTACTGTTTAAAGGTATTCACACTTAGTGATGTGACTGGATGTTACTGGGCAATGTGCTCCAGGCCTATGTACCAGAAATGGAGGTCTTGCTTTGAATATGTCTAATCTTGGCCTTAGAAGATGAATGGTGTATCTTGAATTTGTGTAGGGTGTTTTGCTTGGGATAAATAGTTCTGTTAAATATTTCCGGGGGGGGGGGTGGGGGAGTGATCTGTGTACAATTTAGAACAGTTGAGTGCTTTTGTTGTACTTAAGTTGGTTACTGTCTGATAACATTTCCGCTTTCATTTAATTTAAATTTGGTCTTAGAAATAGAAGAGAGAGAGAGAGAGAGACAGACAGACAGACAGACAGAGAGAGAGAGAGAGAGAGAGAAGAGAGAGAGAGACGAGAGAGAGAGAGAATGAGGAGAGACAGAGACAGGGACAAAGACAGAGACAGACAGAGAGAGAGAGAGAAGAGAGAGAGAGAGAGAGAGAGAGAGAGAGAGAGAGAGAGAGAGAGAGAGAGAGAGAGAAGGAGAGAGGAAATTTCGATGCAAAGCAGTAAGTATAAAGATAGGTAAATGAAATGAACCAAGTTCGTATAGTAGATGTATTCAGTTTTATGGCCTGTCCTGCTTGTCCAATGATTTGGAGCAGGGCAAAATGACATTGACAGCTATTATCTGCAAGAAAGATCCCCCCCCCGCCCGTCCCTCAAAATGTGTACATCATTCGATCGGAGCCATTTCAACTTAAAGAAAACGGAAAGATTCATTTTCATTCACGTACACCATCGTGACGTCTGTAAGGGACTCCCACAAGCAGGGTAAGTCTAATGGATATACACTGTGGCAGTAGTACAGATACGTAAAACATATAGCCCTAGTTCAGGTAAATAAATCATAATGGTTCAGGCAGGTGACTTACAGTGCTTACATCCTCGTAGGGACTAACATTATCGGTACGTTTGCTAAATATTCATCGTGGGCATACAATTTTTATTCCAGCTCATCTCTTGTCCTTAGAGTCTGTTTCCCTTTTCTTAGTACACACAAGCATGCGATAATTTTTATTATTTCTGAGGTCTATAGCAGAAAGAAATGCCGTGCCTGTATCGTATTCTCAGTAGGACTAAATGTAGCCCTTAGTACTGAACAGTCCTAGACCACAGATGCCCTTTATAGACCACCCATGAAACAGGCGCCCGAATGATCGCCAAGCTTTGTCGTGATCGCAAACGCGTCCCCAGGGACCCTTCAGCTAGCTATGCTGAAGGTAGTTTCGGCTACTGGAAGGTTCATCCAAGCCGGATAAGCTGAAGGATAGAGGCCTGACAAAACTCCATCCCTGGTCCTCCAGGCTGGGCACAGGGTTTAACAACCCAGTCCCGGATTGTCAGTGTTATTGTTATTGTTGTCTAATAAAACCCAGCCGTCTGCGTAGGGCCATATCAGGGCTATAACCGCTTCAAAACACAAAATTTCAACAGGAAAATAAAAGAAAAAGAAAAGGAAATTAAGTACACATATCATTGCATTCGCACACATAATCTAAGGACATGTTCCTGGCGTTGACCATTCCGTCCAATTTATCGCACAGGGGATTTAAAAAACACACCTGAATGCAAATTTAAGCATACCTTAGGACACCAAAACATATATAAAAACGGGCCTAAATTACCTAAAATTGCTTCCGCATATCTCATCTCCCTAGAGCCAAAAATGCACTCAATAGATGTACCCAGTTATAAATCATAAGAAAAAGTACATAAGACCTTATCGAACACATACAGGTGAATGAACCAGCAAGGCAGAAAATGATAGGAAGAAACGACAGAAAGCAAAGGAACAAGGCAGAAACAAAAGAGAGTGACAGAAAAGTTGAACTTTCTAGCACAGAATTTCCGGAGGTGGGGATGCTATTTACACTGAAAGAGCCCCCGGCATCCCCACGGGGGCAGTCCCGGATAAAAGTCTTGGTAGGGAAACATAACGCATGAAACCAACTCTATTTTGAGTGTGACGGGCTTTCAGACTTATTAGAAAATATACTCGACTGAATCACACTAGTGTCATCATCGTCATGTGCCCTGCTGCGTGGCATTGATCATGGCCCTCCATACAAATCTATCTCTTGTCGCTGCAAGTACATCACCCACCCTCTCCGTCCTCAGAGCAGTGAAAACTAGAAAGAAGTCATTAACAGGAAGGCT
>CM060305.1:126076539-126091539 GCA_030674185.1 Monoplex corrugatus
TCTCCATCTCCTTACTTCCCCTCCCCTCTCCATCTCCTTACTTTCTTTCCCCTATCCATCTCCTTACTTCCTCTCCCCTCTCCATCTCCTTACTTCCCCTCCCTCTCCATCTCCTTACTTCCTCTCCCCTATCCATCTCCTTACTTCCCTCCCCTCTCCATCTCCTTACTTCCCCTCCCTCTCCATCTCCTTACTTCCTCTCCCCTCTCCATCTCCTTACTTCCTTTCCCCTATCTATCTCCTTACTTCCTCTCCCCTCTCCATCTCCTTACTTCCCCTCCCATCTCCATCTCCTTAGTTCCCCTCCCCTCTCCATCTCCTTACTTCCCTCCCATCTCCATCTCCTTACTTCCCTCCCATCTCCATCTCCTTACTTCCTCTCCCCTCTCCATCTCCTTACTTCCCCTCCCCTCTCCATCTCCTTACTTCCCCTCCCATCTCCATCTCCTTACTTCCTCTCCCCTCTCCATCTCCTTACTTCCTCTCCCCTCTCCATCTCCTTACTTCACCTCCCCTCTCCATCTCCTTACTTCACCTCCCTCTCCATCTCCTTACTTCCTTACCTCTCCATCTCCTACTTCCTTCCTCTCCATCTCCTTACTTCCTTTCCCCTCTCCATTTCCTTACTTCCTCATTCCTCTCCCTCTCCATCTCCTTACTTCCTCTCCCCTCTCCATCTCCTTACTTCCTTCCCCATCCATCTCCTTACTTCCTTTCCTCTCCATCTCCTTACTTCCTTTCCCCTCTCCATCTCCTTACTTCCTTTCCCTCTCCATCTCCTTAATTCCTCTCCCCTCTCCATCTCCTTACTTCCTTCCCCTCTCCATCTCCTTAATTCCTCTCCCTCTCCACTCCTTACTTCCTTTCCCCTCTCATCTCCTTACTTCCTTCCCCTCTCCATCTCCTTACTTCCTTTCCCTCTCAATGCCTTAATCCTTCCTCTCTCCATCTCCTACTTCCTTTCCTCTCTCATCTCCTTACTTCCTTTCCCTGTCCATCTCCTTCTTTCCTCTCCCCTCTCCTCTCCTTACTTCCTCTCCCCTCTCATCTCCTTACTTCCTTTCCCTTATCCATCTCCTTACTTCCTCTCCCTTCTGTCATCTCCTTACTTCCTTTCCCCTCTCCATCTCCTTACTTCCTTTCCCCATCCATCATCCTTACTTCCCCTCCCTCTCCATCTCCTTACTTCATTTCCCCTATCCATCTCCTTACTTCCTCTCCCCTCTCCATCTCCTTACTTCCCCTCCCATCTCCATCTCCTTACTTCCTCCCCCCTATCCATCTCCTTACTTCCCTCCCCTCTCCATCTCCTTACTTCCCCTCCCATCTCCATCTCCTTACTTCCTCTCCCCTCTCCATCTCCTTACTTCCTTTTCCCTATCCATTTCCTTATTTCCTCTCCCCTCTCCATCTCCTTACTTCCCCTCCCATCTCAACCTCCTTACTTCCTCTCCCCTCTCCATCTTCTTATTTCCCCTCCCATCTCCATCTCCTTACTTCCCCTCCCATCTCCATCTCCTTACTTCCTCTCCCCTCTCCATCTCCTTACTTCCCCTCCCCTCTCCATCTCCTTACTTCCCCTCCCATCTCCATCTCCTTACTTCCTCTCCCCTCTCCATCTCCTTACTTCCTCACTTCCTCTCCATCTCCTTACTTCCCCTCCCCTCTCCATCTCCTTACTTCCCCCTCCCATCTCCATCTCCTTACTTCCTTTCCCCTCTCCATCTCCTTACTTCCTCTCCCCTTTCCATCTCCTTACTTCCTTTCCCCTCTCCATCTCCTTACTTCCTTTCCCTCTCCATCTTCTTACTTCCTTTCCCCTCTCCATCTCCTTACTTCCTCACTTCCTCTCCCCTCTCCATCTCCTTAATTCCTCTCCCCTCTCCATCTCCTTACTTCCTTTCCCCTGTCCATCTCCTTAATTCCTCTCCCCTCTCCATCTCCTTACTTCCTTTCCCCTCTCCATCTCCTTACTTCCTTTCCCCTCTCCATCTCCTTAATTCCTCTCCCCTCTCCATCTCCTTACTTCCTCACTTCCTTTCCCCTGTCCATCTCCTTACTTCCTCTCCCCTCTCCATCTCCTTACTTCCTCTCCCCTCTCCATCTCCTTGCTTCCTCTCCCCTCTCCATCTCCTTACTTCCTTTCCCCTCTCCATCTCCTTACTTCCTTTCCCCTCTCCATCTCCTTACTTCCTCTCCCCTCTCCATCTCCTTACTTCCTCACTTCCTCTCCCCTGGCCATCTCCTTACTTCCTCTCCCCTCTCCATCTCCTTACTTCCTTCCCCCTCTCCATCTCCTGCTTCCTCTCCCCTCTCCATCTCCTTACTTCCTTTCCCTCTCCATCTCCTTACTTCCTTTCCCCTCTCCATCTCCTTACTTCCTTTCCCCTCTCCATCTCCTTACTTCCTCTCCCCTCTCCATCTCCTTACTTCCTTTCCCCTCTCCATACTCCTTACTTCCTCTTACCATCTCCATCTCCTTACTTCCTTTCCCCTCTCCATCTCCTTACTTCCTTTCCCATCTCCATCTCCTTACTTCCTTTCCCTCTCCATCTCCTTACTTCCTCTCCCCTCTCCATCTCCTTACTTCCTTTCCCCTCTCCATCTCCTTACTTCCTCTCCCCTCTCCATCTCCTTACTTCCTTTCCCCTCTCCATCTCCTTACTTCCTCTCCCCCCTCTCCATCTCCTTACTTCCTCTCCCCTCTCCATCTCCTTACTTCCTCCCTTCCTCTCCCCTCTCCATCTCCTTACTTCCTCTCTTCCCTACTCCCCTCTCCATCTCCTTACTTCCTTCCCCTCTCCATCTCCTTACTTCCTTTCCCCTCTCCATCTCCTTACTTCCTTCCCATCTCCATCTCCTTACTTCCTTTCCCCTTCCATCTCCTTACTTCCTCTCCCTCTCCATCTCCTTACTTCCTTTCCCTTCCATCTCCTTACTTCCTCTCCCCTCTCCCCTCTCTATCTCCTTACTTCCTCTCCCCTCTCCCTCTCCATCTCCTTACTTCCTTTCCCCTCTCCATCTCCTTACTTCCTTTCCCATCTCCATCTCCTTACTTCCTTTCCCCTCTCCATCTCCTTACTTCCTCTCCCCTCTCCATCTCCTTACTTCCTTTCCCCTCTCCATCTCCTTACTTCCTTTCCCCTTTCCATCTCCTTATTTCCTTTCCCCTCTCTATCTCCTTACTTCCTTTCCCCTCTCCATCTCCTTACTTCCTCCACTTCCTCTCCCTTTCCATTCCTTACTTCCTCTCCCCTCTCCATCTCCTTACTTCCAATCCCCTCTCCATCTCCTTACTTCCTTTCCCCCTCTCCATCTCCTTATTTCCCTCTCCCCTCTCCATCTCCTTACTTCCTCTCCCCTCTCCATCTCCTTACTTCCTCTCCCCTCTCCATTTCCTTACTTCCTCTCCCTCTCCATCTCCTTACTTCCTCTCCCCTCTCCATCTCCTTACTTCCTCTCCCCTCTCCATCTCCTTACTTCCTTCCTCTATCTCCTTACTCTCTCCCTCTCTATCTCCTTACTTCCTCTCTCCTCTCCATCTCCTTACTTCCTCTCCCCTCTCCTTCTCCTTACTTCCTCTCCCCTCTCCATCTCCTTACTTCCTTTCCCCTCTCCATCTCCTTACTTCCCCTCCCATCTCCATCTCTTACTCTCCTCTCCCCTCTCTATTTCCTTACTTCCTGTCCCCTTTCCATCTCCTTACTTCTCCTATTGTCTTGCCTTCATACTTCCCTCCTTCTCCATGTTTCCTCTCCCTCACACACCTCCTTACTTTCCCATTCCTGACCCACCTTATTACTTCCCCTTGGTCTCTACACCTTTGTACGTTCCCTCCTCTCCACACGTACTTAAATTCCCTTCCCTTCCTTTCGATCTCCTTACGTCCCCGCCACTCTCCATCCATTACGCAACGTCTCTAAGTTTCTAAGGTACGATAATTTAGATCGAAAAGATAAAAGGCTTTCTGTCTGTATGTTTGCTTTTCATTCCTTCTTTCACTGGTCCCACTGATGCATCCGCATCTTTACTTAGAGTTTCATAGAAGAAGAGATCAATTTGTAAAACAAATGACAGAAGAAACTAAGGGAGTGGGATTAGCTCGCCTTACAGCTATTTGTTTTTTCATAGACATGTTGTTTCACTTACAAAATAGTTATCATATAATGTTTTATTCATACTTGACACAAAGCAGTCATCATAGACATGTTCAATTACACGTGACACAAAGCAGTCTTCATGGACATGCTTTAACTATGCTTGACACAAAGCAGTCTTCATGGACATGTATTAACTATGCTTGACACAAAGCAGTCTTCGTGGACATGTTTTAACTATGCTTGACACAAAGCAGTCTTCATGGACATGTATTAACTATGCTTGACACAAAGCAGTCTTCGTGGACATGTTTTAACTATGCTTGACACAAAGCAGTCTTCATGGACATGCTTTAAACTATGCTTGACACAAAGCAGTCTTCATGGACATGTTTTAACTATGTTTGACACAAAGCAGTCTTCGTGGACATGCTTTAACTATGTTTGACACAAAGCAGTCTTCGTGGACATGTTTTAACTATGTTTGACACAAAGCAGTCTTCATAGACATGTTTAATCGCATATGACACAAAGCAGACATCACAGACATGTTGAATCACATATGACACAAAGCAGTCATCACAGACATGTTGAATCACATATAACACAAAGCAGTCATCACAGACATGTTTAATCACAATATGACACAAAGCAGTCATCATAGACATGTTTAATCACATATAACACAAAGCAGTCATCACAGACATGTTGAATCACATATAACACAAAGCAGTCATCACAGACATGTTGAATCACATATAACACAAAGCAGTCATCATAGACATGTTTAATCACATAAAACACAAAGTAGTCATCATAGACATGTTTAATCACATATGACACAAAGCAGTCATCACAGACATGTTTAATCACATATAACACAAAGCAGTCATCATAAACATGTTCAATCACAAAAAAACAAAGCAGTCATCAGTGACGTTTAATCACACATGACACAAAGCAGTCATAACAGACATGTTTAATCACATATAACAGAAAGCAGTCATCACAGATATGTTCAATCACATATAACACAAAGCAGTCATCATAGACATGTTTAATCACATATAACACAAAGCAGTCATCATAGACATGTTCAATCACAAAAATCAAAGCAGTCATCACAGACATGTTCAATCACATATAACACAAAGCAGTCATCATAGACATGTTTAATCACACAAAACACAAAGCAGTCATCACAGACATGTTTAATCACACAAAACACAAAGTAGTCATCACAGACATGTTGAATCACATATAACACAAAGCAGTCATCATAGACATGTTCAATCACACAAAACACAAAGCAATCATCATAGACATGTTTAATCACAAAAAACACAAAGCAGTCATCACAGACATGTTTAATCACATATAACACAAAGCAGTCATCACAGACATGTTTAATCACACAAAACACAAAGCAGTCATCACAGACATGTTCAATCACACAAAACACAAAGCAGTCATCACAGACATGTTTAATCACACAAAACACAAAGCAGTCATCATAGACATGTTTAATCACACAAAACACAAAGCAGTCATCACAGACATGTTTAATCACACAAAACACAAAGCAGTCATCACAGACATGTTCAATCACACAAAACACAAAGCAGTCATCCTAGACATGTTTAATCACACAAAACACAAAGCAGTCATCATAGACATGTTCAATCACACAAACCACAAAGCAGTCATCACAGACATGTTCAATCACACAAAACACAAAGCAGTCATCATAGACATGTTTAATCACACAAAACACAAAGTAGTCATCATAGACATGTTTATCTCACAAAACACAAAGCAGTCATCACAGACATGTTGAATCACATATAACACAAAGCAGTCATCATAGACATGTTCAATCACCAAAACTACAAAGTAGTCATCATAGACATGTTCAATCACAAAATAACACAAAGCAGTCATCATAGACATGTTTAATCACACAAAACACCAAGCAGTCATCACAGACATGTTGAATCACATATAACACAAAGCAGTCATAATAGACATGTTCAATCACAAAAAACACAAAGCAGTCATCATACACATGTTTAATCACACAAAACACAAAGCAGTCATCACAGACATGTTGAATCACATATAACACAAAGCAGTCATCATAGACATGTTCAATCACACAAAACACAAAGTAGTCATCACAGACATGTTTAATCACACAAAACACAAGGCAGTCATCACAGATATGTTGAATCACATCTAACACAAAGCAGTCATCATAGACATGTTCAATCACAAAAAACAAAGCAGTCATCACAGACATGTTGAATCACATATAACACAAAGCAGTCATCACAGACATGTTTAATCACACAAAACACAAAGCAGTCATCACAGACATGTTGAATCACATATAACACAAAGCAGTCATCATAGTCATGTTCAATCACAAAAAACAAAGCAGTCATCACAGACATGTTCAATCACATATAACACAAAGCAGTCATCACAGACATGTTCAATCACACAAAACACAAAGCAGTCATCACAGACATGTTTAATCACACAAAACACAAAGCAGTCATCACAGACATGTTCAATCACACAAAACACAAAGCAGTCATCATAGACATGTTTAATCACACAAAACACAAAGCAGTCATCATAGACATATTCAATCACACAAAACACAAAGCAGTCATCACAGACATGTTCAATCACACAAAACACAAAGCAGTCATCATAGACATGTTTAATCACACATGACACAAAGCAGTCATCATAGACATGTTCAATCACATATGACACAAAGCAGTCATCATAGACATGTTCAATCACATATGACACAAAGCAGTCATCATAGACATGTTCAATCACACAACACAGAAAGCAGTCATCATTTACATGTTCAATCACATATGACACAAAGCAGTCATCATCATCATCATCATCATCATTCTCCTGCCCGTGATGGGCGTAGAGGAGAGATGAGAGACACTCTTGAAGCCAGCCGTCGCCAACCGGTCCTGTCCTCCGCCTGTCGCACCTGCGTGGGGCCATCCAACCTGGTCCATTCTTTGATGTTGTCCATCCAGCATTTGGCTTGTCGTCCCCTTCGTCTGCCGCCTCCCAGTGTACCCTGGAGGACCGTTTTGGGCAGTGAGTTGTGGCGTGTGACATGCCCGAACCACGACAGCTTCCTGTTCTTGACTGTTGCCAGGAGGGGTTCTTGTGGGCCTGCGAGTGTTGTTATTTGGCTCCACACAAAGTTGTTTGTCTTCCGATCTTGCCAAGAGATCCTGAGCAAGCGCCTGAAGCATTTAGTTTCAAACGTCTGGATTCTCTTGGTGGTCTCTGCTGTCATGGTCCAGCTCTCGCATCCATACAGCAGGATGGGGAGCACCAGGGACTTGTACAGCTTCATCTTCGATGGAAAGCCGATCTCTCTGCTCTTCCAGATCTTGTTTAGCTTTACCATTGCTGCTGTTGTGATCGCTAGTCTAGTCTTGATTTCTGTTGTAGAGCGACCGTCTTTGGTGAGAGTGGCGCCAAGGTATTTGAAAGCGTCCACTTCTTCAAGCTGTTGCCCGTTCATGTAGATTTCAGCATGGGTGTTGGTTGTGCTGTTGACCAGGACTTTGCTTTTTTCTGTGCTCACTTCCATTCCGTGTGCACCTGCACTTTCTTCCAGTCTCATGGTCAGGTCTTGTAGTTCTTCGTTGCTGCCTCCCATCAGGTCGATGTCATCTGCGAACCTCAGGTTGTTGATGGTTCTTCCTCCGATGGAGACAGTGGAGTGGAAGTCATGGAGGGCTTCACGCATGATGTTCTCCAGGAAGAGATTGAACAGCACGGGAGAGAGTAGGCAGCCTTGACGGACTCCAACTGTGGTCTTGAAGTAGTCCCCTATCTGGTTGTTGAGGAGAACTGCGCTGCTGGCAGTGTTATACAGCGCCTGGATGGTTTGGACGAGACCTTCCTCTATGCCAAACTTTCTTAGCACCTGCCACAAACCCTTATGCCACACCCTGTCGAATGCTTTTTTAAAGTCTATGAAGTTGTGGAACAGGTCTCTCTGATGCTGCAGATGTTTCTCCATCATTATCCGGCAGGTGAAGATCTGTTCTACTGTGCTTCTGCCCGCCCTAAATCCAGCTTCTTCTTCCGCAAGGTGTTCTTCCGCTTCTTTCTTCAGTCGATTCAATATGACTCTGAGCATGATCTTGCTGGTGTGGCTAATGAGACTTATTGTTCTGTAGTTCTGGCATTGGCGCATATTTCCCTTTTTGGGCAGGGGGATGATGAGTGATTGAGTCCATTCTGTGGGCCACTGTTTTGTCTCCCAGATCTTCTGACAAATCGATGTTACACGAGTGACCAAATCATTCCCTCCATGTTTGAGCAGCTCTGCAGTCATCATAGACATGTTCAATCACATATGACACAAAGCAGTCATCATAGATATGTTCAATCACACAAAAAACAAAGCAGTCATCATTTACATGTTCAATCACATATGACACAAAGCAGTCATCATAGATATGTTCAATCACAAAAAACAAAGCAGTCATCATTTACATGTTCAATCACATATGACACAAAGCAGTCATCATAGATATGTTCAATCACACAAAAAACAAAGCAGTCATCATAGACATGTTCAATCACATATGACACAAAGCAGTCATCATAGACATGTTCAATAACACAAAACACAAAGCAGTCATCATAGACATTTTCAATCACACAAGGAACAAAGAAGTCTTCATAGACATGTTTAAACTATACTTAACACGAAGCAGTCATCGTATGCATTCATTTGTATGTAATTTTTTTCTTTTGTTTTTTGAATATCGAAAACGTTTATACGTGTATGAGTGTTTTTTCCCCTTCAATCTTGATTAAGGGATTGATGAAGGTTTTTCAGAGACATGTGGCATTCAAGGAGGCGTAACAACTTAAGTTCTCTTTGTCCCACTAAAAATAAAAGTCTGATTATTTGTAATGCACAGTGAGCCCAAATAAGTTTAGAAGAAGACAGCATGCACATAATAATGATAATGATAATAATATTAACAACAACAACAATACAATAATAATAACAATAATAATAATAATAATAATAATAATAATAATAATAATAATAATAATAATAATAATAATAATAATAATAATAATAATAATAATAATAATAATGATAATAATAATAATAATAATAGTAATGATAATTTCCGTTTAAACCAAATGAAAGGAATGAAGAGAGGTTTAATGGACCGTTAATAATCTTGATGTCAGCGTTCAGTGAACAATGACCACTTTGTCTGTATGTGGATCTGTAGTCAAACACGCCCACATGGATTTTTTTTCATCTTTTTTTGTTTGTTTGTTTGTTTGTTTACATTTTTAATGGTTAAAAACCTGTGTTAATGGCCTGACTCGGTGAAGAATCACAGTTCGTAAGTCTGGTTCAGTATTCGTTGCACTGATCAATATCGTAAACATTGTTAACGATCATGCTTCATTTTCTGACCTGGAAATTTATCGATTTAAAGCTTGCGTTTGATAACATTTCACTAACATAGTTAAACCTAATAAATAACAGAAATAGTTGTCAGGGAACGGAGACAAGACTTGTCTGCTCTTTAAAAGCAAGTTCTAATGTTTGCTACATTTAAAGGCTTAGTATCATGAAAAACGTGACAAGTAAAATGTGTCTGAAGACACGATAAATTGGAGAATGTCAGTACGGCTTCACCTTTTCCTTATATTATCTATTGGACACAGCCGACGTCAGGCCGAAGCTGGTGCCGAGTCTTATCATTATTTGCTGTGGCCAACTGTACCTGCAGATCTTGCCTCACCCGCAGGCAGACAGGCGATCGAATGGCACGTGTATTATCACAGTGTTTTGATCTGTGCATAACCTCGTCAGCTCACCGCGAGTATTCCCTGTGATATATGGCGTTTGTGTTGTGAGTGAAACACCGTTTATAAATCTTTGCTATTGAAGATGCGTACGGAGCCTAACGATTTATGTGTCCAACGATCAAGACAACGAAATTGTAGGCTGATTTGAATGAAATCACTGAGCAGGAAAATCAGATGATTAAAAGTGTATCATTCCCGATACTGGAAACACAGCGTGAAACATCTCAGATTTCGTGTTGTTTTTCTTCATCAACATTTCGTTCATATAAACCGACCATCTTTTTCTATGTATGTGCTGGTTTAGTTCACATTCTGACAAGTGTTTTTTGTTTTGTTTTGATTTGTGTTGTTGTTGTTGTTGTTGTTGTTTTTTATAAAACCACCATCTTTCTCTTTGTGTGTGCTGATTTAGTTCACATTCTGACAAGAGTGGGGTTTTTTTTTATATGTGAGGCTTCTGATCTGTATGTGCCAGTTCAATTTGTATGCAGAGTTTACATTCGTGAAGTTACATTATGTGTTATATCAACAAGGGAAGACTGATGACAGTGAATGAAAACAGGTCAAAATACGGTTTGTTGAAAAGCAGGCATAAGATTGCTTGATTTGTGTGACAATGAACTGATTGTTGCTACAAATGATAATACGTTTACAGGATTATCAAGACAGTGACCAGTATGTTACCTCAGAGCAAGATCCTCTACATATGGGTGCCCTTCGCCTTCTTCCTTCTCGTCATTTTCATCATCCTGGCCGTCTCTTTCGTCAAACACACGCTGCGTGTGTTAAAAAGACGAAGAGTTGTCATGGACTACCTGGAAGCCGAGGTCTTGTCCAAGAGACCTAGGATCTGTCGTATGTACTCTTCACATGTCAATCCTGAAGAAACAAGATATCTCTGCTCGGAATGGAGTACTTCTTATGATGATCACACAGTCATCAACTGCAGTTCAGATCCCAAAGAGTTCAGCAGCGGTGAATTTCATCACACAATTTCCAACGACCACAGTTTCAGAACTCCTTACAGACCTTTGCGATACCTGAGGGTACCTAACTTAGGCAACACGGAGACGTTTCGCAACAAGCACAACGGCCTTGAAGATTCTGGTCAGAGCATGTGGTTTCGGGACAGGATGATTTATGGGTACAACAACCTGGCTTTCAGTTTTGATGAAGATTTAGGCAGGAGCCACACCAGACGGGTTATTCCACCTCCACGAAGTCCCGTAGGTGTTTTGGGGTCTCACAGACAGGAGATGATGACCAGACATGGCTACACTCCACCAATGGCCGTCATCGACAGTGAACGAGAGTCCCCGCAATCCTCCGTGTGCGCCAGCAATCGCACTTCATCTGGAACGCGCTCTGTCACTTCGGTGGTCTGTGAAACTCACGGAACTGGAGAAAATTCCGATAACCACGTGGCCAACCCACATAACTCTCCTTCAGCAAAACCCTCACGTCACTCTGATCATGGACATGAAACCGTGAGGACCACAGCAGACATTCACCCACAAACGTGTCCTCACTGTGGCAACATCCTCCCCACTCAGTCCCATACAAAGAACACCGAGACGCGGTCCAAAAAGAGACCCAAATACAGACGACAACCCGCATGTTCTGATTCCACAGAACTGAACCCAGGACCCGATTTACGTCTGTCGAGACAGGGCGTGCAGAAATCTGATAACAGACCGTTAAACAGCTCCAGACCAATAATGTCTGAAAGTTACGAGTCGCAGGTGAACAATGACCGTACAAAGATCAACGGGCGATCAGAAAGCAGGTCCCCTGATGTTACAGCTTCCATCACGGACAGCAGGTCTACCGTCAGTACACCGTCAGCATTAGGAGTGTCCAACAGGTCCAGTGGTCAGACCTGTGGTACCGATCGTACGGTGAAGGGTCTGGAGGTGTACACCATAGAGAGGACTCGGCGCTCTTCGGATGTTCCCTCACCCTGGCAAACAGGTAGCTCATATACAAAACTTTGCCACGTTTAATACTCAGTAGTACTGATTTTCCCTATTTCCTTTTTTTTTTATTCTTTTGTCTCAATACTAATTTCACATAATTATTGTGATCGTCACTTGAGCTTTTATTCTGCATACTTACAATATTTTCCAACAACTTTACTGACAGAGAAAAACTCTTACAAACAAGCAAGAATATAGTCCGATTAATAAACAGATTTATTCATTTATCTCTGTATTCATTCGTTCGGTCATTCATTCATTCATTCTTTCATTCATTCATTCATTCATTCATTCATTCATTTGTTCGTTCGTTCTTTCGTTCGTTCGTTCGTTTGTTTATTCATTCATTCATTCATTCATTCGTCCATTTACCACCCTCAGCATTACTTTGAGTAGCAGTCTGGGTATCAATCTTTTGGATGAGGCGATAAATCCTGGTCCCGTGAGCGGCATGCACTGACAGCACGTTAAAGATTCGAAGGCAACAAGAGAGTTATCCCTTGCAATATTCCGTAGAAAAACAACAACACTTTAAGAGGAAAACGAAAATAGGCACTGATAAAATTGCACTATATCGACTTACTGTCTCCGGGCAAAGCATTAAATTCCGTTGTTTAAAAAAAATGTTAATCAAACACATCAATCTATCTCTCCATCTATAGCTCTGTCTGTCTGTCTGTCTGTCTGTCTGTCTGTCTCTCTGTCTCTGTCTGTCTGTCTCTATTTATATAATCTCTGTCTCTCAGTCTATCTATCTATCTATCTATCTATCTATCTATCTATCTGTCTGTCTGTCTGTCTGTCTGTCTATCGAGCTATCTATCTACCTATCGAGCTATCTCTCTTTCTATCTATTTATCTATCAGTCTCTCTGTCTCTGTCTCTCTGTCTCTGTCTGTCTGTCTGTCTCTATTTATATATCTATCTCTGTCTCTCAGTCTATCTATCTATCTATCTATCTATCTGTCTGTCTGTCTGTCTGTCTGTCTGTCTGTCTATCGAGCTATCTATCTACCTATCGAGCTATCTCTCTATCTATCTATTTATCTATCAGTCTCTCTAGCTAGCTAGCCAGCGCGTTATTGAGCTATCTATCTACCTATCGAGCTATCTCTCTTTCTATCTATTTATCTATCAGTCTCTCTAGCTAGCTAGCCAGCGCGTTATTGAGCTATCTATCTACCTATCGAGCTATCTCTCTTTCTATCTATTTATCTATCAGTCTCTCTAGCTAGCTAGCCAGCGCGTTATTGAGCTATCTATCTACCTATCGAGCTATCTCTCTTTCTATCTATTTATCTATCAGTCTCTCTAGCTAGCTAGCCAGCGCGTTATTGAGCTATCTATCGAGCTGTCGAGCTATCTCTCGATATGTATTTATATATTTGTATGTTATGTATTTGTCTAGGTATCTGTTTATTATATTTTCTGGTTATCGATATCTATCTATCTATCTATCTATCTATCTATCTATCTATTATCTATCGAGCTATCGAGCTATCGAGCTATCTATCGATCTATTTATCGAGCTATCTATCTCTATCTGTCTATCTATCTGTCTATCTATCTATCTTATCTATCTATCTATCTATTCATCTATCTATCTATCTATCTATCTATTCATCTTTCTATCTATCTATCTATCTATCTATCTGTCTATCTATCTATCTATCTATCTATCTATCGAGTTATCTATTTATCTATCTATCTATGTATGTATCTATCTATCTATCTATCTACCTATCTATCTATCGAGCTATTGAGCTATCTATTTATCTATCGAGCTATCTATCTGTCTATTTAGCTCTCTGTCTGTGTGTCCGTCTATCTATCTATCTGTCTGTCTGTCTGTCTGTCTGTCTGCCTGTCTGTCTGTGCCAGCGCTTAGGATTTTTGTTAAAGCTCGAAGAGTCTGCCAGGTAATGGCTGGCAGATTTCGGTGTAGGCCAGGAGCACATATAGAATTTTCCGCATGCGATGAATTCTTCTCGAACAAACTCCAAACTCCAAACACAGCCGCGCCCGATTGCGATTAACATCGGCGTTCGGCAGCAAACGCTGTCCACTGTGATGTCCATGCAGAAGATATGGCATGCATCTGCTGTTCCATTACATTGAGGCCGTATGGAAGTGAAGGGGGGACGGACACCCTAACTTTTGTTTGTGCCAGCATTATGACAGAGGTGTTGCTCTTTTCTCCCTGTCTGATTTACCTTCCATAAGCTTTAACATGGTTAGGTGCTCATTCACCGACAGGTGAGCTGGAGGCCGCACCTTGAAAGTTTTTTTTTTTTTCTCCTAGATCCAGAGGAACTAGTTGGGTTATCAACTTGGTCGGTCAATGCGTTATGCTGATGACACAAGAGTCGTGGGTCCGATTCTATGGTGAGCCGCAGGTTGTTGTTTATTTATTTGTTCGTGTATTTGTTTTCCCAAAACAAGTGCGACTGCCCGCGCCCAAGCAAACAGGAACCAGAAGAACAAGCAAACCAAAGCAAGCGCGTATTCAACACAACAAGACAAGACAAGACAAGCGCAAATTTTCGGCCAGCCGGCCTTTGTCAAGCGCGAATGCACGGTCACAAACAGACCACAAACACCAAACAACGGATAATAAAAAGAGGACTAAAAACTTCCCTGCCGCCTCGTCCAGTGGATAAAAAGGGACCAAATCAATGATTTTTTGTTTGTTTGTGGTCTGTTTGTGACCGTGCATTCGCGCTTGACAAAGGCCGGTTTGCCGAAAATTTGCGCTTGTCTTGCCTTGTTGTGTTGAATACGCGTTTGCTTTGGTTTGCTTGTTCTTCTGGTTCGTGTATTTGTTTGTTTGTTTGTCTCTTTGTTTGTTTGTTTGCTGATGTGTGTTTTTTTTTTCTTTTTTTCTTTTTTTTTGCTTTTGTGTTTGGGTGTGTGTTCTTTTGTTTGTTTGTTTGTTTTTTGTTTGTTTGTTTGCTTGCTTCTTTGTGTGTGTGTATGCATGTGTGTGTTTGTTATTTAGATTGTATTTATAGTCGCACCATCCG
>CM060305.1:126109039-126119039 GCA_030674185.1 Monoplex corrugatus
TATCTGCCAAACCCAACGGGAAAGAAGAAAACGTACAGCAATGATGGATGATGATGGTGGTGTTGATGATGATGATGTTGATGATGATGATGATGTTGATGATGATGATGACCACTATTAGTATACTCATAATAATAATGACAGTAATAATAATGATGATGAATTATGATACTGACGACGACAACGACGATGATGACGACGGCGACGACGATGACGATAATGATAATCGTCATCATCATCATAATCATCATTATCATCACCATCATCATCACCATTATCATCATCTTATAACAAGAAGAAGAAGAAGAACAACAACAACAACAACAACAACGACAACAACAACAACAAAAACAAGAACAAGAACAAGAGCAAGAAGAAGCAGAAGAAGAAGAAGGATGAGAAGAAGAAGAAGAAGAAGAAGAAGGATGAGGAGGAGGAGGAGGAGAAGGAGGTGGAGGAGGAGCAAAAAGAGAAGGAGGAGAAAAAGAAGAAGAATAATAATATAATGATGATGATAATAATGATGATGATGATGATGATGACATCATCATCATCATCATCCACCACCATCATCATCATCTTTTCAAAACGCGCAGAATGTAGAGATAGACAGACACACATACAGAGGACAGAGACAGAACAAAAAAATTTTAAAAAGACAATCCTGAGATATAGACAGACAGACAGGAACAAAGACAGATAGAGAAACAAAACAAAAACAAAAAACCAGAAAAACAGGGAAAGAGAGAGGGAATTTACTGTAGTAGTTCATGTAGGCGATAGTTTCGCTGGCGCTGTTGCTGGCTTTGATCAGTTTTAACACAGTTTCCCGTTTACCGCCAGGGCACGTGAATGTGGCGTGGAACCAGTACATGCCTGAAAGAATCAGATACACAAACGTTCCAATAGAAGACAGAAGAAAATATACAGTTTGTAGCGTGGTTGAAATGAACTTCATTTCTCATGACTTCTATCAGATATAACAAAACAAGATTAAAACTGATGCGGGAAAAATTCAGAAAAAAAAGTATCTACCGTCAAAAGTTTCCTCCGCTGAGTACATTATTGTTCAATACCTTCAGTAATTCCTTGTACTGATTTCAGTAACGTTGAATACTTCCGACACTTTATTACACTGAATTCACAGTTGTTGAATGCTTTCAGCAATTCCTTTCATTTAATTCAGTATTGTTAATTACCTTCAACAACTCATGGCATTGAATACATTATTGTTTAATATCTGCGGAAAAAAAAAACAAAAAAAAACCCCATATGCACTACATACAGTATTGTTTAATACCTTCAACGATTCATCGCAATACATTTAATATTATTGAAGATCTTCAGCAATTCATTGCACTGCATACAGTGGTTTTGTTTTAAAACTTTCAAAACAATTCATTGCAATACATTTAATATTTAATATAAGAACTGGACAGGAAAAGCGCTGGAACGAAGTGAACGGACGCAGCTGGGGAAGGCTTACATCCAACAACGGACTTTCGATGGCTGGAAGAGAAAGATAGTAAAACGAGAAAGGCACAGACAGATCAAAATGGAAAACGAACTGGAAAAAAAAATACAGCTCTACGGAACAAGTACTTGGAATGTATGTGGAATTAATGATTAACCCTTTGACTCCTGCATCCTATCCACTAACTACATGCAGGAAGCTGGTGGAAAGGGTGAGGGAGTCAAAGGGTTAAGTTTCGGTTTGGCTAGCGTGGTTGACACTGTATGATGCTGGTGGACAGGGTGCAGGAGTCAAAAGGGTTAAAAGTCTCTGATATAAACTTTAAGAGGCTGAAATAAACTGCTTTAGTTTAAAGTATACGATCGATCGATCGATTGACTGATGAACTGATTGATTGATTGATTGACTGATCGTTCGATGGATGGATGGGATGGATTGATACCTGTCTTGGGTGCAGTGAAGAGCCAGTGGAGGGGCTGTAGTGGTTGCCCTCGTTTATCTCTATGTCGTTGTACTTAAAAGGCAGGTAAGTGACCCCCATTGGGGAACTCCCGCCTGTCGAAATGAACGCCTGGAAGGCAATGGGAGCCTCATACCCATTGAGTTCTGTGTCTGCAGCAAACAATGATAGTAACGATAATCATGGTGATAATAAACGATAATGATACTACTGCTTACTACTACTACTACTTCTACTACTCCTGCTGCTACTCCTGCTGCTACTGCTGCACTGCTGC
This sequence comes from Monoplex corrugatus, assembly GCA_030674185.1. Classification (NCBI taxonomy): domain Eukaryota; kingdom Metazoa; phylum Mollusca; class Gastropoda; order Littorinimorpha; family Ranellidae; genus Monoplex; species Monoplex corrugatus. Next base: position 126,111,251 of record CM060305.1, read on the forward strand.
TGCTGCTGCTGCTGCTATTACTTCTGCTGCTGCTACTACCACTACTACTACTACTGCCGCTGCAGCTACTGTTACTGCTGCTGCTGCTGCTGCTGTTACTCCATTACTACCACTACTATATCTGCTATTACTGCTAATGCTAACAATAATATCAACAGCAACTACAACCTAATGATAATACTAGAATATGAATGATAATAATAATAAACAATCATCATCATCATCATTATCATCATCATCATCATCATCATCATCATCATCATCATCATCATTATCATACATCATCATTAGTATAATCATTATTTTCATTGCTATTGTTTAAAGTCCAGCCGACTGCGCAGAGCATATCAGATCTGCAGCTGTCTAAAAATACATACAATAACTCGTTAACCGTGAGAAGATACAAAGCAAAACAACAACAACAACAACAACAACAATAAGAAGAAGAAAATAACCGGAAAAGAAACAAGAAAATTAGATACACATTTCAATGCACTCGCACATACAAAGTAAGGATTGGTCCCTGGCATTGATCATTTCGCACAATTTGTCACTAGGGGGTTAATTAAAAACTGAATAGGCTGATAGATGTATGAGAACTTAAAAACAATTATATAACCTAAAATAAATTACACAGGGCCTGTCAAAATGGTTGATTTGACACGTTTTGTGTGTTTGCTTGTGACTGCGTGCGATATCAGAACAAAAACCGATACAGACTGTAATCATGCCTGTCTTATGACACAATTATGATAAGCAAAACTTGTGAAATAAAAACTAATGATAACTAGAGAGATCAATAAATGAACATCTGAATAAATAAATGAACGAATGAATGGCTTTATAAATAACTGAATTAAATGAATTAACAAGGTAAACACACACACACTCACACCACACACACACACACACACACACATACACACACACACACACACAGAATACACACACACACACACACGCATACACACACACACACACACACACACATATATATATATATATATATATATATATATATATACATATATATATATATATATAAGATACATATATATGCATATAATATAACACACACAGATGCACACAGACACACACACACACACACATGCACACACACACACACACACACACACACAACATACATATATATATATATTATATATACATACATATATATGTATAAGATACATATATATGCATATGATATAATACACACACACATACACACACACACACACACACACACACACACACACACACATATATATATATATATATATATATATATATATATATATATATATATATATACTTATATATATTATATATATATATCAAAAGAAAGGAAAAAAAAATTGTATGTCAGAATCAGGATATACAAACAGATTCATCGTCAATCGTTTTCTTCATGCACTGCGGTGCTGTAATAAACCAAGCCCAAGTATTAATGAACGATGAAAATGATACAGGGTGAACATTGCACTGTGTTCTTCTGTGTTTGATCTAACTAACTGTACCTCAGAGTCTGGCGCAGAGAAATTATTCAAGAGGGAATCATCGAACTCGGACAATTCCATATGCGCTCCACCTGATCGGGCAAGAGGAACAAGACCTATGGAACACTAAGCTGATACCAGCAGAATTATTGTTGCATCAATAAGAGCAACAAGCAGGACGGTTTGTGTTTACGGTTGGGATTAAACCCAAGTCACTGGATCACATTTCACTGGTCCTATCACAAGGGCCAACCTGCCTGCCGACAGTCCCTTAGATATCTTACGAAATTGGTTGGTGCTGTGATTTTGACTTATGTTGAATTTTACATACATACATACAGAGAGAGAGAGAGAGAAGAGAGAGAGAGAGAGAGAGAGAAGACGACAGACAGACAGACACACACACACACAGAGACACACAGATAGAGAGACAGACAGACAGACAGACAAACAGGCAGACAGGCAGACAGACAGACAAACAGGCAGGCAGACTGAGTTAGAGAGAGAGTGAGTGAGAGACAGGGGGAGAGAGAGAGGAGAGAGAGAAAGAGAGAGAGAGAGAGGAGAGAGAGAGACAGAGAGAGACACACACAGAGACAGAGAGAGGAGAGCTAGAGAGAGAGACAGACAGACAGACAGAGACAGAGGAGAGAGAGACAGAGACAGAGACAGAGAGACAGACAGAGAGACAGACAGACAGACAAACAGGCAGACAGACAGACAGACAGACAAACAGGCAGACAGACAGAGTTAGAGAGAGAGTGAGCAAGAGACAGGGGGGGGGGCAGAGAGGAGAGAGAGAAAGAGAGAGAGAGAGGAGAGAGAGACAGACAGAGAGAGAGAGAGACAGAGAGAGAGAGAGCACACACACACACAGAGAAAGACACAGAGAGAGAGAGAGGAGAGAGAGAAAGAGAGAGAGGAGAGAGAGGAGACACAGAGAGAGAGAGGAGAGAGAGAGAGACACAGAGAGAGAGAGAGAGCAGAGAGAGAGAATGAAACCGATGGGGGAGATAGAGAGAGAGAGAGAAAGAAAGATCCAGAGAGGGAGAGAAAGAAAAGAGAGAGAAAGAGAAAGAGGGGTTGAGGGAACGGAGAACAAGAAAAAAGTTGTATAAACGAAGGTAATGATATAAGCATTAAACAATTCTTTTTTCATCCAGTCCTCACCCATGGAGGGTTTACACTAAATGAAACTAGTAAGTAGTGGTGGAGAGAGCGAGAGAGAGAGAGAGAGAGAGAGAAAGACAGAGAGAAATAGAAAGAGAGAGGGAAGGAGGGAGAGACAGACAGAGTGAGTTAGGGAGAGAGAAATAGAGAGAAAGAGGGAGAGAGAGAGAGGGAGAGAGACAGACAGACAGAGTTAGAGAGAGAGAGAGGGAGAAAGACAGAGGGGGAAGAGACAGACAGACAGACAGACAGACAGAGTGAGAGTGCAGAGTGACTGTGAGAGAGAGATAGAGAGAGACAGAGACAGAGACAGAGAGAGACGGAGACGGAGACAGAGACAGAGACAGAGAGACACAGAGAGAGAGAGAGAGAGAGAGAGACAGAGACAGAGAGAGACTTACTGTTGGCAAGAAGGTCATCAAGACGGGCATCGAGGTCATCAGCCATTTTTTTCAGGCCAGTGATATGACGGTCAGTCTCTTTAAACGCCAGTATAAGCGTATCGTTCAGTGTCTATATGGACAAAAGTTAAACATACTCAGGACACAAAAAAAAACAAACAACAACAACAACAACAACAACAAAACGAAATAAATGCGATTAATCAAGGATTTATATATATAACTTTTGAGAGTCACATAGGAGTTAACCCCCATGTAGAATTTCTCAAAATCCAACATAGTTTGCGCTACCCATTCAGCTAGCATAGAAGCAGCCACAAAGCACAAAACTGTAAGCTCAGAACATTCCCCAAAAAAGGAATCCCCAAGCCTACCTTTATACCCCGCAACTACACCTACACACGACTATGATGGAGTAGAAAAATGCACACAACATAAGCGGTGTTTTTTTTTCAGGCTACATAGAAAACAAGACAAAGAAAAAACAAGCAAAACAACAAACAAACAAACAAACAAACAAACAAAAACAAAGGCAAAACGGACAACCAGAAAATTTGCACATTTTAGGTCATGTCTCTCAGTAAAGGACCTATTTTGAGCATCATCATCATCATCATCATCATCATCATCATCATCATCATCATCATCATCATCATCATCATCGTCGTCGTCGTCGTCGTCGTCGTCGTCGTCGTCGTCGTTATCATCAAGTGCCCTGCCACATGGCTTTAGGCATGGGCGACAGTTTTGAATCGGCTCATCAAACTTAGTCAGTAAGATTTTTTTTAGAAATATGATCAAAACAACCTGTTCTTTTAATGAACAGTAGACGATAAGACAAGATAAGACAAGCCGAGACAAGACGAGACAAGACAAGACAAGGCGAAACACGACGAGACAAGGTAAGGTAAGGTAAGGTAGGGTAGGGTAGGTAAGGTAAGGTAAGGTAGGTAAGGTAAGGTAAGGTAAGGTATGGTAAGGTAAGGTAAGGAAGGTAAGGTAAGGCAAGGCAAGGCAAGGTAAGGTAAGGTAAGATAAGGTAAGGTAAGGTAAGATAAGGTAAGGTAAGGTAAGGTAAGGTAAGGCAAGGCAAGGTAAGGTAAGATAAGGTATGGTATGGTAAGGTAAGGTAAGGTAAGGTAAGGTATGGTAAGGTAAGGCAAGGTAAGGTAAGGTAAGGTAAGGTAAGGCAAGGTAAGGTAAGATAAGGTAAGGTAAGGAAGGTAAGGTAAGGCAAGGCAAGGTAAGGTAAGATAAGGTAAGGTAAGGTAAGGTAAGGTAAGGTAAGGCAAGGCAAGGCAAGGTAAGGTAAGGTAAGGTAAGGCAAGGCAAGGTAAGGTAAGGTAAGGTAAGGTAAGGCAAGGTAAGGTAAGGAAACGTAAAACAAGACAAGATCAGAGCAGATGTATTTTATCATTATACATTTCAACGGTCTAAATGAAAAACAAAGTGTTCTCTCTCTCTCTCTTTATCTCTCTCTCTCTCTCTCTTTATCTCTCTCTCTCTCTCTCTCTCTCTCTCTCTCTCTCTCTCTGTTTCTCTCTTTATCTGTTTCTCTGTCGGTCTGTCTCCCTGTCTCTGTGTCTCTCTCAGCTTTCTTCCCATCTCTCTCTGTCTTTCTTTCTTTCTTTCTCTTTCTCTCTCTGTGTCTCTTCCCTGTCTCTGTTTGTCTGTGTCTGTCTCTCTGTCTCTCTCTGTCTCTCTGTCTCTTTGTCTCCTTGTCTCTGTCTCCCTCTCTCTCTCTCTCTCTTTCTCTCTCTCTCTCTTTCTCTCTCTCTCTCTCTCTCATTCTTTTCTATGTCTTTCTCTTTCTCCCACATTTACTTCCAACTTTTCTCTCTGTCATTCTCCCAATTTTGTCTGTCTGTCTGTCTGTCTGTCTCTCTCTCTCTCTCTCTCTCTCTCTGTCCACCCCTAGTTACCAGCGTGTTCAATTCCAAATTGCTGGTCAGAGTTTCCAAGCCATCCATGAAAGTTCTTGTTAACAGTTTCCAGCTTTGCATCTGGGAGCTGTGCAGGCCCGCCTTTTGGTACATATCGACACTGGCGTCTGCTGGTGCCACGACCATTAGCATGAGACCAAAGAGCACAAGCATTCTGGTTCCAGACATAATGCTCTTTGTCTGCACTCCTACTGTCAAAGGTGATGATGAAAGGTATACAAATCTGTTCAGACAGACAGGCAGATGAAACTGAAACTCGAGAAGACATTATTGTTGATATGTAGACAGACAAACAAATAGGTAGATAGAAAGACAAACAGGCAGACAGATAGATAGACAGACAGATACAAAGATAGATAGATAGACAGGTAGATAGATAGATAGATTGACTGATAGATAGACAGATAGATAAATAGATAGACAGACAGCCAGATAGATAGATAGATAGATAGATAGACAGACAGATAGATAGATAGACAGACAGACAGACAGATAGATAGATAGATAATAGATAGATAGATAGATAGATAGATAAATAGATAGATAGAAAGATAGATAGACAGACAGATAGATAGATAGATAGACAGATAGGTAGATAGATAGATAGATAGATAGATAGATAGATAGATAGATAGATAGATAGATAGATAGGCAGATAGAAAGAGAACAGAAAGAAACAAAAGAAAAGAATAAATACAAAGAAAAAAGAAAGAAAATTTCAGTATTCATTTCATCTTTAAACGATTGCAGTCATTTTATTAGATGAATAAACTCAGTTTGATAGTAGAATGTCTTCAGCCACCCCCTTGCGTATTTGCTGATTTTAGCCTCCATCGATTCTGCTATGCTGGTGCTGATACTGTTTATCAGCAGAGGCCAGAGAAGCTTTGGAATCAGCATACACTGCAGGTTCCAGTCTGTGTGTAAGAGCACACTGTAAGCTTTCTGCTTGTTTTTGCTCCATTGTGTTATTTCACTGTTGTTGATATGATGTAAAGTTTGTGGTTAGAAATCTGTTTAAAAAACAAACAAACAAACAAACAAACAAACAACCAAACAAAAACACGAAAAGAAAAGAAAAGAAAAGAAAAGAAAAGAACAAAACCCAAGCAGATAACCGAACAAAACAAACAATACCGAACAAACAACTAAACAGCAACCAAACAATTATATATATACATATATGAATACATGTATTAGTTAGTAGTTCAACTTAACAATAAAATGATTGTATATACATATACGAATATTAGTTAGTACATATATAAATGAGCAGTAGTTACTTGTTCAACTTAATGATAAATGAAAATATGTACATATATGAATATTAGTTACTAGTTCAACTTAATAAAAGGGTTATAATACATATGTGAACATTAATTCCTAGTTCAGTTTTGTAATAGAATGATTATGCATACATAAACATATATTAGTTACTAGCTCAACTTAACAATGGGATGATTTATGGCCTGCTTCTGACTTACCTTGCTCGCTGTTCTTCCCGCAAATGCTTCTAGAACAACATCGCAGTGGTGTCCACAGAGCTGTAAACCTAATAGCTACCTTGGTTTTGTAGCTGGGTATCCATACCCATACACCCCCCCCCCCAAATGGGGTGTCACGAATAGTAATACCTGACGGTGACTGCCTTGACCTACCCCTCACTACAATTTGGAACAGGTGATAATTATCTCAGATTTCTTGCCGTGGGTAGTTTTCTGACTGTATGATAACATGCCTCTATTCTGTTAGTAAGAAACATCATCACAAAAAAGTCATAGTAACAACAACAACAACAAAATATCCACCCATATGATGATATATTATCTGCGCGCGTGTGTCTGAGTATGAGTGTATGTACGTGTATGTGAGAATATGTGTGAAAAGAGGGGGGAAGAGGAGAGGGAGAAACGGGTGTGGGAAAGTCAGAAAGAAGGGAGTAAAGGTATGTGTGATGAAGAAAAAGACAGACAGAAAGAAGAAAAAGAAGCAACACACACACCTGAAAACAGAGAAACAACCAATCAACCAACCAACCTACCAACCAACCAACCAACCAACCAACCAAACAAACAAACAAACAAACAAACAACAAACAGCGGGTAAGAAAGATCAAACTTCAAATTGTAAAAAAGACCCTAGATTAGTGATATTGTTGATAATGAATGTTTTTTTATGTTAGTTTATTGATTGATCGTTCTGCTCCCACCCCCCCCACCCCCTCCTGTCTGTGTGTGTGTGTGTGTCTGCCTATCTCTATCTCTCTTTCTCTCTGTCTCTCTCTGTTTCTGTCTGCCAGTCTGTCTGTCTGTCTGTCTGCCTCTCTCTCTCTCTTTGATGACCTCAACGCCCGTCTTGATAACCTTCTTGCCAACAGTAAGTCTCTCTCTCTCTCTCTCTCTCTCTCTCTCTCTCTACCTCCCTCTCCCTGTCTCTCTCCCTGTCTCTCTACCTCTCTCTATCCCCCCTCTCTCTCCCTCTCTGTCTCTCTCTCCCTCCCTCTCCCTCTCTCTCTCTGTGTCGTATCTGTAACAACTAACAACCCCATTCCCTGCTTTTATTTTGTTTTCATTGTAGTGTTCACATTTTTCTCTGATGCCTGTATGTACATTGTTTTGCCCACACTGTGCAGGTGGAATGTTCCTGTACACTGTGCATACTCTGTCTTCGGTGGCCATGTCTGCTGGGAGTTTCTTTTTTTTTTTTTCCGGAAACCAGTCATTGACATGACTTAACCCTTTGAGTCCTGTACCTTGTCCACCAACATCCTGCATTA
>CM060305.1:126124039-126129039 GCA_030674185.1 Monoplex corrugatus
GCATGGCCTGATCTGACCATAAAGACATCGAATCAAACGAAGAAATCTGACTCAAAATACTGCCACGTTCAAGTAATATCATCATCATCATCAGGTGCCCTGCCGCATCGCGTTGGCGATCATGGACTTCCATCTGTCCCTATCTCTCGTTGGCCCTGGCATCTCTCCCACCCCCTTCGTCCCCAGCCACTCTGCAAATCCGTCCAGCATTTTCTCCCTGGATCTACCCGGTGCTCTCTTTCCCTCCAGCTTTCCCGTTGTGACCAAGTTGCTCCAAATCCCCCTTCCTCATAAAATGGCCTATAAATGTTGCCTGTCTTTTCCTAATCTTCGTTATGAGTGATCTACTTGTGTCTGCCTCCATCAAGACTGTCTCATTTGTTTTCTTTGCTGTCCATGGAACTCTCAACATTCTTCTTAGAAACCACAAGTGAATATGAACCAGAAAAACACAAAAGTAGAATCCAAAAGCATCTTTGATATAACAAAACATGACAAAGAAGACAGGCACACACAAAAATACAATCGGAACGCGTGTTTGATACGACAAAACAAATCAAGTCTTCTTTCTTGTATTAAAATACGCATGTCTTTGTTTTGTCATATCAAATACGCGTGTCTTTGTTTTGTCATGTCAAATACGCGTGTCTTGTTTTGTCATATCAAATACGCGTGTCTTGTTTTGTCATATCAAATACGCGTGTCTTGTTTTGTCATGTCTAATACGCGTGTCTTGTTTTGCCATGTCAAATACGCGTGTCTTGTTTTGTCATATCAAATACGCGTGTCTTGTTTTGTCATATCAAATACGCGTGTCTTGTTTTGCCATGTCAAATACGCGTGTCTTGTTTTGTCATATCAAATACGCGTGTCTTGTTTTGTCGTATCAAAAATATGCGCATCTTGTTTTGACATATCAAATACACGTGTCTCGTTTTGTCATATCAACGACGCGCTCTGATTCTCTTTTTGTAATCCTTGTCTTGTTTTGTTGAATCAAACAAGCATTTTGAATTTTCTGTTGTACAGATGAATAAAAAAAAAAAATCAGAAATAATCATTACCGTGAAAGAAAATATCATCCTACATGAAAGTGGCTAACTTTGTGGAGTGGTGGGTGGGGGTGGGGGTGGGGGCGGAATCCGACAAAAAGTAGAAATAAAGTAGAAAAAAAAAAGAAAAAAAGTAGAAATTCAAGCTGGCACTGACAGAGACTGCGAGTTAACTGACCAGCCAGTCTAAGATCCTGTTTATATCTATGATTGTCGTCGTGTCAGCAGGTGTCTTGTGTACTGACCTCTATCCTGTTGTCATGCTAGCGCTTGTCCGCATACTGATACCTATCGTTAACGGCTTCAAAGCTGACATGCTGACGTATGTCTGGGTCTGTTAGAACCCCGTGAGAATCATCCGCTAACTTATCATTATCTGTGCTGGTTAACATATTGACCACAGACATATGGCAAGTCACGCGAATGCAAGGGTACTTTTTTCGTTTATGTTTTATTTGGATGAATGTTTTGGAAAAAACTGAAAGACGTTTGCGCACATAAAGCACGCACTCACGCACGTGCACATACACATAAACACATTTGTTTATTATATGTGCATGTGATCTCTCAAATACAGGCGGTCTTACGCACATGAAAACACACAGAAACATTATCTCTCTCTCTCTCTTTCTCTCTGTTTGTCTGTCTGTTTGTCTGTCTGTCTGTCTGTCTCTCTCTCTATCTGTCTGTCTCTCACTCTCTGTCAGTCTCTCTCTCATTCTCTGTCTGTCTGTCTGTCTCTCTCTCTCCCTCGCTCTCTCCCTCTCTCTCTCTTTCTCTCTGTCTGTCTCTGTCAGTCTCTCTCTCTCACTCTCTGTCTGTCTGTCTGTCTGGCTGTCTCTCTGTCTCTCTCTCTCTCTCTCTCTGTCTCTCTCTCTTTTCGCATCCACCATACACCATGACACCCAAGTGTTCTTTTCTTTCTGCCTCTGTCTGTCTGTCTGTCTGTCTGTCTGTCACACACACTCTCTCTCTCCCTCTCTCTCTCTCCTTCTTTCTTTCTTTTTCTTTCCAATGGGACTTAATGCTACTATCATTCATTAGTAATATGTTTTCAGGTCTGTAGTCTGATCTCTCTCTCTCTCTTTCTCTCTCTTTCTCTGTCTCTCTATCTCTGTCTCTCTCTCTTTCTTTCTCTCTGTTGGTCTCTCTCTCTCTCTCTCTCTCTTTCTCTCCCTCCCTCTCTCTCTTTATTTTTCTGTCTCTCTCAGTCTCTGTCTTTCTCTGTCTCTCTCTGTCTTTGTCTCTCTCTGTCTTTGTCTCTCTCTCTCTACTTCTCTCTCTCTCTCTCTCTCTCTCTCTCTCTCTCTCTCTCTCTATTTACATACACCTTACACAACAACACTCAAGTGGTCGTTTCACACAGACATGTAAGGCACGTGGCAAATTATTGATGACAGTGTCATCCATCAAACCAGTTACCAAGGCAGTGGCATACACACCGCTGAGGGGAGGGTGTCTCCTTACAGCCCTGTCCGGCTTGTCAGCTGTTGTGCCTCTGCACGTCCTTTATAATTTTCAGTAATCAATGTTGCAAGGATCCACAGGTTTTCACTGAACCATTTAAACAGTTCTACCATGCTCGCCTGCCTGCCTACCCACTCCACCCTTTTCTGTCACTTTCTGTCTTGCTTTTTCCCCTTTCTTTCTTTGTCTCTATCTTTGTCTCTGTCTCGTCAGCCTGTCTGTTTGTCGGTCAATTGGTCCGTTTTCTGTCTCTTCTTTCTGTCTGCCTCTATCTTTGTTTCTGTCTGTTTCTCTGTCTCTTTCTGTCTGTCCTTCTTTCTGTCTGTCTGTTTATCTGTCTGTCTGTCTGTCTGTCTGTCTGTCTCTCCTCTTCCTCTGTCTCTCTCTCATTCTTTCTTTATTTCTGTCTCCAATGGGACTTAATGTTTCCAATAATGCGTTTTCAAGTCTGTAGTCTGCACACGCACTCTCTCTCTCTCTCTCTCTCTGTCTCTCTCTCTCTCTGTCTCTCTCTCTCTCTCTGTTTCTCCGTCTTTCTTTCTCTCTGTGTGTCTCTGTCTCTCTTTTTCTCTATCTGTCTCTCTCTCTCTCTCCCCTCCCTTCTGTCTTTCTCTCCCTCTTTCTTTTTCTGTCTCTCTCTCTCTCTCTTTCTTTCTCTGTCTTTCTTTCTTTCTCTCTGTTTGTCTGTCTGTCTCTGTCTCTCTTTCTCTCACCCTCTCTCTGTCTCTCTCTTTATCTCTGTCTTTCTCTCTCTGCCTCTTTCTCTCTCCCTCCCCCCTCTCTTTCTTTCTCTTTCAGTCTGTCTGTCTGTCTCTCTCTATGTCTCCCCCTCACTTTATCTCTCCCCTTCCTCCCTCCCTCCCTCTCTCTCTTTCTCTCTCTCCTTTTTCACATACATCACACACCGCAACACCCAGGTGTTTTGTTCATCCAGACCTGCAAGGCATGTGACAAATTATTGTTGATGTTATCATCCATCAAACCAGCTACAAGGCAATGGTGGGTAGATACTGCTCTGAGGAGATGGATATCTATCAAGACTGAGAGATACAGACACCTGCAGGGCTGGTCAGAAATTTTGAGCAACACACTCAGTGGCAAATCAATGAAGTGGATGAGACTCGACTGTTTGGCCGCAGTCTTCCTTATGAGCCCATAGCACGCTCAACTCGAGGCAGAAACTGGTTGGTGCTGAAAAATCCAACAATGATTTTTGAAAGGGACTGAAGGAGAATTGAACCCACAAATTTTCATTTGGAAATCCATCTGTGCTAACATCTAGTCTGTCTGTCTGTGTTTGTGTCTCTGCTTGTCTCTCTGTTTCTGTCTCTGTCTGTTTCTCTCTGCTCTCTCTCTGTCTATCACTGTCTCTGTCTCTGTCTGTCTGTCTGTCTGTCTGTCTCTCTCTCTCTCTCTCTCTCGCTCTCTCTCTCTTTCGTTCTTATATTTTCTCTTATTCCTCACTTTCGGATTTCTCTCTGTCTGTCTTTCTCTGTTTCTCTGTCTCTCTTTCTTTTACTTTTTTCTTTCTGAATTTCTCTGTCTCTGTCTCTCTATCTATATCTTTCTGTATCTCTGCCACCATGTCAGTATCTCTGTCTCTCTGTCCTTCCTCTCTGTCCCTCCCTCTGTCTCTGTTTTTCCATCTCTCTTTGCCTCTTTGTTTCTGTCTCTCTCTGCCTCTGTCTCTCACTCTCTCAGTCTCTCTCCCTGTCTCTCCCTCTCTGTCTGTCTGTCTGTCTCTCATTCTCTCTCTCTCTCTCCCTCTTTCTCTCTTTCTTCTTCTGTCTTTCTCTTTCTTCACATCCACCTTACATCATAACACCCATACAGACATGTAAGGCACGTGGCAAATTATTGATGACAAATGTCACCCATCAAACCAGTTACCAAGGCAGCGACAGACACCCAGCTGAGGATAGGGGCGTGTCCTTACAGCTCTGTCCGGATGTCGGCTGTTGTGCCTCTGCATGCCCCTATTATTTTTAGTAATGAACGTTGCAGTGATCCACGGGTTTTTTGTCGGACCACCCCCACCCCCTTCATTCAATCTCTTTGTCTTGCTTTCTAGCTTTCTTTCTCCGTCTGTCTGTCTGTCTCTGTCTGTCTGTCTGCCTGCCTGTCTCTCTCTCTCTCTCTCTCTCTCTCTCTCTCTCTCTCCTCTCTCTCAGTTGATTGGTTGGTTGGTCGGTCTGTTTTTCTGTCTCTGTTTCTGTCTCTTTGTTCCTGTCTGTCTGTCTGTTTGTTTGTTTGTCTGTCTATACCTGTCCCCTCTCTATCTCAAACACACACGTGCGCGCACGCACACACACACACACACACATACACACATTCTCTCTCTCTCTGTGTCTGTCTCTCTCTCTCTTTCTCTCTCTCTTTCCTTCTTTCTCTCTCCCCCCTCTCTCTATCTTCGTATCTACCATAAACCGAAACATCAACACCCAAATGTGTTGTTCATCCAGCCATATAAAGCTTCTGGCA
>CM060305.1:126136539-126141539 GCA_030674185.1 Monoplex corrugatus
CATACCCTAATATCTCAATTCATCTCCTCATCTTATCTAACCTCATCTTTCATTTTCATCTAATATTCTCATCTCTCAAATTCTCGCCTCCTCTCATATTCTCACCTCATCTCCACATCATATCTTTTTTTCTCATCTCATCCCATCTCATTTCATCTTCTCATCTCATTTTACCTTGTCTTCTAATCTCATCTCATCTTGTCTTCTAATCTATCTCATCTTCTCTCATTTTCTCATCTCAACTTATCACCTCTTATCTTCTCATCTTATCTGAACACCTTTTCACTTCTCTTCCCTTCTCTTCCTTTCTCTTCCTTTCTCTACCGTCTTCTTCTCTTCTCTTCTCATCCCACCTCATCTCAACATCTCATCTTGTCTTCTGATTTCATCTTATCTCCTCTCCTCTCATCTCACTCGAACATCTTTTCTTATTCTTCTCTTCTTTTCTTTTCTCTTATCATCCTACCTCACTTCCACGGTTAATCTCATCTTCTCATCTCAACTCAGCACCTCATCTTCTCATCTCATCCCATGTTTTCATTTCATATCATCTTATTACAGTCCTGTCACGTGGAATTCCATAGCATCACCCCCATCATCCCCAATGATATCGTCAGTGATATCATTGTAAGAATGAGTCAGACATTCCAGTCTTTCTTGCACTGCTGTCATCGTGACCTCAACTTGCTGGGTTTGGATGTGTGTTTGAGACCCTAATGAGCAACAAGGGGTAGTGACACAGAAACAGAGCAGAAGATGAGGCAACAACCTCCCCCAAAACACACACACACACACACACACACACACACACACACACACACACACACACAACACACACACACTCACATATGCACTCACACACGCAAGCACACACACACATACACATAAGCCAATAAAACAAACAAACAAAACCAACTGTAACTAATAATAATACGTAATGATAGGAACACAGGAATACAGCCGTGTCATTCCGTTTACAGAACCAGACTAAAACTCCACAACAACAACAACATTATCATCCTCACTGTGAAAATTGTCCCTAAATGCTTGTGACCCTTTCTGCCCCAGCTCTAACAGTGACATCAGCGTTGGTTTATACTGCCATTTTGTGTCACGGCTAATGTCTCGTTGTAGTCCCTGGAGTCAGAGGTCATGGGGCTGCCCATAGAGCTTATACGTTCTATGAGTGCAGGGCGCTCTCCACACCAAGGGACACAACCACGCAATACAGCTCCGAGACTAAGCGGCCATTATCGTCAGTAGGGGGCCTTTCAGTAATTAGTCCCCCTAGGTACTTTGGGGTCGGACCAGGCACTATTGACATGCGCCGAACTCACCCAGCAGCAGTGGAAAGTCTGTTCTAATGGCGTGGCCTCGTGATGATCTAATGTTTGATTTTTTTTGGCAAGTACCCAGCATCAGGGGGGCAACTGAATGAACCTGGGTTTGGTGGTGTGCTCTTTTATGGGTTTATGCCACGATCATTTCGGATTTGTTTCCATCACAGGGCATCTGCAGCCCTGGTACACATGATTTTTTTTTCTGGGCACAGAAACATTGTCTTAGTAAAAACAAAACAGAAAAAACATGAAAATAGAATCAGAAGGTCTGTCTATATACCTACATCAAAACAAAACAGGTGTAAATGTTCAATCAACTGTAACTCTTTCGTCATGTTTTGTCGAGTAAGGACATATTGTTACTTCTTCCCTAATTTTTGTGTCTTTTTCCTTTCTTGTCTCCTGTGTGACAAAGATCTCATCTTGCTGTTTTTCCACTAAATGTTGTATATTTGTCTTTTCTTGTCTTTTGTGTACGCTTAACAAAGGCCATTTGGCAGAAATGTTTGCGCCTGTCTTGTTTTGTTGTATCAAATACGCGTTCGGAGTTTATACACACACACACACACACACACACACACACACACACACACACACAATATATATATATATATATATATATATATATATATACATATATATATATGTGTATATATATATACATATATGTATATATATATACATACATATATGTAACCTCCCACCACGAAATCAGTCTTAACTCGCAGTCAGTCAAACAGCACTAGGAGCTGAGAACGTGACTGAGGGTCTATCTGGGGTATTTTTACTTTTTCTCAAAATTGATTTCTGTAGACTATAATCTATCTCCCACAGACATTTTTTTTCTTGAAAAAATATTATTAATCGTTTTAAATCGGTATTTTAATGCACTGATCGCGACAGAAAGAACGCAATTTTCTACCAAAAGTATCTATTTTTATCTCTTATTATGAACCGTAACCTGTACAGTACCCGCACATGTAATATACTGACAGAAAACTCTTTGATGCTCCTTTCAGATAATGACAGCGAAAATTAGAAACAAACTGGTCAAAGCCACCAAATAAAGAACTTCAAGGACAACGTGTAGGAGAGCACACAAAAACTTAAGAAGCCGTTTTCTCCAAATGGCCGTCATACAACTTAATGACTTTAAACATACATAACTTCTACATTTTTTTTAGAACAAGCTTTATTCAAGTACCAAAATAATCAGCAGAATGTACACCTTCCAGTGATATGTATATCGCAAAATGCCCAAAATGCTAGTTAAGACTGATTTCATGGTGGGGGTTTACATAATTATGTATATGTATATATAATAATAATAATAATAATATAATAATATACAATATTTTATATAGCGCAAAATCTTGATAAAATCAAATCTAAGCGCTAAAACAGACACACACGCACGCACGCACACACACGCACGCACGCACGCACACACACACACACACACACACACACGCACACGCACACGCACACGCACACGCACACGCACACGCACACGCACACGGCTATAAATGGGGAGAAAGAATAAAAGCAATGGAAAATTATAGAGAGCATATTATATACAATTATATATTACAATGTGATTCCCCTCCGATTGGAGACAGGCTGCAGAGGGGGTTGAGTGAGGTCAGGATTTTATGCAGAGGAGAAAAGGTGAGTTTTGAGAGCGGACTTGAAGGAGACAAAAGTAGGTTGCTGACGGACTGAGAGAGGAAGTTTGTTCCAGGAAAGTGGACCAGAAACAGAGAAGGCTCGTGGACCATAGGTATTGAGCTTAGTGCGTGGAAAGCGAAAAGTCAGAGGATCGGAGGCAGAGCGGAGGGTACTTGAGGGAACATAGATCTGAAGTAGGCTTGACAGGTAATCGGGGGCTGCGTTATTGAGGCTTTTGTAGCACATGGTGTCTAGTTTGTACTGTATGCGCTTTGATATAGGGAGCCAGTCAAGTTGTGCCAAGAGAGGAGATATGTGGTCAGCTTTTCTCTTTTTGAGTACAAGGCGTGCAGCATTGTTTTGAATGCGCTGCAGGATGTGAATGGTGGAGGCAGGAAGACCAGACAGGAGTGAATTGTAATAGTTAATGCGAGACATTATGAAGGAGAGGACGAGTTTTGCAATTGTTTCGACAGAGAGGTACTTCCTGATCAGGCTTATACGATGGAGGTGATGGTAGCAAGATCTGGCAGTTTAAGAAACAAAGTTGTTCATGGAGAGGGTAGAGTCAATGCAGACACCAAGGTTTTTAGCTGAATCAGAAATTGGGACTGATGTGTTACATAATGGGTAAGAAAGAGGAGGCAGCTGAGAAAGTTTCTGACGGGTGCCAATGAGGATAGCTTCTAATTCTGTCTTGTCATCATTAAGCTGAAGTTTGTTGAACGTCATCCAGTTCTTAATGTCCGAGTAACACTCAGTGGTGCGAGTCAAGAGGCGCTGTATATTGTCTGGTGTGTCACTGTCTAGAAGTTGGGTGTCATCAGCATAGAAGTGGTGTTTTATAGAGTGGGAGTTGATGATGGTGGACAGGGGGGAGGTGTAAAGAGTGAAAAGAACAGGGCCAAGGACAGATCCTTGTGGAACACCACAGGTCAGGTATGCAAGTTGAGAGTAAGTACCATTAATGAGAACAGTTTGTTTTCTGTTTGATAGATATGAAGTGAACCAGGAGAGAGCAATGTCAGAGATGCCAAAAGTATGATGAAGTCTAGAAAGGAGAATACCATGGTCAATGGTATCGAAGGCTGCAGACAGATCAAGGAGTGTGAGGAGAGAAACTTTGCCAGTGTCAGTTGCAAGGAGGAGATTGTTGAGAATGTGTAGCAGGGCAGTTTCAGTGCTATGGCACTGGCGGTAGGCTGACTGGAAAGGATTGAGGAGATTGTTGGCAGACAAGTGAGAGTTCAGCTGGTTGAGGACAACTTTTTCGATGAGTTTTGACAAGAAAGAGAGATTAGAGATAGGCCGGTAATTTTTCAGTTCATTTGGGTCTAAATTGTATTTCTTGAGGAGAGGGTGAACAATAGCAGACTTGAAAGAATCTGGGACAGTTCCAGTTTGAAGACAAGTGTTGATGATGTCGGTGATGAATGGGAGGAGAGTAGGCAGACAGTCAGAGTAGAGAGAACCTGGAAGAGGATCCAGTTCGCAGAATTTGAACGACATAGATCTGATTGTGTTGAGAATTTCTTCTTGTGAGACTGGGGTAAAAGTAGTAAGAGGTGTGCCAGAGAAGGAAGGGTCAGGTGGGCATGGTTGACAGGGTGTCCTGTCAAGCCTGTCACGAAGAGTTTGTATTTTGGTGGTGAAATAGTTGGAGAATACAGATGGGAGTTCTTCATTTGTATGTTTTGTTGGGAGAGGTAAATCTTTTCGTGTGCCAAGGAGATGATTCATGGTTGTAAACATATATATATATATATATATATATATATATATATAGAGAGAGAGAGAGAGAGAGAGAGAGAGAGAGTGTGTGTGTGTGTGTGTGTGTGTGTTTGTGTGTGTGTGTGTGTGTGTATGTGTTGGGGCGGGGGGGGGGGGGCGGGATTCTTATTTGCGTCAACGCGGGCAGTCACTTTGATTTAGATATCATATTTAAACCGGATCTGAAACTGATGTCCAGCGCAGCTGTGATGAACATTTGGG
>CM060305.1:126159039-126169039 GCA_030674185.1 Monoplex corrugatus
ACGCACGCGCGCACTCGATTTCTCTCTGTCCCGCACATTGCTGACTGGATCTACATATTAAACAGTCGCCGTATTCATCTTTACTGCCGAATGGGTCCCTTGCTACTAAATCCATATTCATCCTTACTACGAAAATGTCTGTCTCTGCGTCTCTGTATCTGTCTCTGTCTCTGCCTCTGTCTCTCTGTTTCTGTCTCTGCTCTCTGTCTGTCTGTCTGTCTGTCTCTCTCTCTCTCTCTCTCTCTCTCTCTCTCTCCTCTCTCTCTCTCTCTCTCTCTCTCTCTGTCCCTCCGTCTGTCTGTCTGTGTGTGTGTGTCTGTGTGTGTGTCGCTGCCTCTGTCTCTTTGCCTCTGTTTCTCTCTGTCTCTCTTTGTCTCTCTCTGTCCATCTGTCTCTCTCTCTCTTTCTCTCCTCTCTCTTTATCTTTTGCACTTTAAAAACAAATGTGTATTTTTAGGCTGACACAAAATCAAAGGGCACACAACAGCACATATGTGTGTGTGTGTGTGTGTGTGTGGTGCGTGCGTGGTGGTGGTGTGTGTGTGTGTGTGTGTGTGTGTGTGTTGTGTGTGTGTGTCTATGTTTGTGTAACACAACGCCTATTAGGTAGACGACAGCATGTGTGCATGTTTACCTTCTCATTCGATCAGCAACGACGGCAAACAGAAAATGCTATGACGGTCTGCTGCTGCATATGCTGTTGTGTTTTTTTCCTGTTTGCATCCAAAATATTGACAGAAATATTTTGACCATGCGCATGTTTGTTTGACCCGCAAGTGTTGGCTCATGTTGTCGTAAAAGATGTGTTTTGTTGTTGTTGTTGTTGTTCGTTGTTGGTTGTTGTTGTTGTTGTTGTTGTTGTTGTCGATGTTATTGATGATTTTGTTGTTGTTGTTGTTGTCGATGATATTATTGATGATGTTGTCGGTGTTGTTGTTATTGTTGTCGATGATGTCGTCGTTGTTGTTGTTGATGATGATGTTGTCGATGTTGTTGTTATTGTCATTTTTGTTGTTGTTATTGTTGTTGTTGTTGTTGTTGTTGTCGATGTTGTAGTTGTTGTTGTTGATGATGATGATGATGATGATGATGACAATGATGGTGATGTTGATAATGATGTTATTCTTGTTGTTGATGTCGTTGATGTTGTTGTTGTCGTGGTCGTTGATGTTGTTGTTGTTGTTGATGTGTTGTTGTCGATGTTGTTGTTGTTGTTGTCGATGTTGTTGTTGTCGATGTTGTTGTTGTCGATGTTGTAGTTTTGTTGTTGTTGTTGCTGGTGTGTTCATGTTGTCGATGGTGTTGTTGTTGTCGTTGTTGTTGTTAATGATGTTGTTATTGTTGTTGTTGTCGATTTTGTTGTTGTTGGTGGTGTTCTTGTTATTGTTGTTGCTGCTGGTGCTGTTGTTGTTGTTGTTGTTGTTTTTGTTGTTGTCGTCGCTGTTGTTGTTGATGGTGTTGTCGTTATTGTTGTTGTTGGCATTGTTGCTGTTCTTGTTGATGATGATGTCGATGTTGTTGTTGTTGTCGTCATCGATGTTTTGTTGTTATTGTTGTTGTTGTCGTTGTTGTTATTGTTATTGAAGATGATTATGTTGTTCTTGCTGTTGTTGTCTTCGATGTTACTGTTGTTGATGTCGTCGATGTTGTCGTTGTTGTTGTTGTCGTCGTCGTCGATGTTATTGTTGTTGCTTCGATGTTGTTGTTGTTGCTGTTGCTGTTGTCGACGTTGTTGCTGTTTTTGTTGTTGCTGATGATGACGTTGTTGTTGTTTGGGTTGAGTTTGTTGTTATTGTTTACATGATAGTAATGATAACAGTGATAACAATGGTGATGATAATAATAACAACAACAATGATGATGATGATGATGCTTTTGATGATGCTGTTGATGATAATAACAATGATAATAATATAGTAATAATGACATTTATAAGGCGCCAAATTTAATTCAATTATCACACCCCGGGGGTGTTCTGTTGTTGTTGTTGGTTGGGTCTGGGTTTTGTTGTTGTCATTTGTGTATTGGGATTCTGTTGTTGTTATTGTTGTTGGGGTGATTGTTTTCTTTTGTTTTATGTTGTTTTGTTTTATTTTGTTTTGTTTCACTTTAACTGACTCTGTCTAAGCAATGGGACTGCTTCTGATGTCGAAACAGAACAAAACAAGATAAACAGAAGAAGC
The DNA here is from genome assembly GCA_030674185.1 of Monoplex corrugatus. Classification (NCBI taxonomy): domain Eukaryota; kingdom Metazoa; phylum Mollusca; class Gastropoda; order Littorinimorpha; family Ranellidae; genus Monoplex; species Monoplex corrugatus. The sequence goes on from CM060305.1 coordinate 126,161,223, forward strand.
CTGGTGTTGTGGCATGGAGATTGGAAGATCTCCAATCGAGTATCAACACTTAGCCCTAAATTTCTACTTTCTTGTATGGTTAGGTTTGAATTTGTAGTTTGGTTTGCTCAATGTGTGTGTGTGGTGTGTGTATGTATGTATGTATGTGTGTGTGTGTTTTGTGTGTGTGTGTGTGTTTTATGTGTGTGTGTGTGTGTTTGTGTGTGTGTGTGTGTGTGTGTGTGTGTGTGTGTGTGTGTGTGTGTGTGTGTGTGTGTGTGTGTGTGTGCGTGCGTGTATCAAGTAGAATGGTTCATTAAGATGGAATTAGTTTCATTGCCGCTTGCTGGTTATAAGATAGTTGGTTGATTGATTCGTTTTGGGTTTTTGTTTGCAATGTTTGTTGAGCTTTTTGTTTTTAGCTTGCTGGATGTTCAAGAATATTGTGAATTTTCTCAACTTTGCAATTTTACTCTCTTTTTTCCCAGGCCATTTTCTAATAATAATAATTAATAATAATTACAATATTTATATAGCGCGAAATCTTGATAAAATCAAATCTAAGCGCTGAAACAGACACACACACACGCACGCACGCACACACACGCACGCACGCACGCACACACACGCACTCACGCACACACACGCACACGGCTATAAATGGGGAGAAAGAATAAAAGCAATGGAAAATTATAGAGAGCATATTATATACAATTATTTATTGCAATGTGATTCCCCTCCGAGTGGAGACAGGCTGCAGAGGGGATTGAGTGAGGTCAGGATTTTATGCAGAGGAGAAAAGGTGAGTTTTGAGAGCGGACTTGAAGGAGACAAAAGTAGGTTGCTGACGGACTGAGAGAGGAAGTTTGTTCCAGGAGAGCGGACCAGAAACAGAGAAGGTTCGTGGACCATAGGTATTGAGCTTAGTGCGTGGAAAGCGAAAAGTCAGAGGATCGGAGGCAGAGCGGAGGGTACGTGAGGGAACATAGATCTGAAGTAGGCTTGACAGGTAATCGGGGGCTGCGTTATTGAGGCTTTTGTAGCATATGGTGTCAAGTTTGTACTGTATGCGCTTTGATTCAGGGAGCCAGTGAAGTTGTACCAGGAGAGGAGATATGTGGTCAGCTTTTTTCTTTTTGAGTACAAGGCGTGCAGCATTGTTTTGAATGCGCTGTAGGATGTGAGTGGTGGAGGCAGGAAGACCGGACAGGAGTGAATTGCAATAGTCAATGCGAGACATTATGAAGGAGAGAACGAGTTTTGCAGTTGTTTCCACAGAGAGATACTTCCTGATCAGGCTTATACGATGGAGGTGATAGTAGCAAGATCTGGCAGTTTGAGAAACAAAGTTGTTCATGGAGAGGGTAGAGTCAATGCAGACACCAAGGTTTTTAGCTGAATCAGAAATTGGTACTGATGTGTTACATAATGGGAGAGAAAGAGGAGGCAGCTGAGAAAGTTTCTGACGGGTGCCAATGAGGATAGCTTCTGTCTTGTCATCATTTAGCTGAAGTTTGTTGTATGTCATCCAATTTTTAATGTCCGAGTAACACTCAGTGGTGCGAGTCAGGAGGCGCTGTATATTGTCAGGTGAGTCACTGTCTTGAAGTTGGGTGTCATCAGCATAGAAGTGCACCGCTGCACCGCTTGTGCCATTATCCACAGATTGCTCATTTAAGGCTGTCCAGCTGATATCATTTTGAAAGCAATATGTAAGAGGGCCACAGTTTCTGGGACAATTTTTCGGAAAGCTATGATGATAAGACTAGGGATGATGGTGATAAAGCTATGGAGGTCCAATTCGGAGGCTGCGTGACAGGACTATACTAAACACATATTTTCATAATGTGCCCTAGCGTCGTCCAGACCCCGAGAGACACAGACACCTGTGGCTTTCGTCTAGATATTTGAGGGACAGTAGAGTGGCAGAATGGTTCAGATTTTCGCCTGCCGAGAACTAAACCCGAAGTTCCAAAGTTCGTTTCCCGTTGAAGCCACGAGTTTTCTCCTCAGTTTGACCGGAAAAACGAACTGAACGTCTAGGTCTTCGGAAGGGGATGAAAAACGATTCAAACCCATGTACCTTATGGCCTGTGGACGCTAAAAATCCCATGGCAGTTGGAAATCGTTGGAAATCGTGAAGAACAACGCTTTCGCCCGGCTGCCTTGGTATAAAAATATTAGAGAGATAGGTTAATTTCCCAGGTACTTCCCTTTGAAGGCCAAGTAGCTTTCTGCCTTTGTAACGTCTTGGTGAAAAAACATTGGGTGACACTACACTGCGGCGAAGGCACTGTCAAAAAGGAGGGCAGAGCAGCCAGAGTTTCACATGGTGAATGTACTGTGACAAAAGAAAGAAATGAATAAATGTGACCTTCCACCACGAAATCAGTCTTAACTCGCAGTCAGTCGAACAGCATTAGGAGCTGAAAAGGTGACTGAGGGTCTATCTGGGGTGTTTTTGACTTTTTCTCAAAATTGATTTCTGTACACTATGATCTATCCCCCACAGAATTTTTTTCTTGAAAAAATATTATAAATCAATTTAAAATGGTATTTTAATGCACTGATCGCAGCAGAAAGAACGCAATTTCTTACCAAAAGTACCTCTTTTTGTCTCTTATTATGAACCGTAACCTGTACAGTACCCGCTCATGTAATATACTGACGGAAAGCTCTTTGGTGCACCTTTCAGATAATGACAGCGAAAATTAGAAACAAACTTGGTCAAAGCCACCAAATAAAGAAATTTAAGGAAAAGGTGTAGGAGAGCACACAAAAACTTTAGAGGCCGTTTTCTCCAAATGGCCGTCATACAACTTAATGACTTTAAACATACATAACTTGTACATTTTTTTTTAGTACAAGCTTCATTCAAGTACCAAAATAATCAGCAGAATGTACACTTTTCAGTGATATGTATATCTCAAAATACCCAAAATGCTAGTTAAGACTGATTTCGTGGTGGGAGGTCACAAATATGAATATGAATAATATGGCATCCGTAGACTACGAGGAGAGGAGAATTGACTGTATGTTCTGCGTCAGTGTAGAAACTTGAATAACACTCTCAAACACGCACCTGTAGGGCACGAATAAATGACACCTGACCGTGCTGTCCCAGTCTTCCAAACAGCCCCATAGGAAGCTCAATTCTGGGCAGAAGCTGTTGGGGCGGAATCATTATCATGTGCCCTGCCGCATAGTGTTGGCGATCATGACCCTCCATACGATTCTATCCCTTGTCTCTGCAAGCATATCTCCCACCCGCTCTGTCTTCAGTCACTCTGTTCAATATTTTCTCCCTGGGTCTACCTGGTACTTTCTTTCACTCCAGCTTTCCTGTTGTGACTAGGTGCTCTAATTTCTCTTGCTTCATGAAATGTCGTATAAATTTTGCTTGTCTTTTCCTAATCTTTTTCTTTAATTTTTGTTTTATTTTATGTTCTTCTTGTGTCTGTCTCTTTCAAGACTATCTCGTTTGTTTGTTTTTTGTTTTGTTTTTTGTTTGTTTGGGTTTTTTTCTTTTTTTGCTGTCCATGGAACTCTCAACATTCTTCTTAGAAAGCACATTCGGCGCAGAATCATTCCACAGTAATTGTTTGGACTGATGGGGAATCGCCGAACCCACGGTCTCCTAATCAGTGTGAGTACTCTGTTGCGCTGGGGACATCCCGAATGGCTACTTTTCCACTTTGCCATTTCCAGATATACCATTTCCCATTTCCCCCATATTGAAAAATGCTACGTTACTGATGTTCCATTTCACCACATACACACCCACATGAAGCAATACATTCTTGGAAAGGTTAACAAGAAACATCACGACGGTGCGGATAGGACCTGGAGCACCAATGCCAGACAATTCCCTCCCAAGCTCCCGACGCCACTCTATAGTCATTTCATCAAGCAAAGAGTGGTATGACCCACTCGGACCCAGACATCAGTTACCTTGTTTACAAACCGAAAGGTTATATTTAATTTCATTGTACAAGCTTAAAGATACACGAATACTCGCGCATACAGACACGCGCGCGCACACACACACACACACACACACACACACATACACACACACACACACACACATACACACACACACAGGGCTGCCAAACGGGGAGCTAATAACTCACCAGATTCAAACAATATCCAGCTTTCTCTCTCGTTGCACGAGAATTACACTTTAGTGGACAACTACGTCTGGAAGCAGTTCCAATTAAAACAGAAAAAGTATGATAAATGTCACATGAACTTTGAAGTTAGCAAAATACTTAAGCAGCTTCATGCCAGCAGAACTATACAGTCCCTTATGTACAGATGGAAACTTGATGCATTCAAAACAAAATATACCAATAACATAGTGTGTCTGTGTGGAAAGAAGATAACACATAGTCATATTCTTTCTTGCGTTAGGGTAAAACGACATATTCCAACACTATCTGTGAGTACAGTTTCTGACATATTTGCCTCATCATCATTACTGTATGAATTTTTTGTTAGCCTGTCAAAAAGTCCTATAGCGAATTACCTTTAAAATGTTATTTGACTTGTTCATTGTTGTGGTTAGTCAATTATTAGTTTTACTTTTTATTCATTTCTTCCGGATATTTACTAATTTTGTTTGTCAGTTTGTTTGTTTAAATCGATAATTATGGTAACATTATTTGTTAGTTTTACCTTCCCCTCTTCAAAACAGTTGTTTTCTGGATCATCTTTTCTCAAATTCAAAATTGACAATTTTCAAATATCTTCTTCACTCCTCCTCTATCACTCCCCCCCCCCCCCCCCCCCCTCTTTTTTTTTTTTTTTTTTTTTTTTTTTTTTTTTTTTTTTTTTTTTTTTTTTTTTTTTTTTTTTTTGGTCTAAAATCACTTTAGTGAATAGACATTAAATCAAAGACCACCACACACACACACACACACACACACACACACACACACACACACACACACACACACACACACACACACACACACACACACACCATTTACTATGATAAGAAAAAAAATCACAGCATATGCAAACATCCTACTCGCAGGCAACCTCCTAGGAAATTACGAAGTCTATGAAGTCCTTGAAAAAGGATATGTGACGAAATGGCGGATAGGGCGAATGACACGAAAAACGAAACGTGCTTTCACAACCAGTAAATGTGACATATACATGTTTGGCTTGTGACGAAATGGGAGTTTGGAATTTGGAATTTGTTCAAGAGGAATTCATGGCAGTCGGACAATTTCATATGCGCTCTACCCAGATCTGCCAGCAAATATCTGGCAAACTCCCTGATCAACATGCGCAAAACCATATGCGCTAGCAAAAGTCCAGAACTGAGGAGCAGAAAGGGGAAAGGCGGGGGGTGGGCTGGGGGTGGGGGTGGGGGTGGGGAGGGCAAAGACTTTTGAAAGACTAAGCTGACACCACCAAACTGATGGAAACATTAAGCTAGGCAGCAAGCAGGCAGTGTTTAATGTTGCGGGCTGGGAATGACATCAAGATATCAAATCCTGAGCCCACGACTCTATAAAAAATACAAAAACAACAACAACAACAACAAAAACCAAGCAACCTGCATAAATAAAAGTGGTGAATCAGTATATCACCGTTTCGCCAACCATTTTTGCCACTTAACCCTTTCACTACCGTACCTTATCCGCCAGCTGCAAAAAAACTTAACCCTTTGTGACTCTTACTCTCTCCACCAGCTTCTTGCAGGAAGCTAGTTGATAGAATGAGGGAGTCAAAGGTTAAGTTCACACTGATTAGGAGACCGTGGGTTCGGCGATTCCCCATCAGTCCAAACAATTACTGTGGAATGATTTTTGCTTTGCTGGCATCATTGACAGTGCTGGATGCTGCTGGACAGGTTGCAGGAGTCAAGTGGATAAAGCAGTGGTGCACTATCGTGATGCACACAATCCAAACCCTATTAGATAAGTTCAGTTTATGAAACGTGGTCGCTAACGATTTTCCGATGAGGTAAGACAGACTCTGAAAATGTTACCCTGATGTCTAGCGACTGACGTGCAGGCCAGCCTGTATTGACACCAGCCAGGAAGAAACTCAAAACTGCTGAGTGTGTCAGTTAGTGGCTGCTTCAGTATTGATCCACCATGCCCAAATTGAGTCCGTCCGTCGTGTCTTAGTTTGTTTAGTTTGATGGCACTTTTAAAGTGAGAACACTTTGTCTTAGTCATGAATACAAAGCCTTTCTTTGTGTCTATTTCTTCTGGCTTCAGTATTCAATATTCAGTATTCAATATTCAGTATTCAATATTCAGTATTCAATATTCAGTATTCAATATTCAGTATTCAATATTCAGTATTCAATATTCAGTATTCAATATTCAGTATTCAATATTCAGTATTCAGTATTCAATATTCAGTATTCAGTATATATATTAATAGATGGATGGATGGATAGATGGGTGGGTGGGTGGATGGATGGATGGACGGATGGGTTGGTGGATGGCTAGATGGATGGATGGATGGATGGACGAATGACTGATTGACTGACTAACTGGATGATTGACTGACTGACTGACTGACTGACTGATTGAATGAATGTATGAATGAATGAAAACATGCAGTGTACCTGGGATTTTTTTTTTTCTAAGCCATTTCTGTTAATGTTTTTCTGCTCTTAGTTTGTGAGCATAAGTGTGTGTGGGGGGGGTGGGGGGGTGGGGGGGGGGTGTGTGTGTGTGTGTGCATGTGTGTGTTTGTGTGCATGTGTGTGTGTTTGTTTGTGTGTGTGTGTGTGTGTGTGCGTGTGTGTGTGTGTGTGCGCGCGTGTCTGTTTGTTTCTGTAGCCCTACCAAGTACTTGTTTTTGTAGCCCTACCAAGTACTTGTTTTTGTAGCCCTACCAACCACTTGTTTCTGTAGCCCTACCAACTACTTGTTCTTGTAGCCCTACCAACTACTGGTTTTTGAAGCCCTACAACTACTTGTTTTTGTAGCCCTACCAACTACTGGTTTTTGTAGCCCTACCAACTACTTGTTTTTGTAGCCCTACCAACTACTGGTTTTTGTAGCCCTACCAACTACTGGTTTTTGAAGCCCTACCAACTACTTGTTTTTGTAGCCCTACCAACTACTGGTTTTTGTAGCCCTACCAACTACTGGTTTTTGTAGCCCTACCAGCTACTTGTTTTTGTAGCCCTACCAACTACTGGTTTTTGTAGCCCTACCAACTACTGGTTTTTGAAGCCCTACAACTACTTGTTTTTGTAGCCCTACCAACTACTGGTTTTTGTAGCCCTACCAACTACTGGTTTTTGAAGACCTACAACTACTTGTTTTTGTAGCCCTACCAACTACTTGTTTTATAGCCCTACCAACTACTTGTTTTGTAGCCCTACTGACTACTTCTTTTTGTAGCCCTACCAACTACTTGTTTTTGTAGCCCTACTGACTACTTGTTTTTGTAGCCCTACTAATTACTGTGTTTTTGTAGCCCTACCAACTACTTGTTTTATAGCCCTACCAACTACTTGTTTTATAGCCCTACCAACTACTTGTTTTATAGCCCTACCAACTACTTGTTTTATAGCCCTACCAACTACTTGTTTTATAGCCCTACTAATTACTTGTTTTTGTAGCCCTACCAACTACTTGTTTTTATAGCCCTACTAATTACTTGTTTTATAGCCCTACTAATTACTTGTTTTATAGCCCTACCAACTACTTGTTTTATAGCCCTACCAACTACTTGTTTTATAGCCCTACCAACTACTTGTTTTATAGCCCTACCAACTACTTGTTTTATAGCCCTACTAATTACTTGTTTTATAGCCCTACTAATTACTTGTTTTTATAGCCCTACTAATTACTTGT
>CM060305.1:126171539-126179039 GCA_030674185.1 Monoplex corrugatus
TCTCTCTCTCTCTCTCTCTCTTTCTCTCTGTTCTTCCCCCATCTCTTTCTGTGTATCTATTTCTCACAACACACACACTAAAGGCACACACACACGCACACATAACACACACACACACACACACACACAGACACACACACAACCACGCACACACACACACACACACACACAACACACACCTGCCATCTCCGCACACACACACACACACCACGCACACACACACACACACACACACACGCACACACACACACTCACACACACACACAAAATACACAACACACACACACACACACACACACACACACACACACCACAACACACGCACACACGCACACACATACACACACACACACACACACACACACACACACACACACACACACACACACACACACACACACACATACATACGGCCTCTCTCCGCAAAGAAAAACAAAACCAAATCCAAAACTAGACAGCAATGAAAAACGTACATCTATACCGAAGATTGCTTGTGAAAGCTGATGTTGCTGAATATGTATACATATAATTCACTCCATTTCTCGAAACCCGTAAAATTATTTACACATTCATGTAGTCACACAGTCATTGCAGATGATGATGCATTCAAACACTATTCACTGTCGACTACGGTACATCTTCACCCGATATAATCATTCTGTGTCTTGTAGCCCTAATCTGGGTTCTCATAACCAAAATACGAGTCGGAGCCTTAGGCCGAGTCACGCAAAAACACACTCACGAAAATGGTAATCACTGCTGTGGCGTTTTCGATGATGGTATCATCATCATCATCATCATCATCATCATCATCATCATCTCGTCGTCGTCGTCATCATCATCATATTCATCATCATCATCATCTTTTCCTTCTTGTTCTGGTCGTGGTTCTTTGACACTACGCCAGGCTGCTTATTCCGGAGGTCCGACATATCTCAAACCCTTTGACTACCGCAGCCTGTCCACCAACACCTGCTTTGTCAGCCATGCTAGCAAAGCAAAAAAAAAACAACTTACCGTATCCCTTTGACTCCCTCACCTATCCACCAGCTTCCTGTTGGAAGCTGGTGAATAGGGTGAGGGAGTCAAAGGGTTAAGTTTTTGCAGTTGGTGAATAGGGTGCGGGAGGCAAAGGTTAAACCAACCAAAACTGAGGTCACCATGAAACGAGGGCACAAAGGGCCACAGTCAGCGCTAAAATGATGACATTGGTTATGATAATAATAATAATAATAATGATAATAATAATAATAATAATAATATAATAATAATAGTAATAATTACAATATTTATGTAGCGCAAAATCTTGATAGAAATCAAATCTAAGCGCTGAACATACACATACGCACGCACGCACGACGCAAACACACACACGCACAAACACACACATACACATGCTATAAATGAGGAAAAAGAAGAAAAGCAATGGAAAATTATGGAAAACATATTATATACAAATATATATTACAATGTGATTCCACACCGATGCTGTGGATTTCCCTTTCTGGAATTGCAACTGCTTGACAGGACTGTTCTCTACGCTTACTTTCATAATATATCCTGGCATCAAGATTCTATGGCCCAAATGGGGGTCGAACCCACGACCTCCGCGTTATCAGAACGTCTCTCTAACCAACTGAGCTAATATTTTTGTTGTTGTTGTTTTTTTTTTTGTTTTTCTGTTTGTGTTTTTAAGTTTTGTTGTTCCTTTTTTAATGTAAGACACACAGATACACATGTCATTTACGTGTAACCAAGATTATTCCCGTGATAGACTGATAAATACCAGTATAAAATAGAGACTAGGTAAAACATAGTCTAGGTAGGGCCCCAGGACCTGGCCAGCTCATGGGTTTATGTGTAGGCTTATGGCTTGTGTCATGATCACAATACACATGGCACATGTGACGTTAGTGCATATGGAATTCGTTCCGAGCGAGGAGACGCCATCTTGAGAAATTGAAACTGAAACTGAAACCTGGCGTCAACCAGGCCCAACAGATACAGACACCTGCGGATTTTTAAAGTCATTTTAGCAACAACCTTAAAATGATGCGTTGCGTCTATAAAGTGGATGAGACTGGTTCTTCCAAACGAGCTCATTCAAATTCATCTCTGGTCTAGGCAAAAACTAATTCCCCAATAAATTTTTGGACTGATGGGGATTCGAACTCACGATCCACCAGTCAATAGTTCATTGCATTAAACCACTTCGCCAAGTTGAGTTGTTTTTGATGATGACGCTTTGTTTGTGATAATGGTGTGTTGGCGTGTGTAACGGGAACTGGGGATGGGATAAGGTGGTGAAAATAAAACCCTGAAACGTTGCTAAGATGGTTGATTGAGTGCTTGTTTGTTCACTTTCTTTTTTGCTCGCTTGTTGGTTTGTTTATATGTTGTTTGTTTGTTCGTGTGTTTGCTTCTTTGCTTGCTTGATTGATTGCTTGATTGCTTGCTTGCTTGCTTACTTGCTTGCTTGTCTGTTTATTTGTTTTATTCGTTTATTCGTTCGTTCGCTTGTCTGTTGCTTTGTTCGATGATTGTTAAACGGGTTCGTTTTTAACTATGCTTGTTTGCTTGCTTGCTTGCTTGCTTGCTTGTTGTTTATTGGTTTTATTCGTTTGTTCGTTCGTCCGCTTGTCCGTTGCTTTGTTCGTAGATCGGTAAACGGGTTCGTATTCAACTACACCAACAGTATTTTAGAAACATGTATGAGACGGTATCAAAAGGCAGCATGAAATATATATGTGCACGCTTTCAATCAGTCTATTCTTGTTCTTCCTAGGACTTCGATTCAAAGGCTGGTTCAGCAACCTTAAGGGCAGACCACAGAACAACAATAATCCACAACTTTGACAGAATAAAGAACCTGTATATTTCCTCAAGCTATAAAGTATAAATTGGGTGTGGTGTGTGTGTGTGTGTGTGTGTGTGTGTGTGTGTGTGTGTGTGTGTGTGTGTGTGTGTGTGTGTGTGTGTGTGTGTGTATGTGTGTGTGTGTGTGTGTGTGTGTGTAGTGTGTGTGTGTGTGTGTTGTGTGTGTGAGACCTGTCCTCATAAAGTGGGCTATAAGTCGACTTTTTGTTAAGATCAAGTTATTGGTGTCATCATGAAGGAGATGAAATTTCCTTTCTCATCGATATAGATTACATGATGTCGCTGGAACACTGACTACACCAGGAACTGCGGCCAGTTGAAATGTGACATATGCGTAATCTTTGTTTTTTTTAAAAAATGATGGAGAAAGTTTAAAAACATCCACTGTCAGAGTTTCCATAAAATCATAAAACAGATCACTTGTTAACTCTGATTGAATTATTTTGATTTAATGTATGCAGTGTCAGAAGTTGATGTAATAAGTTTGTTTTTTTTAAATGTATGCAATGATGGGATACTACAAGGGGCTGAGTTGTGGTGACGCTGTGAAAATTGCCATTTTGGGGGTAATTTCAACAAAGCATCGTCGAGGGGTATCGCTGTAACTGTTTACTTTTACTGCCTGTTAAGGGCAATTTTGCTGTGAAAGTTTTCGTACACCTAAAGAAAAACCCAGAGAACATATTGCAACTAAAATTTCAGTTTTGCCCAGAAATACACCCTCACTACCATTCTGAGGTAGTGTTTTGATCCGTTTACTTGTGACTTATGTCCAATTTGTAAGAGCAGTTCGTATGTATATCTGTGAATTTCTGTTTGTGTGCAGAGTGCGCTGGTGTTTGTGTTTCCCGGCGAAGAGGATCTCATCAGTGAAAAGGCACCCCTCTGAGCTACAGACAGGGCTTAAAGCAGGACAGCATGGAAACAGCTGCATGAGCCTGATACACAGCCTTTGATGGATCATAGAGGAAAGAGTGCAGCTTCCAGTCCTTTGTTGTGAAAATAGTACAGCGTGTACGTTTTTTGGGGATATAACCAGAAAACCAGTGTTTCAATCGCGTAACAATATAGTCCCAATTGAACACGTATTGCTTTATACAAACTAGCAATGAAACTGAACGTTTCTACCTTTTCAGCAAAATTACAACTGTGTATATTACTCGAAATATGAACAGACAGAAAATCGGTCATTGTTGAGTTTCTTCACAAAGATTCTAAGGATAGTTGAATTTGTTTAACAAAACGACTACGTATGGACTGATTTGTGCTTTAGATGACTTTTTTTTCTTTGCCTTCTTCTGTGATCTCTAGTCATACCTAAATACCTACACTCCATTCTAAATGTGAAGGTAGTTGTCCTTTTTATGTTGTTAATGTACCTGTGATTTTCCTGGCGAAGTTTCTCGTCCAAGATCTATAATATATAGATGACATAAAATAAACGAAATACTTCAATAGCAATAATTTCAACCCCACCGGCACCGACGACATCGACTCCAATACCATCACCATCCCCACCACCAGCAACAACAAAATAATAGCCGACAGCAATAGAGAAACTGTTCAAAGCAACAGGTCTATCATCATCACTACCACTAACAATACAACATATGGACTGGACACAACAAAACAATAATAAAAACAATAGCAGCGGCTGTCGTTTAAACAGCACAAAACAACAGATTCGTCGTCACCACCAGCATAACACCAAACTGATTCAATTCAAAAATACTTCACAATCTTTTAAAAGAGAAAAAATATCAAACCCAACACAACTGCTGCCCAGAGCTTGCAACAAGTACAAAGCTCATAAATATAAAATAAAGTAAAATAAAATAAGTTAAGACAAAATAAATAAAATAAATAAAATATAAATATAATAAAATAAAACAAAGCAAAACAAAATAAATAACATAACATAAAATAAAATAAGTTAAAATAAAATCAAAAATCACATACACACACACACACACACACACACACACACACACACACACACACACACACACACACACACACACACACACACACACACACACACACACACACACACACACACACGCTTTCTGTGCTCACTAGCAGTACACCCATACACGACTGAGTCATTTGTTAAAAGTGGTACAACCGATTTCGGCGCAAAGCTACTTCTTGTTGTGTTCAATTTCATATTTAAGTGACAACACAACACAGATTTTTTTATATATAGATTTCCAGCAGTACCGAACGCACGCAATAAATACAACACAAAACAACAAGACCATCATAACCACCGTCATCACCACCTCCACGTCCACCACCACCAACAACAACAACAACAACGACGACAACGACGACGACAACGACTACGACGACAAAGACAACCACCAGTATCAGGTCAGGATCACCCCCAAGTTTGTGAAGATGTCTCTACCAGTTCTCTGCTCTTTGGCACTGATGCTCCTGCTGTTCGCCAGCCTCCTGCATCTGGTGTCTTTGGCTCTTCCAGCCTGGGTCCAGATGGGCATCCTCGTTCCTCTCTTTCTGACGGCTCCCGGAGGAGGACAAAATGCTGGAGAAAGTACCGGACAAGGAGAAAGCGTGGGGGCCCTCACCAATGCTACCGCCCAGCCTCAACACGCTGCCGTGGGTCTCCAAGGTCCTCTGATGTTCGTCAAGGTCAGGCTAGGGCTGTGGGCATGGTGCGATCAGTTTGTTCAGCTGGATCCTGATTGTCAGCATCCAGGTGAGTGGTGTGTGTGTGGGGTGGGAGGTTGTTTGTGGAGTGTGTGTGTGTTTTTTATTTTGTGTGTGTGTGTGTGTGTGTGTGTGTGTGTGTGTGTGTGTGTGTGTGTGTGTGTGTGTGTGTGTGTGTGTGTGTGTGTGTGTGTGTGTTTGTTTGTTTGCTTGTTTGTTTCTTCTTGTTTTTGTGTATTCTGTGTTTATGCGTGTGTATGTTGTAATGTGCGGTGTGCATGTATGTGAGGGGAGGAGAGTGATGTAGTGTTTGTATGTGTGTGTGTGTGTTCGATCGTTATTTCTCTTAATGTCTATTCACATATGTGCTTTTAGGCTAATGTGCGTGCGTGTGTGTGTGTGTGTGTGTGTGTGTGTGTGTGTGTGTGTGTGTGTGTGTGTGTGTGTGTGTGTGTTGTGTGTTCTGTCGTGTTGTTGTGTGTGTTGTGTGTGTATGTTGAAGATGATTTAGTTGTGATTGTGTGAGGGGTGGGATGAGGTAGTGGGTTTGTTTTTGTGTGTTGTGTGTGGGGGGGTGGGGTGTGGGGGTGGGTGGGTGGGTGTTGTGTGTGTGTGTGTGTGTGTATATATACATATGTATATATTTATATGTGTGTATGTGTGTGGTGGGTTGGTTGGTGGATGGTTTGTATGTTTGTGTGCTTATTTGTATTTGTGCTTGTGTACTTTGTGTGTGTGCGGGTGGGCGTATGTGTGTAAGTGTGTGTGGCGAAGTAATGTGTGGCTTGTATGTTTGTGTGTGTACGTGTGCGTGTGTGTACGTGCGTTTGTACGGAGATGTAATGGGCACACATGTTTTTGTGTAAAGTGTGTATTTGCGTTGTTTATGTGTATTTGTATTTCTGTACGGGGATGTAGTGTGCGCGCGTGCACTTGCATACATGTTTGTGTGTGCATGTGTGTGCTTATACATGTGTATGTTTGCGCGCGCACTCGCATGTTTCCGTGTGTTCCATTGCATTCTTATCGTGTCTTTGTTTATGTTAAAGGATGTAATATGATTATGGAATTAACTATATACGTACGGACACTACCTCTTAAAGAGTCTGAAAGCGGAACAGAAATAGTTGTCTGTTAATAAAATTTTCGTAAGCCTTTGCCACAACATTTTCTGTAAGATTCAGCATAAAGTGCAGGCTGGCTTCCGCTCTATTTAACTTTGAATTTTTTATGAATGACATAGCCAACTATCCGATGACTGGGAATATATCGTCCACGTTTATTTCTTCTTCTTCTTCTCTTCTTCTTCTTCTTCTTCTTCTTCTTCTTCTTCTCTTCTTCTTCTTCTTCTTCTTCTTCTTCTCTTCTTCTCTGCTTCAAATTCTTCATCTTCTTCTTCAAATTCTTCAAATTCTTCTTCAAATTCTTCAAATTCTTCAATTCTTCTTCTTCTTCAAATTCTTCTTCTTCTTCAAATTCTTTTTCTTCTTCTTCAAATTCTTCTTCTTCTTCTTCTTCTTCTTCTTCTTCTTCTTCTTCTTCTTCTTTCTTTCTTCTTCTTCTTCTTTCTTCTTCTTCTTCTTCTTTCTTCTTCTTCTTCTCTTCTTCTTCTTCTTCTTCTTCTTCTTCTTCTTCTTCTTCTTCTTCTTCTTCTTCTTCTTCTTCTTCTTCTTCTTCGCATTCTTCGCATTCTTCTTCTCTACTTCTTCTTCAAATTCTTCAAATTCTTCTTCTTCTTCTTCTTCTTTCTTCTTCTTCTTCTTCTTCTTCTCTTCTTCAAATTCTTCTTCTTCTTCTTCTTCAAATTCTTCTTCTTCTTCTTTTCTCTTCTTCTTCTTCTTCAAATTCTTCAATTCTTCAAATTCTTCAAATTCTTCAAATTCTTCTTCTTCTTCAAATTCTTCAAATTCTTCAAATTCTTCTTCTTCAAATTCTTCTTCTTCTTCAAAT
>CM060305.1:126191539-126194039 GCA_030674185.1 Monoplex corrugatus
GTGGGTGCTGGTGTTGGTAATGCTGGTTGGTGATAAAAATATAGATGATGATGATGATGATGGTGGTGATAATGGTGATGGTTGATGATGGTGGTGCTGGTGCTGCTGAGAATGGTACAAATAATGACGATGACGATGACTATGCTGCTGCTGATGCTGATGACGAAGATGAAGAAGATGATGATGGTGATGATAATAATGACGGTGGTGGTGGAGGTGGTGATGGTCGTGGTGGTAGTGGTGATGATTCTTTTCACAACGTCACATTACTTTATGAAGGCAATATCTCTGCTTTTGCTCAGTAAGGCAATATCTCTATTCTTCCTCGGGAAGTCAATATCTCTGCTCTTGTTCAGGAAGGTAATATATCTGCTCTTGCTTAGGAAGTCAATGTCTGCTCTTGTTCAGGAAGGCAATATCTCTGTTCTTGCTCAGGAAGGCATACCTCTGCTCTTGCTTAGGAAGTCAATATCTCTGCTCTTGTTCAGGAAGACAATATCTCTGTTCTTGCTCAGGAAGCCAATATCTCCGGTCTTGCTCAGGAAGCCAATATCTCTCGTCTTGCTCAGGAAACCAGTATCTCTGTTCTTGCTCAGGAAGGCATTATTACTGTTCCTGCTCAGGAAGGCAATATGTGTGCTCTTGCTCAGGAAGGCAATATCTCTGCTCTCGCTCAGGAAGACAATATCTCTGGTGTTGCTCAGGAAGCCAATATCTCTCGTCTTCCTCAGGAAACCAATATCTCTGTTCTTGCTCAGGAAGGCATTATTACTGTTCCTGCTCAGGAAGGCAATATGTGTGCTCTTGCTCAGGAAGGCAATATCTCTGCTCTTGCTCAGGAAGACAATATCTCTGGTATTGCTCAGGAAGGCAATTTCTCTGCTCTTGCTAAGGAAGGCAATATCTCTGTTCTTGCTCAGGAAGACAATATCTCTGGTTTTGCTCAGGAAGGCAATTTCTCTGCTCTTGCTCAGGAAGCCAATATCTCTGGTATTGCTCAGGAAGCCAATATCTCTCGTCTTGCCTTTTCTAATAATGACATTGGGAATAGGGATGAAAATATGTGCGGCTTTGTACTGTGTTTGGTCTTTTGGTTAAAGCATCTGCCTAGGACACACACACACACACACACACACACACATACACACACACACACACACACACACACACACATACACACACAAACACACACACGTACACACACACACACACATATATATATATATATATATACACACACACACACAAACAAACACGCACATACACACGCACGCCCACACACACGCGCGCACACACACACGCACGCACGCACACACACACACAGACAAACAAACACACACGCTAACACACACACACACACTCACACACACACATCTCCACACACACTCACATACATGCATACACACACGTACACACATGTACATACGTACACTCACTCACACACACACACACACACACACACACACACACACACACACACACACACACACACAATCACACAATCACACACACACACAAACCGGGTTTGAGTCACTAATAAGACGGGGATCTTTCTTCTCCTGCCCCACCCTCCACTTAATCTCAAGAGGCCGTCTACTGCTGGTCTCCAGGATGAGACAATAAAGAAAGACCCTGTGTGCAACACACATTCAGTGCACGTTAAAGACCCCACGGCAACGAGACAGTTGTCCTTGACAAAATTTATCCCAGAAAACTCCACCCACTCTCATATTAAAGTAAACATAAATATATTGTTAGAAAGTAAAACAGAAAACTTGAGTGGCGCTGCACTTTAGCGACGTGCTGTTTTCGTAGGGAGTAATCTGAATTTCATATGATAATCCCATTGGGATAAAAAGAAATAAACGTAAATACAAAAAAAGCCCAAATAAATCTAAACACACACACACACACAAAAACTAAATAAAATACGAAAAATAAGAGATTGTAGACAATGATTCAGGTTGCAAATCAATACCTAGAAGGAAAAAGAAGAAATTGTTACAAACCAGTTCATATAAAGAAGGAAAAGGAAAACGCTGTAGATAATGATTCAAGCTGTAAATCAGTTCATATAGAAGGAAAAGGAAGACGCTGTAGATAATGATTCAAGCTGTAAATCAGTTCATATAGAAGGAAAAAGAAGAAATTGTTACAAACCAGTTCATATAAAGAAGGAAAAAGAAGACGCTGTAGACAATGATTCAAGCTGTGAATCAGTTCATATAGAAGGAAAAGGAAGACGCTGTAGATAATGATTCAAGCTGTAAATCAGTTCATATAGAAGGAAAAAGAAGACGCTGTAGACAATGATTCAAGCTGTAAATCAGTACTCATAGAAGGAAAAGGAAGACGCTGTAGATAATGATTCAAGCTGTAAATCAGTTCATATAGAAGGAAAAAGAAGACGCTGTAGACAATGATTCAAGCTGTAAATCAATACATATAGAAGGAAAAGGAAGACGCTGTAGATAATGATTCAAGCTGTAAATCAGTTCAT
>CM060305.1:126221539-126226539 GCA_030674185.1 Monoplex corrugatus
GACTTAAGGCCTTAGGGCCCCTTCCCATGCAGCGCCTGTGGAAAAAATTGTGTCTTCAGGATCACTCTTGCATCCCAAATGAAAAGAAACCTATAAACATTTGGATGATGGATGGATGGATGGATGGATGGATGGATGGATGGATGGATGGATGGATGGATGGATGGATGGATGGATGGATGGATGGATGGATGGATGGATGGATGGACGGACGGACGGATGGATGGATGGGTGGATGGACGGACGGACGGACGGATGGATAGATGGATGGATCGGTCGGACGGTTGATAGATTAGCAAGTAGGTAGGTAAGTGGGTAGATTAGATAGATAGAATAGATAGATAGATAGATAGATAGATAGATAGATTACGAGAAGGAGGAGAAGAAGGAGGAGGAGAAGGAGGAAGAAACGAAGAAGGAGAAGAAGAAGGAGGAGGAGAAGAAGAGAGACGTAGGAGAAGAATAAGAAGAAGGAGGAGGAAGAGGAGGAGAAAGAAGAGGTGGAAAAGAAGAAACAGGAGGAGGAGAAGGAGGAGGAGGAGGAAGGAGAAGAAGAAGAGAAGAAGAAGAAGAAAAGCAAATGCAGTCCACAATAGCTGCATTTAACTAAGACGTCAGTACCATGATAATGGATGGGGGAGGTAATGCAGGCAGACTGTAGGCCCAGAGAATAGAACACCTGGTCTGAAACACGACAGCTGCTACCAGCCTATTGTGTGTGCGTGTGTGTGTGTGTGTTTGTGTCTGTGTGTGCGTCTGTGACTGTGTGACCTGTCAACATCCCATAGGCGCATGACTCAAGACGTATTTTTAACTGAGCCAAACACGCGTAGCATAAAACTCTGGGTTCTTCGCTCGCAGCCTGTTTTAATACTTCACCCACTCTGATAGTATCAGCTTATAGTGATTCATAAGTTCCGTTCGTTCTCCCCCTTCTCCCTCCCTTCCCTGTCCCCATTCTTCCCATTCCAAGACCTTGCCAGTATATATGGTTTTGCACAGGCTCTAGTCAAATAACAATTTGCAGATTTGTGGGAGCGCATATGGAATATCTAATACCAGAATCCTCTTCAACAAACTCAAACTGCATCAACCACACAACGAACACTTGTACAGAAGCCGGAAAACTCGGGAGAGATCGAAACAGACAACCGATGATCAGCTGATGTTGAAAGAATCAATATGTTTCATATATCAGTTGACTTGATAATGAACAATGCATTTCATATAGCAGCTGACTTTGATAATGATAAATATGTTTCATACATCATCAGACTTTGATAATGATCAATGTATTTTATATATCAGCTGTACTTGATATGATCATATATTTCTATTCAGCTTACTTTGATAATGTCAATATATTTCATATATCAGCTTACTTTGATAATGATAATATTCTATATCAGCTACTTGATAATGATCAATATATTTCATATATCAGCTTACTTTGATAATGATCAATATGTTTCATATATCAGCTTACTTTGATAATGATCAATATATTTCATATATCAGCTTACTTTGATAATGATCAATATATTTCATATATCAGCTTACTTTGATAATGATCAATATTTTCATATATCAGCTTACTTTGATAATGATCAATATATTTATATATCAGCTTACTTTGATAATGATCAATATATTTCATATATCAGCTACTTGATATGAAATATTCATATCATGATTGACCCAAAAACACGCCCCTCGCTGGACGGCAGAAGGAAGACACAAGAGAAGAAGACCTAAAAATACCTGGCGATGAACAATAGATGCACAATTCCAGGCCCTGAAACACATCTGATTACCGTATAGAAGTAGGCCCAGAACAGGCAGAAGAGACGTATCTCCGTTGCTGTCCCACATGCCGATGGCATGAGCATCATCTTTATAATACTGGCTACTGAGAAAAGTTGAGGACTCTACCACCTCAGTCCCCCAAGACTTCAAGTTTGTGCAACAACTTTTACGTTGACCATTTGACAGTTACTTTTCTGTATTATCAAGTCCGTGTGACCTGAAATAGTCTTGTAGCCACTCTCAAGCTTGGCACGGCTGTAGGGGAAACGACGTAATACTGTAAACGGCAGAGTCGAGAACTATTTAATAATTAATTTTCGTGTTTTGATCTTCATGTTCAGGTTTGCTCCAAAAGGTGTTACAGCACACAGTTGATTTCACATGCGCCTCATCACAAATGCTATACGACAATCAGAACATGATAAATAAGCACTCTGTGTTTGCCTTAACTCTACAAAATAAAAAAAAAGCAAAAAGCAAAAAAGAAAAAGAAAACCAAACCAACCAACCAAGCAAACAGGCAACCAACCAACCTACCAACCAACCAAACAAACAAACATAAACAGACCACAGAAAAAAGACCATGAACTCATACAGCTTCAGACAAACAAGTGTGCACTTCAAGAAAAACCAGAACCACCCCAGCGGCCAGCAGAGCACAGCTCCCCAAAACACTAGGCAGTGAAGATGTGACTTCAGCCGCTGCACTGCGAACCAACCAAGCTCAAACCCTCAAACATCAAAAATCCGCTGCTGACGCATGGAGAACGAAGCACGGCTGAGATCACCAGCGCGATCAGCATCGCCCCACGTCGCTGCAGGTGCTCTACAAATCCACCATCTCAGTGCTCTTTCTAATACCAGCGTATACCATCACCACACAAATCACGCCTCCCACCTCTCTCTATGTCTCTCTGCCTCTGTCCTGTCTGTCTGTTTGTCTGTCTGTCTGCCTGTATGTATGTATGTCTCTCTCTCTCTCTCTCTCCTCTCTTTCTCTTTTTCTCTCTCTCTCTTCCTCTCTCTCTTTCTCTCTCTCTCTCCCCTCTCTCTCTCCTCTCTTTCTCTTTTCTCTCTCTCTCTTCTCTTCTCTCTTCTCTCTTCTCTCCCTCTCTCGTCTCTGTCTGTCTGTCTGTCCGTCTGTCTGTCTGTTTGTCTCTGTCTCTTGTGTGTGTGTGTGTGTGTGTCTCTCTCTCTCTCTTTCTCTCTCGTGTCACCAGCACTTACTACCAAACGCTTCTTACAAGCACACTGCTACGCCATAATGTCCTGTATTCCGCACTGTGATTTGACCTCTTGCTTCCTTTGAAAACTAAACCTTTGCTTTGCTTTCATTATAGTCCTGTCAACCAGCTATACAGCATTTTCTGGGCTCTGACTTGCTGGTGGTCCATGGCAGCTGATTTATAGAAGGTAGGACAGTGCTAACATTGGTTAACCCTTTAACTCCCATATCCTGTCCACCAGCATCCTGCATTATCAATCAGGCTGGCAGGAAGCTGGTGGATAAGGTAAGAGAGTCGAATGGTTAAGTTTTTGCAATTGGTGGATAGGGTTGGGAGTCAAAGGGTTAACCCTCTCGTGTGTTCTGTTGTTGTTGTTGTTTTTGTTTTATTTTGTTTTACTGTTTTGTTGTTGTTGTTTTTTGTGCATTTATTTGTCAATAACGTTTAATACAAATAGAACATATAGACAGACAAAAGGGGACAAGGACCAGATAAAAATATTGTCTTTTTTTTCCGTTTATTCATAGCATTTACAAAGGCGGGTATGTGCAGATATTTATACAATCAAACAGAAAAAAACAAGAAGTGATCGACCGACATGATACTATCGATTCCAAGCGCCTGTGGTTAGGTCCCGAGTCACACACAACATGTCACCGAGAGGAACACAAACCAGGGCCCGACAACACAACAGGCATGTGAACACATTACCTGTCTCCTCACCTCGCATACACACACACACGCATACCAAATCGCAGGTGTAGCCAGCGGCAAGCACTAAGGAAAAAACAGAAGCTGAAAAGGGCGAGGATGACAAAATGGACTGTATGTAAACTGTTCGGAGGTTTGTTTGTGCGGCTAATTATGCGACGTAATTTGTCATTCAGTTTTGCCAACGTGGATGGACTGCTTTACTGACATTCTGATTGATTTTTCGAGAAACAGATTTTGGCAGACAACTTCGAGAAAACAAAAGGTGCGTATGTTTTCTTTCTGAGTGTTAATTCGTGTGGTTTATAATGTGAATTCTTGTTTGTAATCGTGGATAGACTGTTTTTGCCGATTTTCAATGTTAAAATAACTAGACTTGCTTTATGCTATAGGTTAAAAGAAGATATGCGTATGTCATTTGGAATGTGAATTTATGAGACTTATTTTACGGCATAATGATTTAGACTCATTACTGAAACCGTAAGATATGTCTGTTAAAACGTTTTACGCCGACATTGATCAACAACATAAAAGAACATACTGACAAAAATTAAAATTGCTGATGATGCCTGAATGATACAATTAAGTTGTGACTCGGTATGTGTTCATGCCAGATTTAACCTTTCTCTAAGTTCCACATTTGAGACAGACATTTTACTTAACACTCAGGAAAAGAAAAGATTATAAAAACAATGGATTATGATTTCTACGTTTTCCGTGTACTGTATGTATAGCTGTATTGTAGATCGGCATTGTTTTGTGTTTTGTTTTTTAATTCAGTTACGTGTGTACCATCAAAAGCAAGTTGTAGCTAGACTTGTTGTTGAGGTTGTGCTGTGTTGAAAGTTGAATGTACGCAGAGTTCGTCATAACCTTCGACTACGGTGGATGTCAGACGCAGTGAAGTGTGAAAAAGACTGCATTGTGGTGACAATGAAATCAAGTACGAAAATAGGCCATGAGTTTGGTTAAATAGACTACAGCTGCTGTTACATGTTCGCTTTCGTGTAGGCCTATGTTTCTCTTGGGCCTTCTAATAAACTACCGCTGTCTTGGGCTGACTAATCGATAGTTGCACATTTGGCTATTAGCAAATACATGTTTTAATTTTCAAAGTGTTTGTGTGTGTGTGTTTGTGTGTTGTGTGTGTGTGTGTGTGTGTGTGTGTGTGTGTGTGTGTGTGTGTGTGTGTGTGTTATGTGTGTGTGCGTATGTGTGTGTGTGTTTGTGTGTGTGTGTGTTTGTGTGTGTGTGTAT
>CM060305.1:126239039-126241539 GCA_030674185.1 Monoplex corrugatus
GTCTGTGTGTGTGTGTGTGTGTG
The DNA here is from genome assembly GCA_030674185.1 of Monoplex corrugatus. Classification (NCBI taxonomy): domain Eukaryota; kingdom Metazoa; phylum Mollusca; class Gastropoda; order Littorinimorpha; family Ranellidae; genus Monoplex; species Monoplex corrugatus. The sequence continues at coordinate 126,239,063 of CM060305.1, forward strand.
TGTGTGTGTGAATGCATGTCAAGTCAGCTTCATTATCCACAACAGAGAAATTTCAGTGTGGTCTTTCAAAGGCGAACAAAACAGGCATGCATAAATTCTTTATATTAACCCATTTAAGGCCGCTGTCCCTTTTTAGGGACGGAGAATAAAACCCACCCCCACGGTATCTTTCCTGTTATTGTTCAGATTTTTGTTTTTGAGACGAACAATGGAAGTAATCATGTCACAAAGAAGCAGTTGTTTTCAGTCAATGCCCTTGCCGTTTTTGCTGGAGGCGGCCATTTGCATCTCATGAGGTGCTTTTTCTTGCAGCAATGAGTCAACATCAAAGGTAAGCATACAGTTTTCTTATTTTTAAAGTTTTTATACATCTTTATGAAGAGAAAGTGTTTGTTATAGTATGATACAGAAACGGATTTTTGGTTTTTGTCAGAAAAATATTATTGTTTATTTTATGCTATTGTAAACATGCGTCCCTATTTAGGGACAGCAGGCTCAAATGGGATGTTTTTTTCCCTTATTCATCAATTATTGTGATATTGTTTCATAGTTTGGGATTCTCCTGTTTGTTTTTTTCAGACAGTACACAGTTCATGAGGCCATTAGCATGCTTGAGGATGATGCTGACTTTCAAGAAGCAACAATTAGCCTGAGGAGGTTGGGTTCAATACAGACGAGGACAGTGGCGAGGAAGACGGAGGAGCACTGTTTCAAACTTGAACAGACATCAACTGATGGCTGGAGCAACAGTAACTTTTCTGAGGAATGGTGTGCGAGAAAATCTGGACTTATTGTTGAAATGTCAAAAGACTATGCCCAGGTCAAAGGAGAACACTACCTTCTCCACCTCTCCTTCAGAGGTGAAGGTTTTCTTGGCCATACTTCTTGTTTCAGGTTACAGCCTTGTTCCCAGGAGGAGGATGTTCTGGAGCTGTGATGATGATGTTTGCAATGCAGCCCCTCAATTGGAAGAGGTACCTTCATGTGTGTGAAAACAGCAGGGTGGATCCTACAGACAAAATGAGCAAAGTCCAACACCTGCTGCAATGTTGAACAAAAGATTCTTGCTCGTTCTCTCCTTCATAATGTCTCGCATTGACTATTGCAATTCACTCCTGTCTGGTCTTCCTGCCTCCACCATTCACATTCTACAGCGCATTCAAAACAATGCTGTACGCCTTGTACTCAAAAAGAAAAAAGCTGACCACATATCTCCTCTCCTGGCACAACTTCACTGGCTCCCTGTATCAAAGCGCATACAGTACAAACTAGACACCATGTGCTACAAAAGCCTCAATAACGCAGCCCCCGATTACCTGTCAAGCCTACTTGAGATCTATCTTCCCTCACGTACCCTCCGCTCTGCCTCCGATCCTCTGACTTTTCGCTTTCAACGCACTAAGCTCAATACCTATGATCCACGAGCCTTCTCTGTTTCTGGTCCACTCTCCTGGAACAAACTTCCTCTCTCAGTCCGTCAGCAACCTACTTTTGTCTCCTTCAAGTCCGCTCTCAAAACTCACCTTTTCTCCTCCGCATAAAATCCTAACCTCACTCACCCCCCCCCCCCTCCTCCCCTCTGCAGCCTGTCTCCGCTCGGAGGGGAATCACATGGTCATAATATATAATTGTATATGCTATGCTCTCTATAATTTTCCATTGCTTTTATTCTTGCTTTTATTGCTTTTATTCTTTCTCCCCATTTATAGCCATGCGTGTGTGTGTGTGTGTGTGTGTTGTGTGTGTGTGTGTGTGTGTGTGTGTGTGTGTGTGTGTGTGTGTGTGTGTGTGTGTGCGTGCGTGTGTGTGTGTCTGCTTCAGCGCTTAGATTTGATTTTATCAAGATTTTGCGCTATATAAATATTGTAATTATTAATTATTACATGTATTATTATTACTTCAAGAAGCTGGAAACTCAGAACCTCAGCATAGATGAGTCCATGATTCCATATTACGGACGGCACGGGGCTAAACAATTCATTCGTGGAAAGCCCATTCGTTTCGGCTACAAGATGTGGTCGCTGACAACACCAATGGGCTACTTCCTGCAGACAGAGCCATACCAAGGTGCCAGAGGACGACAAACCGAAGCTCCAGGTCTTGGCATGGGAGGGTCGGTGGTTGTTGATTTGATAGCCGAGCTTCAACAGGAGGAAGGTCGTTGCTTCCACATTACCTTTGACAACTTGTTTACGAGCCTCCGGCTAGTCGACTACCTCACCAAGAAAAACATTGTCTGCACAGGAACGATCCACGCTAACAGACTGCAAGACTGCCCACTGAAGCTGTAAAGGAGATGGAGAAGACCAAGTGAGGGTCCTTTGACTATGCCAAGGATGCCAAGGCAGGTTTGGTTGTTGTGCGCTGGCACGACAACAACGTAGTCAACACAGTGTCCAACAAGGTAGGAGTTGAACCAGTCCAAACAGCAAAGCGTTGGTCTAGAGCTGAACGACAGCGAGTGGACATGACGCAGC
>CM060305.1:126254039-126271294 GCA_030674185.1 Monoplex corrugatus
ACCACAATCAACAATGTGTAAAACTGTGTTTTTCTTCTTCTTTTATTTTTTTATTGTATTGTGTATAGGATAGTTGTTGATTGGTGTTAACTTATATAGATATACATGTATATATATTTTGGCCTTTTTACTAAAATAATAATAACTTTGTTGTTTTTTAAATCATTGTATGACTATCTTTTTTTTAAATTTTGTTTTAGCTTGTGTACGTAATCAAAAATTAGAGAGAAAAGGACAGAGAGAAAAAGAGAAATAGAAAGAGAGAGAGAGAGAAAAAAGAAAGTGAAAGAGAGAGAGAGAGGAGAGAGAGAGATGGAGAGAGAGAGAGAGAGAGAGAGAGAGAGAGAGAGAGAGAGAGAGAGAGAGAGAGAGAGAGAGAGAGAGAGATGAATTGGATGGTGAGTCTAAAACTAATCGGCTATCATAGCATACCTTCCAACAATGAATAATAAAACGACAGTAGCACAGTGTGTGTGTCTCCAGGCTAGGTAAAATGATTGTCAATAGATAGGGTCTACCGGGAGCTTGTAAAAACATGCAATAAAACCCAAAGCTAGAAGTAAACGAAAATAATTTAAAACTTTTTACTATCCATGTTAATACTGTCTAAACTACAAAACTCTAGCTGGAAACTATTCTTTGCTGCCATCAACTATTTCAACAAAATGATAAAAGTTATAACTGCTTTATATTTTCTTTCAAAATAACTTTCAAAATTTCAGTAGTGTATTTCCAATAATAAAGAGCAGCATTTTGATTGACATTGATCGATCTAAAACAGACAAAAATGTTCATCAAATCCACGGTGTAAAACAAAGTTTTTGTAACATGAAATACAAACACAAGTGGAGTAAGCCTCAAATCTGCGACTATGCGAGTTGATGATTGTAAAGAAAAAAAGGCAACAACAAAAAAATAAAAGCAAGAAAAAAAAAAAGCAAACAAACAAACAAACAAGGAGAGAAAAAAAGACAAACAAAAACAAAAACTGTCTTAATCATGTATGCGTGTTTCGTTTCTTCTTGCCTCTTACAAAGTGTTGGAAAACCAGGAAAAAGAAAAAGATCACGTTTATCAAATCATCAATAATCACTAAACGTCTTTTTTCCCTTCCCATTTGTCTATTTTGAAAAAAACCTTCCATTAGTTTTACGTTTTTCAACTCCTTGTATCTTGTCTACCATTCCCTGTAACACCAAATTATTTCTTCCAGAGTAGGGATCAGACTCGTGTGCCTTCTGATTGTGCACGCTAAAAGATCCCAAGGCAGTTAAAAATCCTGACGAGCAGGGTATTGCTCGGCTGCTTTGGTATAAAGCACTAGAGAGACATATTGATTTCCCAGGTCCCACCCCTTAAAGACCAACTAGCCTTCTTGCCTTTCTAAAGTCTTGGTAAAAAAAAAATGTAAATATAAATATATAAATTCAAAGCGAGACAGAGGGTAGCGCAATAAGAGGGTAGCGCAAATAACCTTAAACGTGTTCGCTTTGACAAACGGACCCCGGGGCTGTCGTACATTTAATCTACACTTTAAAAAAAAGCAGCGTTGACGCTCCCACTAACAATTTGGTGTGTGTGTTTGACATTTTTATTGATCAAAATTATCCAAGCACACTCTAGGTCATTTTACCCAAGAAAAAATGCTGACATTGTTATTATGGTACCGCGAGCAATAATTATGAGTATATTCTTAGTTCGTTCATCTTTAAAAAAAAAAAAAAAAAGTGTTCTAATAGTTCCAGTTTCAAAACCAAACACACAGGTGACAGTTTCAAGGGATTATGCAATAACCTTATCATTCCGCTTACTTCTGTGCTACTGGTCCATATTCTCTACAAATTGTTCTAATAGTTCCAGTTTCTGTTATAAAAAAAAACTCGTAACCCAATACCCGCTAACCTAGTAACCTGGTGATTCATGAGCAATCCAAACCCTTTGGGGTATGAGATGACTCGGTGACCTGGTAAACCGCTAACCTAGTGACGTCATGACCTACTGAGCCATCCACATCCTCACGCCATCCCCATCCTTGAGGGTCTAGAGGCCCCTGATTTTACTACTTACGTCATCGTTAGGAAAAAAGACAGGCAGGACGTCAGAGTAACGAAAGCCATGTGCGGCGCAGAATGTTGGAATAACCATAGGCTCAACATCTCTAGACTCAACATCTCTAACCAGCCGAGACGACGTCCACAAGGAAAGAGGTTCAACAAAAAACTGAACGTCACAAAGCTGGAACGACCCTCTGTGTATCAAAAGTTCTAAATTGACCTTGATGCACAGCTCGAAGGCCTAAATCTGGGCTCCAAAAGTGTGGATGAGGACTGGGCAGCCTTCCGAGACGTCGTCTACAACTCAGCGCGGGAGCAACTCGATATCAACCAGCTCAAACACCAGGACTGGCTTGATGAAAACGACGCCGACATCCAGATATTGTTGGAAGAAAAGCGAAATCTTCAGAGCACACAACACACACACACAATATATATATATACATATATATATAGTATATATATTATTATATTATAAGCGTGTGCGTGTGTGTGTACCTCTGTGTGTGTGTGCGTGTGAGAAGGAGAGAGAGAGGAGAGACAGCATAGACAGAGAGCAGAAGAATGTATAAATGGCCTATCCGTAATCGTGTCCCACTGATCCTCCTCTCTCTCTCTTTCTTCTTTGATGGAAAAGAAGTTGTTTCTTCGTTCAGTTACTTTTCACTTCGTCTTTAAAATTTGTTTTACTACTGCACTACGACAGAGTGTGCAAAAGTAATATCCACATCTGTTGTTCCTACACAGATCCTACGTTCCCACGACCCATTACTCGCCTGATTTTCTTGACCTTCACCTTGAATACCCTCCCTTAAAGAAAGCTGGATTTAGTAAAGGATTGTTACCTTTCAAAAGTTTTTAATGATTGACAATTTCATTTTTATGACAGACAATTTCATCTACAGTTTTAATCATTATTTATCCATGAATTATCTGTAAAATTTGTTGACAAAAATAATACTCAATTCTCAGTAACAGTTTTCGGTTCGCACACGTGTTATAATCCGATCCATAGAGCTCTCTTTTACGCAACTTCCGTCTGCTGTAAGAACATTAATACATGTGAACGAGGAGATCCTCGGGTTTGATTGCTGATTTTTTATGGTAGATGACACAATGGATGGTCAAAATAAATCCAAAAGTATATTTTCGCCGTACTCCTCTGCCGATCCATCAATGAATGTTCCAGGTATGTATACTGAATGGAAACTGAGTTTGTCAAACGATGAAACTTCGAGACGAAAGGCGTGTGACCTTGATTCTTACATAGTAGATACACCACTTGCTAGAATCGGAGAATATCAGAAACTGAAGTCCTGCACACATGTGCAGTAGATCACCTCATCCACTAGATTTTTTATTTTTTCGGGTGTTTTTTTTTTCTGCCACTGTTATCGGATAACATATTACTAGGCTCTTTCACTGGCTTCACTGCTTCAGTCAACGTTCGCTGACTCACAAGCGTGACAAGGCCTACAGGCGTTTTACCTACTCGGGCTACTGAGCACAATGTCTTTTTTTTTAGATTGTAATTAGGCCTGTTTATTTATTTATGTATTTACATTTGTGTGTATATAGCGTATTATCCAGGGCCTCTAGTGGTCAGGGGGGGGGGGGGGGGGCTGATGTCATTTCCATTTGGAAGGTCCTGGGATCACTCTGCTGAGACACCTTACTCCTTAGTTCTTTGTTTAGCAATGATAAACCGTGATTATAAAAACGTTACTGTTTCCTTCCTTCTTAGGATAAGAGAATGAAAGGGTTGTGTTTCTGCAGCTGGTGACGTGAAAGGATTGAGTTTCTGCATCTGTTATCGTGGTGGATAGGATGAGGGAGTGCAAGGATCAGCAAAGTGATTTGTGATTGCATGTCATGCTGAAGTTATTTTGTATTCAAAATATAAGGTTTTTCAATCGGTCTTACATAATCTGTCACACACACAACACACACACACACACACACACACACACACACACACACACACACATTTTATGTACATATATAGGCCTACAGCGTATGTATGTTGATAATGAAAATTACAATATTTGTCTGATTACTTTCATTAAAGAACCAGAAAAAAACTTGAAAATAGAATCAGAACGCTTATGTAATACAACCAGACAAGACAGGTGCAAATTTTCGGCCAACTGGCCTTTGTTAACTGTAACCGTAAGATCACAAATGAATAAACACCAAATACAAAACTTAGTTTTAGTCTTTTTCTCCTAATTTTTGTATTTGGTGTTTATTCGTTTGTGATCTTGTGTTTACACTTGACAAAAGGCCAGTTGGCCTAGAATTTGCACTTGTCTTGTCTGGTTGAATTAAGTATGCATTCTGATTCTATTTTCATGTTTTTTTCTGGTTCCTGTTTGCTTGAACGTGGGCAGTCACACTTGTTTTAGATTTCTAATTACTTCCATTGTGCTTTAGTTAGTTTGTTACTGTTAGTAAGTTTTTGTCACATTTTTTGGAAGCCCCACCTTTAATGACCACAAACGCTGGCAAGTTCTTTTACAATGTGATGATGATGACAAGTTTTCAGCAGTTTTTTTTTTCTTTTGTTAGAGGTTCTAAAGTGATCAGAGTGATACTGATAGACATAGTTGAACATCTCATGAAAACAAAATGGAAATGAGCTGGGCATATTTGCTGGTATGAATGATAATAGATCAGTGATCAAAAACACAGAATGGCAGATAATACTTTATTATAATAGAGAGTGCAAAATCATTTGGAAGACCAAAAAGTGTTCAGAGAGATGACATAAGCCAAGGCCATCACTGATTAGGTGGCAGCAAGGAGCAACATGGTCAAGGACAGCAAAAGACTGAGAAGGTTGGAGGAATCTGGCATAGGACTACTTTCTGCAGTGGAAGGACATAGCCCAGAAAGAAGGAAAGAAAGTCTTGTATAACATTGATTAAGAGAGTTTAGTGTAATTGATATAGTATTAGTAACGATCCCTCACCTTACCTCAAGTTCTATCAGATTTTTGGCCTCGCTGATTGGAAATTATGAAAAGTAAAGGTCTAGGAATGGGAGTCTTCACTTGTCCAGTGATAGCAATTTGGGATATCAGAAGAACCTTGGCATTGACTCTTTCCCATATTTGTCTTATTTGTATTTTGAGTTTTAAGACATTGGTAAGCGTACCAGATATTTTTGGTAAACATACCAAGTATTCTCAGTGTAAGATTCCATTCCATGAATTGTACAGTAACATTATATGTTTTGTTGGGGAATTTTGTCTTATGCAAGGCCATGTGACATTGGTCTTACCTGAGTTACCAATGTTCATTTTTTCACTTATTTGATCCTGAAGGCACAGGACCACAACAGCACTGCTCCAGCAGGCTTGGTTCTGGCTGTCATCTTCAGGTGGGCCCATGCCCATCCAACTGCCTTCAAGTTCATCTCATTATTTCTTGCATTTTCTCCATGCCTTCTTTGGTCTTCCCACTTTCTTTTCATTGGAGGTTTTCTTTCTCAAATGTTTAGTGATATCTTAGGTATAGACATAGAGGTTAAAAGTCAAGAACAGATTAATGATTCATTTCCAAAAGAGTATTGGCTGTTGTTGAGTGTTGTTAGTCTTGGTTTTGTTGTTGTTTTTTTCCATTTCTTCCTCAGACTCAGAAAGTACAAAAAAGTGATTCTGATCACTTTCGCTTTGTTTTACTTTTCAGTAACTGCTGGGAATGCAGGCGCTGTCATCTCACCATACCTCAACTTTGATCCTGCCTACATTAACCCAGTACGTAGAAGAATTTAAATAATGATATCTGTGTGCACATTTCAAATCTTTGCTTTGAATTGTTTCCTTTGCTGAAACCAATTTTTAACAGATATTTTGTATGTGCATGTACGCACATGGGAGAAAAAACTGAAAAGAAAGCATCAGTGAAGAAAGACATGTGTATCATGTATACACTTTTTTTAAATTTGTTTTCATGGTGTTCATTTTCTTTATATTTTGATGCTTTTACAATTTTAGCAGCTATGAATAAATAACAGTTGTCAGTTGTAGTTTCAAACTTGGTTACCTGTATGGTTTTCCTGTAATTTTCACACAAAATGTGGAAAAATTGTGTGGCTGAGTAAAGTACGATTTTCAGAATGGCAACCATGCCTTTGTTCGTTCCAATCTAATGTTTTCGTTTTCTGCTTTTCCACTCCATGTGTTTGTGTGTGTGTTTGTGTGTGCTCACATGTGTGTGTGCTCACGTGTGTGTGCTCATGTGTGTGTGTGTGTGTGTGTGTGTGTGTGTGTGTGTGTGGTGTGCCTTTTTTGCTGATTTTTTTTTCCAAACTCAGTAGATTGGTTCAGTTTCTGCACAAAAATCTCATAAATTTTAATAGAGTTTACATTATCTGCGAAAATACTAATTTTGATTCCAGAATACAGAAAATGGTTCCTTTGAATATATACTGAAAGCTTTCAGAAACATTAACCACATGTGCAAATTTCTATATTATTATTAGCCCTTGTTATAAAACTAGAACAGAAGAGAACAGTAGAGGCCAGGTCATCTTAGGAGTGATGCTAATTGCTATTGTTTTTCGTACAACTGTAATAACAGACATAATGATTGATAATAATATTTGCTTAAAGAGTTTCTTGGCAAATTCCAGGGTTCAGATTCTCAGTTTATATTTCCTGAGGGTGCCAGCAGACAGAGAGGCCGTTTTGAGCTATCGTTTTCACAGATTGGTGGATCAGTCTTTGCAGGTATGTTGAGCATAAAAATTGAACAGTTCACTCCCTCACCCTGTCTAGCTGCTACAAATGCTTAACCCTTCTACTTGTTCTTCTGTGTCTAGTTTCCTGCAGGAAGCTGATCAGTTAGGTGAAGGAGTGAAAGGGTGAAGTTGTTGCTTTTGGCTGATAATCAAAATGCATACAGCAAGTAGACAGCATCAGGGAGTCAAATGTGTTACAAGTAAAACAAAGAAAAAGTAAAACTAAGATGGTTAAAGTAAACAGTTTTAGACTGGTTTTGCAGTTCTTGTTAGTTACTTTATGTGTACATCTTTTGAATGTAGTTATTTAGAATATATATCGGCTATAAGTTGTTAAATTCTGAAAGCATTACCTTTCGGAAACTGTTGACATTGACTACAGACTCAGCAAGGTAACTTTTTTATTCGTAATTCATGCCATGGCTCTGTTGGGAATAAGTCTGTACATTTTGAAAATGTGCAGTAAAAATATTTTTCGAACTGCTTTTTTGTCATTCATTTTGTTGATTCTGCATTGTTTTGCTGGGATAATGCTTGATCGTTGGATGTGAAACTGTTTTTCTTTCCTACTGCAGACTTGCAAAGACTTTCAAGATGTATGTACTTTTGAACAGGTGCTGCAGTAGGTGGTTTGAATGGTCTCTACACAGGCTTGAGAGAAACAAGCGCTAATCAGTTGACAGGGGCTGTACGGAGGACACAGTAAGTATGTGTGCTGTTATCAGCATATCAGCTGTATGTCTGTTTCAGTCTTTGTTTTTAAAGTAGAAGAGTTTGGATCAGATTACATGACATTTCGGTCAGATTTACATGAAGCATGCCTCAATAGCCCTTATATATGTTATAAGATGAGAGGGTTGGGATTGAGGGATGGTTAGTCAGTCTGTGAAAACAGACTGTCAGTTTTTTGTTCTAGTTGCATTGGTTGCATTGCTGTATTATGTTGGGCCTGGGTCTCTCTCTCTGTCTGTCTGTCTGTCTGTTTCTCTCCCTCTCTGTGTCCCTCCTCTCTCTCTCTCTTCTCTCTCTCTCTCTCTCTCTCTCTCTCTCTCTCTCTCTCTCTCTCTCTCTCTCTCTCTCTCTCTCTCTCTCTCTCTCTCTTTTTCTCTTTCTGTCTCTGTCAGTTGTCACTCTCACACGCACACACACACACACACACACACACACACACACACACACACACACACACACACACACACACACACACACACACACACACACATATTTTGTTACCGATGAATACACATTTGGAAGTCAAGATTGTTAGCATTTTTGGTTTTTATAGTTTCTGTTTACATGCCCCCCTTTTTTTTTCCAATGTAAGCCATTCTTGAGCATATAACTCATGCATGTTTACAGTTACTCCCCTTAGTATACCTCCAACAGTTGCTCAGTGTATTTCCCATATTTTTATTTTTATTACATGTGAATGCTTCAGTTAAGTCTGTATTTCTAAGGGCCATTATCAGTCTCACAAAGGGTGTTTTTTGGTTGTTTTATTTTGTTTTTGCTGCCGTTTTCGGAAATGTATTTGTTGGACTTGAAAGTGTGTTAACTTATAGATATTCCTTTTTTGTTTGTTTGTTTTTGTTTTGTTAGTATTTTGTTCTTTTGTTAGCTCTTTCTCTTTCTATGTCTCTCACTGTCTCAGTGTTTCTCTCTGTCTTTTTGTTTTATTAGTTTCTCTCTCTTTCGCTCTCCCTACCCAGTCTGTACCTGCCTCTTGCCCCCCCCCCCCCCCCCCCCCCCCCCCACTCCATGCAGGTCTCAGTAGCTCAGTTGGTTGAGTATCAGATTCATAAATATAAATGCAAATGGTTGTTTGTTAGACTTAAAGGTGTGCTACTTTAAACTGGCCTGCATAAGGTCCCATCTTAATGTAATTGTTGTTCAGGTGGAGTCTGTAAGATTAGATAAGTTCTCTTTCCACCACTTTCATGTGATGGTTATCCCAATTGGCCTTATCACTTGGAATGGGTGCAGTGTAAAATTTAAATCAAATCGATCAGTCAGCTTCTCTCTCCTGTTGCTTTTTTGTTTGTTTGTTTGTTGTTTTTGTTGTTGTTCAGTTTGTTTGCAGAAGAGAGTGTCTGATGTGATAGTTCATACTTGTATTTCCAGGATGCTGAACTTCATCACAAAGCATGGAGCATCAAGTGCCCAGACTTTGGGAGTCGTTGGTATGTTTCCCATTTTGTTTGCACATGATAGAAAACAAAACTTTTGCCTGTGATGAGTAAGAGAACTGAGAAGAGTATTAGGCTGAGTAAGAAAGAATAGTTGCACTTCATATACATGTTCCACAGACACTAGGTCACTCAGATTTGCTCTTGTGCTGACTTATACTAGGTAGGTCCACCCCAAAAATTCAAAATTTTTGTTTGTTCACATAAAGAGAAAAACTTAATAGCATTTGAAAGACAACACAACACTGAATATCTCTGCCAAATTTTATCTTCCTATCAATGATAGTTCAAGAGTTATGAGCATTTAAAAATGCAAGAAAATGGCACAATTTAGCGATTTTAACGAAACACCATTTTTCTGGCTTGATAAATGGAGAATGAATACACAGACACAGCTGAAAATGATAAAACCAAAACTATATACTACTTACTGTAAGAATAATTTTTTCCAGGGGTAGGCAAGCCATAGTTTTTCATCCAGATCACTTCAAAAATGAGGAAAAACACATTTCTCGCAGGCGGAAAAAGATGACATGAGAGAGAAATAACACCAAATAGTAAACAAGCCATATCTCAACAACTACTGATGCTACAGACTAATTTCAAGTACCCTTTTGCTCAGAATAAAGAGTAGAACTTGAATTTCACATCCACAGGCTTCAAAAGAAGTTCTAAAGTAGTCAAAACTATCCTGAAACACAACCAGTTTTTACATATGGAAATCATGGCAAGTAATGTTCGCAAATGGCTCATACAGTACACCTAAGCCCCCCAAGCTTGAAATACACCACAGAAAAAACTAACAGTAGCTTGAAATACACCACAGAAAAAAACTAAGTGTTTTCTAGTGTATTTGGACCAGGAGAGCTGCAGCTTCTTCCAGTCATCGCTGGTCAGACACCACGTCCGGCCTACAGATTTCATATGGAAATCACTGAAAAAAATGTACCGTGAGCTCAGGTTATTTTCAATGTCACCAGACTCAGGCCACTTAAATACATTTGCAGAACCTCTCTGACTGAGGAAAGTCACTGCAGCTGTATTTCCGTCTTTGATGCTTAGCACTTGGCCAATGTAGTAGCAAGGCTCTCCTCGCTCATCACTGTAAAACGCAGCAACAGTCTGTCCAGGCCCATTGAACTTGAAGTCCATGCCATCCTGTTGCTCTTCCTCGTCTTCTTCGTCCTGATGCTCTTCCACAAGTGCTTCATCCTGTTCTTCTTCATCCTGATCTTGTCCTTCATCCTGATCTTGTCCTTCTTCCTCCTCTTCAGACTCGTATTGTTGTCTTGGTTGGCGATGTCGCTGGAGGGCCGCCATAAACTCTACATCCCCCTGGGACCTCACTTGCTCTCCTTGGCTCTGCTGTTGCTGTTGGCTGTGAGTTTGATAAACACTGCAGTGAGGGCAACTTCTTTTTCTTTGTCTTGAATGTCGAGAGATCTCCATTTAAAGGAGACTCAAGGAACTCTGCCAGAGCTGCCTCCCCACCAACTTTCCCAACATTCTTTCTCAATTGCTTTCCTAGCGAGTGTATCTTGTCCAGCCTTGTCTTTAAATCTCTAGGCACTTCCTCAAGAAGCGCGCCAAACCAGGTATTCAGTTTCTGCAGCCTGAGCTTCTGTTGGTTGCAGAACTTGTGCAGCTCCTCTGCAAGACCAACAGGACATTTGATTTTTCCATGCCTCTCCAAGTTGTCCCGAAGTAAGTCCGCTTTGCTGATCTGAAACTTCACACAGAAGCTGCCAGGATACATGGTTTCTCTGGAATCTTCCAAAAAATCAGGATGACTGCCATCATCCCGGAAGTCTTTCACCACTGTCTCTACCATCGACTGGACTTTCGAAAATTCGCTGGAAGGGAAGAGCGACCGCAGAATAGAAGAGATTTCATCCCAAGACTTGCCTGTCTTTTCCTTCAACACCAGCAGCTGCAGGAGAAACCTGTTGTTGAACTGGATCTCGGGCAATTTGGGTGGTCTACCCGGCCCTTTCTGGTCAAAACGAGCTAGCAACGCTGTCAGCTGGTCATCATCTGATAAAAACATCAAACTTGCGCTTAGAATCGAGAAGAAAACACGTTAAAGAAAGCGAAACTACACAATCTAGGAAACCGGAAGTGAAGAGTTGTCTTTCCATAACAACTTTCGCGATCTCATTGCCGAAGAATAAATCTCAAGATCATAATAAAAAAACAAACATCGAGCCAATATAAAAAATAATTGAGTCTTTGAAACACATTTCTTTCAATCCATTTCATCAACAGTACAAAATACGTTGAGATATTTCAGTATTTTCCAGCCAACTCAAGTCACTCAACACAAAGTTCGCTTTCTTAGAGCTACTCGTATGCAGGTGCCCTAGAAACATTCATTTCATTCATTTCCTCTCAAGAAACAAAGCGAAAAGTTTGCAAAGGCAGCGTAAACATATAAAATTATTTAAATATGATATTTACTTACCGACTAATTGGCGAATTCTCGAATCACAAGACGATAATCCAGGCGAAGAGCAGCGCTCGCTCAGGCTGCCTGACGCAGCCGCCATCATGCACTCGAGAGCGGCACTCGGCTTCGATTCACATTGTTCCAAACAAAAGCGCGGCAAAGTGCAGTCGTCTGCGATTTCAACAGTGCACTTATTAAAATCTTCAAAGTCTAAGCTTCAATTTGATATAAAAATTGAAGCATCTTGATAAACAGTTCCGAAGATATCGGCTCTCAGAAAAGTTCCTTGTTTTCAACTCGCGATATCAAATGGTTCTTACAAGGCTGTCTGCACAATAAATAGACCAATGGAATCGCTGGAAATTGAAGTCTCCAAGGACGCTAGTTCTAAAAATAGACACAGCAACACTGCGAAGCGATCGCCGTGTTTCTGACCACACTCGTTTTGAACGCGCTGACGCAGTGTTAGTCATGGCGGCTCGGGTCGGAGCAAAGACAACAGCACCCGCATTGTTTAACCATGAAGCGCTTCAAAGTTTTATATTTTATTGTAAAACAAACAACACAGTGTTGTAGAGCAGAAAACAAGCTTTATTTCAGTATATTTTTTAAACCATTTACTCAACATTTTAAGCAATATAAAGAGGATCAAAAATACACTCAAAATGCTCACAGCAAGCCGATGCTGACTGCTGCCACTGCAGAAGCGGACCTATCTACTTATACATAGTCATCATGTTTGCATTTCCAACTCTCCATTCATCTCTCTCTCTCTGTCTCTGTCTCTCTGTCTGTCTCTCTCTCTCTGTCTGTCTGTCTGTCTGTCTGTGTCTCTGTCTTTCTCTTTCTGTCTCTCTCTCTCTCTCTGTCTGTCTCTCTCTCTGTCTTCAGTCTCACTCTCTCTGTCTCTGTCTCTCTCTGTCTCAATCTCTCTGTCTGTTTCTGTCTCTTTCTCACTCTCAGTCTTTGTCAGTTTTCTCTCTCTCTCTCTCTCTCTCTCCTCTCTCTCTCTCTCTCTCTCTCTCTCTCTCTCTCTCTCTCTCTCTCTCCTCTCTCTCTCTCTCTCTCTCTCTCTTTTCACACACTTACACACACATCACATACACAGACATCTCTGTCCAGTGATGGTTGAAGTTAAAGCTTTAGTCTGGGGGAAAAAAGTTGCTGTCATTCGTTTACTATTATAAAGCTGAAACAGTAAAAGGAAGTTTTTATAACATTCTGCACTTGTTGATGTGCATATGTAGAAGTGCTTATGGTGCATGTGTAACATATTTGTGTGTATAGTCATACAGAGAGAAAGAAAGAATAAAGGAAATGCTATTTTGGTTTTGAGCTCAGTTGCATTGTGTGTTGTTGATTTTGTTGCAGACTTCTGTCTGTTATCCCTTTCTTCAGTTGTTAGCTGTGATTTTTTTCACCGTTGAGAGAAACTGTATGATAAACGCTTTCGATATGTGTATATGGGTATGGGTTTTTGTCATTGATATTTGAGTGTGGATTTTGTCATTGGAGCTGTCTTTTAAACTAAGTACTGTTTATTTGATAAAGCTGAGGAAACACTAGGTACAATATTCAATCAACATTGAAGGAATAGGAGTGTAGTATGTTAGTAGCACAAATAATTTGTTTTGTTTTCTGCTGTATCCAATCAGATTGTTAAGAATCTAATTCTCCGTATTTGTCTTTTCAGCACTGATGTACAGTGTTTTTGGTGTGGTGTTGTCGTACGGAAGGGGCGTAGATGATGAGTTGAACACAGTTGTTGCTGGCACTGCCACAGGCCTTCTCTACAAGTCTTCAGGTACTGATTACTGTTTTGTGGTAGTGTTACAGATATGTGCTGTTATTGCCGGTATGAATACATTGCTTATTTGTACTATTATACAGTTTTTAAGTCAGTCTTTGTTTTCTCTTAGGAGTGATAGCCTGATACAAGTATTTAGTGTATTTTTGGCTCTAGGGAAATGAGATATGCAGAAGCAATTTTAGGTAAGTTAGACCTGTTTTTATGTATGTTTTAGTATCTTAGTTATGTTTAAATTTTTAGTCAGATTTGTTTCTTTAATCCCCTGTGCGATAAACAGGACGAAGTGATCAATACCAGGGGCGTCTCCTTAGATTATATGTGCGAATGCATTGATATACTGAATTTTCTTTTCCTGTTGAAGTATTGTATATGTTTTGAAACGGTTATGGCCCTAATATGGCTCTACACAGTCGGCTGCGCTTTAAACAAAAATAACTCTAAGTCAGTCTTGAATAATATGCAACATTTTCTTTCTCTTATTATGTGTGAATGTTTTTGCGTTTGGTTCCATCAGGTTTGTACAGTGTCTGCTTAAGGCTTTCATCGTAGTTTTCCTTTATTCATACAGTTAACCTGGAGGTGTATGAAGACATTTCATTTTTTTAATCATATGATGTTGTCTTTTAACAAAATGTTGTTTGTGTGCTGAACAGCTGGATGGAAAAAATGTGTACGAGGTGGAGCCATTGGACTGACCCTTGCCACTGCCTATGTCCTCTTCACAAGTCGAGACCGACTGAAAAGTGTGCTGGACAACTAAACCATTTTTCACAGAAGACACTTTATGTAACAGCCATCATCTCAAAATCTTGTTTAACTGTTAGCCACACAGTATAGACGGACTTTAAACAGATTCTGTGATGGACTCTTAGATCACAGTACAGTGACATCTTAGGAAATGTCATTTTACTGAACATTCAGCTCTTTGTTTTTTGTATCTGAGTAAACTGTCCAAGACTGTGACTTACTAGCCAAAGATTCGGAAAATGCAAAACACGTAATTCTGTTTGAAAACAGTCTTGATATGTCTTGATATAGGTAGTAACATCTCTCTAACAGCGGTGTAAATGGTGTTTCAAATACTTTGTGGTAGACTGGCTGAACCAATAGTTTTAGTCATTATTAAAGTCTTTGGGTAGATCACCTCACCTCACTTCTCTCCTTCGCCTGGATCAGCAGTAAGAGGCACACTCAACGTCACAAGTCTTCTCCTGGTCACACGATTAAGGCATTGTGTAGATAGTAGATAGGCTTAGGGAAAAAACTGATTTGCATCAGCGATGAGATTAGACAGGGTGTACATTTATGGCCATGGTTAGTAGTGCTGCAGACATTGTTTGGAACAGTAGATAAGTATTATATTTAACATGTTTAAAAAAAAATTATAAATTTTGACAGATGTAAATAAGGATAAAACAAAAAATAAAATTGTGTGTGAGCATGAGTGTGCATGTTTTTGGTTTGCATGTGTGTATATGTGTGTGTGAGACAGATAGAGAGAGGCCGACGGAAAATTTTAATGTGCTTTCATACACATGTATGTAGGTATGGGAATGAGAGTGCAAGAATCCTTGTGTTATATCTGGCTTGCATACACATGTATGTGGATGTGTGAGTGTATGAATCCAGCCGTTTATATGTGCATGTGCGAGGAACTGTGGAAGTGCTTGTGCGTGAATGCTGGTGCGCACGCATATGAGTTTTATATCAGTCTTTGTTAGGCAAAAGTTTAAAAGCCTGATGGTAGACCAACATTTAAAAAGCCTGATGGTTATTTGAAGTGTATTGATGCGATGAATCTGAACTGGGGGAAATAAAAAAAGAAAAAAGACCATGAACAAAAATTGTCTTGATGTGTGCAGTCTGTGTATGGTGATTGTGTTGCAGGTGCTGTCATTGCTGCTAGGTGAATGTAATTAGAATTAGTGGGCAACCATATGTTTTACATTTATCAGCACTGAATGACGTTTATGAAACTTTTCACAAACATAAGAACAAGTAACAGATGTGTACCAGTTCTTGAAAATACGTAAAACTTCAAATGATAAACCATAAAACCTCAAATGACACACCATAGAGGTAAACCCACTGTGTACAAAAGAAGCCATCGTACGATGAAAGAAGTGAATCTTTTTGCAAGGTTGGGGGGGGGAAATTTTTTTCTCAAAACATGAACAATCTGGTAGACACAATGTTGATCTGCCTTACTGATGGTCTTAAGATCAGTTACAGCTAGTGTAAAAAAGCATGGAATGCTGTATGGAAAGCATGCAAGGCAGAAACTGATAGAGACGATGGGAAGCAAAGGGGGAAACAGACAGTGACAGAATAGAGGACATTTTCTAGCACAGTCGTCTCCCTTCCTGTGCTAGAAATTTCTATTCTGTCACTCTCTCCTGTACTGCTTTCTTTTCCAGCTTTTGTTGTTGTTGTTGTATTTCAACGAGATGTTGTGTACATTTTCAAATGGTTATATCCCGGAGATAGCTCTGTGCAGTCGGCAGGGTTTTAAAGAATCAGAAAAAATTAAGGCATCATTTCGTGTTCCAGTCTCGCTCTAATGCAGGGAAGACGAACGATATAACTAAGGCATCATTTCGTGTTTCAGTCTCGCTCAATGTAGGGGAGGCGAACGATATAACTACGGCGTCATTTCGTGTTCCAGTCTCGCTCAGTGTAGGGGAGACGAACGATATAAGTATTTCAAACCATATAGAAGTCTATACTGCAGTAATGTATTGACATAGTAACCCTCCCCCAACCCCCTCCAATTGTGTTTTTTATCTCTATAAAATACAATGAGCATTCTTTGACATGGGCTGTCTGCACTATACAAACGGAATTTGTACTGGTAGTAGTGGAAGCATCAGTAGCAGTACATACTAATGGTAAGGATTGATTTACAGTCAGCCAAAAAAAAAAGGATCTTGTAATAAAGACCAACAACAAAAATATCACCAAGAAAGAAACTAAGTCAAATCTGGTTGAGTACCTTACGTTTAACAATATATCAGAATCAGCAACAATCTACATTCATGAAATGAATTGGTAGCCAGAATAAAATTTACTTTTTCAACATATATGTATATGTGTGTGTGTGTGTTGAAAAAGTAGATTTTATTCTGGCTACCAATAGTGTGATCTGTTCGTTTTCCATCACAACACTACAGCTAGATATTTTGTTTTCTAGGAGGTATAATAGTCTCCGTGCACATGGAAAGGAGGATCATGAAAACTAAGTCAGAAGAAAACAATGTGAGATGAACTTTTATGCAATGATCCAGTTCTTCTCTTCTGAGACTTCTGAAAAAGAAAGAGGACTTATTCATTCTAGATATGTTTATTCAGTCCACAGAACGTAAAAGCAATATTGCATATTCAAAACACACAGGAGGAAACAAAAGCTTGTCTGTAAAATACTTTATTTCCACATGATTCTGAATGTATGTGAGTGTGTGTGTGTGTCTTTTGTCTGTCTGTGTCTGTGCATTTGTGTGTTTGTCGTTCTTATTTAACGTCTTTTCACTATAAGTGAATTAGACGGGGAGGGGGGGGGGAAATTATTAAAAAAAAAAAAAAAAAAAGTGTGTGTTTGTATGTATGTGTGTGTGTGTTTAGGAGAAGGAGAGAGACAGAGATGAAGACAACACAATGTGTGTATGTATGTATGTGTGTGTGTGTGTGTGTTTAGGAGAAGGAGAGAGACAGAGATGAAGACAACACAATATATATTCCTGCCTCTGCGTGTGCATGTGTATAGGGGGTTGTGTGTGTGTGTGTTAGAGAGAAAAGAACAAATGAAACCAACACGAATTCCTGTATTTGTGTCGCTATATTGAGTATCAAAGCACAAAGACACCAAGTGGATTGGAATTACGAAACAAAAACATACACATTTGAGAAAATGCTGCCATTTTCACAAACCTTTGACTAAAATAAACTGCAAAATGCATACAAAAGATTTTTGAATGAAGAGAAAACAAAACCAAAACAACACATGAAATGTACAAAGAAAA
>CM060305.1:126271394-126281394 GCA_030674185.1 Monoplex corrugatus
ATCTGTTTCATGGGGTCAGTGAACTCCTTGTCGGAGCAGGAGGCGAACTCATAGGCCACGATACGGTTGACGTGAGTCAGCATATGGAGCAGCTCCATCTTGGTACCGTAGTTCTCCAGCACGATGCACAGCGCCTGGATGAACCACGACCCTTCCTGGTTGTTACGCCAGGAGAAACAGCCTGCAAACAGTCATAAAATGACCAGTTACGTTTCATCATCATTATCATCCATCATCATCATCAATCATCATCATCATCATCATCATCATCATCATCATCATCATGTGCCCTGCCGCATGGCGTTGACGATCATGGCCCTCCACACGAATCTATCCCTTGTCGCTGCAAGTAATCTCACACCCTCTGTGTCTTCAGCCACCCTGCATGTCCGTCCAATATATTCTCTCTGGGTCTAGCTGGTGTTCTCTTTCCCTCCAGCTTTCCTATTGTGACCAGGTATTTTAATTCCATTTTCCTCATAAAATGGCCTGTAAATGTTGCTGTCTTCCTAATCTTCTTATGAATGATCTTCTTGTGTCTGCCTCCTTCACGACAGTCTGTTTTATTTGCCGTCCATGGAACTCTCAGCATTCTTCTTAAAAACCGCATTGCAGTTGCCTCAATTTTGTTCTGACTTTGCGTGTTGACTGTCCACGCTTCACATCCGTACAACAGAATTGGTTCTACTATAACATCCAAGAACTCTTTTCCTGATGTTAATTGATAGGCATTTGTTGGTAAGAACGCTTTTCATCTTCTTAAATGCTGTTTTTGCTTGGCCGATTCTGCTGGCTATTTATGATGTGCATCTGCCGTCTGGTGAGATGACCGTTCCCAGACATTTAAACTTATCAACCTGTCTCAAAGTTGTACCATTTGCTGTTATTTTGCATGAGGGGATTTCGTGTTGTTGTTATTGTTGTTGTTTTTTTAACTGACTCCAATTTTCTTGATATTTAGCTCCAGCCCTATATTTTTTGCTGTCTATTTCTATTATATTCACAAGGTTTTGTGGTCTTTTTGATTTTCTGCAATAAGCAGTTACGTTTCAGGGTGGTTTTTTTTTACTCCACGGGTGCGATATGCAAGTGGGTGGGACGTCAAACTTCCAATCAGAACACCCGGATTCGATCTTGCTTGGGTACCGCCCGTCTGGTGGGTAAAGGTGGATAATTTCAAATGTTTCGCATCAGTATGTGTGCAGAGCTTTTAGTGCCTAGACTATCTTTTCTGTAAGTCTTGGCAGTGTCTGGTGGCTTATGGAATCATGAAAACACCTAGCAAGCACCGAAAACACACTGTGCCGCAACATACTGCATGCGCATGCACAGTGTGGAATAAACAAAGCGCAAATACGCATCCGAGAAAAATCAGAACACTCACACACTTTAAAACACGCGCGCGTGCACACGCGCACACTCACTCCTCACACACACACACACACACACACACACACACACACACACACACACACACACACACACACACACACACACACACACACACACACACACCAAACACACACACACACACACACACACACACACACACACACACACACATCACACACACTACAATGCACACACACACAACACACACACACACACAACACACACACACACACACACAACACACACACACACACACCACACCACACACACACATACACGCATAACACAACACATACCTGGAACTGTAGAGTAAGCGAAGAGGAAATCAGCCTCCACAGGTATACGTCGCGTGTTGACACAGGCAGCCCCATCCAGGACGTCCTCCTCGGGAAGCAAGGACAACTGGGAGTCACTCACCTCACTCAGATGATCCGCTGGTTTGTGCTTCTGCACGCCTGAAATAAAACGCAGACAATGATAGTGTTATATATGTCAGTAGATATAGCCTTTACCCATCTACGGGCACTCATCATCATCAGCAGCAGCAGCAGTAGCAGCAGCAGCAGCAGCAGCAGCAGCAGCCCTCATGTCCCTGCCGCATAGCGTTGGTGACCATGCTCTTCCATACGAATCTATCCCCTGTCGCTGCAAGTACATCTCCCACCCTCTGTGTCTTCAGCCACCCTGCAAGTCCGTCCAATATTTTCTCCCTGGGTCTACATGGTGTTCTCTTTCCCTCCAGCTTTCCTGTATGGGCACTCATCATCATCATCAGGTGCCCTGCCGCATGGCGTTGGCGATCATGGACTTCCATCTGTCTCTATCACTCGTTGCCCTAGCATCTCCCCCACCCTCCTCGTCCCCCAGCCACTCTGCAAGTCCGTCCGGCATTTTCTCCCTGGGTCTACCTGGTGCTCTCTTTCCCTCCAGTTTCCCGTTGTGACCAGGTGCTCCAAATCCCCCTTCCTCATAAAATGGCCTATAAATGTTGCCTGTCTTTTCCTAATCTTCCTTATGAGTGATCTACTTGTGTCGGCCTCCATCAAGACTGTCTCGTTTGTTTTCTTTGCTGTCCATGGAACTCTCAATATTCTTCTTAGAGACCACATCTTAAGGCCCTGAAACACGTTTGGGGCACTAAACAAAGGCTGGACCAGAATTGAGGGAGTTAGAAAACCTGCGTTGCTGCTCTACATGTCATTGGCATAATATGCAGTAAGTACAGAAAGTTTATCCTGCTCTGTGTCTTATTTAAGGAATACGATCATGGACATTTGGAAACGAGTGGCTGATCTCTCACATACTCACAGAATCTCTCCGGACAGTGTTCCTGCAAAACTTCAAAGGCGTTGCAGACTATATCGACATCAGTGTACTTGGAAGAGTTGTGGCGTCCATCAATCCTTCTTATCTAATTGAGAGAATACGTGAACTGTTTGAATGGGGTTATTGACATCTCTCACTGGTTTTGCTCTGCTTTGTTGTTGTTCCTAGAAGTTCAGTCTGAAGCTGACTGAGCCCGTGGCACGCTCAGTTTTGGGTAGGAGCCGATTGGTGGTGAAAAAAGTCCTACGACTATTTTATTTATTTACATATTCATATATTTCATTTATATATTTATTACTTTTTTTTTTTTAATTTTATTATTATTATTATTATTATCTATTCATTCATTCATTATTCATTTATTTATTATTTTGAGACTGATGGGGATTCGAACCCGCAACCTTCAAATCAGTAGCCCTTTGTGCTAACCATTACACCACGGCGATAGGTGTTTACAGATGTCCTTGTTGCAGATCAAACTTGCCCAAATCTGCTGCGTTCTTTGTTCAGCCAGACACAACATCCAGCCAAGATAAAATCTGGGATAGTCAGGGATAAAGTCTGTAATACCTAAAGACCTAAACGTTTTCTATACGTAACAACAACAGATCCTTTTCGTTTGAGTACATCTAGAAATCTTGCTCTCCTTGTGTGTAATTGAATTTACTTAATTTACTTTGGTTGATGTGGAGAAAGAAAACAGGACTACGGTACCCGTGAGGTTTTGGATTAGAGTCCTGTGGAGTCGCTTGATTATTTTTTTTAACCCTTTGACTCCTGCTCTCTATCCACCAACTTGCAAAAGCGTAACCTTTGAATACTTACCCTAACCATCAGCTTCTCGTGGGAAGCTGGTGGATAGGGTGAAGAAATCAAAGGGTTACATTTTTGCTTTGCTAGCATGGTTGACAATGCAGGACGCTAGTGATTATGGTGCGGGAGTCAAAGGGTTAACTGGATGTCCCAAAATCCCTTCCTCACTGACCTCACCGATCGATCCTCACCCATAACAAAGAAAGAAAGGGAGAAAAGAGACGGGGGTACGAAAGACTAGTTACCTACAAGACTAAGAGGACAATTTATTGTACATCATTTCTTTTCTTATTGTCTGTCTTATTTTATTGTATATCGTATTTCAGGTCAGGTCGGATAGATGTATCCGCTACTGGTAACCTGGAACCCAGTACTACCTGTCACAGGGTCGAATTGCTGGCGACTAAACCAGCAACCCCATCAGTCCTCTCAGGAGGATGGTGAGGAGGGTGGTAGAAACCCTGGTGGAAATAAATTAGATCCATCAAAGGGCGCCAGCTCTGGAGAGCTACCCGCGGCCATCTAGCTAAGGGAGTAAACCCTGACAGTAAATCCGGTGTGGGGCCCCTAAGGCGGTTGGATGGCAAACTTTGTCACTTTCCGGCAGCTCCTGCGGACGCGTTGGCACCAAAACGTAACAGCCCTGCTGTTCCTTTGGATCTGTCAGCGAGGTGGAGAGGGGGGACAAGTTGCATGGGCAACAGCCTGTCTTCCATATTACACTGCCCAGGCTTACATCCGTCCATTCATCCACAAACACTCTGCACCTACGACCTGGAGAGGACACTCCAGCCTCGCTACTAACACTAGTGTCGGCACAACACGGGAAGCAACAGATACCGGTGATAAGTCATTGCTCAACTGGCGTAGAGCTGACGCCAGGGGTTGTTTTTGACGGTGGGAGAGACCTTCGTGTCTTACTGGACAGCTACCGCCCACCTAAGCTGGGCAGCCCCCAGCCAGTTAGGTGCTGTCCCGCCACGACCTGCCTTCTTCATTGGGTGCATGAAGATTAGGAGAAAATCTGACAAGCAGGTCGTTAATTACCGCACCAAACAAAAAGAAAAATTCAAATTCAAGAAACGGATCAGGAAAAGGATCAGCAGTGAAACTGGGCTGTTGGAATGTCCGAACAATGATGCCTGGCTCTCCCAAGATCTGCAAGACATCAGCGACGCCAGAAAAACCGCCGTCATAAACAGCGAACTAAAGAGGCTCAATGTGGACATTGCCACTCTGCAGGAAACACGGCTGGCTGACTCAGGAACACTAAAGGAAAGGGACTACACCTTCTTCTGGCAAGGAAAGAGTTCTGATGCCCCAAGAGAGCACGGAGTAGGCTTTGCAGTAAGGAACAGCCTGCTGAACATGATTGAACCAGGCAGCGGCGGTTCAGAACGACTCTTGACTCTCCGCCTCAACACCACCGAAGGCTATGTCACTCTCATCAGCGTTTATGCCCCAACTCTGTCCGCCTCTCCAGACACCAAGGATGAGTTCTACGAAAATCTTGCATCAACCATAAGGAACATCCCCAGGACAGAACAACTTGTTCTCCTGGGCGACTTCAACGCCAGAGTGGGTGCAGACAATGACTCATGGCCCTTCTGCCTCGGTTCCTTTGGAGTGGGGAAAATGAATGAGAATGGACAGCGACTGCTTGAGTTTTGCGCCTGCCATGAACTGTGCATCGCCAACTCCTTCTTCAAGACGAAGCCTCAGCACAAAGTCTCCTGGAGGCATCCCCGTTCAAAACATTGGCACCAACTGGATTTGATCCTAGTAAGACGTGCCGCTATCAAAAACGTTCTCCACACTCGCTCTTATCACAGCGCAGACTGCGACACAGACCACTCTCTGGTAAGTTGCAAGATCAGGCTACAACCAAAGAAGTTCCACTGCTCAAAGAAACAAGGGAACCTTCGCATTGACGTCAGCAAGATGTCTCAGCCAGATCTTGTAGAACAGTTCGCAGAGGCCTTTCAGAGAGAATACGATGCATTGCAGCCCAGAGACTCTGCCACTGAGAGACGGGAAACGCTACGAGACACCATACACCGCATTGCTATGGCCACCTTTGGGAAGAAAACTGTGAAGTCCCACGACTGGTTTGAGGCCAAATCATCAGAGATGACTCCCACTGTTGAGGCCATGCGTGCCGCACTCACCAAGTATAAGCGGTCACCTAGTGAGAAGAACCTGCAAATCCTCAGGGCTGCCAGAAGTAAGGTTCAGCTTAACGCTAGGCGATGCGCAAACGAGTACTGGACAGAGCTCAGCGAAGAGATACAGAGTGCTGCTGAAAGAGGCAACATCCGAGGAATGTATGATGGCATCAAGAAGGCACTGGGACCAACACAGAGCAAGATCGCCCCCCTCAAATCCTCCACTGGGGAAGTAATCAGCAATCCTAGCCAACAGATGGAAAGATGGGCGGAACACTACTCCGACCTCTACTCCACACAGAACATGGTGTACCCCTCAGCCCTCGATGCCATCAAGTGCATGCCGGTAATGGTAGAACTTGACGCAGAGCCCAACTGCGGACGAACTGAGCAAGGCCATTGATAGCCTGGCATCAGGGAAGGCACCTGGCAACGACGGAATTCCCCCAGACCTCATCAAGCACTGCAAGACTTCTCTTCTGCACCCTTTGCACGCAGTTCTCTGTCAGTGTTGGAATGAGGGAGCTGTACCACAGGACATGAGGGACGTCAAGATCGTCACCCTGTACAAAAACAAGGCGAAAGGAGCGACTGCAACAACTACAGAGGTATCTCGCTCCTCAGCATTGTTGGCAAAGTCTATGCTCAGGTCCTCCTAATCCGCCTGCAGAAACTGGCTGAACGCGTCTACCCGGAATCACAGTGTGGTTTTTTCGAGCAGAGAGATCCACGGTAGACATGGTCTTCTCCCTTCGCCAAATCCAGGAGAAGTGCAGAGAGCAGCGGATGCCCCTGTATGTGGCATTCATTGACCTCACCAAGGCCTTTGACCTAGTCAGCAGAGATGGCCTTTTCAGGGCTCTCCGAAAAATCGGCTGCCCCCCCAAACTGCACAGCTTAATTGAGTCCTTCCACTCAAACATGAAAGGGATGGTGCAGTTCAACGGAAACCTCTCCAAGCCCTTCGACGTATGCAGCGGTGTGAAACAAGGTTGCGTCCTGGCCCCAACCCTCTTTGGAATCTTCTTCGCTCTCCTCCTGAGGCATGCGTTCAGCACAGCGCAAGAAGGGATCCACCTGCGGACCAGATCAGATGGCAGGCTCTTCAACCTCGCCCGCCTCAGAGCAAGGACAAAGGTCCGTGAAGCCCTCATCAGAGACATGCTATTTGCCGACGATGCCGCAGTTGTGACCCATACTCAGCGGGACTTGCAGTCACTAATGGACCGCTTCTCCCAGGCTTGCAAAGATTTTGGTTTGACCATCAGTCTTAAGAAGACAAACGTCCTGGGCCAAGACACGCCATCTCCACCAGCCATCACCATTGATGACTAGAGCTTGAAGCCATCCATCAATTCATATATCTTGGGTCCACCATCACCGATAACCTCTTCCTTGACACAGAGGTCGACAAGAGGATCGGGAAGGCAGCCACAACACTAGCCCGCCTCACACAAAGGGTGTGGACAAATCCCAAGCTGACCACAAAGACAAAGATGGCTGTATACAACGCCTGTGTCCTCAGCACCTTGCTGAATGGCAGCGAGCATGGACCACGCATGCTCATCAGGAGAAAAGGCTCAATACCTTCCACCTGAGAAGCCTACGGCGCATACTTGGCATTTCCTGGCAAGACAAGGTGACCAACACCGAAGTCCTAATCTGCGCTGGCCTCCCAACCATGCATACCATGCTGAGACAGCGTCGGCTGCGCTGGTTGGGCCACGTTCGCCGCATGGAAGATGGTCGCATCCCAAAAGACATCCTTTATGGTGAGCTTGCCACAGGGCAGAGAAACATTGGCCACCCACAACTGAAATACAAAGACGTTTGCAAGCGTGACATGAAGGCGCTTGAGATCAACACTGAGTCCTGGGAGGACCTCGCAGACGACCGCAACAGCTGGAGAACTACTCTCAAGAAACAGCTGCGGGTTGGTGAGGACAAACTGTCAGCTGCTGCAGCAGAAAAGCGAGTTCGCAGAAAAGGGATGACAGCCAACAGACCAGCATCAGCATACACATGCGACCGCTGCGACAGAGACTGCCTCTCTCGCATTGGTTTGTACAGTCACAGGCGACGCTGCTTGGACCAAGCAGACAGCCCATCTAGACATTAGAACGGATGTACTTTGTCCATGGTCAGTCATGACCGAAGGAGGCCTAGTACTATATTTATTTTTGTTTGTTTGTTTGTTTTTTTGTTTGTTTGTTTGTTTGTTTGTTGTTTGTTTATTCGTTTGTTTGTTTGTTTGTTTGTTTGCGACGGCGGTACGACAGAATAGTCACCTATAAGACTAAGAGGACAACAACTTGTTGTACATCATTTCTTTTCTTTTTGTCTGTGCCATTTCATTGTACATCGTTTTTCTTTTAGTTTATTTGTTGGTTGGTTGGTTGGTTGGTTGGTTGGCTGTTGGTTGGTTGGTTGGTTGGCTGGTTGGTTGGTTGGTTGGTTGATTGGTGGTTGGTTGGTTGGTTGGTTGGCTGGTTGGCTGGTTGGTTGGTTGCTGGTTGGTTGGTTGGTTGGCTGGATGGTTGGTTGGCTGGTTGGTTGGTTGGTTGGCTGATGGTTGGTTGGCTGGTTGGTTGGTTGGTTGTTGCTGGTTGGTTGGTTGGTGCTGGTTGGTTGTTGGCTGGTGGTTGGTTGGCTGTTAGTTGTTGCTGGTTGGTTGTTGCTTGTTGTTTGTTTGTTGTTGTTTTTTTGTTGTTGTTTTTTTTGTCTATCCCAGCTTTTGCGCCAACTAAGTTGTGTTGATTCTATGCCACTCACTCCCGCTCCACACCACACGACATCACTAACCCCAAGTTCACTCTCTCGCAGTAACAGTGCCTGGAAGCCCACAGAAGCCAGAGATGACAAGTAACCATGGGACTGCCTACTAGAAGAGGCACTGCACTGCTGGTTGGTAACTTTGATACGTACATGTACATCGCTTTCTTATGTATGACCTACTTACCACTGATCACGCTTTTAAGATTGGTAATAGGATTGATTGTACATGTGTTAAATGTATTTTTGGCTCTATGGAAATGAGATATGCAGAATCAATTTTAGGTAATTTAGACCCATTTTTATATATGTTTTAGTGTCCTTAGTTATGTTTAAATTTGTATATTCAGGTATGTTTTTAAATCCTCTGTGTGATAATTTGGACGGAGTCGTCAACGCCTTACAAAACGTGCTCGAATGTACTGATATGTGTGCTTAATTTTCTTTTCTTTTTTTTTTTCTCTCCTGTTTAAGTTTTGGGTATGTTTTGAAAAGTTATAGCCCTGATAAGCTCTACGCAGTCGATTGGGCTTTAAATTTAAAAACAAAATAATAATAACATTTACGCTTATTGTTCTTTTGCTTAATTAATACACGTTAATGCCGGTGTATGGGGAAAACGGGAGACAAAAGGGGAGACAAACAGGATTGACGATATTTGTTTTACTTCTCGATATTTCTAACCTTATAATTTCATATCCCCACATTAAAGCGAAGATGAGACGTTTAACAAAAACAGTCGCTTAGCATGTAAGTAAGAATTTTCTTTCGTCTGATGTTTCATGTTCTCACCTGAACAAAGAAAAGTTTGGGTTTACCGACCAAGGAAGGACATCTCTCCCCCTTGAAGGGCAGGGTAAGCACCTCCAGAGACACTCTGCCGTCTGTGGCATACACGTAGCCGTCCACGCCGTGCGACAGGATGGCACAGCCAAAACAGTCGGCGTCTGAGTGATCCTGCGCCGCTGCTGTGCACATAATCACAGAAGAATTGTTAGGATTTGGACGGACCATTTGAGAATGTTAGACAGATAAACAGACAGACAGATAGACAGAAAGGTAGATCGAAAAGATTGACAGATTGATAGATCGTTAGATAGATGGGAAAAAAAGGGTAGATAGACTGACAGATAGACAGATAAAACAAGAAAGGGAGAGAGAAACAAACAGACAGACAAACAAAGATAGATAGATAGATAGATAGATAGATAGATTAGATAGATAGATAGATAGATAGATAGATAAAGATAGATAGATAGATAGATGATAGATAGATAAAAAACAAAATACGTAGATACATAGATACATAGGCAGATAGATAGTCACACATACATAGATAATTAAACAGATGTAGACAGTTACGCGTACATAGATGATCAACCAATCAATCAATCGATTAATCGATCGATTGATCAATGATCAGTCAATCGATTGATCGATCAGCCAAGACAAAGCTCTTCTTTTTCGGTCATCTATAGAGATAATTTTATTTTTCTCTCTCCAGTGAATTCTCAAAATCTGACCACCCCTTA
>CM060305.1:126303894-126306394 GCA_030674185.1 Monoplex corrugatus
TCTTCTTCTTCTCTTCTTTCTTCTTCTCTTCTCTCTCTCTTCTCTTCCTTCTTTTCTTTGTTGTTCTGTTTTCGTCTTCTGCCTGTCTGTCTTTCTTCTCATCTCTCTCTTTCTCTCTCATCTCTCTCTCCTTTCCTTTCACCTCTTAATTCCCTTTTTCGTTTTTTTCTTCTTCTTTTTTTTTTCTATTGTTCCTTATTCCCCCCTCCTGTCATCATCCAATGACAACTCTCTCTTTTCCTTCTTACTTCTCTTCTCTTCCCTCTTCTTCCTTGTTCTTCTTCTTCTTTTCTCTCTTTTCTCTCTCGTTCCGCCCTCTCAAAATAATTCTTGTTTTATTTTTTCTTCTTTTCTTTCTTTCTTTCTTGTTTTCTTTCTTCTTTCTTCTTGTCATTCTTTTCTTTCTTCTTTTTCTTTCTTCTTTTCTTTTCTTTCTTCTTCTTCTTCTTCTTCTTCTTCTTCTTCTTCAATTCTTTCTTCTTCTTCTTCTTCTTCTTCTTCTTCTTCTTTCTTCTTCTTCTTCTTCTTCTTCTCTTCTTCTCTTCTTCTTCTTTCTTCTTCTTCTTCTTCTCTTCTTTCTTCTTCTTCTTCTTCTTCTTCTTCTTCTTCTTCTTCTTCTTCTTCTTCTTCTTCTTCTTCTTCTTCTTCTTCTTCTTCTTCTTCTTCTTCTTCTTCTTCTTCTCTTCTTCTTCTTCTTTTCTCTCTTCTTCTTCTCTCTTCTTCTTCTTCTTCTTCTTCTTCTTCTTCTTCTCTTCTTCTTCTTCTTTCTTCTTCTTCTTTCTCTTCTCTTCTTCTTCTTCTTCTTCTTCTCTTCTTCTTCTTCTTCTTCTTCTTCTTTCTTCTTCTTCTTCTTCTTTCTTCTTCTTCAAATTCTTCTTCTTCTTCTTCTTCAAATTCTTCTTCTTTTCTTCTTCTTCTTCTTCTTCTTCTTCTTCTTCTTCTTCTTCTTCTTCTTCTTCTTTCTTCTTCTTCTTCTTCTTCAATTCTTCTTCTTTCTTCTTCTTCTTCTTCTTCTTCTTCTCTTCTTCTTCTTCTTCAATTCTTCTTCTTCTTCTTCTTCTTCTTCTTCTTCTTCTTCTTCTTCTTCTTCTTCTTCTTCTTCTTCTTCTTCTCTTCTTCTTCTTCTTCTTCAAATTCTTCTTCTTCTTCTTCTTCTTCTTCTCTCTTCTTCTTCTTCTTCTTCTTCTTCTTCTTCTTCTTCTTCTTCTTCTTCTTCTTCTTCAATTCTTCAAATTCTTCTTCTTCTTCTTCTTCTTCTTCTTCTTCTTCTTCTTCTTCCTCTTCTTCTTTCTTCTTCTTCTTCTTCTCTCTTTCTCTCTTTCTCTCTCACCACTGGGACAAGGTGTGGATGAAAAGTGAGCACCGCCTGTCTTAGGTTATCTATTATCCTTGTAAATAAACACACACTTCTCATCATCACACACACACACACACACACACACACACACACACACACACACACACACACATACACACACACACACATACACACACACACAGTGTCTCTGCATCTCTGTCTATCTGTCTGTCTGTCTGTTTGTCTGTTTGTCTGTCTGTGTGTCTGTGTGTCTGTCTGTCCCTCTCTCTCTCTCTGTCTGTCTGCGAGTGTGTGTGTGTGTGTGTGTGTGTGTGTGTGTGTGTGTGATGAGAGAGTGTGTGTCTGTGTGTGTCTGTGTGTGTGTGAGAGAGAGAGAGTGTGTGTATGTGTGTGTGTATGTGTGTGTATATATATGTGTGTGTGTGTGTGTGTGCGCGCACGCGCGCGTGCACGCGCGAGGGTGCGTGCGTCTCCTCTGTCTGTGTCCGTCTCTGTCTGTTTCCCTTTGAAGTGTTCTGGTTGAAACCAATAAAGAAACAATATAGCGGCATCACACGCACGAATTGATTATGGTGAAAACTGTTTACGCAACACTGCCTTCCACGCTTGGCGTGATCATCAATATTACAATATAAATCTTTTCAACCTCTTGCCGCACGATAGACAAGTGGGTAAACGTCCAGCTTCTAATCGTAAGGTCCTGGGTTCAGTTCTCATAGCCACCTCTCCGACTAGTTGGTAAAGGGTGAAGAATTTTTCGATCTCCCAGATTAACATGTATGCAGTCTTGACAGTGCCTAAACTCCCATTCGCGTGTATACACATGCAGAATCACAGACATGCCAAGTTGAATGTCCTGTAAGTCATGTCAGTGCTTGGTTTATGGAAATATGAAGAAAAAAATCCAGTTTGCACGCAGTGGAAATTTTGAAAAAAAAGGCTTCTACTTAACTTCTATCGTTGAAATATAAAGTATTATTATCATTATCATCATCATCATTTTTGTCGTCGCCATCATTATCACCATCTCTGTCAGTCTGGCTGTCTGGCTGGCTGGCTGGCTGTCTGTCTGTCTGTCTGTCTGTCTGTCCCTATCTGTCTCTTTCTGTATCTGTCTCTGTTTATATCTCTATCTGTCTCTGTCTCTGTTTGTCTGTCTCTCTCCCCTCTCTCTCTGTCTCA
>CM060305.1:126321394-126323894 GCA_030674185.1 Monoplex corrugatus
CCTATGGACAATACAGACACTGTCAGGAGATGGGGCTGGCTGGAATTTGAAAAAAAAAATTCTTGAGAATATAAGATGACATTTTGGCTTATTCTATGATAGGAAATTAGTTCTTTCTCTCCCAGCATTGGCACTGGTCCCAGTTTATTTGATGTAATCAGAGCCGGAGTGAAGGCCTGGCAAGGCAGATGAGGAGAAGTGAGGCTGGGGGCTGGGGCTGGGGGCTGGGGGCTGGGGGCTAGGGACTGGGGGGGAAGTTGGAATTTGATACCACAAGAGATATCTTTTCTTGAACTTTTCTAAGTAGCGTTTTGCGTATTGTATGAAATCGTTCTTTTATTTTGAAACCACAAGAAAGTTTTTTTTATCCCTTTAAAACGACATTTGTGCACTCGAGAGAACGAAATTGTTTTCTGTCTTTCGTTTTTTGTTGTTGTTTTTTTGTTTGTTTGTTTTTTTCCTTTCTTTCTTTTTCGGTGTGCCTTTTATAAAAACACGATACTGTTTCATATTGATAGGAGAACGTTGTCAGTCAGTCCGTCAGTCTGTCTGTCTGTCTGTCAGCCTGCCTGCCTGTCTGCCTGCCTGCCTGCCTACCTGCCTGCCTGTCTGCCTGCCTGCCTGTCTGCCTGTCTGCCTGCCTACCTGCCTGCCTGCCTGCCTGCCTACCTGCCTGCCTGTCTGCCTGCCTGCCTGCCTACCTGCCTGCCTGCCTGTCATCCTGTCTGTCTGTCTCTCTCTCTGTCTGTCTGTCTGTCTGACTGACTGTCTTGCTGTGTGTATCTGTCTTGCTTTGTGTGTATATGTCTGTCTGTTTATCTGTTCGTCTGTCTGTCTGTGTGTGAATAAGAAAATGTGTTCACAAGATTTTTTTGAGCTGTTTCTGAATAGTTCTTTACTAAATTTGAGTCGTAGGTGAAGACCGTTAAGGAAAGCAAACGCATAAGTGTAGAAGTCATGGCTACAAATTCAACTTCACGCGGACCAAAGACAGTGCCTTAAATGTGGCATCTTTGAGATGGAAGGTGTGTGAACAGCACTTTCTCAGTTTGTTTTTCACTGTTATGACAGCGTATTATTGTTCTCAATCCCCATCCAGTTTTTTTTTCAATTGAAGCTTCTTCGAGGTCGCAGTGTCTTTGAGATGTACACTAATCTAGATTATTTTTTAACATTAACTATTTCGTATTAAAAGGGAGATTATTGGAATGGCTTGACCATCTTGTTTGTCTACTTTTGCCATGTGAGAAACGTTCGGCAATGCACAATTATGTTTAGTGTGAGAGATGTACGCTAATCTAGATTTATCTTTAACATTAACGATTTCGTATTAAAAGGGAGATTATTGGAATGGCTTGACCATATTGCTTGTCTATTTTTGCCATCTGAGAAACGTTTGGCAATGGGCAATTATATTTAGCGCACACACACACACACAAAAAATTCCCGATAGCAGATATAGGGCAGTAGGTTGTGCTACTTGTATGTCCACGGCCCACGCTTGCTCCGAGCTGTGGCTTTACATGTAGCGTTGTGTAAACTCTGACAGGCGTCCCCAGATGCAAAGACAATAGTCTACAAACTTGTAAAATAAAAATTGTTCAGGATGTACTTAAAACTATGTGCGGAATGAAAAAAAAAACATATGTTGCCGGCCGTGATGCGTATGTCATATCATCCATTTCATGCAGAATGGTTTCACTGCAATTTTTCTTTATCAAAGTGACTGCCAATGTTCACGCGAACAGAAACCAGAAGAAAACACACACACACACACACACGCACACACACACACACACACAAACACACACACACACACACACACACGCACACACACACACACACATACACACACACACACACACACACACACACACACACACACACACACACACACACACACACACACACACACACACACAAAGAGAATTAGAATGCGTATTTGATGTAACGAAACGAGACAGGTGTAAATTATCGGCCAATTGGCCTTTGTCAAAAGCATTCAAAAGACAATAAAGAATAAATGTACAACAATAAGCAGAAAAGAATGGTAGAGAACTTTGTTTTGATTATTTTTTGTTTTGCTTTGTTTGTTTTATTTTGTTTTGCTTTGCTTTTGTTTTAGTTTTTTTTTGTTTTTTAGTTTTTGTTTGTTTGGTTGGTTGTTGTTTGTTTTTGTTTTCTTGATTTTTTTCTGGTTCTTATAAGCTTTTTCTTTGCTGAAACTGCGTAACTGTATAACATAGTTGGTGTACATATACGTGTGACCTAGATTATTTGTTTGAGTACACATTTCAAATGTGGGTTATTGTGCACCGGCGTGGTAGAAATCGGATAATAATGAGACTTCAGTTTGTCATCATCATCATCATCATCAGGTGCCCTGCCGCATGGCGTTGGCGACCATGGATTTCCATCCATCTCTATTTCTCGTTGCCCCTAGCATCTCCCCCACCCTCCTCATCCCCAGCCACTCTGCAAGTCCGTCCAGCAGCCTCTC
>CM060305.1:126333894-126336394 GCA_030674185.1 Monoplex corrugatus
GCAGTTAACACATGTACCCCAATTATCAGTCCTAATAGGAAGTATGTAAGGTTCTATAGAACACATACAGGTAGTGGATGGACCACCAAGGCAGAAGATGATAGCAATAAAGCAAAGGAGCAAGATAGAAATAAAAAGAGTGACAGAAAAGAGGAAATATTTAGCAAAGAATTTCCAGAAGGTGGGGTATTGTTTCTAATGAAAGAGTTCTTTGTATCCTTAAGAGAGACCACATTCGATTACCGATATGTTCTATAAATAACTCGTAATTCTAGCAATCTCCAAAACGGTTGCCTCTTTGGTAGAAACTACAATACAATGATATTTATCACGTCAAAATAATGATAACAATAATGATAATGATAAATCATGATATACAGAATCGTTCTTCACCACCCATATGCGGCTGTTCATTCTGCACAAAGTTAATATAAAAATCTAATATTTGAAAACATTGACAATAATAATAATAATGATAATAATAACAACAGTGATAATATATGCATATATATATATATATATATATATAGAGAAGAGAGAGAGAGATAATATATATATACATACACACGCATACACACACACTCTTACATTCACACATACACAACACATACACAAACAAACAAAACAACACACAAACTCACACACACACCATCAAACACCACACACACACACACACACACAACACACCACACCACATACACACACCACACATCACACACACACCACACACACACACACACACACACACACACACACACACACACACACACACACACACACGACCACACACCAACACCGTCAAACCACCACCACCACAACAAGAACAAGAACAACGTGAAACAACCTAAGCTTCAACCTAACAAATTTAAAGAACATAATCACAATTCTACTTTTTTTTTAAAGTTTGGTTAATTACATGAAAAGTGTACCAGAAATAAGTATGTTTCTAATAGGGTTTTAAAAACGGGAAGAAAAAAAGGGGCATTACAGACTGTTGAAAGAATAGAGTTCCAAACGACTTCAGTTTGGTAGCTAAATACTCTCGAGCCATAGGTTTTGGTGTTTACTTTAGGCACTATGAGGAACAGTTTAGAGCTGAACCACAGACAAGGTCAAGACTGACAGGCGGTAAGAAGAGATTTCAGGTATGATGGAACCATAACGTGAAAGAAACGGAAAGCAAACGTGACAATTTTACACTGAAGCGAAATTTAACAGGGATCCAGTGGAGTTTGTGAAGCAGGAAGTAATTTGGTCATACTTTGATTTTTTTTATTAAATGAGCCTGGCAACATTTTCTTACCCACTGGACGAAGCGGCAGGGAAGTTTTAGTCCCGTTTTTATTATCCATTGTTTGGTGTCTGTGATCTGTCTGTGACCGTGCGTTCGCGCTTGACAAAGGCTAGTTGGCCGAAAATTTGCGCTTGTTTTGTTTTGTCTCGTTGGATACGCGCTTACATTGGTTTTCTTGTTCTTCTGGTTTGTGTTTGCTTGGGCGCGGGCAGTCAAACTTGTTTTGGAATCTGGCAACATTATTTTGACCTGATAACTCACTAGTAGGAAGTTCAGTCGAGACAGAGCTGCAAAATATCCAAAACAAGTGTGACTGCCCGTTTCAAGCAAACAGAACCAGAGGAAAAAAAACACGAAACAGGAATCAGAACGCGTATTCAATACAACCAGACAAGACAGGCGCAAATGTTTGGCCAACTGGCCTTTGTCAAGTGTAGACGTAAAATCACAAACGAACAAACACCGAATACAAAAATTAGGAGAAATAGACTGAAACTTCCTTCCCTGCTACTTCGTCCAGTGGGAGAAAAGGACTAAAATGACATCATAATGTGTTTGTGAGTAAATATGATGCCAGAGGGGAAGTGAGATGAATTCTGTACTTTGAAAAGTGCTCATGCCATATTCATATTGTTTTATCCTGAAAAAGGTCCAGGGCTAAAACAAAAATTATGATGCACTAGATAAGAGTAGTTTTTGGAATGTAAAGCGTCTTCCTACTAAATAATGCCTAAGAGAAAATATAAGCACATGATAGAATGAATGGAAAAATATATCATGAAGAGGTATAGCTGATGTAAATGGATCCTGCTTAGTGCAACGAATGTGGTCTGACCTTGGAATAGCAAGAAAAACATCTTAAACCAACAGCCAAGGCGCTGAAGGGAGAACCGGAGTCCCCGGAGAAAAAAAAAACTTAGTCAGAAGCGGCTGAGCCTATCTTGTGAAACGAGAATTAAAACAGACTTTAAGAAAAGGGCATATGTGCAAGCCGCAAAGAGCTGCAAAAGTCAAGACGATTTAGGACGAGAGTAGAAAGAAGCTGGAAAGTGTCAGACAATGTAAGAAAAAAATCTAACAAAAGCTATCAAAGTTGGCAGTCTTGCAGACCAGAAAACTACGTTTATACAAGAAAAAGTCGGAGTGACACAGCTCCCAACATCTTTGACACACAATATTTCAGCAATATAATGATATAAGAATAAT
>CM060305.1:126343894-126361394 GCA_030674185.1 Monoplex corrugatus
CGCGTGTGTTGGAGGATTCTCTCCCTGGCCCACCCACTGCAAATGCCCAAGACCGATGGGAACACCTCAGAGATGCTGTCTACAATGCCGCCATGTCTACATTTGGCAAAAAGACCAGCAAGTCAGCTGATTGGTTCGAAGCCCACTCAGAAGAAATGACACCAGTCATCGAGGCCAAGAGAAACGCCTTGACAGCATACAAAACCAATCCCAGTGAGCAGAACCTCCAGGTTCTCCGTGCTGCTCGCAGCAAAGTCCAGCAGTGTGCCAGACAATGCGCAATGGCTATTGGCTTCAGCTTTGCTCCCAGATTCAGACTGCGACTGACACAGGCAACATCAAGGCGATGTATGAAGGCATCAAGCAGGCATTGGGCCCAACGCAAAAGAAAACTGCCCCTTTGAAATCAGCTACAGGGGAGGTGATTCAAGACAGAGAACAACAGATGGAGCGCTGGGTAGAACACTACACTGAGCTATATGCAAGGGAAACTGTAGTCTCAGAAGACGCCCTGAATGCCATAGAGTGCCTACCAGAGCTGGAAGAGCTTGACAGAGAACCAACCATAGATGAGCTCAGCGAAGCCCTGGACTCTCTTGCCTCTGGCAAGGCACCAGGGAAAGACGGTATTCCCGCAGAAGTACTGAAGTGCTGCAAAGAGACACTCATCACCGAGTTGCATGAAATCCTCTGCCTCTGTTGGAGTGAAGGCGAAGTACCACAAGACATGAGGGATGCTAACGTCGTCACACTGTACAAAAACAAAGGTGACAGAAGCGATTGCAATAATTATCGCGGCATATCCCTCCTCAGTATCGTTGGGAAAGTCTTTGCACGAGTAGTACTGAAGAGGCTCCAGGTACTCGCAGAGCAAGTCTACCCTGAATCGCAGTGCGGGTTCCGTGCCAACAGATCCACTATAGACATGATCTTCTCCCTCAAACAACTTCAGGAGAAATGCAGGGAGCAAAGGCAGCCACTCTTCGTTGCCTTCATAGACCTCACAAAGGCCTTCGATCTGGTCAGTAGGGATGGCCTCTTCAAAATCCTTCCCAAGATTGGATGTCCACCCAAACTTCTCAGCATCATCAGATCCTTCTACGAAGATATGGAAGGCACCGTCGTCTTTGACGGCTCAACATCAGCTGCCTTCAACATACGGAGCGGAGTGAAACAGGGTTGCGTCCTGGCTCCCACCCTGTTTGGAATCTTCTTTGCTGTGATGCTGAAACACGCATTCGGTCCTGCAGCTGAAGGCATATACCTCCGAACCAGGACAGACCGTAAGCTCTTCAACCTCTCCAGACTAAGAGCCAAGACTAAAGTCCAGCTGAGGTGCCTGCGTGACTTCATCTTTGCAGACGACGCAGCAGTAACCGCCCACTCAGCTGAGGACCTACAGCAGCTCATGACTCGCTTCAGCGATGCCTGCCAAAACTTCGGGCTTACCATAAGCTTGAAGAAAACACAGGTCATGGGACAGGATGCTGACTCTCCCCCAGCCATCAGCATCAATGACCATGAACTGGATGTCGTCCATGACTTTGTTTATCTGGGCTCAACAATCTCAGACACCCTCTCACTTGACACAGAGCTCAACAGGCGCATCGGCAAGGCAGCTACCACCATGGCCAGACTTACAAAGAAAGCATGGAACAACAGGAAGCTGACTGAGCACACAAAAATCCAGATCTACAGAGCCTGCGTCGTGAGCACCCTCCTGTATGGCAGCGAGTCCTGGACTTTGCGTGCCCGACAAGAGCAAAAGCTCAATGCTTTTCACATGCGCAGTCTCCGACGCATTCTAAACATCACCTGGCAGGACAAGGTCCCAAACAACACTGTCCTGGAAAGAGCTGGATGCACCAGCATGTACACGCTGCTGAAACAGAGACGCATGCGCTGGCTTGGCCATGCCATTCGCATGGACGACGGACGGATCCCCAAAGACCTCCTCTACGGAGAACTGGTGCAGGGAAAACGTCCCACAGGCAGACCACAGCTGCGATTCAAAGACGTGTGCAAGAGGGACCTAAAAGCCTTGAATATCGACAAGGACAACTGGGAAGCAACAGCCCTCGAACGGTCAGCCTGGAGACAGACTGTGCAGAAAGGTCTCTCCAAGTTCGAAGAGACACTCGCTCAGCGGCACGAGGAAAAGAGAACGAGAAGAAAGGCTGCAGCCCAGGCAGACAGACCAGCGTCAGACTTCATCTGTGCCCTCTGCCACAGGGACTGTCATTCCCGCGTCGGACTGGCCAGCCACACCCGACGCTGCACCAGAATAAACACCCAGAGCGCAACTCCACAGTCTTCCGAGACTGAAGGACGCCTATATGTATATATATGATATGTATGTATGGTAAGGTATGGTATGGTATGGTATGGTATGGTATGGTATGGTATGGTATGGTATGGTATGGTAGTATGGTATGGTATGGTATGGTATAGTATGGTATGGTATATTGCATGGCATTGCTTTGCTTTGTATTGCATTGTATTGTATTGTGTTTTCTTGTTATGCTGTATTGTAACATATGGTATTGTATGGTATTGTATGGTATTGTATTGTATTGTATTTATTGTACTGTATTGTATTGATAGCCTCAATCAGTTTTCTTCTGCTGCTTTGCATTGCATTGCTTTGCATAGTATGGTATGGTATGGTATGGTATGGTATGGTATGGTTTGGTATGGTATGGTATGGTATGGTATGGTATGGTATGGTATGGTATGGTATGGTATGGTATGGTATGGTATGGTATGGTATGGTATGGTATGGTATGGTATGGTATGGTATGGTTTCGTTTCGTTTCGGTTCGGTTCGGTTCGGTTCGTTTCGTTTCGTTTCGTTTCGTTTCGTTTCTTTTCGTTTCGTTTCGTTTCGTTTCGTTTCGTTTCGTTTTCGTATTGCATTGTATTGTATTGTATTGTATTGTATTGCATTGTATTGTATTGTATTGTATTGTATTGCATTGCATTGCATTGCATCGCATTGTATCGTATCGTATCGTATCGTGTCATATCGTATCGTATCGTATTGTATCGTATCGTATTGTATCGTATTGTATTGTATTGTATTGTATTGTATTGTATTGTATTGTATTGTATTGTATTGTATTGTACCCACGACCTCAACTTCAATTTCTTTTGCTGCCTTGAAGTCTGAGGCACGACGGCAAGTAGCAGTAAAAGGAATGAATGCAATTTGGTAATGAACTCTTTCCAACTGGCCGGATTTCCTAGACCATTGTTCTGTGTCTCATTCTTAAAAAAGAAAGGAGACCGTTTCGGACCGACTTAAGCACAGTACTGTTAACTCCTTCTCTGCCTGTCTGTCTGTCTGTCTGTCTGTCTGTCTGTCTGTCTTTCTCCTCTCTGTCTCTCTCTCTCTTCTCTCTGTCTTTCTCTGTCTCTCTCTGTCTCTGTCTCTGTCTCTCTCTCTCTCTCTCTTTCTGTCTCTCTCTCTCTCTGTCTCTCTGTGTCTTTCTCTGTCTCTCTCTCTCTGTCTCTCTCTGTCTCTCTCTCTCTCATCTCTCTGTCTCTGTCTCTGTCTCTGTCTCTTGTCTCTGTCTCTCTGTCTCTGTCTCTCTGTCTCTGTGTCTGTCTCTCGCTCTCTGTCTGTATCTCTCCTCTCTCTCTCTCCGTCTCTCTCTCTCTCTCCCTCTCTCTCTCTCTCGCTCTATTTTATTTCATCTATTCTCGACATTTAAGTGAACACAGTGAAAACAGAATGGAAATGTCAGAAGTTCATGTAAAAATGCTGTTCACACATTTTCTTCAAAAATCATTCTGATTTCAGGCTTTCTTTGGTTTTTGTCTATCTGGTTGGTTGGTTAGTTGGTTGGTTGGTTGGTTGGTTGGTTGGTTGGTTGGTTGGTTGGTTGGTTGGTTGGTTGGTTGGTTGGTTGGTTGGTTGGTTGGTTGGTTGGTTGGTTGGTTGGTTGGTTGGTAGTCAGTCGATCAGTTGGTTGGTTGGTTGGTTGGTGATTGGTTGGTTGGTTGGTTGGTTGGTTGTTGGTTGGTTGTTGGTTGGTTGGTTGGTTGGTTGGTTGTCGGTCGGTCGGTCGGTCGGTCGGTCGGTTGGTTGGTTGGTTGGTTGGTTGGTTGGTTAGTTGATTGGTTGGTTGGTTGGTTGGTTGGTTGGTTGGTTAGTTGGTTGGTTGGTTGGTTGGTTGGTTGGTTGATTGGTTGGTCAATTCGCTTGTCTGTGTGACAACCATGGTCTTAGAGTTTCACGTTTTCACAATTAGGTTTTTGTGGTTCATTTGTAGTCCACAGCTTTGAACAAAATTTGGTGAGAAGCTCTTGCTCACACATATTTGTTGCGCGCGTGCGCACACACAATACACACACACGAGCGCACACACACACGCGCGTGCGCGCGCACACACACACACACAAAGAGAGAGAGAGAGACACGCACGGCGCACACACAGCACACAAGCACACACACACACACACACACACACACACACACACACACACACACACACACACTGATATACACACAGAGACACAGACACAGAGACAGATGCGGGCGCACGCGCCCACACCCCCCCCACACACACACACACACGACACACCACGCACGCCCGCACGCACGCACGCACGCGCACAAACACACACACAAGAGAGAGAGAGACGCACGCACAACACACAAGCACACACACATACAAACATACACACACACACACACACACACACACACACACACACACACACACACACACACACACACTGACATACACAGAGACACAGACACATAGACAGACAGCAACACACACACACAAACACACACACATACATACATAACATACATACATACATTTCATACA
The DNA here is from genome assembly GCA_030674185.1 of Monoplex corrugatus. NCBI lineage: Eukaryota > Metazoa > Mollusca > Gastropoda > Littorinimorpha > Ranellidae > Monoplex > Monoplex corrugatus. The sequence continues at coordinate 126,348,733 of CM060305.1, forward strand.
TACATACATACATACATACATACATACATACATATTATACACACCTCTGGTCGATACGAAACAATCTCCCCCTTTTTGTGTGTGTGCGGAAAACGACAACAATCACAACAACAGCTTCCCATGTATCAAGATTATTTGTTTCTTTTTGATCCAAACAGTTTTGATATGGCTTTTATTACCATGCATAGAAATTAGGTCGGCATTCTCATGTCGGCAGTTTAGTGCAGCCGGCTATTCCTGCATGGAAAAAGCCCCCAACCCACTGTCGCACACAAAATGCCAAGGACAACCGTGAAATTTAGATAATGAATTATTCGCTTCAGCCATGGCGAAAATTGTGAACTGCGGCAGAAAGGTATCTCACTGCATGCGTCTAAAGACAGGCAAAATTTCCGCGATTTACACGCAAAGGACTAATCAATCGTTTCAGCCTGTTTTGGAAGGAAAGGGTTTGGTAAGCGAGTGTGTGTGTGTGTGTGTGTGTGTGTGTGTGTGTGTGTGTGTGTGTGTGTGTGTGTGTGTGTGTGTGTGTGTGTGTGTGTGTGTGTGTGTGTGTGTGTGTGTGTGTGTGTGTGTGTGTGGACGCGTAAGAAGAAAAGCAAAGGGAAAGTGAGGGGAAATAGTGGGAAGTGGTGGGATGATGTGGATTGTGGGGGTGGGTGGAGGTATTCTTTTCCTTTCTATTTTTTTTTTTCTTATTTATTTACTTTTTAATGACATGTTCTCTGAGATTTATTTTTGGGATATCAATTCCTGTATGACAGAAATGCTGAGAATCTTGATATTGTATGGACACTCTCTCTCTCTCTCTTCTCTCTCTCTCTCTCTTCTCTCTCTCTCTCTCTCTCTCTCTTTCTCTCCGTCTCCCTCTCTCTCTATCTCCCTCCATCCCTCCATCCCTCCCCCTCTCTCTCTTTCTTTCCGTCTCCCTCTCTCTGTCTTTCTCTTTCTTGCTCGATGTCTCTTTGTCTCTGTCTCTCTCTCTGACTGTCTCTGTCTCTCTCTGTTTCTCTGTCTCTTTCTGTTTCTCTGTCACTGTCTCTCTCTTCTCTCTTTCTCTCTCTCGTCTCTCTCTTTCTCTCTCTCTCTCTCTCTCTCTCTCTCTCCCTCTCTCTCTCTTTACCCTGCAAGAAGGGTAAAAGCTATGCAGGAGGAGATGAAAGCGCTAAGGGAGAAAGTGACGGGCTTACAGCAACAAAATCAAGACCTGAAAAAGACGAATAACGATCTGGCCAGGAAAGGGGAGCACCTGGAGAGAAAGATGGATGACCTTGACGGAAGATAAAAAAAAAACCAAAAAAAACATGATCTTCTACAGCCTATTCCGGAGGAAGAACGAGACAAACGCTGATTGTAAGGGGAGGATCAAGGACCTCATGAGCTCATCACAGACGAGAGAGAGGGGAGAGAGAGAGAGACAGACAGACAGACAGACAGACAGAGAGGGAGCGACAGAGCGAGCGAATGAGTGAGAGAGAGAGAGAGAGAGGGGAGAGAGAGAGAGACAGAGAGAGAGACACACACAGATAGAGACAGACAGACAAAGAGACGCAGACAGGCAGGCAGAAGACAGACAGAGAGAAGACAGACGGACAGAGACAGAGACAAAGAGACGGAGAGACAAAGAGACAGACAAAACTTACATTCCCGTCTTCTCTCTGGTTTCCGATCTCTTTCTCCTCCGCTTTTTTCACTCGCTGTATCCTATTCTAAAATCTGTTTCACCAAAACAAAAACAAACAGTCATCTATACTTTCTGCGTTGTTGCTTACGCAGAAACTTCATCCCGAAAGGGTTTCAACTCAAACACACTCCTTCCGACAGTAAAAATAAAAAACTTTTGCAGGCCACTAATAATATCCTTCTTAAAGCAAGCAAACAGATCATGAAAACCCACATAGTACACTTAGAACGCAAACTGTCCATCGCTGACAAATCTCAGAAATAGTTCAGTTCTGTAATTAGCAGAACACTAAACCCAACTCTCAGTCTCTTCATTAAAACCACCGTCATCAATTCCAATGCGTCACTACAAAAACACATGCAAACCATAAAAGACAAAAAATTAATCAACTTGAACAGACTGCAAACCCGTCTGCACCGTTCCTGACACCTATCAGCAACCCAGCCCCCTCTCCACCTTCCTCTAGCTCTGCACGTCACCCCCTTGTACATTGTATTCCTTCAAACTTGCCACTCTCTGAGGCGGAAGTGTCAGCCCTTTCAAAGGGCCTCAAATTTGTCCCTTTAAAACCATCCGCCAGCAAATACGAAACTATGAACAGCTACGTTGGATGGCAGTACTGGGACATCCTCCCAAACAAAAATTGAATCCAGATGCTGACTTATTTACAAAAATTTTCCATAAGCCTGCTCATCGGGAACCTCCTCGCAACACCTTTCCCGAAGTTGAACATTACATCAACAAATGCCACCAAGAAATAGACTGTCTCAACATGCGACCCAAGAAATATTCCAACATCTCCAAAGAAGAAAGTGACGCACTACACTCCCTCAAAAACAGAGACGACATTGTCATCAAACCAGCAGACAAGGGGGGTGCAATTGTAGTCTGGGACAGACATCTGTATATCAAGGAAGCCCAGAAACAACTCCACCATCACGCTTTCTACAAAAAGTTGGACCAACCTGCCCACATGACCAATCATGCCAAGATATCCAAACTTATCAACAATCTCATAACCTCTAAGCAGCTGCCCCCACTGCCAGACTACTCATCAAACAACTTCCAGTCCAATCACTTTTTTTATTTACTTCCCAAAATACATAAAGCCAACAATCCTGGCCATCCTATCGTGTCAGCTTGCAACTGCCCAACTGAAAACATTTCTCAGTTTCTTGACCACATTTTGCAACCTATAGTCCAGTCTTTGCCTACCTTCATCAAAGACACTAACCATACATTGAATCTGATTCAAATAATAAATGAAGACCACACCTTCAAACCCCAATACCTGTTCACTTTGGATGTGACCTCTTTGTACACCAGCATACCCCACTCCGACGGGTTAAAAGCTCTCCAGCATTTTCTGGACAAACGACATGACCAAACATTGTCTACTTCAACCCTCGTCCGACTTGCGGAGCTGGTCCTTACTATGAACACATTTTCGTTCGGCGATGAGACGTTCTCGCAAGTTAGCGGAGTCGCCATGGGTACAAAGATGGGCCCCAGCTATGCCTGTTTGTTCATGGGATATTTGGAGGAACAAATCCTACAACAATACAAGAAACCCAAACCTGAAATTTACAAAAGATACATAGATGATTGCATTGGCATGACATCCCTCGATCATGACCAACTTTTGCAATTCATCCATTACGTCCAAACGTTTCACCCATCCATCAAGTTCACATATGAAATTTCAAACACATCCATAAGCTTCCTTGATATCGAAGTTTCCCTTCAATCTGAACAACTAGTCACTACAGTCCACTACAAACCTACAGACTCACATTCCTACCTGGACTATCAATCATCTCACACTTCCAACACCAGAAACAGCATTCCCTACTCGCAGTTCTTGAGACTACGACGCCTCTGCTCAGACGAAGACGATTTCCAGGACAAAGCAGTTGAAATGACTAGATTTTTCCTGCGCAGACATTACCCACTCGAGGTCATCAATGAAGCCCGGAAAAAAGTCAACTCTGTCTCTCGGCCAAATGCCCTCCATTCGAAGCCCAAAGCTGCCACAGAGGATCGGCCAGTTCTCAGTCTAGTTTACCACCCGTCCATGCACCTCGTAAAAAGGATCATCTTGTCCAACTGGAACATTTTGCGATCCAGTCCCATTACATGTGCAACCTTTGACCAGCGCCCTTTGATCGTCTACAAGAGAGACACAAATCTCCGCGACTTGCTGGTGCATTCAAATCTCAGCAAACCAGTCAGCCAACCTCCAGGAACCTCTCCATGAAACAAACCTAAATGCAAGACTTGTCCTTTCTTGTGCTCAGCCACCACAGTCAAAGGCCCCAAATCTCATATGAGAATTACAAAACATTTCAACTGTCAAACTTATAACATTGTCTACTTGATCAGCTGCTCTAAATGTTCCCAATGTATATTGGTAAAACTGGACGCACCCTTGACACACGTTTCAAAGAACACTTGGCTGATATCCGCCACCAAAGGGATAAAACTATCCCCAATCACTTCAATCAATCAGACCACTCAATCAATGACATCCGAATGAAAGGTCTGTGGCTTTTATACAATAACAGCACCATAGACAGGAAAGACAGAGAATCCCACCTCATAAATAAACTTGGTACACGCAAACCATATGGTCTTAATGACAAACCATAAGTAATCCATTGTGCAACAGAATTCAGACATACCGTTTCATGTCTCTTCCTATTCCCAGGCCTACCAGGTTCATGGCACTGGGCACAGTCTACTCCCTTACCTCTTGGCTCTTGCCCTGTGCCTTCTTCAGAACAGGGCTATACCGATATAGCATGGCCACTTCTCAAAATTGCAGAACTCATCTCACTTTCCTTTTGACATCATAGTTGCCTCCCCTCTCCCCACTTCTTACTACTGCTCATGACGACATGGGCATTCCATTTCTTACCCACTGGACGAGGCGGCAGGGAAGTTTTTAGTCCCGTTTTTATTATCCATTGTTTGGTGTCTGTGATCTGTTTGTGACCGTGCGTTCGCGCTTGGCAAAGGCTAGTTGGCCGAAAATTTGCGTTTGTTTTGTTTTGTCTCGTTGGATACGCGCTTATATTGGTTTTCTTGTTCTTCTGGTTCATGTTTGCTTGGGCGCGGGCAGTCGCACTTGTTTTGGATCTTAAAAACAGACAGGCAAAGAGAGACATATAGAAGGACACAGAGAAAGAGACAGAGACAGACAGGCAGACAGAGAGAACGAGAGAGGGAGAGACAGGGGCAGACAGACAGAAGAGAGAAAAAGAGAGAGACAGAGAGAAGACAGGCAGAGAGGGAGAGAGGGAGAGATAGCGGCAGACAGAGATAGAGAGTGAGAGAGAGAGAGAGAGAGAGAGATGAGAGAGAGAGAGAGAAGAGAAGAGAGAGAGAGTGAGAGAGAGAGAAAGAGAATGAGTGAGAGAAAAGAGAGAAACAGAGAGAGAGAGAGAGAAGAGAGAGAGAGAACCCGTCGGATGCCACGTCCCATCAGTTCCATCAATGACCGTACAGATTATAGCAGAAGATGGCGATGACGAATCCCAAAGGAAGGATTTTCTGTCCAGTGCCCTCACCTCAGGCGAAGGCCCTGATAATGGTCAAACCCATATGCAGTTCAAGGATATTTGGCCAGCTTGAACTTTAGGAAGTTACATATGGACTCCAGCGTATAGAAGCAAAACGACTATGACAGAGATCCATGAAGATCAAACCTGAGGAATAATCGCCCAAAGTACAAAGAAATACTGGTAAAAAAAAATTAAACAACTATCAGGAGCTGTTGTTAGGAAGATAACCATCAGTTTTGTCATTGTGGCGAATTTCATAAGACTGTCATTCACACGTTCGCTTCTTCTTCAGACAGATGCTGCATAACTAATAATCATGCATACAGATTAGGGTTCAGGTCTTTGCTGTCTCATATCTGACATATACCAAATACTGCTACCATGTTTCAGACTGATTCGAAATTCAATCGAATGTTAAACTTGAAATTGAGAAATCGTAAAGTTCAAGTAACAGAAATCAGAGATTTAAAACAACTTATAAGTTTGAATGATAAGAAATTTGTAAACAAGAATTCACACATTTGATTGATAAAAAAAATTGGATTACCATTACGAACCTGTAGGATTAAATGATCAGAACATTTTAATCAACATCACACAATTGTAATGATCAGGTAACTTGAATTATAGAATATGTAAAATCTGAATAATCAGGAATTTGGACTTGAGAAGTCCGAAGATTAAATGATCAGAAAATTAAGATTATCAACACGTAAATTCGAATGACCAAAATGCGCGGTTAAGAACTTGCACGCCCAACTGAACAGAAATTGAAGATGATGTACACCTAAGCTTGAAATATTAGAAACTTGAGTTTATAAACATGTAGGTTTAAACGATTATAGCACTATTTACTGCCACAGTAACAACAGTGTTTACGGTTAATAAATGAAATATCTCTTCAGTAAACTTAAAAGAGAAAAAGCTCTAGAGGTGTAACGCACCCAGTCCACCAGCATCCGCATTGTCAATCATGCTAGCAAAGCAAAACCTTAATCCTTTGATTCCCTCACCCTATCCACCAGCTTCCTGCAGAAGGCTGGTTGATTGGGTGAGGGAGTCAAAGGGTTAAGTTTTTGCAGCTTGTGGACATGGTGCGGGAGTCAAAGGGTTAAGGGGTGCCAGGAGAAATGGGTCAGCTAACAAGCAAGGAAGCCGTCAGAAGGCCTCCTTCACAGGCCTGCACGTCAATACGACACAAGCCACTCGGCCCCTCCTCCAAGACCAACCCTGGGCCAGATTCTTCGACAATATCGACTGCCCTACAGTTCACTTTTATGTTCTCTCTGTTAACTAAGCTGCCCAGACACTTTCGTTAAATTCAAGTGCTTCAGCGAGGACGGCTTCACTGACAGGGGGATAATCTGGATAGACACATAGTATCTGCTTCGACGTTTCCAGTGTCATGCTACAACCAGACCCGGGCATATCATAGGGATCAGAGATATGAGATTTTAACAACTTTGTAGTTTGAAAGAAAAGAATTTTGAGATTATGAGCATAGAAATTTGGATATTTAAAACATAGGTTTGAATTATCAGGAATTTGTATTACGAATTCTGGATGTTCATAACATTACCAAGAAACACACAAGGGTACTGAGTGGGACACAGACTACCAATGCCTCATCACTCTCCAGACGATCACGTCCCAAGCTCCCGACGCAGATCGATAACCGTATCATCAAGCAAAGGAAAAGGAAGGAACTCACAAATTTGAGTGCTCAGAAAGTTGAGATTATGTACAGCTAAGCATGAATGATAGGAAATTTTGGAATTTTGAACGAGAAAATTTGATTGATATCAAACCTAGGCTTAACAATCACAACTTGAATATTAGTTTGATCAGAATTAGGAGGCTAAAATGTATTAACTTGATAAAACAAATTAAAGATTATAGATATGTAAGTTTCATTAATGGGGATTTGGAATTAGAGAATAGTAAGTTTGGATGATTAGTATTCAGAATTAAAAATGAGTAAGTTTGAGTGACGAAAAATGTTTTAATTTCAAATGATAGGTTTGAATTATAACAATTTTGAAATATCAAACAAGTAAAGATCACTTAAATGTTTGAAACAATAAGTTAAAGTGACGCAAAAATTGGGAATCAAGACTGATAAGTCTTGTTGATCATGGTGCACTTTCATCGTCATAATGACACTGTCATAATGAAACAACACCCCTTGGAACTTAGAGGCATCTGTAAGGGAAGTTTAAAAAATGAATTTTGTAGAGGTGTGACTATGTGGCGTCAGTGGGAACCAGAAGAAATGGGTCAGCTAACTCACAGGGCGAGCAATCAGAAGAAAACCCCTTCACTTTGCCTGCACGTCAATACGACAGGAGTAAGCTATGCCATGGCTTCACTCACCAGTAAATGACAATTACATTAGTAGATAGCCAAAGGCACTTTAGCAGATAAAATCGAACTTATAATACCTAGCAATTACTAAAGGAACTTCGTCAGACAAAGATACTTCTATAGTACATTAGCAAATCACATTAGTGAATAGCCAAAGGCGCTTCATCAGAGACAGACGACTTTACAGTACATTAGCAATTACATTAGTAACCAGCCAAAGGCGTTTTATCAGAGAAAGACAGATTCGTTAGTGGACAGCCAAAGGCACTACATTACACAAAGTAAATTTTACAGTACGTTAGAAATTACATTATTGAATAGCCAAAATAATCCATAAGAAAAAGAAGACAAATTCGTTAGTGGACAGCCAAAGGCACTACATTACACAAAGTAAATTTTACAGTACGTTATAAATTACATTATTGAATAGCCAAAGGGACTCCATAAGAAAAAGATAACTTTCTGTTACATTAACAAAACATTACGGAAGCAAAATTACGTCATCATGGAACTTTGTGTAACATTAGCAATTAGACTGATGAATAGCCAAGGGGGACTATGTTATAGTGCATTGGTAATTACATTAGTGAATAGCCAAAGGCACTTCGTTAGACAAAAACATTATTATAGTTCATTAGTAATTACATTGTTGAATAGTCAAAAGCACTTCATCAGAAAATGTTGTAGTGCATTGGTAATCATTGTGAATAGCCAAAGGCATTTCATCAGAAAAAGACAATATTACAGTACACTGATAATTTCATTGATAAACAGCCAAAGACACTTCATCAGACAAAGAAAATAGTATAGTGCATTAGTAATTACATTGATGAATTGCCAAAGGCGCCAGGCAAAGACAATGGTGTAGTGCAAAAGTAATTACATACGTGAATAGCCAAAAGCACTTCATCAGATAAAACTGAACTTATAATATCTAGTAACTATAAAGGAACTTTGTCAGACAAGATACTTTTATAGTACACTAACAAATCACATTAGTGAATAGCTAATGGGGCTTCATCAGCGAGAGACGACTTTACAGCATATTAGCAATTACATTAGTAAATAACGAAAGGCATTTCATCAGAGAGAGAGAGATTCATTAGACAACATCCAAAGGCGCAATATCTCCAAACTAAATTTTACAGTAAATTACATTATTGAATAGCCAAAGGCATTTCATCAGAAAAAGACAACTTTTTTTGTTACATTAACAAAACATTACTGAACAATCAAAGGGACGTCATCAGGGAAAGACAAATTTGTGTAACATTAGCAATTACATTGATGAATAGCCAAAGGGGACGATGTTATAGTGCATTGGCAATTACATTAGTGAACAGCCAAAGGCACTTCATCAGAAAAAGACAATATTATAGTACATTGATAATTTCATTGATAAACAGCCAAAGACACATCATCAGAAAAAGACAATATTATAGTACATTGATAATTTCATTGATAAAACAGCCAAAGACACTTCATCAGACAAAGACAATATTATGTACATTGGTAATTTCATTGATAAACAGCCAAAGGCACTTCATCAGAAAAAGACAATGTTATAGTGCATTGGGAATTTCATTGATAAACAGCCAAAGGCACTTCATCAGACAAAGACAATGTTATAGTGCATTGGGAATTTCATTGATAAACAGCCAAAGGCACTTCATCAGACAAAGACAATGTTATAGTGCATTGGGAATTTCATTGATAAACAGCCAAAGGCACTTCATCAGACAAAGACAATGTTATAGTGCATTGGCAATTTCATTGATAAACAGCCAAAGGCACTTTATCAGAAAAAGACAATGTTATAGTGCATTGGTAATTTCATTAATAAACAGCCAAAGGCACTTTATCAGACAAAGACAATGTTATAGTGCATTGGCAATTTCATTGATAAACAGCCAAAGGCACTTCATCCGACAAAAACACCGTTATGGTGTGTTAGTACATACGTGAATAGCCAAAGCACTTCATCAGATAAAACTGAACTTATAGTAGTTAGCAATTACTAAAGGAACTTCATCAGACAAAGATACGTTTATACCACACTAACAAATCACATTAGTGAATAGCCAAAGGCACTTCATCAGAGAGAGAGACGACTTTACAACACATTAACAATCGTTAATCATATCAATGAATTGCCAAAGGCATTTTATCAGAGAAAGACAGATTCGTTAGAGAAAAGCCAATGGCACTATACCACAAAAAGCAAATTTTACAATAAATTGTATTATTGAATGGCCAAAGGCACTTCATCAGCAAAAAAAGAACTTTATGTTACATTAACAAAACATTACTGAACAACCAAAGCCACGTCATTATGGAAAGACAACTTTGTGTAACATTAGCAATTGGATTGATGAATAGCCAAAGGTGACAATGTTATAGTGCACAAGTAATTACATTAGTGAATAGCCAAAGGCACTTCATTACACAAAAACACTGTTGTAGTGCATTGGTAATTGCATCAGTGAATAGCCAAAGGCACTCCATTAGACAAAAACAGTTATAGTGCATTAGTAAGTACATTAGTGAATAGCCAAAGGCACTTCATCAGACAATGTTACAGTGCATCAATAAGTACCTTAGTGAATAGCCAAAGGCACTTCATCAGACAATGTTACAGTGCATTAAAAAGTACATTAGTGAATAACCAAAGGCACGTTATTGCACAAAAACACTGTTACAGTGCATTAGTAAGTACATTAGTGAATAGCCAAAGGCACTTCATCAGACAATGTTATAATGCATTAGTAATTACATTAGTGAATAGTGAAGGGCACTTCGTCAGACAATGTTATAGTTCATTAGTAATTGTATCAGTGAATAGCGAAAGGCACATCATCAGATAAACACTGAACTTGTAATAACTAGCAATTACTAAAGGAACTTCGTCAGACAAAGAGATGTTTATAGTACACTAGCTAATTACATTAGTGAATAGCCAAAGGCATTCCATTAGACAAAAACACTGATATAGTGCATTAGTAAGTACATTAATGAATAGCCAAAGGCACTTCATCAGACAAAGACAATGTTATAGTGCATTAGTAATTACATACATGCATAGCCAAACGCACTTCGTCAGAGAATGTTAAAGTGCATTATATTAGTAATTATATTAGTAAATAGCCAAAGGCATTTCATTAGATAAAACTGAACTCAGCTAGTAATTACTAAAGGAACTTGGTCAGACAAAGATACTTTTATAGTACACTAGCAAACTGCATTAGTAAATAGCCAAAGGCACTTCAGCAGATAAAACTGAACTTATAATACCTAGCAATTATTAAAGGATCGTCCTCAGACAAAGCTACCTTTATAATACATTAGCAAATTACATTAGTGAATAGCCAAAGGCTATTTCATCAGAAAAAGACAGATTCGTTGGTAAACAACCCAAAGGCACTATATCAGAGAAAGTCAGTTTTACAGTACGTTAGAAATCACATTAATAAATATCCAAAGGCAATTCATCGAAAAAATACGATAATTTTATGTTACATTAACAAAACATCACTGAATAACCAAAGGCATGTCATCAGAAAAAGGCAACTTTGTGTTACATTAGCGATTACACTGATGAATAGCCAAACGCAATTCATCAGACAAAGACAATGTTATAGTGCATTAGTAAGTACATTAGTGAATAGCCAAAGGCACTTCATCAGACAATGTTACAGTGCATCAATAAGTACCTTAGTGAATAGCCAAAGGCACTTCATCAGACAATGTTACAGTGCATTAAAAAGTACATTAGTGAATAACCAAAGGCACGTTATTGCACAAAAACACTGTTACAGTGCATTAGTAAGTACATTAGTGAATAGCCAAAGGCACTTCATCAGACAATGTTATAATGCATTAGTAATTACATTAGTGAATAGTGAAGGGCACTTCGTCAGACAATGTTATAGTTCATTAGTAATTGTATCAGTGAATAGCGAAAGGCACATCATCAGATAAACACTGAACTTGTAATAACTAGCAATTACTAAAGGAACTTCGTCAGACAAAGAGATGTTTATAGTACACTAGCTAATTACATTAGTGAATAGCCAAAGGCATTCCATTAGACAAAAACACTGATATAGTGCATTAGTAAGTACATTAATGAATAGCCAAAGGCACTTCATCAGACAAAGACAATGTTATAGTGCATTAGTAATTACATACATGCATAGCCAAACGCACTTCGTCAGAGAATGTTAAAGTGCATTATATTAGTAATTATATTAGTAAATAGCCAAAGGCATTTCATTAGATAAAACTGAACTCAGCTAGTAATTACTAAAGGAACTTGGTCAGACAAAGATACTTTTATAGTACACTAGCAAACTGCATTAGTAAATAGCCAAAGGCACTTCAGCAGATAAAACTGAACTTATAATACCTAGCAATTATTAAAGGATCGTCCTCAGACAAAGCTACCTTTATAATACATTAGCAAATTACATTAGTGAATAGCCAAAGGCTATTTCATCAGAAAAAGACAGATTCGTTGGTAAACAACCCAAAGGCACTATATCAGAGAAAGTCAGTTTTACAGTACGTTAGAAATCACATTAATAAATATCCAAAGGCAATTCATCGAAAAAATACGATAATTTTATGTTACATTAACAAAACATCACTGAATAACCAAAGGCATGTCATCAGAAAAAGGCAACTTTGTGTTACATTAGCGATTACACTGATGAATAGCCAAACGCAATTCATCAGACAAAGACAATGTTATAGTGCATTAGTAAGTACATTAGTGAATAGCCAAAGGCACTTCATAGAACAACTTCCCGGTACACTTACAATTACATAAGTGAATAGCCAAAGGCACTTTATCAGACGAAAACACTGTTATAGTGCATTAGTAAGTACATTAGTGAATAGCCAAGGGCACTTCATCAGACAGGTTCCTAGTACACTAACAATTACATTAGTGAATAGCCAAAGGCATTTTATCAGAAAAAAAAGTGTAGCACACTGACGGTCACATTAGTAAATATCCAGGAACATTTCATCAAAGAAAAGACAGTTGTAAG
>CM060305.1:126366394-126413894 GCA_030674185.1 Monoplex corrugatus
CTTCTTCTTCTTCGTCGTCGTCGTCGTCGTCGTCGTTGTCGTCATCGTCGTCATCATCATCATCTTCTTCTTCTTCTTCTTCTTCTTCTTCTTCTTCTCTTCTTCTTCTTCTTGTTCGTCTTCTTTTTCTTTTCATTCTTCTTTTTCTTCTACTTCTTCTTCTTCTTTCTCTCCTTCTTCTTCTTCTTCATCTTCTTGTTCTTCTTCTTCTTGTTCTTCTTCTTCTTCGTATTATTATTATTATTATTATTATTATTATTATTATTATTATTATTATTATTGTTGTTGTTGTTGTGTTGTTGTTGTTGTTGTTGTTGTTGTTGTTGTTGTTATCATTATTATCATTATTATTATTATTATTATTATTCCCCCTTAACTCCGTGAAGAGTCACTGGGGCGCCTCCCTAAACAACTATTCACCAGACAGGTTCTTCCAGCTATATCGGTTGTGTGCCAAAGCCTTGGATATACGACAGACAAATATTTCGTGCGCAGCTCTGCTACAGCGGAGACACTGGGTCATTTTGGTAGCAACGCAGTTCTGATTCAACAGTGGAAGACACTACATATTATGTGATACTTTACTATGGACATACATATCGTCTTGACATGGTAGTCAAGTAAATAAACATTGGACTTCCAATCAGGGAGTCCTGGGTTCAATCCGTCCAAACTCCTCCGACTGGTGGGTAAATGGTAGAGATTTTTCCGATTTCCCAGGTCAACATGTATGCAGATCTCATCATCATCATGTGTCCTGCTGCATGGCGTTAGCGATCATGGCCCTCCATACGAATTTATCCCTTGTCGCTGCAAGTACATCTCCCTCTTTCTCCTTTCTCAGCCACCCTGCAAGTCGGTCCAATATTTTCTCCCTGGATCTTCCAGGTGTTCTCTTTCCCTCCAGCTTTCCTTTTGTGACCAGGTGCTCTAATACCTCTTTCCTCTTAAAATGTCCTGTACCTAAATACCTTTTGTGTGTGCATACGTGCAGGGAATCAAACACGCTCGTTAAAGATCCTGTAAGTCATGACAGGTTTATGAAAACGTGCATACGCCCAGCATGCACGCCTACCAAACATAAAGACTTTGCAACAGTGTAGTAGAATGTGGTCAGCTCTCTTTTCTGTGCTCTTCTAAAAAGTCTGGTCCTCATTAACGCACAGTCAGTTCAAAGTTTTGGAGAAAATCTCTATATAAGAACTATTTATCATGATTCACAGTTAACCATGAAAGTAGGCAGACTGAGTGACTTCCTCTTACAGTGGAGAACACACCACTTCATACCCTTTGCAATATTCGTAACGGTATTGCCTAAATCTTTGCATGCAATCCAGGAATTCAGCAGAGGGAACGCTGACCCACACTGGGTGCCTTGTACAGCTGAGATGGTCTGGATGCCACATGCACATTCATTTCTATACTGCGACATGCTGAGAGTTCCGTGGACAGCAAAGAAAACAAGCGAGAAAGGCTTGAAGGAGGCTAACACAAGAAGATCATTAATAAAGAAGATTAGAAAAAGACGAGCAACATTTGTAGGACGGTTTATGAGGAAAGAAAAATTAGAGCACCTGGTCACAACAGGAAAGCTGTAGGAAAAGAGAACACCAGGTAGACCCAGGGAGAAAATATTGGACCGACTTTCAGGGTGGCTGAGGACAGAGAGGGTGGGAAATGTACTTGCAGCGACAAGGGATCGATTCATATGGAGGGCCATGATCGTCAACTCCATGCGGAAGGGCACATGATGATGATGAGGTCTGCACACATGTTATGGGAAGACCATAACAAAAAACAAAAACAAAAACAAAAACAAAAACATCACACACAGACAGAGAAAGAGAAGAAAGATAATACCGTAGCCCACACTAGAACTGGTGTAATCAGACTGGAAAACGGTTGCTCTGGTCTATCTCACTGGGACAGAAACACAAACAAATAAATAGGTAAAAAAGAAATAACAGAGAAAAATAACGGATGTATCAGAGAGAAAAGGTTGACATTTCCATAGCTTAAAGATCGTGGAAAAGACAGTTGGTAGAAACTTCTTTTTCTGCCCCTTACTGCATTTTGTCGTTGACTGATTCCACGCTTTTTATTTCATCTCCTCGACAAATCACCAGATCCAGACTTATTTAGTCAAAGTTCCAGTACCGGCTGGTTGGTTCTTTTGATAGAGCCCATGGACTCGGATCTGATTTCTTGAGTTCAGTCCCAGCCCGCAACATTGAAAATTGGCCTGTTGGATGCCCATCTTTATGTTTCCATCAATCTGGTGGTGTCAGTTTAGTGTTTCATTTTCTTTCTTCCCTCTCATTCTGCTTCTCAGTTCAAGACCTTGCCAGTGCATAGGGTTTTGCACAGGCTTAAAGAGTCTGCCAGGTAACAGCTGGCAGATTTTGGCTGAACGCATACGGGATTGTCCGAGTGTGATAAACTCCTCTTGAACAAACTCAAAACTCAAAACTCCGGTGCCAGGAAGTCCATGCAAGCTACAGACGTTAAGCTTAGAGGAGACTCTGCACTACTTGCCGAGTCACTTTAAGCGAGTTTAAACAGTACCTGATCTGATTCAATACAAGAACTAGTGACGTCCAGCTGCCGCATTAAAAAAGACTCTGCACTACTACCGAGTCAGTCAATGTATGCATTTAAGCAGTGCCTGGTCTGAGTCACTGTAGCAACTAATGATGTTAAGCTGCCCCAGGACCACCCACCAAAGAAGACGCCGTTCTACACCGAGGTCACTTCAATAGAGTTCAAAAGTGCATGTACAGATCCAGCATCCTCAGGACACTGTCTGCTAGGCCCCTCCTCACTAATACGTGTTCTGTTACTGAGCAAGACCGAGCGGGTGTCACCTCTATGTTTGGAGTTGGATCAGTTCTTTTTTTGAGGGTAGGTGCCCCACTCTTCTCCTTTACTGCTTATTCTCCTCAACAGTCGGGTGGCCGTTCACACACAAGCCACACGCACACCCACATTTTCAGAAGCAAAGCTTGAACTGAGGAAGGGTACAGATTGCCCTCTGGCTCAGACACCGCGTGATCAGACTGGGAGGTGAGAGTTCTGCTCGTACACCAACCGGGCCTTGGGGTATATTAAGCTGACTGTGGCAGGAAGAGATAGATGAAAGTGAACAAAGGAGAAAGTGGGGAGAGAGAGAGAGAAAGAGACAGACAGACAGACACAGAAAGACAAAGAGACAGAGACAAAGACAGGAAGAGATAAATGAGAGTGGAAAAAAGAGTGAGAGACAGACAGATAGACAGACTGAGACAGAGAGACAAGACAGACAGACAGACAGAAACAGACAGGCAGATAGAGACAGCGAGAGACAGACAGAAACAAAGACAAAGACAGAGCCAGAGCCAGAGCCAGTGAGAGAGGGAGATAGGGGAGAAAGAGAGAAAGGGGTGGGGGCAGGGGAAGCGGAAAAGAAAGAGAGGATGGTCAAAACAGAAGTGGTGACAATTTTTCCCTTGTCACTATGAAGGGCCCTCACGCCGATTCCCCAGCGGCCTGTGTCTGATGTGAGACCCCCCCCCCCCACCACCACAATCCCCTACATTCACTCTGCCCCCACCACACCTCCCACACCCTCTCCCACCACTCCTACATGTCAACGTCCTTCTCTCCCTCCGTTCCCGCCCTTCACCCTTCCCCTCTCCAATGTGTTCTTTTCCCCAACCCCAAACCCTCGCCCCCATCCTCTTTTCCAAACATTTCATGTTGTCTCCTGCCCACTCTGTGTATTTTATACCCCTCCTTCCCCATCTCTTTCCAGAGGTCGTTCTCCCTCCTCGATGTATTTTTTTCATCCCATTCAACCCCACTCCTCCAACCGCCTTCGGCCTCTCGATTCACCCATCTGAAGTAGGTCTACTTCAGAGTTTGAAAGTCTAAAATTCCAGTCTAAGGAATGTAGTGTGCGTTCTATGGTCAAAGATAAAGCACTCACTGTTCTGTTTGTTATGTAGTGGCATAAATGTGGTTTTTGATCCACGACCTTACCTATGTGCACTACATTATGAAAACGATGATCAGGGTGCCGTTGTCGTTATGTAAACACCAAGGGGAAAGTATTATGTATCGACAAGGGACATTACTGATGTGTATATATATATATATATATATATATATATATATATATATATATATATATGATAGATAGATAGATAGATAGATAGAATAATAGATAGATAGACAGACAGACAGACAGATAGACAGATAGATAGATAGATAATGATAGATAGATAGATAGATAGATAGATAGATAGATAGATAGAAACAGCGACAGCAGAAGGGCGTCCAGGAGTCATGACCTGGATGCGGCGCGGCCCTCTTATAGTGTCAGGAGTAAAGGGCCGAAACATTTGCTTGACGGGGGTTTCTCCTTTGAGGACCTTCTGCTGTCCGGCTCACCGATTATCAACTGAGGTCCTGTCTGCAACATGTTCCTTGAGCACGTACGTTGAAGATCCCACGACAACGAAACGTCTGTCCTTATAGAAATAAGTACAATTCTAAACATACAGATACATACACACACATTCACACAAACACATACACACACACAAACACACACACACAAACACACACACAAACACACACAAACACACATATACATACACACTCACACACACACACACACACACACACACACACACACACACACACACACACAACACGTAAACACCACACACACACATACATACATACATACAGACAGACAAAAGTACATACACACACACACACACACACACACACACACACACTCACACACACACACACACACACACACACACACACACACACACACGTAAACACACACACACACACACATACATACATACATACAGACAGACAAAAGTACATACAGACACACACACACACACACACACACACACACTCACACTCACACACACTCACACACACACACAGCACACACACACACACACACACACACACACACACACACACACACACACACACACACACACACACACACACACACACCACACACACTTTGAAAGCAAAACAAAAAATACACGTTTAGGAGAAGAAAAAAAAACAGTTGGCGCCGTATGTGGAGAGAGGCCCGCATTTCACACGAAAAAAAAAATGGTTATAACAATACAGCGAACCTAATGTAACCCAATCTAATCCTGAAGGTGGAAACTCGATCGACAACAGAATAATTATTCTCTCCCCTTCTGATGCGACCAAATTATCCGTTGGGACGATAGTCAACGTAGATAAACGTTGGACTTCAAGTTGGAAAATCTCGGGTTCGATCCTGCGTAGATACGTCAGCCTGGTGATCAAAAGAGTGGAGATTTTTCTGGTCTTTCGTGTCAACATGTGTGCAGACCCGCCAATGCCAAAACCATTTTAGTGTGTGTATGCATGCGGAATATCAAATATGCACGTTAAATATCTGTAAGTCATGTCAGTGTCCGGGGTCTTATAGAAATATGAAAATGCCCAGCATGTACGTCCGCATAATATGCAGACTGTGCCACGACACAATGGAGTATGGTCAGTTCGCCAAACAGCTGAAGTTCTCCGTGTTCCACTACAAATTTGATTACACGTAATGGGCAGTAAGTTTGAATGCGTTTGGAGAAGTCAAGTTCACACTGCTTAGAGCCCAGCCGACTACTAGAGCCATATCAGGACTAACACAGCGTCAAAAACGACAACCTGGTTAAGACGAAAGACAACAGTTAAAAACCATGCTCACCGCTAAGTGTTTGGAGAATAGTGTTATACAGGAATGATTCATTATGATATATGATAGTGATGTTTGAAGTAAAAGAATAAAACTGTGCTTAAAACACAGTCCCCCCCCCCCCCCCCAAAAAAAAGAAAGAAATGTTCCGGTTTCTTCCTTTGAACGCAAAGTGCCTGCCATATCTAGCTATACTCCTCCATGCGAGTAATTCAGCAAGTCCTCTAGATGTCAACGCCCCTTGTCCTCTACATTTTGTCCCCTCCATCCACATCTCCTGCTTCCTCCTTCTCCGTGCCCTCTTCCTTCCTTCGTCCTCTTACTTTTTCCATGGTATGGGTCACAGTGTATGGCACACGTGCTGTGTTAAAAGAGGGACTATATTAAATGTTCCTCAAATAATCCTTAACCCTCAGACTCCCGCACCCTATCCATTAACTGACTTAAATACAACGTCTTTGCAGTAAATATAATGATTCGTAAGACAATTGTGCATGTCCTCCTTTACAACATTACACAGTGAAGTTCATCACTTTTGTCACTGGCAATATTCACAACACACCGCCATTACAACATTACGACGAGACATCCATCACGTTTATAATTGCCACAATTCAGTGAAACGATTTAGCCCAAAACACGACACACAGTTCTCTCGAAAAGACATGTCATAGAGAAGGTAGAGCTTCTTTCAAACAGCAGCACTGCGTTTAGCAGTCTGCAATTTGCTCGAGAGGGACTCATAACACCAGGACAAGACCATACGTGCTCCACCCAGACCTGCTAGCAATTATCTAGCAGACTCCTTGAGCTTGCACAAAATCTTATGCGATGACAAGGACTTGAAATCGAGGCAGAGAAGTTTGGGAGGGGGGGGGGGGACGCGTTGAATATAAGTAACACTTCTCAATACCACTGGACTTACTGAAGTGTTATGGCGGAGATCGAACAGGTCATTTTTATGTTGCGGGCTGGGATTAAAATCGAGACAGAGGTTCTTGAGTCCATGGCTCTATCACCAAACCAACCAACCAACAATCAATCAACCAACCAACCAACCAACCAATCAATCAATCAATACAACCAACCAACCAACCAACCACAACAGCCAAATAATCAACCAACCAACCAACAAGCCAAACAACCAACTAAACAACCAACCAATCAGCCAACCATCCAATCAATCAGCCAACCAACCAACCAACTAACCAACCAACCAACAACCCAAACCAAACCAAATGAAACAAAAGGCCTGCAGCCCACGATAAACTGTGGCCTGTCACTGTATGTTAGATGTCCGTTTGTTCTGAAACGAAAAAAAAATGAATGCAAAAAGTTTTTTAAAAAAAAAAAACTGTGGCCTTCGTAGAATCGAACCCACAGCCTCTGCATTATCAATATGGCGCTCTGCCCAATCGGCCACTAAAAACTAAGTGACCCGCTGGAGGATTGAACCAATGACCTTTGCAATAGCAGCATGTCTCTTTAACCAATTGAGCTAGCAAACCACTGAAGGTAGTGGTTAGAAACTCTGGTGACAGCCGGACAGCAGGAGGTCCTCAGAGAAGAGACCCAGTTAAGAAAGAAAACATGTGGCCTGATAAAGGATCGAACCCACAACCCCTGCATCACTGTCATGACTCTCTAACCGACTGAGCGTAAGGGCCAAGGGCCGATTGATAACACATTCAACGTGAAAATGAAAAAAAAATCAGCACAGTGAAATAGAAAACCACATCTGATCAGGACCAGCCCTTGATTCTAGCCATCTGTGTGTTTTCTGGTTTGACGAAAAAGGCTTTTGTCTTCTGATATAAAAGACATCCTGAAGTGTCTAGATCTCTCCTCTATTTCAATCGTACTGTTACCTGTGGAAACGAACTTTCGTTGTGTTAAAGAGAAATAATTAATGATTAAGTTAAGGAACACGGTATAAACAGCCTTGTTGGCCTTCATGTTGTGTTGATTTGCTTAGTATTGTCGAATTGTTCTGCTCTACCCAACGGAGCAAATCTTAAACACACACAAACACTTAAACACACACAAACACACGCACAACACACACACACACACACACACATACACACGCACACACACACGCACGCACGCACCACACACACGACACACACACACACACACACACACCACCACACAAACCAAAACAAAAAAGTACTATGGCTTAAAGGAGGATTGAACCAAAGACCTTTGCAATAGCACAATGTCTCTTTAACCAACTGAGTTTAGCAAGTCATCAAAGAAAACTTCTGACCTGAGAGAGAATTAAACCCACAACCCCTAAGTCATTCGCATGACGCTCTAATCAACTGAGCGCAAGAGCAAGGGCTGGTTGATAACACAGTTCACACAGTGAAAATGAAAAAAAAAAATCAGCACAGTGAAATAGAAAACCACATCTGATCAGGACCAGCCCTTGATTCTAGCCATCTGTGTGTTTTCTGGTTTGACGAAAAAGCTTTTGTCTTCTGACATAAAAGACATCCTGAAGTGTCTAGATCTCTGCTCTATTTTAATCGTACTGTTGCCTGTGGAAACGAACTTTCGTTGTGTTAAAGATAAATAATTGATGGTTTAATTAAGGAATACGATATGGACAGTCTTGTTGTCCTTCATGTTGTGTTGATTTTCGTTAGTTTTGTCCAGTTGTTCTGTTGTTTGATAGGGGTGATTGCTGTGCACGTGAGGTGAGTTTTTGTTTGCCTGTTAGTGTGTCTGTCTGTGTGTCTGTCTGTGTGTCTGTCTGTTTCCTTCCTTCTTTCTTTCTTTCTTTCATTGGTTGGTAGTTGAAGGGTAGTTGGTTGGATTGGTTGCTTGGCTGATTGGCTGCTAGATGGGTGGATCGGTTGGTTAGCTGATTGGCTAGCTGGTTGCTTGTTTGTTTCTTTTTAGTTTGTTTGTGTGTTTGTTTATTTGTTGTCTGTTCAGTTTTCTTCTACACTTTTATTTGTTTGTTCGCATGTTCACGTATTTGTTTCCCCCTCATAGACTGGGACACTTTAGCGCTGACAAATAAAATGGTTTAACGTTGACAACTGAAAAAAAAACAAGCATACAACGAACAGGAGGGAAAAAAACCGCAAAGTGAACACAAAAAAAACAACCCTACCCCACAAACAGGATCGGGAGAACAGCAGCAGTAAATAACAATGTCAACGCCTAAATGGAAGAAACCACTATTTCCATAACAAAAAGCATCACAAGGAATATGACAAAGGAGGGAGTGCCAGGCACTGGCAATAATTAACCGAAAGAAAGCAGAAAACTGGCCAACTAAGCGCACCTAGTATAAATCCCCTCTAAAATCCCTCTTGTCCGCCTGAAAATCCCCCAGAGACGTTGTGTGCATGTTCGCTGCCGAAGAATCCCACCAAGGCTTCGAAGCAAACCCGATGCGAAATAGGTTGCCCAGTGCAATCAAAATATATCACACCAATGTCTGTCAGCGAAAACGTGAGTAAAATGGCAACCTCTTGTTTTGTGTCAGTGCACCGAATATTTTGTTTCGTTGCCCATGGTCAGCGGTGTGGTTGATTTCAGCTTGCTTGTGTGTGTGGTGTGCGTGTGCTGTGTGTGTGTGTGTGTGTGTGTGTGTGTGTGTGTGTGTGTGTGTGTGTGTGTGTGTGTGTGTGGAGAGTGTGTGTGTGTGTTAGTTTATGTTGCCCACAAAGAAAAAAAACAGCAAGAACAAGCTCCCGCCCTCCGTACTCTTTTTACCCCTTCATCCCAAATAGATACAAATCCTTCGCATAAAAATATTTTGCCTGCTTGCTTGCTTGCTTGCTTGTTTACTTGCTTGCTTGCTTGCTTGCTTGCATGCATGCATGCATGCTTGCTTGCTTGCTTGATTGATTGATTGATTCATTCATTCATTCACTGATACTTTGTTTGAATATTTGTTTTATTTTGTTTGTGGCTAAAGATCAGCCACCAAAGTAACACACACAGCCTCCTTCGAACTTCAACATTTTGATGACCTAAGGTTTTAGAAGTCAATTCATGTGTGTGTGTGTGTGTGTGTGTGTGTGTGTGTGTGTGTGTGTGTGTGTGTGTGTGTGTGTTGTGTGTGTGTGTGTGTGTGTTTGTGTGTGTTTGTGTGTGTTTGTGTGTGTTTGTGTGTGTGTGTGTTTGTGTGTGTGTGTTTGTGTGTGTGTTTTTGTGTGTGTGTCTGTTGTGTGTGTGTGTGTGTTGTGTGTGTGTGTGTGTGTGTGTGTGTGTGTGTGTGTGTGTGTGTGTGTGTTTTTCAAAGTCGACCATTGTCTTCACTTCATGTCATGTTTCATCTCCAGTAAGACATCTTGGAGGTCACAGCGACCTTGAAAAGTTTAAACCTGAATTTTGCATAATATGTATTATTAAAAATGGAATATCGATAGAATAGCTTGATCTTTTGTTTGTTGGTTGGTTGGTTGGCTGGTTTGTTGGTTGATTGCTTGTTTTGTTTTGTTTTGTTTGCCTGTCTGTCTGTCTGAGTGTATGTATGTATGTATGTACGTATGTATGTATGTATATGTATGTATGTATGTATGTACGTATGTATGTATCTATGTATGGATAATTGTTTCTTTCTTTCTTTCTTTCTTTCTTTGTTTATTATTTGTTTCTTTGTTTCCCTTTTTTTGTCCCTCCCCCTGATTTACATAGGAAATAAATCGAAGCTCTCTTGCAGCAAACACATAGCACATGTAGGAGAACTCATTGCAAACTGCAACAAAGAAATTAGCCCTGGTCACATTACGTTGCAAAGAAAACTCCACGAGGTTTACACAAATATCAACATGCAAAATAGAAAAAAATGAAGGAAGGAATGGATGAAGCTGCACTACACGAATAGACCAACTTTCATATAAAAATGTTGAGAAAACTGGGACCACATACTTGCGTCTAATCCACATTATGCATCCGTCATTAAGCTGTATGCCTTGTTCTCAAAAAGAAAAAAGCTGACCACATATCTCCTCTCCTGGCACAACTTCACTGGCTCCCTGTATCAAAGCGCATACAGTACAAACTAGACACCATGTGCTACAAAAGCCTCAATAACGCGCCCCCGATTACCTGTCGAGCCTACTTGAGATCTATGTTCCCTCACGTACCCTCCGCTCTACCTCCGATCCTCTGACTTTTCGCTTTCCACGCACTAAGCTCAATACCTATGGTCCACGAGCCTTCTCTGTTTCTGGTCCACTCTCCTGGAACAAACTTCCTCTCTCAGTCCGTCAGCAACCTACTTTTGTCTCCTTCAAGTCCGCTCTCAAAACTCACCTTTTCTCCTCTGCATAAAATCCTAACCTCACTCAACCCCCCCCCCCCCCCCCTGCAGCCTGTCTCCGCTCGGAGGTGAATCACATTGTTATAATATATAATTGTGTATGGTGTGCTCTCTGTGGTTTTCCATTGCTTTTATTTTTGCTTTTATTGCTTTTATTCTTTCTCCCCATTTGTAGCCATGCGTGTGTGTGTGTGTGTGTGTGTGCGTGCGTGTGCGTGCGTGCGTGCGTGCGTGCGTGCGTGCGTGCGTGTGTTCTGTTTCAGCGCTTAGATTTGATTTTATCAAGATTTTGCGCTATATAAATATTGTAATTATTATTATAATTATTATTATTATAAGGATGTCGCTGAAATTTCTTGAGCAACACAGCAGGTGCCTGCATATTTCGGGCCTGGTTGACGCCAGGATGAGAAAATAAGCGTAGCGTACAACCCTCTCACGTAATCTCAATTCAAAATCGAACTTTTTTAGCATAATCACACTCATCATCATCATCAGGTGCCCTGCCGCATGGCGTTGGGGATCATGGACCTCCATCTGTAAATAATCACACTATTATCTCCTTAGTCTTCCTCACAGCATTGTGAAAATGTGTCTGAGAGTCTGTGGCCTTTCATACAGTACTCTCATGTGACCCTCAGTGTCAGAAGGGATTGGAAGGTCGACGTGTTGGCGAGTCAAATAATGAACTGCACTTTGGGATAGTGACGTAAAAGAGGTACAGAAAATAAGCAGCCCAAAACCAAAACCGAAAACAAAAAATCCAATCATCAAATTTGTCGTATACCTCTTGATGTGCCACATACCTCCTTGTTCGTTGTTTGTTTGTTTGTTTGTTTGTTTGTTTGTTTGTTTTTGTTCGTTCGTTCGTTCGTTCATTCGTTCGTTCGTGTTCGTTTCGTTGTTGTTTGTTTGTTTGTTTGCTTTTTGTTTGTTTACTTTTTTGTTTGTTGTCATTTTTTCCTCAAAGCAAACAGTATGAGGTCAGTGCCCATCTCTTCTCCTTCACAACTTTATCTCCCCTACCCTGAACAGGACCAGGTACCCATTCGCAGCTGGATAGACTGGAGGCTACACGCTCAAAATCTTTTCCAAGTGTCGAACTTTGTGCAGGCAGATTGGAAGGCGATAGCTCTAATTCTTCCCACGCAATGTCGAATGGTATCTTTGCCTGGGGCTGCAGAAGCCCCGTCAGACGACAGAGCATTCACCAGTTTCATTCAGTCGGTAGGTTAATGAAAAAGATGATGCCTATGCCGCCCCGCCCCCCCCCCCCCAACACACACACACACATACACACACACACACACGCATGCACGCACGCGCGCACACCACACACCACACACACAACACACACACACACACACACACACACACACACACACACCACACACACACACACAACACACACAACACAAACACACACACACCGTCTTTACCACTACTACCGTAGCTTTCTCCTGTGTGTTCTATCTGGGACGTTGTGGGGAGTGACTGGTTTCCATCACCCTTCTGCCTGCCCTATTATTATATTTCAGAAAAAGAGAGAGAGAGAGAAAGAAAGAGAGAGAGAGAGACGAGAAAGACTGAGACAGAGAGAGGCTAATGCTAGCTGATGCTGCTAGCAGCGCTGCAGCTGCTGACGATGATGATAGATGAGATGAGATGAGATGTATGATGATGATGATGTGATGATGAGATGATGATGATGATAGGAAAGATGACGATGACGACGACGACGACGTGACGACGACGACGACGACGAAGAGGAGGAGGAGGAGGAGGAAGAGGAGGAGGAAGAAAAAGAAGATGATACGATGACGATACGATGACGACGACGACGATGACGACGACGAGACGATGATGTCGACTGTGATATTGTACTTTCCAACGGTAACAGATATAAGAAAAATTGTTGACTTATACACCTGCACAAAGAGACACAGGAAGGCGTAGGAGCGAGGGAGAAGGGAGAGGGGGAGACAGCGAAAACGAGGAGAAACAACAGACAGTAATATTAGGGATGAATGAATGACTTAATCAATCAATTATCCAACAAAAGAGGGAAGGAAGGAAGGAAAGAAAAGGTTAAGGATAAAGGAACCGAACGTACGAACAAAGAAAAACGAGAGAGAGAGGGGGGAAAAAAAGAACAGTTTTATTTACGGACAGCAGTTCAGATCAATTTTACGTGTCTGACATTGCTACAAGACGAGGTGACATTCATCGCTTTAACAACTTGCTGCAATTCAATTACAAGCTTTCATCAAAAAAAATAAAAAAATAAAAAAGCACGATGACACAGCTTTCTCTGAAAGACTCCGCTGAAAAGGGGTTGGAGCTGGTTTCAAAGGAGCTCCAGGAAACCAAGATTCACATCAAAATAGGACGATTCCTGCTTCAAGCAGGCTGCTTTTTGGTCTGATGGGAAAGCATTGTCTTCAAGCAAAAGAAATTGCATTCTGAAGTTGAAGATCACTGGGTGCTCTTTAGCGAGTTTGCTTTGTGTCGGAACAAAATCAAAACAAAAAACAAACAAAAAAACCCAAAAAGAAAGCTTGTGTTTGTCAGATAAAGTGATTGTTTTCTTAAAAGAAAAGAAATGGAAGTGTCTTGTTGATTTGGTGATGTTTGTATTCCTTTGGCTGTGTTTGGCTGTTTAGTGGTTGGTTAGTTGTTTCTTTGCTTGCTTGCCTGCCTGCCTGCCTGCCTGCCTGCCTGCCTGCCTGCCTGCCTGCCTTCCTGCCTTCCTGCCTATTGCCTGCCTGCCTGCCTGCCTGCCTGCCTGCCTGCCTGCCTGCCTGCGTGCTTGCTCCTTGTTTGTTTGTCTGTATGTCAGTCTGTCTCTTTCTTTCTTTTTTTTTTCATTGTCTTTATTTCTTTTAGGATAAATGAAGCAGTGAAACTAGCATCACGTTTGTTGTTGAATTCTTAAATGCTCGAAGTAGGTATCAACCCCCCTGTTCAGTGAACACATAATAAAAGGAAGTAAGGACATGCAGATGAAAGTAACTTTAAAATAGACACCAGTAGTCGTGGTGAAGTGACTAATGCAACATCCTACCGACTGGAAGGTTGTGGATTCGAATCGCATCAGTCTCATCAAACCAATTGTGGGATTTTTCAGCACCAGCCAGCTGCTATCCAGAGTTGATCGCGCTATGAGATCACTGGAAAGCTGGGACCACACAGTCGAGCCTCATCCATTTTATGGATGCATCACAGTGGATGGAGCACATGTGGAATTGTCCAAGTGCCATGAATCCCTCTTGAGCAAACTCCAAACTTCAAACTCCACTGCGGGTGCTGTTCAAATCTCCTGACCAACACTGCAGTCATCTGCATCTCTCGGGCCTTGTTGACGCCTGGATATAGTATGAAAGTCAGTATAGATTAGGTAAGCCTTGTCAAGCAGTATAAATCCAAAATGGAACTCCATAACAAACATGATTATCATCTACATTGTCATTGTCACCGTCATAGCATGTGAACAATTATCACTGATTGTGTTGTCACTGATGTGGCGTAGGACAAAAAAGAAATTGTTTTTGTTTTGTTTTTGTGTTTGTTTTCTTTTCTTTTCTTTTGTTAAATAGGTCCTACAGAGAGGGTGGAATTTTTAAAATGCACAGTTTGCAGGTGTTTGTTTTTGCATGTTTTTTTGGTTGTTTGTTTGTTCGCTTATTTCTTTGCTTGTTTATTTGTTTGTTTTCTTTGCTTGTTTGTTTGTTTTTGTTTGTTTGTTTGTGTTTATTTATTTCTATCTTTCTTTCTTTGTATGTCTGTTTGTCTGTCTGTTTGTTTTGTTTGTTTGTCTGTTTGTTTGTATTTTGTTTGTTTGTTTGTTTGTGTTTGTTTGTTTCAAAAAGGATTCACTGAACTCTGACATTCTCTATGCGTTTCACGCAAATCTGCATTTACGCTGACGAGGTCTTCAAATGAATTAAGGGAAGAACAGGGTCTATGAGACATTAAACTGACACTACAGAAATGATAGCAACATTAAGATGGGATGCAAAGTGGACACGTTTTGTGTTGCGGGCCGGGATTGAACTCGAGATATACACGATCTTGATGTCACGGTTCTATAAACTGAGCCAGGCGGCCCGGGCTGGCAATACTTTGTAACATGCCATTCAGTGAAAATATTTTTGTCCTCTACCTCTCTTCCCCTCCAATCTGTATTCAACAATACAGTGCATGTATTGTTGAAAACAGTTTAGAGGGGAAGAGGAGCTGAATGTGTATGTATACATGAACGGATATGCAGCGTGTTCTCGTGCTTGTGTATTTGCGAAGTCATACCATGCGAAATCTGTAGACGTGTCTTCACACGTACATGAATGTTTTTAGTTCACAACGCTTAAATCACAAAACGTGAAAGAAGAAACGGGTATAGACGAATATACAGAACCACCTCTTTCATTATTAAGTGGATCACAGACAGAAAGGAAGAAGAAAGATTCCTCAGATAGACAGACGAATGAAAGCAAGGACAGCAGAAAATACCTTAGCCAATCACGCACAACCCACCCAACATTAAATCTCCCCTATAAACCATATTGCCTGCCAGAAACCCCATAGAGACTCTGCGTACGTGGACTGCCAAAGAATTCCTGGAAGGAGCTAAACCAAAAACGTCCGCGAAATAGGTATCCATTTTTGGACTAGTGTAAGAAGAGCACATCCTACTAAGATCTTCCTGCACAAATGTGCTTGAAATAGGCATTCGTTTTAGGGCCAGTGCAGAAATGTGTTTTTCTGTCTTATGTCACCAGTGTCATTAATTAGCTGTTCTTAACCGAAGCCATGTAGGAATCAGAAAAAAAAACTCGAAAAAAGAATCAGAACGCGTATTTAATACAACCAGACAAGACAGGCACAAATTTTCGGTCAACTGGCCTTTGTCAAGTGTAATCATAAGATCACAGCCTGTCTCCACTCGATGTGGAATCACATTGTAATATATATTTGTATATAATTTTTTTTTTTTAAATAATTTTCCATTGCTTTTCTTCTTTCTCCCCAGTTATAGCCGTGTGTATGTGTGTGTGTGCGTGTGTGTGCATGCGTGCTGTATGTGTATGTTCAGCGCTTAGATTTGATTTCTATCAAGATTTTGCACTATATAATTATTGTAATTATTATTATATTGTTATTTATTATTATTATATCATTATCATTATTATTATTGTTGTTGTTATTGTTGTATTATTATTATTATTATATCATTATTATTATTATTATTATTATCATGATTATTATTATTATTATTATCATAAGCACCAAATACAAAATTTAGGAGAAAAAGACTAAAACTTCTCTGCTGCTTCGTCATATAGCCATATAATGCACATTCAGATTAAGCATTTCACTGCCCTGCTTATTAGATGATAAACTCTGAGTTTAAATTAAAGATTAATTCCTTTTTATCATTAAGATAAGTCATAAAGGTTATCTGTGAACACAAGTGTGTGCGTGTGTATACAGCTGAGAATACAGCATGTGTTAGTGTACTTGTGTGCGAGCATAAAAGTGTACATGAGGGTTCACTTGCGTGTCTTTCTGTGAACACTAAGGCACACCCACTTCGAAAGCAAGCAAAGTGGATTTATTTAAATATAATTTGGATCACAAATCAATAATAAAGACAGGATTGAAAAATGAACACTAACGCACACCCAGCTTCGAAAGCAAGCAAAGTGGATTTATTTAAATATAATTTGGATCACAAATCAATGATAAAGACAGGATTGAAAAATGATTTGCGGCTAAACTATCTCATCCGTTAAACCTAGATCACAGGGACAATAAAAAAGAATTTCACAATGAGACAGTCGAATGACAGTTGGAAAACCAAAAAACTACATCCCACTAAAATCTCTCTTGTCTGCCAGTAAATACCTAGAGGTACGATGGCTGTTGGCTGCCTCAGAGTCCCACTTGGGTGTTGAAGCAAAAACCTGAGCAAAATACAGGAATCCCTTTGTCAGCCAGCGCAAAGAAACTTACCTTTCTCAACCACCCCAAAGATCCTTCAGGAAGCGTGCGCAAAATAAGCGTCACTTTTTAACTCAAAGCAACAAAAACACACCCTGCCAAGACCTTCCAGTAAGAACGTGTAAAACAGGCCTTTTTTCTTTTTTGGAAGGGAGCCAGCCTTGAAGAAGACACTCCTTTTCTGGCCTTTGTGAGGAAAGTCATTGATTTCAGCCTATTTTACAGACAAGAAGAATCACTAAGGTCACGCATGTCCTCCTAGATCTTCCCAATTCTAATATACATCACCGTCATACTCAGTACGTAACGAAATACGTGATTTTTATCGGTTATTTTCTTTTATCTCAGTGAGGTTCAGACTATTTTAATCCCCAGCCAATGGAACGTATGGGGCGGTTGAAGGCTAACATTTCTATTCTATACAAAAAGTCAAATAATTATAAAAAAATCACGGCACAGTCTCCTTCCAACTAATCAACGTTGGTGGCTTAATCATCAGATGATGATGACGTCTGTCGATTTTCGAGGTTGATTATGTCTATTTTGTACTAAATGCTCTGTAAAACCTTGTTTTCTTCCAGAAAATCCCAAGAGACGCTGTGTATGCTCACAGCCAAGGCATCTCATTTAGATGTTTCAAGAAAGATGTGCGCGAAATAGGCATCCTTCCTTGCTCTGTGCAAAGAAGATATGTCTCTCAAAGATGATCTAGCAAAGGCGTGCTTGAAATAGAAACCCCTTTGGGAATAAGCGTTAACTGCTCAGTATCGGAGTTGTCATTGACATTAGACTTTCTTCAGACAAGTTCCAATAGAAGGATGATAAGAAAGAAAAAAGAAAAAACAAAGAATGAATGAATGAATGAATGAATGAATGAATGAATCAAGCAATCAATCAATCAGTAAATCAACCAGTCAATGATTGAATGGATAAACGAATAATAGGTGAAGAAAAAAAGAAACAAAAGAAAAAAAGAAAAGAAAGACAGACAGCAGACAAACAGACAGACAAAAACAGACAGACAGAAAGACAGAAAGAATGCATGAAAAACTGACTGAACGAATCAGTTAATCAATGATTAAATGGATAAATGAATAAATGACTTAATGAAGGAAAGAACAAAGGAACAAAAACAAACAACAAAGAAAATAGATACCTTTATGATACAGAAAAGAACTCCCACGTCCATTTGACATGTCCATCATTACTTTAAAACTAAGAGTCACTCAGTGTTTTAACAACTGGTACATTTCAGTTATAAGCTGTCGCCAAAAACATGATGATATAGTTTTCTCTTGAATAAAATATGTGCCTAAGAAGAGGCTGTTTTGTTTTAAAGAATCGTACTGAGAAACCAAAAGCTGCATCTAATCATATTCTAAGAGCAGTAAATACAATTTTGAGTTTGATAGGAAAGCCTTGTCTATCCATAAACAAAAGTAATATAAAACTCAAAGACCAGTGGGTCATATCAAATTTGCTGTCATGTATACAAGCAATCCTTTGATAAATGAGAAGATTGTTTGGTTGAGAAGGCTGGGAGCCCCTTAAAAGTTTGCGTTGATCATATCTCTATTTTGTATTGTTTCTTTGATTGTTTTGTTTATGTTTAGTTCCTTAAATGAGAGTTTTGTTGGCTTTTTGTTTTTGTTTTTGTTACTTTATTTGTCAGTCTGTTGGTTTGTTTGTTTGTGTGTGTGTGTCTACCACATGTGTAAATATACTGTGCGTGTAATATGCATATGTGCATTTACATTTGTCTGTTTGTGTGAATCCTAATAGACACAAATGTCCATGTGTGCTGTCAGTGCCAGGCCACTGCAATTTCATCATAGCCAAAAGATAGGGAATTGCCATTCTTCTCTTTTTCTCGTGTGTCAGTGAGCTTTCTTCAAAGTGACCATCGTTAGCAAAATTGGTCATTTCTGTAAGTATACTTGAATAAGATGAGTTGTGAGAAATGCAAAATTTTTACATTGCTAGTGTACGTTTGCTTTGTGTTTGAGCATAGTGTGGTATTCCAGATATGAGAGTGATAATGATGATGAAGAGATGTATAACTCATTGCTATAACAGTACTAAACATTGGCACACTACACTAATGCTATACTGATACATTAATAATGATAATCAATCATCATTAATCATAAGAATAATCATAATGATAATGAGACTGATTGAGGGAGAGATAAGATGAGACGAAAAGATAAACATAAAAAACAACAGCAACTAGACAACAACAAAACAGAAGAAGAAGAAACATGATGTGATGTGATAGATAGATGATTGAATGATAATAGATATGATGATGATGATAATGATGATGATGATGATGATGATAACTATGATTGTATATATGATATGATGATTACTGATATTGAGATATGATATTATATTAGATATATGATGATATGATGATTATATGAATAATGATAATATATTGATGATATGAATAAGATGATGATGATAGATGATGATGATTGATGATGATGAGATATGTGATGATGATGTTGATTGAAGATGATGATGACATGATGATGATAATGATGATATATGATTGAAGATGAAATGATATTGATGATGAGATGATGATGACTGATGATAATATATGATGATGATGATAGAGAATGATGATGATGAGAATGATGATAGATGATGATGATGTTTGATGATGATGATGATGATGATGATGAGATGATGATTGATGATATTGATGATGATTGATGATGATGATGATTGATGATTGATGATTGATGATGATGATGATGTTTGATATTGATATTTGATATGATATGATGATGTTTGATGATGATGATGATGATGATGATTGTGATAGATAGATATGATGATGAATGATGATGATGAATATGATATGATGAATGATGATGATGATGATGATGAATATGAAAATGATGAGATGATGATGAGTGATGATGATTGATGATATGATGATGATGGATGCATGATGATTGATGATGATTATGATTGATTGATGATGATGATTGATGATGATGAATTGATATGATGATGATTGATGATGATGATGATTGATGAGATGATGATGTGGATATGATGAATGATTGATGATGAGATGATGATGATTGATGATGATGATGTGATGATGTTGATGATGATTGATGATGATGTGATGATTGATGATGATGATGATTGATGATGATGATGATTGATGATGATGATGATATGATGATGATGATGATTGATTGATGATGATGATTGATGATGATGATGATTGATGATGATGATGATGATGATGATGATGATTGATGATGATGATGATGATGATGATGATGATGATGATGATGATTGATGATGATGATGATTGATGATGATGATGATTGATGATGATGATGATTGATGATGATGATGATTGATAAGATGATGATTGATGATGATGATGATTGATGATGAGATTGATGATGATGATTGATGATGATGATGATGATGATGATGATGATGATGATGATGATGAAGAAGAAGAGAAGGAAGAAGAAGAAGAAGAAGAAGAAGGAAGAAGAAGAAGAAGGAAGAAGAAGAAGAAGGAAGAAGAAAGAAGAAGGAAGAAGAAGAAGAATATAGCACAAACATCCGTGTCAAATGACACATAGAAAATATGCAGAAAAGGTTTTTTGAGACTCAGATCCATGTCATCCAGTTTCAATTTCAGTTTTTCGAGATGGTGTCTTTGAGCTAAGAATAAATTCAGCATGTAGTGATACCACAGATGCTATGTGATAGAGAAGATTTAAAATGATCATGACATAAATCGTAAGCTTGCACACAAGCCCTATGAAACATGGCAAGGGCTTCAGTTCCTACCTAGCTAATGGGTTTTATGTCGATCTTTGTATCAGTCAATCAGCAGAATGACTTAGGCTACACTGTAGTGAAATATATATCCCCATCTGCAATGTAAAAAGGATCCCCTGAAAAAGATGAAATACATCCAGCCCTGCAGCACACCCATATCATGCACACCCATTTTAGAACAACACAACACATGTCATCAATCTGCGCATTCATTACATAGTGAATCATACAGACAAAGAAGGAATCAGATGACAGCATTGGATGTTCGAAAGAAAGCAGAAAACTCGTTAGCCTGCAAAACGCACCTAACACTACCCCCCTCCCCCCACCCTTGAAATCCCTGTTGTCTGCCAGAAAATCCCAAAAGACGCTGTGCATGTTGGCTGCTGAAGAATCCAGCCAAGGTGCTGCAGCAAAAACGTGTGTGAAACCCTCATCCTTTTTTTTTTTTTTTTTTTTTTTTGTGCTGCGAGAAGAAGACATGTCTCCTCCAGGGTATTCAAGCAAAAGGACCAAAAGGAAAGAAAAACTTGGCGCAAAATAAGCATCTCTAATCGGGCCACAGGGCAGAGAAAACATATATCTGTCGCGTTTTAGCCGGTGCTATTTATTTTGGCTCGTTCATTGTAAGAAACCAGTCACTGAAGTCATCTGTATCGTTCCCCAAACGTAAACACTTTGATTCTTTATTCATCTAGGATGGAACGAGCGATTTTACAGGTTGATTTTTAAAAATGTTAAAGCTTTTTTTTTCTTTCAGTTTTACTTTTAATATGCTCATTTTAAACAATACATACAAATGCAAAACAAAAACGCCATAACAGTAATCACATCGAAAGGAAAATTCCACTTCATCCAAAATATTCATATGCTTAAAATACAAATATACCACATTTAACAACAACAAAAAAGATGTATACCATGAAACGAAAACACGTACATACAAAAACCCGGCAGCAGCAAGAAAACAACAAAATCTCTTGTAAGCATACACGGTTAGACTCACTGTCATGTTTTACTGTAAACATTGATATTATGCGTATCATAAATTGAATAAACAGCATCAAGTTTCAAGCATCAAGCTAAAACAGCACTCAAGAAATTGAAAAGCGTTCTTACTAACAAATACCTATCTACTGACATCAGGAAGAGAGTTCTTCGGTGTTTATAGAACCAATACTGTTAAACGGATGTGAAGCGTGGACAGCAAACACGCAAAGTCAGAACAAGACTGAGGCAGCTGAAATGTGATTTCTAAGAAGATTGTTAAGAATTTCGTGGAAGTAAAGAAAACAAATGAAGCAGTCTTGAAAGAAGGAAACACAAAAAGAACGTTAATGAAGAAGATTAGGAAAACACAAGCAACATTTACAGGGCATTTTCTGAGGCAAGAGAAATTTGAGCACCTAGTCACAACAGGAAAGCTAGATAGAAAAAGAGCACCAAGTGACCCAGGGAGGAAATATTAGTTTTGCAGAGTATGTGAGGCCCAAAAAGGGTAGGAGATATACTTACAGCGATAAAGATAGATTCGTATGGAGGGCCATGATCGCCAACGCCATGCAGCAAGTTTAAAGGACATCAAGCAATGTTTTAGTTGACTAGTTTGAAAACTGCATACAAAAACAAAGGAAACAAACTATCTAGCAATCATGTCATTACACCACTCGTTCTGATATACCTGTAGGTTATTCAGTAAAAAAGGGAGATTGTTAGTATAGCCAACTAGCCTTTATCTACTCTGGACACGGTCAACAGGAAATTATAAGCGATTTACAGATTTCATAACTTGGTACAAAAGAAAAAGCAGTAAACATGATGACATAATTTATTGCCTTCACCAGTATGGTGCAATCGTTGAGATAGATTTCAGAATTTAGGTCAACAAGATGATTAAGCCATGCCAACAACCCCCCCCCCCCCCCCAGAACAGTTATAGATGTTTTTCACGTAAATGTGATCTTAAAAACATCCACACGTTAAAACTCCGCAAATTTTGGGATCCTGCTAAATCGAACATTTTACAGAAACTGCGTTAACATTGTAAACAAATTCCAAGAAATCTTGATTTACATTTTTTTCCAAATCTGGTTGCTGTGGCTAAACATAATGGGCTATTTTCTGTCAAGTCCAATGCATTAACGATTTTCCCTTGGATCCAAACTATTACTTCAGTCGCGTTAGACAGCCACCCAGCCGAGATGTTCTTTTTCCACAGGGCAAGTGATTAACCCTTTTGACTCCCTCAGCCTATCTCTCTGGTTTCCTAGAAAGCAAATGGTGGAAACTGGTGGTGATGGAGTCATGAAGTTAACGTACAGGAAGCTGATAGGCAGAGAGAATCAAAGAGTTAACTTACCGGAAGCTGGTAGAAGCTGGTGGAAGCTGGTCGATAGGCTAAGAAAATCAAAACGTCAACCAATAACTAGTTGATGGATAGACTGAAATACTCATATCGTTAACATTCAAAAAGCTGGTGGACAGGCTGAAAGAAGTCAAAGAGTTAACTAAAAGAAAGTCGGTGGAAGCTGGTGGTTAGGCCAAGGAGTCAAAGGGTTAACATACAAGAAGCTGGAAGAAAGGGCAAGAAAAATCAAAGGATTTACATACAGGAAACTGATAGGCTGAGAATAAATATGTTAACTTACAGGAAACTGGTGGATAGCTTGAGAGAACCAAAGGGTTAATCTAAAAGAAGCTGGTGGATAACGTGAGAGGATCAAATGGTTATTTTACGGGAAATGCTTGTGAATAGGTCGGAAGACTCAAAGAAGCTGGTGGATAGGTTGAGAGAACCAAAGGATTAAACTATCAGGAAGCTGATGCATAGGTTCAGAAAATCAAAGGATTGAACTACAGGAAGCTGATGGATAGGTTGAGATAATCAAAGGATTAAACTACAGGAAGCTGATGGATAGTTGAGATAATCAAAGGATTAAACTACAGGAAGCTGATGGAAAGGTTGAGAGAATTAAAGGGTTAACCTAAGGTTGTGAGAATCAAAAGATTAAACTACAAGAAGCTGATGGATAGGTTGGGAGAATCAAAGGATAAATCCAAAGAAAGCTGCAGAAAAGTGATGGTAAGGTTGGAGTCGAAGGATTAACCGTCACAGGGAGCCACAGTCGGCCGAGAAATCCCTATTCACACAAAACGAGAGACCTCAGAATTCAGAACCGTGTTGTTGTTGAAAGTAGTCTGACCTGTTACAATTCCACATAACTATGTTATGTTTCTCTCTCACTATTGGTCACTTATATGAGCTTGCAAACAAATGCACACACTGAGGAAAACACACACACACACCACACACAACACACACACACACACACACAACACCACACCACACACACACACAAACACACCGACACACACACACACACAGCACGCGCGCGCAAACACACACACACAAACACCGCACGCGCACACACACACACACACCACACACACACATAAACACACACACACATACACCCGCACGCACGCACGCGCACACCCACCCACACGCGCACACACGCGCACACACGCACACACACCCACACACACAACACACACCACACAACACCAACACACACCCCACGACACACACACACACACACACTTATTCACGCAAAGATAAATACACATGCACGTACACAAATGATGGAAAGATGAAAGAAAGAAAGGGATAGAGAGAGAGAAGGAGAGAGACAGCGAGAAAAGAGAAAGAGAAAAAAAGGAGCAAAAATATAAAAAGTAAAAGGAGAGACTGGTAGGTTAGAGAAAAAGGGATGAAGAGAAGAAAGACATAGAGAGGGGGGGGGGCGGAACAGAGACCAAGAGACAGACACAGACAGAGGGAGACAGAGATAGAGAGACACAGAGAAAGAGAGACAAAGAGAACCAAAGACAGACAGATACAAACAGACAGACAGACAAACACACAGAAGTGGCAGGGGAGAATTGAAGGAGAGAGTGGAGAAAAAAAAATACAGAGAGAGGAAGCAGAGAGGAAAGGAAGGAGGGAAAATTGAAACTAGAAACTTTTAAAATCGTTCTTAACTCAAGGATGATAGAATTAGGTCCCAGAGGACCTGTCTAACAGCCAATCCTTGTTATTCTACACACGCAAACACAGGGAGAGAGAGAAAGGGAGAAATGGAAAGAGAGAGAGAGACAGATAGACAGACAGACAGACAGACAGACAGACAAGAAGAGAGAGGATACACACACACATAGACACACATGCACAAGAGAGAGACACACACACACAAACACAGCGAGGCGAGACTCAAACTAACAGAGAGAGACAGAGACAGAGACACTAAGAGAGACAGACAGACAGACAGACATACACACACACACACACAAACACACACACACATACACACACACACACACACACAAACACACACACACACAAACACACACACACAAACACACACACACACACAAACACAGACACACACATCACACACACACACACACACACACACACACACACACACACACACACACACACACACACACACACACATACATACATACATACAGACAGAGACAGACAGAGAAAGAGAGAGAAAGAAAGAAAGAGAGAGAGAGAGAGACAACAGACAGAGAGACAAATGAGCAGGAAAACGGACGGGCAGACAGAAAGAAAGACTGGGACGCATACAGTAACAGACAGAGACTCAGACAGACAGAAAAGCAGACATACTGATAAGCGTTGGGCGGTGCAGACATAAAGAATACAAAACAGCTTCCCAAACGCACAACTTTAACGATAAAAGGTCAATTGACTCATAAGCAGCAACAAAACTATCAAAAAGCAAAATCATCAAGCCATCAGAAAAACACAAAACCTACTTTTTAGACGTCACTCTCAGACTCATCTATTCGTCAATGAGTTTGCAGTTTGCAGTTTGTTTAAGAGAAATTCATCGCACTCTGTCAATTCCATACGCGCTCTACTCAAAACTGCCGCCAGTTACCTGGCTGGCTCACTCATCCCTCGCTAAATCCTATGCGTTAGCAAGGTCTTCGAAATGTGGAGAGAGGAAGAAGGGTTCAATGAAACGCTGAGCTAAGACCCCACAATGATGGAAACATTAAGATGGACACTACGCAGGCCAGTTTTTTTTTTTGTTTATGTGACCCGCTGGTCAAACGGCACAGCCTTGAGACAGGTTGATAAGTTTAAATACCTGGGAACGATCATTTCACCACACGGCAGATGCACGTCGGAAATAGCCAGCACGATCGGCCAAGCCAAAACAACATTCAAGAAGATGGAAAGCATTCTTACCAACAAATGCCTGTCAATTAACATCAGGAAGAGAGTTCTTGAATGTTATATAGCACCAATACTGTTGTACGGTTGCGAGGCGTGGACAGTCAACATGCAAAGCCATAACAAGATTGAGACAGCCGAGATGTGGTTTCTAAGAAGGATGTTGAGAGTTCCATGGACAGCAAAGAAAACAAACGAGACAGTCTTGATGGAGGCAGACACAAGTAGATCATTCATAAGGAAGATTAGGAAAAGACAGGCAACATTCATGGGCCATTTTATGAGGAAAGGGGACTTGGAACACCTGGTCACAACGGGAAAGCTGGAGGGAAGGAGAGCACCGGGTAGACCCAGGGAGAAGATACTAGACGGACTAGCAGAGTGGCTGAAGACAGGGAAGGTGGAAAAGATGCTTGAGGCAACAAGTGAGAGAGACAGATGGAAGTCCATAATCGCCAATGCCATGCGGCAAGGCACTTGATGATGATGATGATCCGCTGGGATTGAATTCGAGATATCAGATCTGGAGCCCAAAGCTCCATCAAAATAACCCACCAGGGGCAATAGGACACAGAACGATTGCAGTTGGTGAACGTATACTTCGTCAACAGTCAATGATTAGCGCAGGGTGGCTGGCTGTGTCGATAGACCCCTAGACTCAAGAACAGATAGCTCAAGTTTAATCCAAGCCTGCAACATTTATACTGACCTGTTCGCCGCCCGTCTTCATGCCACAATCATCATAGTTGTGTCAGATGCGTGTTCCAAATATCTCATCCCATCCATTCCCCACCCTATTCCAAAACACTACCAGCACCTTTGGTTTTGCACAAGGCCAAGGAGTCTGCTAAATAATTACCAGCAGAATCGAGTAAAGCGCATATGGAATTGCCCCAGTGTGATGAATATCACATTAAAAAAACAACTCCAAACTCCTTGATGATGTCACACAAGATATCATTACTAATAACATATCTTTAAAAAACGGCAGCCAAACTTCTTGATGATGTCACACAAAATATCATTACTAATAACATAATTATCTCTTTTTAAAAAAAAACGACAACCAAACTTCTTGATGATGTCACACAAGATATCATTACTAATAACATATCTCTTTAAAAAAACAACAAACTTCTTGATGATGTCACACAAAATATCATTACTAATAACATATCTCTTTTTTAAAAAAACGACAACCAAACTTCTTGATGATGTCACACAAGATATCATTACTAATAACATATCTCTTTAAAAAAAACAACTCCAAACTTCTTGATTATGTCACACAAGATATCATTACTAATAACATTACTAATAACATTACTAATAACATTACTAATAACATATCTCTTTAAAAAAAAACGACTCCAAACTTCATGATAATGTCACACAAGATATCATTACTAATAATATCAAGAATATGTATACAAAACCAAGTAATCCCCTTTTTCTGTAGGCAAGGGAGGGGAGGGGGAGGGGGAGGCTCATTAAAAGAACAAAAAGAACACGATTACAAAAGAGCCGTGACAAGACTACAGATATTGAACCCCGGTAAATTGTTCATACGCAGACAGGAAAATGATGTCATAGGATGACCATGTCCCAAGAGGGGGGGGGGGGGCAAAACAGGGGACAAGGCCTGGACAGCAATCCTGTAGGTCGCTGATGGTACACAATCTAATTATCTGGACTGATAGGCTGGGCATACAGAATATGATAGCTAGCTGGCTGTTTACCAAGTATTACTATGGCTTAGTATTGCGAGGATAAATGATATCTTTGTCTTCTATCTGTACAAGTGTCTGTCTGTCCATTGGTCAGTCTTTGCCCTCCCCCCTCCTCTCTCCTCTCTCCCTCTTTCTCTCTCTCTCTCTGTCTCTGTCTCTGTGTCTGTTTCTCTGTCTCTCCCTCTCTGTATGTGTGTGTGTGTGTGTGTGTGTGTTGTCTGTCTGTCTGTCTCTCTCTCTCTCTCTCTCTCTCCCCTCCTCTCTTTCTCTCTCTCTCTCTCTCTGTCTCCCCCTCTCTCTTTGTGTATGCATATATGTAGTGTGTGTGTACGATGCATGTGTATATGTGTGTGTGCGCGCGCGTGTGTGTGTCTGTGTGTCTGTTTGTGTGTCTGTGTGTGTGTATGCTGACAGTACTTCTATCATAACCTGACAAAGAATAATTCAAGATGATGATACTGATGTGTTTGTGTTTGTGTGTGTGCGCGTCGTTGTGCGCGTGCGTGTGGGAGCGTGCGTGTGCGTGTGTGTGTGTGTGTGTGTTGTGTGTGTGTGTGTGTTTTGTGTTGTGTGTTGTGTTTTGTGTGTGTGTGTGTGTTTGTGTGTGTGTGTGTGTGTGTGTTGTGTGTGTGTGTTGTGTGTGTGTGTGTGTGTGTGTGCGCGCGCGCGCACGCGAGAGAGAACGAGCGAGCGTTCATCAAATTTCTGCACACAAGCGAACGCGATGTTGTGCTGTTGTGTAGAAGGACCCGAATGTTCTTCGGGGTCACAGTTAGATGCTGAAGTTTCACACACCAGAGAAAGAGAAGACACGTACGATTACTTGTCACACTTGTACCTGATTTGTACACTCTGTAATGGGGTAAGGCTGATGGTCACGAGTTTGTAAATCTGTACACTGGTTTGTACACTCTGTACATGGTGGTAAGGCTGATGGTCCACCGAGCTGTAAATCTGTACACTGGTTTGTACACTCTGTACATGGTGGTAAGGCTGATGGTCCACCGAGCTGTAAATCTGTACACTGGTTTGTACACTCTGTACATGGTGGTAAGGCTGATGGTCCACCGAGCTGTAAATCTGTACACTGGTTTGTACACTCTGTACATGGTGGTAAGGCTGATGGTCCACCGAGCTGTAAATCTGTACACTGATTTGTACACTCTGTACATGGTGGTAAGGCTGATGGTCCACCGAGCTGTAAATGGCTGTTTGTTCCTCTTTCTGAGAAGTAGAGTAATTCAGAAAGAGTGAAAAGACGGCCCTTCAAATTTCCACCTGTGAAAAGAATTTGATGTCTCTAACATTTCAATTCCTTAAGACGACTTACGATACATAAAACCTTTTACTTTATTTTAGAAGATCCGTAAAGTTGTTTTTAAGGAGCATCGCACTTAAAGCAATGTCCTTTGTGCTCACCCCTTCCCCCCCCCCCTTTCTTTCTTTTTCTACGTCACCTTAGTGTTACAGAAGCTGGAACAGTTTTTACAGTGCAATGAGGATAATAGCGATGAGGTTGATAAACATGATGCTATGGAACTCCATCTAGGATTGAGACTGCGTGACGGACTTGTACTCTACGCTTATTATCATGATATATCCTGGCGTCAAACGGACCCGAGAGATGCAGACACCCGTGGTATTGGTCAGAAGATCTTAGCAACACCCTCAATGACGCATCCGTGAAGTGGATGAGATTCGAATGGGTCGAAGGGTGGGGGATCTCATCCTTCCGAGTCAGAATTTTTTTAGGGCGGGTCCCACTCCATTCCATTCTTACTTTACCTTCCACAATCCAGCACAGTATCAGATACCTATTCATGGGTGGCTACATGCATACAACTTCCTGCATTCAGAGTTCGAACTCATGCAATCAGATTGGAATACCGCCGACCAGGTATCACTACTGTTACTGTTATTGTTGTTTAAAGCCCAGCCGACCGCATAGTACCACATCAGGGCTACAACTGTTTAAAAACATACACAATATCGCAATAGGAAAACAAAAACAAAAAAATTAAATACGCATATCAATGCCTTCTCTCACATAATCCAAAAGATGCCCCTGGCGCTGACCACTCCGCCCAATTTTTCACACAGGGGATTTAAAAAACATACCTGAATACAAATTCAAACATAAAAAGGATCCTAAAACATGTACAAAAATGGGCCAAAATTACCTAAACCTTTTTCTAGCATATCTCATTTCCTTAGAGCTGAAAATGCACTTAATACATGCACCCAATTATCCATCCTATGAGAAAGTACATAAGACTTTACTGAACACATAGAGATGGATGGACCAGCAAGGCAAAAATGATAGGAAGAAATGACAGAAAGCAAAGGAACAAGACAGAAACAAAGAAGTGACAGAAAAGAGGAACTTTCTAGCACAGAATTTCCAGAAGGTGGGGATACTGTTCATACTGAAAGAGCCCCCGTCATCCCTAGGGGGGAAACAGGTATCATGGCTTGTTAAGAAGAACACATGATGTGGAATACCCGCTCTTAGATCACAGGGCGCTGAAAGGAATTTGCCAGAACAGCACGGACAATGTAAAATGAAACCGATGGATTCCTGGTATGCACGGTCGCAGCCATTAGGAAGAGACCTCTAATGGTCAAGATACATTCCCTCAATTTGCTTTTGAAACTGAGAAACGAGGGGGTGGGGGAGAGTTTGCATATTGCTTGAAAGCGAGAACCATTGAAAAGACGTTGTTGTTTATTGCCAATCAGGTTACCAATTATATGCACTGTGCGCGCTTACACACATGCTCGCGTTTACATATATGCACAGATTCCAGCTTACTGGCATTTGTTGTTAGTAGATCTCTCTCTCTCTCTCTCTCTCTCTCTCTCTCTCTCTCTCTCTCTCTCTCTCTCATCGTCTCTCTCTCTTCTCTTCCTTTCTTCTTCTCTTCTCTTCTCTCTCTCTCTCTTCTTTCTCTCTCTATCTCTCTCTGTGTCTCTCTCCCTTTCCATCTCCCTCTCTCCTTCTCTCTCCCCCCCCCTCTCTCTCTCTCTCTCTCTCTCGTTGAATTTATACCAGAAATTTTGTATTTTTGTATTTTGCTATTTGTATTTTGATTGTGAATCTGAATGTTTCTTTCGTCTTAGCCATCCACTTCTCGGTTCATTCAGTATTACATCTGCAGTACCTACAGTCATTACACTATGCATGTATACATGTATGTATGTATTATGTATGTATGTATGTATGTATGTTGTATGTTTGCATGTATGTTTCTATGTATGTATATTATATATGAATGGATGGATGGATGGATGGATGGATGGATGGATGGATGGATGGATGCATTGCATGTATGTATGTATGTATTGTATGTGTGTATGTATGCATGTATGTATGAATGTATGTATGCATGTATGTGTGTATGTGTGTGTATGTATATATGTATGTATGTAGTATGTATGTATGTATGTATGTATGTATGTATGTGTGTATGTATGTATGCATGCATGCATGTATGTATGTATGTGTGTGTATATGTATATATGTATGTATGTAGTATGTATATATGTATATTGGCAGATGTGATGCGTCTAGTGTGTCGGCTTCGGCCTGCACCGCTGGCTAGCACTGCTTTGCGAAAAGAAGAGCAATGTGTAAGTCTCTT
Source organism: Monoplex corrugatus (assembly GCA_030674185.1). NCBI lineage: Eukaryota > Metazoa > Mollusca > Gastropoda > Littorinimorpha > Ranellidae > Monoplex > Monoplex corrugatus. Next base: position 126,397,887 of record CM060305.1, read on the forward strand.
CCTGTCAGTACATAGCCTCTCCATCAGCAAGCCCTACGCTGTGCCTCCTCGTGGCGACAGGCGGTAACTGAGCACCTCACGGACTCAGGCTGAATCTCGTAGGACTCGGAGGAGGTCTGGCCCCCAGACGTGAGGCATGCAGGCCCACCGGCGTGTGGACACGCCCTGGTGCCCACGAACCAGATCCCCAAGCTATGGGTAAATAGCTCCACTGCCTTGTGGACATCTCGGGAGAGAGTAAGGCTAAGGGAGTTAACCCTAAAAAAAGAAACGATGGAAGGCAAGGGGAAACCACCATCGTACTTTTTTCCCCAGGAAAACAATGGACAGGAGAAAGAAAAAGAAGAAAGTTAACGACGTCAATAGGTGCTCCTGTGGAGCACCTTCGTCCGGTAGGGACTGTCATGCGGCGCAGGTGACACCAGACCGTCAGCCAGCTACTGCGACCAAAATCAAAATTAAATTCAAAATAGCACATGGAATATAAGAACAATGCTACAGAAAGGTAAATTAGACAACATCAAAATGGAGATGGAAAGGCTTAACATTAGTATTTTAGGACTGGGGGAAGTGAGATGGAAGGGGGCAGGCATGATAACATCAGGGGAATATACAGTGATATACTCTGGTGGTAATTCACATGAAAGAGGAGTAGGCATCATAATGGACAAAGACAAATCAAAAGCAGTTAAGGGATACTGGGCAGTGTCCGACAGAGTTTTACTGGTCAAATTCGGAGGGAAACCTTTTGATATCAACATCATACAGGTGTATGCACCAACATCCGCAAGTACTCAGGAAGACATCGACAACTTCTACGAAGTTTTAGAGATGGCCAAGGTCCAATGTAAATCACAAGAAGTTACAGTCATAATGGGAGATTTTAATGCTAAAGTGGGACAGGATAGGGTGGAGGATATAGTTGGACCTCATGGCCTTGGTGCACAAAATGAAGAGGGGGGAAGCTTGTAGAATGGGCACAGATGAATGAGTTCATAGTAGGAAACACCTGGTTTGAGCAGCCTAACAGAAGAAAATGGACTTGGATGAGTCCAGGAGATAATACCAAAAATCAAATTGACTACATCCTGATCAACAAAAGATTTAGAAATTCTTTACTGTCAGCAAAAAACACTACCAGGCGCAGACTGCAACAGTGACCACAATCCGGTAGTGGGAAGGTTTAGGCTGAAATTGAGGAAAAGGAAACAGATCAAAAGCAACATCAAACTAAACCTTGGACTCTTAAAGTCAGATGAAATGATACGTCAAAAATTTAATGTACATGTTCAAAACAAATTCAGTGCTCTGGAAGACGTTGGTGACAGTGAGGAACAATGGACAAAGTTGAGAAGTTCTATAAATGAAGCTTGTGAAGAAATCCCTAAGGCAAATAGAAAAGCAAAAAAGAGTTGGATGACTAATGAAATGTTGGGCCTGATGGAGGCAAGGAGGAAGGCAAAGAGAAACGAGGAGATATACAGGAAGATAAACAAAGAAATCAGGTATAGGTGCAATGAAGCTAAGGAAGCTTGGCTGAACACAAAATGCAAAGAGATAGAAGAACGACACAAAATGGATCCTCAGGGTATGTACAGACGAATTGAAGAAAATTGACCACAGGAAAAATACATGCACATCAACTGGTTGCTTAAAATCGAAAGATGGCACGCTTATCATGGAAAAAGACAAAATATTAGACAGATGGGGAGAGTACATTAAAGACCTTTTTGAGGATGACAGAAACGAAGAACACATTATAAAAAAGAACTTTGAAGGACCACCCATAATGAAAGATGAAGTTAGAGCAGCACTGAAAAAGATGAAACCAGGAAAAGCCCCAGAACCAGACAACATTACTACAGAGATGATTGAAGCCCTGGAGGAATTTGGCATAGAAAAAATAACAGTCCTCCTAAATGAAATTTATGACACTGGAAAAATCCCCAAAGATATGTCAAAATCAATTTTCATTGCACTTCCAAAGAAGAGAGGGGCTATAGAATGCGAACTCCATCGCACAATCAGTTTGATGAGTCATGTAACAAAAATCCTGTTAAGAATAATCATGATGAGGACAAGGAATAGAATCAAAAGAGAAATAGCAGAAGAACAGTGTGGATTTGTGGAGGGGAAAGGAACTATTAATGCCATATACATCCTAAGAACTATCATAGAGAGGTCAATTGAGATGAATAAGGATTTGTATTTATGCTTTGTTGACTATACCAAGGCTTTCGATCGGGTACGACATGATGAATTGATCAACCAACTGGAGAGACTCAATGTCGATGGAAAAGATCTACGAATAATCAGGAATATGTACTGGGAACAAACAGCTGTAATGAGAATAGAAAACAATATAAGCTCTTTTCAAAACTATCAAAAGAGGAGTCAGACAGGGTTGTGTTTTGTCACCGGATCTGTTTTCACTATATAGCGAAAACATCATGAGAAACCTAGAAGTAGACCCTGGATTGAAGGTTGGAGGGAAAATGATAAACAACATTCGATACGCAGATGACACCGTGCTAATTGCAGAAAATGAAAGGACACAACTTGTGAATACAGAAAGAAGCAAAGGTAAGGGGTTGGAACTAAACAGCAGGAAGACTGAAGTCATGGTGATCAGTAAAAAACACGAAATCCCCTCCTGCAAAATAAAAACAAATGGCACAACCTTGACACAGGTTAATAAGTTCAAATACCTGGGAACGGTCATTTCATCAGACGGCAGAAGCACATCGGAAATAGCTGGCAGAATCGGCCAAGCCAAAACAGCATTCAAGAAGATGACAAGCATTCTTACCAACAAATGCCTATCATAGTAGTAGGCCTCCCTCGGTCATGACTGACCATGGACAAAGTACATTCGTTCTAATGTCTAGATGGGTGTCTGCTTGGTCCAAGCAGCGTCGCCTGTGACTGTAGAGACCAATGCGAGAGAGGCAGTCTCTGTCGCAGCGGTCGCATGTGTATGCTGATGCTGGTCTTTTGGCTGTCATCCCTTTTCTGCGAACTCGTTTTTCTGCTGCAGCAGCTGACAGTTTGTCCTCACCAATCCGCAGCTGTTTCTTGAGAGTAGTTCTCCAGCTGTTGCGGTCGTCTGCGAGGACTCAGTGTTGATCTCAAGCGCCTTCATGTCACGCTTGCAAACGTCTTTGTATCTCAGCTGTGGGCGGCCAATGTTTCTCTGCCCTGTGGCAGCTCACCATAAAGGATGTCTTTTGGGATGCGACCATCTTCCATGCGGCGAACGTGGCCCAACCAGCGCAGCCGACGCTGTCTCAGCATGGTATGCATGGTTGGGAGGCCAGCGCAGGTTAGGACTTCGGTGTTGGTCACCTTGTCTTGCCAGGAAATGCCAAGTATGCGCCGTAGGCTTCTCAGGTGGAAGGTATTGAGCCTTTTCTCCTGATGAGCATGCGTGGTCCACGCCTCGCTGCCATACAGCAAGGTGCTGAGGACACAGGCGTTGTATACAGCCATCTTTGTCTTTGTGGTCAGCTTGGGATTTGTCCACACCCTTTGTGTGAGGCGGGCTAGTGTTGTGGCTGCCTTCCCGATCCTCTTGTCGACCTCTGTGTCAAGGGAGAGGTTATCAGTGACGGTGGACCCAAGATATGTGAATTGATGGATGGCTTCAAGCTCGTAGTCATCAATGGTGATGGCTGGTGGAGATGGCATGTCTTGGCCCAGGACGTTTGTCTTCTTAAGACTGATGGTCAGACCAAAATCTTTGCAGGCCTGGGAGAAGCGGTCCATTAGTGACTGCAAGTCCCGCTGAGTATGGGTCACAACTGCGGCATCGTCGGCAAATAGCATGTCTCTGATGAGGGCTTCACGGACCTTTGTCCTTGCTCTGAGGCGGGCGAGGTTGAAGAGCCTGCCATCTGATCTGGTCCGCAGGTGGATCCCTTCTTGCGCTGTGCTGAACGCATGCCTCAGGAGGAGAGCGAAGAAGATTCCAAAGAGGGTTGGGGCCAGCACGCAGCCTTGTTTCACACCGCTGCGTACGTCGAAGGGCTTGGAGAGGATTCCGTTGAACTGCACCGTCCCTTTCATATTTGAGTGGAAGGACTCAAGCTGTGCAGTTTGGGGGGGCAGCCGATTTTTCGGAGAGCCCTGAAAAGGCCATCTCTGCTGACTAGGTCAAAGGCCTTGGTGAGGTCAATGAATGCCACATACAGGGCATCCACTGCTCTCTGCACTTCTCCTGGATTTGGCGAAGGGAGAAGACCATGTCTACCGTGGATCTCTCTGCTCGAAAACCACACTGTGATTCCGGGTAGACGCGTTCAGCCAGTTTCTGCAGGCGGATTAGGAGGACCCGAGCGTAGACTTTGCCAACAATGCTGAGGAGCGAGATACCTCTGTAGTTGTTGCAGTCGCTCCTTTCGCCCTTGTTTTTGTACAGGATGACGATCTTGACGTCCCTCATGTCCTGTGGTACAGCTCCCTCATTCCAACACTGACAGAGAAATGCCTATCAATTAACATCAGAAAGAGAGTCCTTGAATGTTATATAGAACCAATACTGTTGTACGGATGCGAGGCGTGGACAGTCAGCAAGCAAAGCCAGAGCAGGATCGAGGCAGCCGAGATGTGGTTTCTCAGAAGAATGTTGAGAGTTCCATGGACAGCAAAGAAAACAAACGAGACAGTCTTGATGGAGGCAGACACAAATAGATCACTCATAAGGAGGATTAGGAAAAGACAAGCAACATTTATAGGCCATTTTATGAGGAAGGGGGATTTGAGCACCTGGTCACAACGGGAAAGCTGGAGGGAAAGAGAGCACCAGGTAGACCCAGGGAGAGAATGCTGGACGGACTTGCAGAGTGGCTGGGATGAAGAGGGTGGGGGAGATGCTGGGGACAACGAGAGATAGAGATGTTTGGAAGTCCATGGTCGCCAACGCCATGCGGCAGGGCACCTGATGATGATGATGATATATGTATGTATGTATGTATGTGTGTATGTATGTGTGTATGTATGTATTATGCATGTATGTGTGTATGTGTGTGTATGTATATATGTATGTATGTAGTATGTATATATGTATGTATGTATGTATGTATGTATGTATGCATGCATGCATGCATGTATGTATGTATGTATGTATGTGTTTGTATGTATGTATGTATGTATGTACGTGTGTGTGTTATGTATGTATGTATGTGTGTTGTGTATGTATGCATGTATGTATGAATGTATGTATGCATGTATATGTGTATGTGTGTATGTATATATGTATGTATGTAGTATGTATGTATATATTATGCATGTATGTATTAGTATGTATGTATGCATGCATGTATGTATGTATGTTATGTATATATGTATGTATGTATATATGTATAATATGTATGTGTGCATGTATGTGTGTATGTATGTATGTATGTGTGTGTATGTATGCATGTATGTATGAATGTATGTATGCATGTATGTGTGTATGTGTGTGTATGTATATAAATTATGTATGTACATGTATGTAGTATGTATGTGTATATGTATGCATGGATGTATGTATGCATGTATGTATGTATGTATGCATGCATGTATGTATGTATGGAATATATGTATGTATGTATGTATATATTGTATGTATGTATGTATGTATATATGTATGTGTGTATGTATGTGTGCAGATGTATGTATATGTATGTATGTATGTATGTATGTGTATAGTAATCGCAGAGCTGCCAATCAACTTGTCGTTGTTTGAACGCCTGTATAAAAGACTTTATACAACCCACACCCTGATTCCCTGATTTCTGCAGACGTATGAAAACCCATAGGTACCACATATGTCTGAACTTTTCAGGCGCTAATTACCTTTCATCTGCTAGCTAGATTTGATAACGTTTTATATGATTTATAAAGCAATCTCTGTTCTCCCCATTCTCGTGAGTTAGAGAGAGAGAGAGTGAGAGAGAAAGAGATAGACAGACAGACACAAAGACAGAGACAGACAGAGAGACAGAGACACAGAGAGAGACAGACAGACAGAGACAGAGAGAAAGGAAGAGAGAGAAGTCACACGCTATTTCCCATCAGCATAAAACTGAACCAGTGTGGGTTTTCTTTCTTTCTCTTTGTAGCGTTTTATATTGTTTTCTCGATCGCGAACTGCTTAAATACAATAGAATAATACAAATAATAATGAAAAGATTTTGTATAGCGCTATTCTCAATTCGACTCTCTGCACTGTTACATAATTTGAATGTTTTCACGAGACAGTCTCACGCAGAGGTATTAACATTAAGGGACAAAACGGTTTTCAGTAATTTGGCTTCCAGTGTCCAAGTTACATTTCCTTTTCCTGAGAAAGAAAAGATAAAAAAAAGAAAAAGACAGAAATAACAACAACAAAAAAAAGAAAACATAGGAAAAAATCGATCATGGAAGACATTCTGAAAATAAATCGTAAAAACAGATTATGCCATATGTTCTTGTAACAGATCTAGGAAATAGTTTGTAAATTGCTTGAAAAGTAAAATCCAACCCGGAATTTTATCCTGATAGACAGAACAAAAAATAAAAGTGCGCATATGGGAGTAATTTTGCCACAATTCTTTAATTTTGTCACAATTCTTCACATTCCTTTTTAAATTACCTAAGGTGTGGTGCTTTCTTCCTTGATGAAGTCGACATTCTTCAATCAGTATGATTAAAACTTATCATTAGAAATAAATGTGAAATGATTTATTCATCAAGCGCAAGAATCTGCCAATAGAATAATTCATCCCTCTTAGTTACTGCTCATTACGTCATATGGCATGTACAGTGGCAACGAAGGTTTTCCACTTCTGTCTGTTCTGAACTCGTCTCTGTACAGTACTCCAGGTATGTTTCAGGGTCTTAAGGTCTCCTTCTGTTGTTTGTCGTCAAATATTCTTTGAGTTTTCCTCTCCTGCGTCCACTTTCGGCGTTCAGTTGAAGGGCTGTCCGGGTTGTTCGTCCTTCTAATGGTGTACAGTTTAAATTGTCAAATGTGTCTTGACTGTCATAAAGTAACTTGTTTAAAATAAATCAATTGAATATTTTTTGTTTCTTTTTTTTTATTTTTACTTTTTTTGTTGTGACGTAAATTTTGTTTACAATGATAACTGTACATCTTTTCTGACGTTTCTTATTTTTCCACCACCACCCCCCCCCCCCCCGTTTATTTTTTGTTTGTTTTTGTTTTTCTTCTTCTGTTTTTTTTTCTACCAAAGAAGCAATTAATCTTTGAAAAGTGTCTCCTTACTAAGGATGTATTTCCGTCTGTCTGTCTGTCTGTTGTCTGTCTCTCTCTCTCTCTCTCTCTCTCTCTCTCTCTCTCGCTTACTCTCACTCTCTCTCTCCTTCTTTCTCTCTCTCTTTCTCTCTCCCTCCCTCTCTCTCTCTCTATTTCTCCCTCCCTCCCTCTCTCTCTTTCTCCCTCCCTCCCTCTCTCTCTCTTTCTCTCTCTCCCTCCCTCGTTCTCTCTCTCTCTGTCTCTCTCTCCCCCTCTCTCTCTCTCTCCCTCTCCCTCTCTCTCTCTCTCTGCGTGGCTTTGTGAATGAGCAGTTACTGTCGTATGTTAGGGGCCTAGTAGGCAGTGTCCTTAATTACTTGGATCAGAGCAATCACTGTTAACTCTACTGGAATTACCCAAAATCACTGGTGGGTGGCCCATGACGGCTTAACATCACCGGTTCCTATGGGCTTCCTGCCAATGGGATTTGTACTGAAGGAACTTGGAGCTTGCGGTGTTCTGAAGACTGAATGACCGGCGTTGCATCAAACCCACGGGGCGGCACAAAAATTGGGATGGTAAAACAGAACTGACCAACAAACAAACAAACAAGAATTTTCAAAAAAAGATCGTGCATTTGTTTTCCTTGTTTGGCTGGTTAGATGGTTGCCTGGTTGACATTTTGCTGTTCTCTTTCTGTCTTCATTTGTTTGTTTTTTCTTTCGTTCGTTCTCTCATTCTTGTTGTCTTTTGATTTGTTATATTTTTGTTTTTCTGTTGCGCTAGGCATGTTCATCTAGAAAACATAATTATATCCCTTGACACTGAACATGGAAAACGGTCATTATCTCCTTTCATACACCGGACATTGTCGATTCCGATAAAGATTTCCTGTACACTGGAGATTCTATTGTACAAAAGCTGATGAACCCGACAGTATGTACCGTGTATCAGCCAACTACAATTACCTGTTTCAAAACTGGCCATCCCAATTATCTCTTTTGACCGGATTCTGCCATGCTTGAGCCTGTCCCTGGAGCTAAGTTGAAGGACGTGTTATATATTATCAATCTAGATTTTAACAAAAGTAAAAGCACTGCTGTTCCTGGAAAGTATCCAAGGACATATCATTCATTATAAGACTTTTTTTTTGCTTTTTTTTTGTTGTTGTTGTTGATTTGTTTTGTATTTGCCACGATGAGTTTGCTAAATGAAAGTCAGACTGCTCCCTTCAAGGAGAGCTCGTCGCCGCTGTGCAGCGCCACCCAGTGTATATAGAAAGAGACAGAGACGGAGAGATTTTTTTTGCCGTGGCTTGTTTTATATAATCATACTGTCCGTAAGGGTGTGTACGCTTACAAAGCTTTGTCTAGCCTGGAGACAGGTTCATGGTAATGTCCAATAACGTGGAAAAATAATTATTACCTCTGGGATCTCTCTCTCTCTCTCTCTCTCTCTCTCTCTCTCTCTCTCTCTCTCTCTCTCTCTCTCTCTCTCTCTCTCTCTCGTGTGCGTTACCTAAACTAACAAGAACTTATTATCCCTGGGATCGGCTTCACAGATGAGTCTTATGTCACTATCATTCGGATGAGACGATAGACTGAGGTACAGTGTACAGCACGCACTCACTGCACGTTAAGGATCCTAAGACAATACATGAACTGGATCCGACAAAATTATGTGGGAAAATACATTCTCGTAGGGTTAATTGAAATGCACGCATACACAAGAAAAACAATCTTTTCAATTAAAGGTAGCATTGCACAGCTCCGACGCACTCTCTCCTTGAACAGCCAGCCGAATTTCACATGCAGAATCCATTGAGACTAAGAAAAGTGTCGTAAAAATGAAAAATACCAATTCCTGGATTTGAGGTTATGGGTATATATCAATTACTTCCATCGTCAATTCTTCTTTTTGCTCAGGAGTCTTCCCTTCTGCTTTAAAACTGCTCTCGTCTGGCCATTTCTCAAGAAAAATAATCTCGATCCTAATGACCTTAAAAACTAAAGACCTGTATCGAATTTCCCATTGCTCTCCAAGCTCCTTGAGAAAGTGTTACTAAACTGAATGAGCATTTCTCCTTAAATCATCCCATCATCCGTACCCTATCGAGCAAACCACAGTACAGAAATAGCTCTTGTTTTCAAAGTCAGTGAACTTCTTCTTGCTTCTGATGATGATAAAAATTTCTCTGTTAACACTCCTCGATCTATCATGCTGTCTTTGATACTATCGTCCACTCCACTCTTCTCTTTTGTCATGAACATACTTTCGGAATTGTGGTACTGCTTTTTCTTGGTTCTTCTATCTCTCTGATCACTTTCAGTCAACGGAAATCAGTCTGAGCCTGTTCAGCTTTCTTGATGAGTTCCTCAGGGTTCTGTGCAAGGGCCTGTCCTGTTCACCATTAATACTTCACCACTAGCCAGTATCATCAACCAGCATGACGTGAAACATCAATTTTACTCAGATGACTCACAACTTCAGAATAACACCACCCCTGAAAATATTGCCTTCCTTAAATCAGAGGCATCCAGCTGTTACGTTGACATTCAGAACTGGATGGTGCAAAATAAACTGCAGTTGAATGAAATTAAAACCGAAGCCATGCTTATAGGTACGAAAAAACAATCTTGCCTCTACACGTATCACACTGAATACCATCCAGCTAGGTGACAATATCACCCCTCTCTCTGATTCTGTCAAAAACCTGGTTGTGACCTTGGATAAGACTCTATCTGTGCGGAAGTTTCTGACCCAGCCTGACAATCGTACTACTATCAGATTTGGCACATTGGTTCCATTCAAAGATACCTTTCAACTGAAGCTGTATCTAAGCTTCTGACATCTCTCATCTCATTTTGTCTCGTCTTGATTACTGTAATGATCTCCTGTTAGGACTACCAGCAACGCACACAAAACGATAGCTGCTCGCCTTGTCCTCAGAAAGAAAAATACTGCAATCATTATAATAAAAACGTCTTATATGCCAAACATTACTGAAAGAAGTGACGGAGGAGGGTATCAAAATTTTATTATTCCTGGAACTAAACTTCACTTAATTAAACTGACAAACGCACATTGTTTACAATGACATGTTCAAATACGTGTATTACATTACTGAGGAAATCTCATTAACCTGGGTCCGGTCCACTTCACAGACTGATCTAAACAGACAAGAACCTTATTGTTCCAGGAGCTGAATTCATAGACATGACTAGTTTTCTGTCAAAAGCCAGTTGTCAAAAAACAATTGTCCCACATCACATTGTTTGAACGTGTCACAAACTGACACAAGCTTTAGTATCCCTGAAGTCGGATTTATTGACGTACATAAAATTACTGAATAGGGCCGGAATCACAATGTATTTGTCTCTTGGATCCGTTTCACGACTATACCAAAAACTGACAACCCAGAATCATATTAGTCTGAGGTTTAGTCTATAGAAGCGTCCTGCATTAATAAGAAATCCAGTTTGTAATGTACAGTAAATTGAGAAAAAGTCCTGCAGTTCCCTGGATTGGGCTTATGGATATGTCACTAATTATTAAAGAGTGGGTGAATTGAAGGGGAGAGAACCATGAATTGATTGTACCTCAGGTCCGGTTCACGTCCGTGTTTTTAGGTCAAGTTCAAATACATGACCTGTAGTATTGACCAAAAAAATCTTAATGGGGTCCCAGCCGGTAACATGAAAACTGATCTGTTCGCCTCCCATCTTAATGCTCTATCGTTCTGGTGTTGTCGGCTCAGTGATTCATAGATTCTGTTGCTCCCCTACCCCTTCTCTCTGTCTGTCTGTCTGTCTGTCTGTCTTCTCTCTCTCTCTCTCTCTCTCTCTCTCTCTCTCGCTCTCTGTTTCTCTCTCTGTCTCTCCTGTCTCTCTGTCTCTCTGTCCTCTGCCGCTCTCTGTTTCTCTCTCTCTGTCTTTGTCTCTGTCTCTATGTCTCTCTCTCTCTCTCTCTCTCTCTTTCTCTCTCTCCTCTCTCTCTCTCTCTGTCGCTCTGTCTGTGTCTGTCTGTCTCTGTCTCTCTCTGTCTCTGTCTCTCTGTCTGCCTCTCCCCTCCCTCTGTCTCTTTCTGTCTGTCTCTCTGTCTGTCTGTCTCTCTGTCTCTCTCTCTCTGTTTCTCTGTTTCTCTCTCTCTCTCTCTCTGTCTCTCTCGTCTTCTCTGTCTGTCTCGGTCTCTCTCTGTCTCTGTCTCTCTGTCTGCCTCTCCCCCTCCCTCTGTCTCTTTCTGTCTGTCTCTCTGTCTGTCTGTCTCTCTTCCTCTCTCTTTTCTCTGTTTCTCTCTCTCTCTCTCTGTCTCTCTCTCTGTTCTCTCTCTCTCTTCGCTCTGTCTCTGTCTCTCTGTCTGCCTCTCCCCCTCCTCTGTCTCTTTCTGTCTGTCTTTCTGTCTCTCTCTCCCTATCTCTCTGTCTCTTTCTGTCTCTTTGTCTCTCTGTCTCTTTCTGTCTGTCTTCTCTTCTCTCTCTCTCTCTATCTCTCTCTCTCTGCCTCTATCTGTCTGTCTGTCTGTCTGTCTGTCTGTCTCTATCGTGTGTTCCGGAGATGTCGATCGTGGCTCCTACCGCCGATCCCGGTGAGAAGAGAGGTGAGGTGAGTGAGGTGAGATGAGGTGAGGTGAGGTGAGGTGAGGAAAAGAGTGAGGTGAGGTGAGGTGAGAAAAACAGGTGAGGTGAGGTGAGGTGAGATGAGGTGAGGTGAGGTGATGTGAGTTGAGGTGAGGTGAGGAAAAGAGGTGAGGTGAGGTGACGTGAATGATGGTGAGGTGAGGTGAGGTGAGGTGAGGTGAGGTGAGATGAGGTGAGGTGAGGCGAGGTGAAGTGAGTGAGGTGAGGTGAGGTGAGATAAGGCGAGGTGAGATGAGGTGAGGTGAGGTGAGATGAGTGAGGTGAGGTGAGGTGAGGTGAGGTGATCAACCCAGGGACACATAGCACCGAACAGTAGAAGGAGGGCCCAAGACCCTGAAACACATCTTGTGTACCACGCAATGGCTGGCCCAGAGCAGACAAGACTGGCATATCTTCGTCGCTGCCATACATGGTCATTCCATGATGGGTGGTAAGTAGGTCTTGATTCACTGTCGAGATCCTTGTTTTTGACTTAGGGCCCATGGGCGTTTGCTACGAGTTTGTGTGATGACAGAAAAAGATACAAACAAATGAAAGCATGAGCTCAAAGTCATTTATTTCTCTTAACATCAGGATGAGAGTCCTTGAATGTTATACAGGACTAATACTGTTATACGGATGTGAGGCGTGGACAGTCAGCAAGCAAGGCAAGAGCAAGATTGAGGCAGCCGAGATGTGGTTCTAAGAAGAATGTTGAGAGTTCCATGGACAGCAAAGAAAACAAACGAGACAGTCCTGATGGAGGCAGACACAAGTAGATCACTCATAAGGAAGATTAGGAAAAGACAGGCAACATTTATAGGCCATTTTATGAGGAAGGAGAATTTGGAGCACCTGGTCACAACGGGAAAGCTGGAGGGAAAGACAGCACCAGGTAGACCCCAGGGAGAAAATGCTGGACGGACTTGCAGAGTGGCTGGGGACGAGGAGGGTGGGAGAGATGCTAGGGGCAACGAGAGATAGAGACAGATGGAAGTCCATGATCGCCAACGCCATGCGGAAAGGCACCTGATGATGATGATGATGAAAGCAAAGACAGCCAGGATAACCAGTCTTGATAAAGCCCTTTTTGTTTGAGTGGGTTATAAACAACGTGAATCTAAAATAAATCCATGGATAACCTGACTGTCCCTAGGGTCGACTTCATGAGTGAGCCCTACCCTGATAAAAGAGAAGCATCAGCGTGTTATTTCACAACCTTTCTTTTTGAACCAAACGTAACAGAGAGACCAGAGCTTTCATGAGGCCAGTGCCTGATAAGTTATCGTGTCTTTCATCTGTGCCCTGCAAAGTTACGGAAATGAGAGCCCAGAATACGAGAAGGGAAGAGGGAGATGCTATGATCTGGGGCAAAAAAAAACCCATCACTTAATGAATTAACTCTCAGAGTGGCAATGCTCTTTGACTTGGCAACTGAATGCAGTCACGCCATCGTGTCATTATGATGGTGATAATGATGATAAAATTAGTATTATCATTATCATCATCACAACAAGAAGCGAAAGATAAAACTTAATGGTGTGAGACTGGGGTGGATATAAAAACACCATGTGTCCCATTTGCACTTCTTTATTTCAGTTGTACCTTTTCCCCAACCCTTCAAAACGTTTTCCTCCTGATCTTCAGGGAATTATTCATTCTCTCGTCTCAGCTGAATGTCAATATAATAGATAAAGAGAATCATAATTTTTTGTCGTCTAACTTAGAATGTCGATGCGACAACTTAACGGAATGCGTATTCGTCTCATCTTATCTTTATGTCAGTGTGACAAATAAATGGAACTGTTTTTCTTGTCTAAGCTGAATGTCAGTATGATTGACACAGAATGAGACAATTTTTATTCTGGTCTCAGTGTAAAGTGGATAACCATTTCCGCTCTTATCTGAATAAAGTAAATAGAAAGTACAAGAATGTACCCCGTGGATAAAGAGTAAACGTGACTAAAATTTCTCTCATAACTATGAAATAAAAAGAGTTTTCGTTTTCAGCTGTCCACAGAATTAAAGAACACACATGCAGACTTGACCATGGTTTTGCTACATGCGCTCTATGATTGATTGAAACTCTGTGCCAACAGCATTAACAGGTATTCATGATAACCACACATAACAATTTCCAAGAGCTGGTGCCGTCCTCATGAATCCCAGCAACAATGATACAAATCAGATATCCTATCCTTTCCTTCATCCCCCTGGTCCTCTTTCCCCACCCCCTCCCCTAACAGCCTCACGCCTCCACAAAACTATGTCCAAATGATCGATAATCTTGCACGAGATTATCGCCAAGACGGCTAGAATAGAGGTTAAAAAGATACACAAGCTGGTGATGCCATAGCAACGATCCACATTATCTGATGAGATAAGAAACACGAAACAGAAGTACGAAAACAAAATTGTCAGTTCAGCTGATAAGTTTCTCTTTATAGATATCTTTAACATAGGTTGAACTGATGAAACCCTACTAGTTTTCCTTCGTTTGTATGTTTGTTTGCTTGTTTGTTTGTTTGTTTGTTTCTTTCTTTCTTTGTTCATTCGTTCGTTCGTTTCTTTGTTCGTTCGTTCGCTTGTTCGTTCGTTCGTTCGTTCGTTCGTTTGTTTGTTTGTATCTGTATTTCTTTCTTTTGTTGGTTAGTTGGTTTGGTTTGGTTTCGTTTCGTTTCGTTTCGTTTCGTTTGGCTTGGTTTCGCTTTGTTTTGTTTCGTTTGGTTTCGTTTCGTTTCGTTTGGTTTCTTTTTTTTTTTTTCGTTTCGTTTCGTTTTGTTTCGTTTTGTTTCGTTTGGTTTGGTTGGTTTCGTTTCGTTTCGTTTCGTTTTGTTTCGTTGGCTTGGTTTCGTTACGTTTGGTTTCGTTTTCTTTTGGTTGATTTGGCTTATTTTGGTTTTGTTTGGTTTGGGTTTGGTTTGGTTTGGTTTGGTTTGGTTCGGTTTGGTTCGGTTTGGTTTGGTTTGAGCAAAGATTCATATGTGTATAAGAACATTGATTGCTCTACTCTGTTCAGTGTCTGTAAATCTGCCTTTCTCCGTTTTCGGTAGTTATCTTCGATAGGTGTATATGTTGAATGAATTTGTTTTTGTCACAAGCCATCGAACACTGACGTGTCGCATATGATTTTTAAAGAGAGCATGTTCTGTTCTGATGTGTATATACACATGAAGAGGACTGAGGTGCTGATAGGTCTGATCATACACTGATCTGAGAGATCAGAGAAAATCTCCACCTTTTTCTTACCAGACGATACCCAGGCATGCTCGAACTCACACTTTCTGATGTCCTAAACACTTGGACCCCACACCCGTTGAAATAAACTAAATTTTGTCATAAAGTGCTAAGAAATGTTTGGTACAGACTGACAGACAGACAGACATATATCTGTGGCCGATATGAAATGATCTCCCTTTCCTGAAAGGAAGGGGGGGTGTTGTTTTTTAAATGGGTCAGCACAAGGAATCCAGTTTGCACCTTGCTACATTATTTCGTAGACTAAACAATAAGAGTAACAATGAAGTAAACAATGTATTCCACAGCTGCGGGGCCCGTGTATCTGATTGTACATTATGTGATCGATAAAAAGCTGTGTAATTTCTGAAGTACCCTCACTCTCCTTCTTAAGATGGATCTGTGTAAACAACAGGCAGGCTCCTTCTTAAGATGGATCTGTGTAAACAACAGGCAGGCGGACGATGGTTGCAATAGGAAGACTATTGACTGTTGTACAATGTATTCTTACTGATTTTTAAAAAAAAATTCCATTCGTGTAGGTGCATTATTGGATGGGGTGTTTTTTCGTTTTTTCTTTAACGCTTGTTTCCTTGTTCGGTTTTGTTCTTTGTTTGTTAATTCTTTCTTTCTTTGTTTACTCTGTTCTATGTTTGGTTTTGGTTTTTCTTTCTTTCTTTCGTTACTTTACTTTACTTTACCCACACACATACATACATATGAGACGGTGAAATTATGAGCTGGAAACACAACGTTGACCAATGAATTTTCAGGAAAATGGCCTCTGATTACGCATGGTCGTTTAGTTAATGGGTTGACTATGACAATAATTCACATTTCCTGGTTAAGACCACACTTTATACAAAATAGCCATGTGTGGAAATTAAGTTAATGTTGACGAGTGATACTGTATTCTATTAATGGCCCGAAAAGT
>CM060305.1:126421394-126423894 GCA_030674185.1 Monoplex corrugatus
CCCATCCCCCGCTCTTCCGAGTCAATACCCAAATGCTCAGCTGTCTGTTGATAGACACATCATTCAAAGACAGCGAGATAGCATCACCTAAAATGCCTTTGACTGGACACAAGAAGGAAGATATAAGAAAGAAAGACCTGGAAACACCTGGCGACGAACAGCAGAAGGAGAACTCTTTCCAATACACTGCATATGCCATTCACAGGCTGGCCAAGAACAGACAAAAGTAGAGGATCTTCATTGCTACCCTATATGCCAGAGGAATAACGGGCAGTAAATAACATAAGTACGATGGGACACAAACTCTACACGGAATAGATCTTGATCAAAACCATATATTCTGAAAAATGTCTGCCATAACGTGACAAAAGATAAATCATTCTATGTATTATATCTATTAAACTGTGTGTCTGTCTATCTATCTGTCTAAATACAAACACGCAAACATAGACACAAACACATACACACACACACACACACATGCACGCACACACGTACACACACACACATACACACACACATACACACACACGCGCACACACACACACACACGTATGAACACACACACACGTATGAATTTACCAAGCAACAAGCAAGTGATAGTATGTTTACGAGTCTTTCTCATGTTCCCATCTATGCTCTTTCAGTTTATGCTTATACTCACTGCTGTTAAAATATTAAAGTTTGCATAGAAAGATGTCTGTGTTGGGATGTGCTTTTTTTTGTTTGTTTGTTTTTTGTTTTTGGTTTGTTGTTTTTTGTTTTTGGTTTGTTGTTTTTTTTTTTTGGTTATTACATTGTTTAATTTCATAATTGTGGCCTGCTGCGCATGGATTGTTGTTCTGGCTTTTTTCTTTCTTGCTTGTTATTTTGTGTGTTTTTGCGTAAGGGAGGAGAGGGGGTACAGTTGAAAAACTGAAACAAAGAAGTTTGAGGAAAAACAACAATAGACGAAAACACACACACACACACACACACACACACACACACACACACACACACACACACACACACACACACACACACACACATACATACACACACAACACGCACGCACGCGAGCACTCAAGCACGCACACGCACACGCTCACACACACACACACACACACACACACACACACACACACACACACACACACACACAACACACATACACACATACACACACGCGCGCGCGCACGAGATATACCTTTCTGCCTGCCTGTCAAATTGCCTGCCAGTCTGTCTGTCTATATGTACGCTGCCAGCCTGTCTATCTGAATGCCGTTTAACATGCGTGCCTGTTTGTTTGTTTGTTTGTTTGTTTGTTTGTTTGTTTGTTTGTTTGTTTGTTTGTTTGTGTTTGTTTTTTCCTGACTTCCTCACTGCCTGCCAACCTCTGTGTCTGCCTATGTGTCTGTGTGTCTTTTCGTCTGTCTGTTTGTCCCTCTGTCTCTCTGTCTGCGTGCCTGCCTGCTTACCTGCATGCCTGCCTGCCTGCCTGCCTACCTGTCCTGCCTGCTGCCTGCCTGCCTACCTGCCTGCCTGCCTACCTGCCTGCCTACCTGCCTGCCTGCCTGCCTGCCTGCCTGCCTAGCCTGCCTACCTGCCTGCCTGCCTGCCTACCTGCCTACCTGCCTACCTGCCTGCCTGCCTGCCTACCTGCCTGCCTGCCTACCTACCTGCCTACCTGCCTACCTGCCTGCCTACCTGCCTGCCTGCCTGCCTGCCTACCTGCCTGCCTGCCTGCCTACCTGCCTGCCTGCCTACCTGCCTGCCTGCCTGCCTACCTGCCTACCTGCCTACCTGCCTACCTGCCTACCTATGCCTACCTGCCTGCCAACCTCCTGCCCAATTTGTTACCAGGGGGTAAAAAACAAACCTGAATACGAATGTAAATATAACTACTAAGGTCACTAAAACATAAATAAACTGGCCTGACTTAACTGAAATTGGTTCTACGTCTCACATTTCCTTAAAGCCCAAAATGCTGTTAATTCTGTACCCAATCGTCAATCTTAATAGAAAGATTAGACAGGAGATATACAGCTAAATGGATCAGTAAGGTAGAAAATGATAAGAAGAGATGACAGTAAGCCAAGGAACAAGGCAGAAACATAAGAAAGTGATAGAAAAGAGCAGATTTCTAGCACATAATTTCCTCCATAAAACAGAGCATTATACTACATTAGAGGAATGTCAAATGCTGCAGTACATTCACTTACCACACAATGCAATACAAAACTTTATGCAAACAATAGAAGAATTTATTGCATTTTATAAGTTACGCCAGTCGCGAGTAAATATTTACTTCTTGTGTACTGAAGTCGTAGGATTACGCCAACAGGAAAGAACGTTTATGTGGCATTACCAGGGTTATTGTTGATTGGTTAGTTGGTTGGTTGGTTGGTTGGTTGGTTGGTTTGTTTGTTTGTTTGTTTGTTTGTTTGTTTGTTTGTTTGTTTGTTTGTGTTTGTTTGTTGTTTTTGTTTGTTTGTTGTTTTTGTTTGTTTGTTTGTTT
>CM060305.1:126431394-126438894 GCA_030674185.1 Monoplex corrugatus
CTCTCTCTCTCTCTCGTTTACTCGTTTGTTTATTTAACACTCTGCATTTAGAACAATAATTGTCGCCACCATGGAAAGCTTCACAATGTGTATTGTCCAAGAATTTTCTTTCTTCTTCTTCTTTTTTTTTCTTCTCTTTCTCTCTTTCTTTTCTTTTTTTTTATTTACGGTTAATCTTTGTTTTATTTATTTCCTTTTTCATTGTTTTCTTTCTTCCTTCCTTCCTTTTTTCGTTTTTTTATTGTTTCTTTCTTTTGCTTTCCTTTTTTTTTCTGCCACTTCATTCCTTTTTTTCATTGCTTACTTCTTTCTGTCTTTCCTGTTTTTTCTGTCTTTCCTTCTGTCTTTTCTTTTCATTCTTTATTCTGCTTTCTTTTTTTTTTACGTGCTTTCTTTCTTTTTCTCCCTTCGTTTATGTCATTATTTATTTGCTTTTTTTTTGCTTTTTTCCTATTTTTTGTTTATTTCCCCGCTTCTTTCTTTCCTTCTTTGTTAATGTCCTTGCTTTTTGTTTTCTTCTTTACTTTTTTGTATTTTTGTTAATGTCCTCGCTTGTCTCTTTTTTTTTTTTTTTTTGTTCGTATTTTTGTTAATTTTTCTTGCTTCTTTCTTTACTTTTTGATTTGTTCGTATTTTTGTTAATTTCCTAACTTCTTTCTTTTTCTTTCTTTCTTTCTGTCGTTCTCTCTTTCCATTTCTTTTCTTCTCGTTCTGAGCACTCACTCTCTGACATGTTTGCTTGTTGGTTTGTTTTCTCTGTGTGCGTTCCTCTCAGCGGTGACGTGCACAAAGCACCTGCGCTAACAAAGCAAGACGGAATGCAGGCAGGATAATTGATTGATTATCGATTAACTATTATTGCAGAAGCGCAAATCCTCACTGAGCTCTAAACGCTCTAATTACACACAACGTTAAGGGGGCTGGCAGTCGGAGAGTTCTGGTGAAGGACGGAGGGAGGGGTTGAGGAAGCAATGAAGGGGGGGGGGATGAGGAAGCAATGGGGGTTGAGGAAGCAATAGGGGGTTGAGGAAGCAATGGGGGGTTTGAGGAAGCTTTGGGGGTTTGAGGTATCAATGGGTGGATTGAGGAAGCAATGGGGGGGGGGGTGAGGAAGCAATGGGGGCTTTAGGAAGCAATGAAGGGTTGAGGAAGCAATGGGGGATTGAGGAAGCAATGGGGATTGAGGAAGCAATGGGGGTTGAGGAAGCAAGGGGGTTGAGGAAGCAAGGGGGTTGAGGAAGCAATGGGGGGGTTAGGAAGCAATGGGGGTTGAGGAAGCAATGGGGGGTGAGGAAGCAATGGGGGTTGAGGAAGCAATGGGCGGGTTAAGAAGCAATGAGGGCTGAGGAAGCAGTGTGGGGTTGAAGAAGCAATGGGGGGTTGAGGAAGCAATGACGGGTTGAGGAAGCATTGGGGGTTGAGGAAGCAATGGGGGCGTTAAGAAGCAATGGGGGTTGCGGAAGCAATGGGGGGTGAGGAAGCAATGGGGGGTGAGGAAGCAATGGGGGCTGAGGAAGCAATGTGGGGGCTAAGAAGCAATGGGGGGGGGGGTTGAGGAAGCAATGGGGGTTGACGAAGCAATGGAGGTTGAGGAAGCAATGGGGGGTTGAGGAAGCAATGGAGGATTGAAGAAGCAATGGGAGGTTGAGGAAGCAATAGGGGGTTGAGGAAGCAACGGGGGTTGAGGAAGCAATGGGGGTTGAAGAAGCAATGGGGGGTTGAGGAAGCACGGGGGGGTTGAGGAAGCAATGGGGCTTGAGGAAGAAATGGGGGGTTGAGGAAGCATGGGGTTTTGAGGAAGCAATGGGAGGTTGAGGAAGCTATGGGGGGTTGAGGAAGCAATGGAGGTGGAGAAGGTTGTTGGCGAGCAAACAGGAAGATGGGATAAAGGTGTATGAAGTATACGTGACAAAACGAAAAAAAAAAAATGATACACAGTCCAAACTGCACCAAACTGTTTCAATTTCAATTTTCTGAAGACAGCTCGAAAATAATTTCATATGTACAATAATGACCATTGCACCAAACTATTTCAATCTGAATTTTCTAAAGACAACTTGAAAATAATTTTATATGTATAATAATGACCATGGCATAAACAGTGTAGGTGACATAATGAAAAAAAATGTGAGATACACAATCCAAGCTGCACTAAACTGTTTCAATCTCAGTTTTCTAAAGGCAGCTCGAAAACATTTCCATACATACAATAATGACCGTGGTATAAACCATGAGCTTTGTGAGATTCGAACACAGGACCCTTGCGTTATCATCATGGCACTTTAACCAGTTGAACTAACGAGACCAACGAAAAACAAACGAACAACAGGAACATCAGCAAAGGGTGACTGTTGCACACACTGTCTCTTCCACAGACTGGACAATGTGGAAATGCCCACACAGCTGACCTTCTTCATACACATCCACATCCACATCCGACATCCACATTCTCTCTCTCTCTTTCTCTATCTCTCTCTTTTTTCTCTCTCTCTCTCTCTCTCTCTCTCTCTCTCTCTCTCTCTCTCTCTCTCTCTCTCACTTGTACTTCTTTTTCGTGTTTTTATTATTCTGTATTTAAATTCCAGGAAATATGTCCATTGGCAATGGCAAATTCAAACAATTGATTAGATAACATTGTCATCGTCATTGCTGTTTGTCGTCTCTCTCTCTCTCTCTCTCTCTCTCTCTCTCTCTCTCTCTTCTTTCTTTCTTTCTCCTCACTCTTCTCTCTCTCTCTCTCTCTCTCTCTTTCTCTCTCTGTCTCTCTCTGTCTCTATCTCTCTCTCTTCCTCTCTCTCTCTCTCTCACTCTCTCTCTCTCTCTCTCTCTCTCTCTCTCTCTCTCTCTCTCTCCTCTCTTGAAATAATTTTCACGTATGTAGCTATATCTTCCACATCATCAACAGAACGAACAGGAGGACGATAGCAGAAGAACACTAAGTATAGCAACGGTGTTACAATTCTCTTTCTAGTCCTTTTATTCCAGCACACGTGTATTTCATTGGTTTATTTGGTCACACGGATACCAAGTAGCTGCCTAATTAGTGTATGACGCATTCGTGAAGTGATGATCGATTAAGCGTTTGGCTGATTTACTAACTGAGTGTTAAAGTAAATCAGCAATTGTTTCTTAACTGACTGATTAGGTCTTGGTCAAATGTTTTGATTAATCATATCATTGGTAGACTGTCTGATGTGTGTATTAAGTGGTTGGTTAACTTAATGATTGTATACTGTTTGATCGTTAAAATATGTAATTGATTTACTTTGCTTGATTAGTTGATTTACTGACTGATTGTTTGGTAGATAATTGTTCAATTGCTGGAATGGTAAATCCGACTAGCACTGATTTACAAACTGATGATAGATTGATCATTTGTCTTTTGATCTGTCCATAATCTGGAGATGATATAGAACGATTACTATTTGATCAGTAAATTCATTGACTAGTTTGTTAATGAATGAAACGTGTTAATCAACTGATGAAACATTGTTTGGAAGCAACTATTTTTCAAGGAAAAATAGAGGTAAAAAGGAGGAAAGGCAGACCTCCAATCTTATACACTGAGAATATAACCAGCATCAGTCGCCTAAATATTCAAGAATTTGTTCACAAATGTCAAGACAGAGCGCCTTGGAGGGAGGTGGTGGTGTAAAAGAGTGCAGCGGCCAACACTAAACCTGGTGACGTCGACAGGTGAGACAAGTGAGCCGATCATTTCATCGATTGTATGAATGGTGCGATTATTGATTGTTCAACTGCTTGACTGGAATGTCTAATTTTGCAGAACTAAATAAGTTGGTCGTCTGGATGATTGATCACTTAAATGATGAATTGAAAAATTCATCTATATGTTCTTAGATATTGTGAATCTCATCAAAACAAACATGTCCATTTTGTCAGTCAAAACTTGACAATGAAAACCACTTGCTGTTTCATTGCATGATATATTGGATCCTAGAGTCAAGATTTTAGGTGATTTAGTTTATATGCTGTATCCATACTGCTGTAAACAGCAGACGTATAGCATTGGCTCATCCTATCTAGATAGATTTTCTAATAACAGAAGGAAAACGTTGAAGTCAGGGAAGAACACTGAATACAGCAGTGGTGTTAATGCTTTGTTTCTTCCATGCATTTTATTACAACATATTTCATTGATTTGTTTGTTGGTTACATATGAACCAGCTCATTAATTAGTCTGGTTTTGCATAGATGCATTTATGAATTAATAATTGATTGAATGTTTGCTTGATTTACTGAGTATTTGATTTATCAAAGAAGACATTCTTTTTTATCTTATCTAAATGTTGTTTTTATCATTTGTCCCACGCCTGGCCTCACTGGCCTGATTCGCATGAGGATGGAGGTCCCGCTTCCAATCTGATTGTGTGGGTTCAAGTCTAGCTGGGTAAGCTTTGTGTAGCACACCCAGCTGTGGGTAGATGCTTGACCCTGTACATGTTGGGGAAACTGGCCTGATAAAGGAGGGGAGTAGCAGAACGAATGTCCAGAAGTGTTGAGATAATGTTGTTGCATATCAGATAAGGATGATAAAAATATATGTACAAGAGCTAGACGAGAGTATAAACGTTTGTTGATACGAAAGAAAAAAGTGTTACAATCGAACTTATCAGAAAAGCTGATATCTTCTATCATGACCAAAAGAAATTCTGGAAACATGAAAAAATTGTTAACTAGAAACCATGTTTGTTTCGGTTATGTTCACTGATGACATCTATTGACGCAAAAAAACCCAAAAAAACATACGTAACTCGCGAATGTACTAAGCTTTTCAATTAATCAGATATCATATTTAAAACAAAGAGTGCGTTGTAATAATGATGTTTTTAATTTCTTTTCTTGGGCCCTTTTTGATATAGGGTTGTGGCCTTACATGAATCTCTCTCTCTCTCTCTCTCTCTCTCGCTCTCCTCTCTCTCTCTCTCTCTTTCTCTCTCTCTCTCTCTTTTCTCTCTCTCTCTCTCTCTCTCTCTCTCTCTCTCTCTCTCTCTCTCTCTCTCTCTCCCGTTGCATGTGTTTCTGGCTTTGTGGGCTGTTTGGAGTGAAATATTAGACCTGTGCGGAAACGACGCGTCCATAAAAAGAGAATGCAGCCTTATGATCCATTTTTCCTGCTCGGGTCACTGTAACCAGGAAACTGTCTTGCTTTCTAGGTTGTTTTTGGCAAGGGTTAGCTGTAAAACAGGTCCAATGGGACCAAATGCTACTATCCTTGCCTAATAATGGTTTGTTTGTTTTTTTGGGTTTTTTTGTTGTTGTTGTTGTTGAAGTTTTTGAAGTATGGGTAAGAGTGGAATGTGCGTATTGGTGGGTGGTGGTGGGAGGATAAGTAATGTGGGATGATAGCGTTGGGCGAGGTATTTTCGAAGTATTTTGGTTTGGTTTGGTTTTGGTTTATTGTGGATGGATTTTGTTTGTTTGTTTGTTGTTGTCAATTTTGTTTTGTTACGCGTTTGTTTGTTTGTTTGTTTTTTTGTTTGTTTGTTTGTTTGTTTGTTTGATTCCTTGCTTGCTACCAAAAGCAAGATGTCATCAGCAAAAGCAAGATAAACTTTTGAGAGAGAGAGAGAGAGAAATTGAGAGAGAGAGAGAGTGAGAGAGAGAGAGAGCGCACTTGAACCTCTAGCCTGGCTCCTTCCATTTACGTCCCTGCAAAACTCGTTACTGAAACAGATCTATCATTTAATGCCACGAACAAAAACTAAAATCCCTCAGTTTATCGATGGAATGTTTTTCCTTTTCTCAGTGACATTTTTTTTTTTTTTTTTTTTTTACAGAAGGACAACGCGGCATGACACTTCACGCATGTAGAACTAACAACACAATGCTTCGCAGACCGGGATGACCGTTCAGAGGGGACAGCACTCTCGTATCTCAGCTTCGAGTTCCTCTTCTTTGGAGCATACGTCTAGCTCAGTGTCTCTACTTTCTATATCCGTGGTTTCGTCCGTTTGCACTGTTTTGACCGGGGATGTAGGGAGGAAGGACTGGTGGAGTTGGGTGATGGAGACAATAAATCGTGTTGGTGGGCTGATGGAGACTGTGTGTCGTGGTGTTCAGGCGTTGGGTTTCCGTGATGTGGTTGTTTGACGCTTTCATTTAGTCAGTTGATACTAGATGGGTGGGATAGGGGACTGGGTGTGTTTTCATCCGTTCTTTCTTTCTTTCTTTCTTTCTTTCGTTCTTTCTTTCTTTCTTTCTTCGTACGTCTGTTTTTTGGTTGTTTGGTTGGTTGTTTGTTCATTCGTTTGTTTGTTCATTCGTTTTATTTGTTTGAGCGTTTGAGCGTTTGAGCGGTTGAGCGTTTGTTTGAGAGTTTGTTTGAGCGTTTGTTCGTTCTTTCTTTGGTTTGTTTGTTTGTTGATTTGTTTGTTTGTTCGTTCGGTCGTTCGTTCGTTCGTTTGTTTGTTTGTTGATTTGTTTGTTTGTTTGTTTGTTTGTTTGTTTGTTTGTTCGTTTGTTTGCTTGTTTGTTTGTTTGTTTGTTTGTTTGTTTTGTTTGTTTGTTTGTTTGTTTAGTTGGTTGGTTGGTTAGTTGGTTGGTTGGTTGGTTGGTTGGTTGGTTGGTTGGTTGGTTGGTTGGTTGGTTGGTTGGTTGGTTGGTTGGTTGGTTGTTCGTTCGTCCGTTCGTTCGTCGTTCGTCGTTCGTCGTTCGTCGTTCGTCGTTCGTCGTTCGTTCGTTTGTTCGTTTGCTTGTTTGGTTGGTTGGTTGGTTGGTTGTTTACTTGCTTGATTGCTTGCTTGCTTGCTTGCTTGCTTGCATGTTTGTTTATTTGTTTGTTTTGTTTGTTTTGTGTGTGTGTTTGATTTTTTTTTATTGTTGTTGTTGTTTGTGGTAGTGATGGAGTTGGTGTTGGTGGTGATGGTGGTTTACACTGCAGATAGAAATATACGTTTCACTATAATACAGCCTAGGTTGTTCTAGTGACAGACTGATACAGAGATCTAGACATAAAGCCCATACCTAGAAAGAACCTCAAAGATTGC
Source organism: Monoplex corrugatus (assembly GCA_030674185.1). Taxonomy (NCBI): domain Eukaryota; kingdom Metazoa; phylum Mollusca; class Gastropoda; order Littorinimorpha; family Ranellidae; genus Monoplex; species Monoplex corrugatus. The sequence continues at coordinate 126,438,405 of CM060305.1, forward strand.
CAGGACATAGGGCTTATGTGCAAGGCTTCTGGCCTTTGCCATGATCATTTTGGACCTCCTCCATCATATGGCATCACTGGTGTCAGTGCGTATGGATTTCGTTCCGAGCGCGAAGACGCTATCTTGAGAAACTGAGACTGAAACTGTTATATTGCAGCGATGTGTCACCTCTCCCATGTGGAGCGTCAAAAGATGTAGCCGATTACAATTCCATTTCCCTGTCAGCTGGCAGAACCAAGGAAAAACAAACCCGTCACATTCATCGCAAGACCTTGTCTGACCATGTAGATGGTGAACGCAAAATGAAGACGTTATTATTGGTATATCACTGCTGTTATGCTTGTTATTGTTTTTGTTATGTTATTGTTATATTATTGTTTCGTGTGATTGCTATATTACTGTTCTGTTATTGTTCTTATATATTCAACATTGAACAAGTTAATGCCAAAATAAACTTTCATTTGTTCAGTTTTGATGCTCAGTGGAACAA
>CM060305.1:126443894-126448894 GCA_030674185.1 Monoplex corrugatus
ATAGTACAAGCTTATTCTCAGTAAAACCTCCTGAATTATGAATATCTATTTACAGTGCAATCACTTCCATGATTCTTGCGCATTCACAATTAAACCACCTTCATACTGTATCAAAAATTCAATGAAAATATTCCGTGGGGTATGTGTATATATTTGTAAAGTAGTTTTCAGCCATAGTGTTTATGTCTTCATGACGAGCTCTTTTGTACGTGGATGTATATATCACCAGTAAAATGTATGATCACACTGAAACCTGCTGTATTATTATGTCTATATATCCACAGCAAAGCCTTCGACATGATGTGCATTACCAACGAACACTTCTACACACTGGAAATACATTCATTTGAAATCTGTATATGTATACACAATCTTTTCAGTTCAGCACACAGTCTATACTGATGCAGTGAAAATTTTTATACAACGCATGTACTTTCACAAAGAATCGCACGTAATATCGGTACATTCAAATCAAAACTTTTTTTCAAAACGTCCATGTGCATATATTTCTAATTGTATTTTATTATATCTTTGCCATGATGGCTTTTCCGTAGTGATGTCTTTTGCTCAGTGCCTGCCCTGTCACAGAGAGCATAAATTATGTCTGTTCATTTGCACCCAAATCTGCATGCGGCAACAATCGCAGCAGAACAGCCCGCATTATATCTGCACAAGCGAGTACCACGTGTGAGACTTCAGCTCAGCAGCCGCCCGATCACTGGTCTTTCCGTTACTGCTGGTACTCCTCTCTCTCTCTCTCTCTCTCTCTCTCTCTCTCTCTCTCTCTCTCTCTCTCTCTCTCGCCTCTCTCTCTCTCCTCTCTTTCTTTCTTTCTCTCTCTCTCTCTCTTTTCTCTCTCTCTCTCTCTTTTCTCTGTCTCTCTCTCTCTCTCTCTTCTCTCTGTCTCTCTCTGTCTCTTCTCTCTGTCTCTGTCTGTCTGTTTCTCTCTCTCTCTCTCTCTCTCTCTCTCTCTCCTCTCTCTCTTTCTTTCTTTCTTTCTCTATCTCTCTATCTATCTTCCCCATGTGGGGATGCCGGGGATGAGGGGCTCTTTCAGTCTAAGTAGTATCCCCACCTCCTGGAAATTTTGTGCTAGAAATTTCCTTTTTTTTTTCTGTCACTCTCTTTGTTTCTTTCTTCTTCCTTTGCTTTCTGTCATTTAATTTCTTCCTGTCATGTTCTGTTGTTTTCATTCATACACCTGAATGTGTTCGATAAAGTCTTAGGTACTTTCTCTTAGGATTGATAATTGGGAACATGTATTAAGTGCATTTTTGGCTCTAGGGAAATCAGATATGCGGAAGCAATTTCAGGTAATTTAGGCCCGTTTTTATACATGTTTTAGTATCCTTTGTTATGTTTAACTTTTGTATTCAGGTATGTTTTTTAATGCCCTGTGTGTAAAAATTGGACGGGAGTGGTCAACGCCATGGGCATCTGCTTAGATAATGTGCGCGAATGCATTGCATTGTGTATTTAATTTTCTTGTCCTATTTTTTTTATTATTATTATTATTATTATTATTCGACTATTGTGTCTGCTTTGAAACGGTTATAGCCCTGATATGGCTCTACGCAGTCGACTGGGCTTTAAACAAAAATAATAGTAAATAACTCTATCTGTCTATCTATCTATCTATCTATCTATCTATCTAGCTTTCTTTCTATCTATCTATCTATCTATCTATCTCTCTCTCTATCTATCTATCTATCTACTATCTATCTATCTATCTCTCTATCTCTCTATCTCTCTATCTCTCTATCTCTCTATCTATCTCTCTATCTATCTATCTATCTATCTATCTATCTGTCTGTCTATCTATCTATATATCTATCTAGCTTTCTTTCTATCTATCTATCTATCTATCTATCTCTCTCTCTCTATCTATCTATCTATCTGTCTTCTATCTATTTTCTATCTATCATATCTAGCTTTCTCTTCTATCATCTATCTATCTATCTACTCTATCTCTCTTCTCTTATCTATCTATCTATCTATCTATCTATCTATCTCTCTATCTCATCTATCTTCTATCTACTCTATCCTCTTCTATCTATCTCTCTATCTATCTATCTATCTATCTATCATCTATCTATCTGTCTGTCTATCTATCTATATATCTCACTGTGGCCTTTTTTCGTCGATGGCGACGGTCGGCAGCGGAAAATTTGTTATCTTAAAACACAGCGACGCTCATGGCTAAAACAACCAATGCGCGATCGGCACAGTTTCTGAAAACGACTACAGTAGTAGTATTCTGTGGAGTCACCACCGTGGGGCATTTGCATCTTTGTCTAGTCTCTATAGCGTGCTCGACTCTGTCCTCTTCATAGCTCTTTGCTCCCGCAAAAACAGCAGCTCTCCACCCCACTGGATCCTGGGCAACCGTATCCCAGTTCGCAACATTGATAGAAAATTCTATCATGGATGTTTTACACTGGTCCTTGAAGCGAAGCTTGGGTCGTCCAACGTTACGCCTGCACTCAGACAGTTCCCCATACAGTATCTGCTTGGGGATTCTGGAGTTATCCATGCGCGCAACGTGACCAAGCCATCTGAGACGCCGAGACCGCAGGATGGGATATAGTGACTGAATGCCAGCTCTTTTGAGCACTTGTGTATCCGGGACTCTATCTTGTCATTTACTTTTTTTAATTTTTCGTAAACACCTCATATGAAAACTATTTAACCTCCTCTCCTGACCAGCATACAAGGTCCACGTCTCACTCCCTAAAGGAGTGTTGAGAGGACACATGTTTGATAAATTAGAGTCTTGGTTTTTGTCCTAAGTTTATCATTTTCTCATGCTCTTTTCATAAGTTTCTTGAATGTGGCTGTAGCCTTTCCTATTCTGCTTGTCAATTCCTCATCCAAAGATAGGGTCGATATTATGGTGGATCCCAAGTAAACAAACTTATCTACTGTTTTCAGAGATTCACCACCGAGTTTTATCTCTGGTGGTAAGTTTGTCCCTTGTCCAATTACCTCAGTTTTCTTGACGCTGATTGTTAACCCGAAGAGATGGCATGCTTCCGCTAAACGATCGACTAGTCTTTGAAGCTCGATTTCACTATGAGCAGCTATCGCAGCATCATCAGCGAAAAGCAGCTCTCTGATCAACACTTCAGTTGTCAATCGTTTCGACTTCAGTCTTTTTAGATTGAAAAGAGATCCGTCGAACCTGGTTTCGAGGTAAACTCCATCCTCGCTCTCATCAAAAGCATGGTACAAGAGAGCAGCAAAATAAATGGCAAAGAGAGTGGGTGCCAGGACACAACCCTGTTTAACACCACTCCTCACCTTGAACGGCTCTGATGTATTTCCATCGAATTGAATGTATCTATCTATCTATCTATCTATCTATCTATCTATCTATCTATCTATCTATCTATCTATCTATCTATCTATCTATCTAATCTATCTATCTATCTATCTGTCTATCTATCTGTCTATATAACTATATATCTATATAACTATCTATCTATCTAAATGTCTGTCTATCTATCTATATGTCTGTCTATCTATCTATCTATCTATCTATCACTACCTACCTATCTGTCTATCTGTCTATCTGTCTATCTATCATCTATCTATCTATCTATCTATCAACTATCTGTCTAGCCACCTATCTATCTAGCCACCTATCTCTGCACTAATGTATAGGTTAAGACAACCATTACACTAGAACTATATACAGAAATGCAAACGAACAGACTTTTTAAAAACACTTTAGCTAAATTCAGGTCTGGTGTCTCTTACATCGCTTTCCATCGCTATAGGTACAGTATAAGAAGAGAACACAAAATTGTGTACTTCTTATACAATGTGGCTGAAAATGAATTGCATTTCTTACTTTGGTGTCTTGCACTACACAAACTTACAATGGAACTGATCCCACAGTATCCGTGTAATTTAAGATTTAATTTACTTACGTCTGCACGTACTGAAATCATCCTGTTTAATTCGAGTATCTGTGTGCATATAGACAGACAGACTACAACAGACAGACAGACAGACAGACAGATAGATAGATAGATAGATAGATAGATAGAGAGAGATAAAGAGATAGAGAGATAAATAGATAGACAGATTCTGTCTGTCTCTCTCTCTATCTATCTACATGTATCTGTCTATCTACCTATCTATCTATTTATCTATCTATCTATCTTCTACTATCTATCTCTCTGTCTGTCTCTCTTTCTGTCCCTGTCTCTGTCTCTATCTGTCTCTGTCTCTGTATACATACATATGTGTGTGTGTATGTATGTATATACATATATACATATATATATACATATATATATATACTATATATATATATATATAGTATATTATACATATACATATATATATATATATGTATATTATACATATACATATATATGTATATATTTATTTCGTTGTTTCTTTCTTTCTCTTTCTCTTTCTCTCTCAAACGAGAGCGAGTTCTGTCACTCCTGAAGTCCTTATGTATTATGTCTGATGTTATTGATTTTTTATGGATTTTTTCTTCTGAGCTTTTACTTCTAAGCAAATATAAAGATTCTATGGCAGTGTTGAAAGTTGGCTTTTAGCCCACAATAACGTCTCCTATTGGAAAATAAAATATCATCGTCACTCTCTCTCTCTCTTTCTCTCTCTCTCTCTTTCTCTCTCTCTCCTCTCTTTCTCTCTCTCTCTCTCTCTCTCTTCTCTCCTCTCTCTCTCTCTCTCTCCTCTCTCTCTCTCTCTCTGTCTGTCTGTCTGTCATGTCTCTCTCTCTCTCTCTCTCTCTCTCTCTCTCTCTCTCTCTCCCCTTTCTCTCCTCTCTCTCCTTCTCTCTCTCTCTCTCTCCTGCTCTCTCTCTCTCTCCTGTTCTCTCTCTCTCTCGCTCTCTCTCTCTCTCTCCTGCCTCTCTCTCTCTCTCTCTCTCTCTCTCTCTCTCCTGTTCTCTCTCTCTCTTCCCCCTCTCTGTCTGCCTCTCTCTGTCTCTTCTCTTTCCTTTCGTCCCGAAATGGAGA
>CM060305.1:126453894-126473894 GCA_030674185.1 Monoplex corrugatus
CAGACAGACACAGACAGGCAGACAGACAGACAGACAGAGACAGACAGACAGACAGACACAGACAGACACAGACAGACAGAGACAGACAGACAGACAGACAGAGAAAAAAAAGAAACTGAGACAGAGAGAGAAAGAGACAGACACAAAGAGAGAGACAGAGAGGGTCAGAGAAAGACACAGACAGAGACAGAATAGTATAGATCCAAAACACCCTATACACTGTTCTGACACACAGACACCTTTTCATTAGAAATAACGACAGAACAGAAGAATTCAGTGTTTGTTTTGAGGAACTAGTCAAACTAATCATAACTATCGATCACACCACCATCATGGATCTGACAATCCAATTACGGTGATTCAGTAGTTGTCTCCTTTCCATCGCCCTCCCCCCCCTCTCTCTCTCTCTCTCTCCCTCTCTTTCTCTCTCTCTCTCTCTCTCTCTCCCCCCTTCTCTCTCTTTCTTTCTCTCTTTCCATTGCTCCCTCCTTCTCTCTGTCTCTGTCTCTCTGTCTCTGTCTCTCTCTGTCTCTCTCTCTTTCTCTCTCTCTCTCTTTGTCCTTCTCTCTCTCTCCTCTGTCCCTCTCTCTTTCTCTCTCTCTCTTTCTCCCTCTCTCTGTCTCTCTCCCTCCTTCCCTTCCTCCTTCCCTCTGTCTCTCCCCCTTCCTCCTTTCTTCCCTCCCTTCTTCCTTCCCTCTCTCTTTGTCTGTCTGTCTGCCTCTCTCTCTCTCTCGCTGTCTCTCTTTCCCTCTCTCTCTCTAACATATAACATATATTCAAGTTACGCATTGATCAGAAAATCTTCCCAAAAGAATTCAAAAACGCGAAAATAGTCCGTTTACGAAAGGCAAGAGATATAAATACTCTACACAGTTACGGCCAGTCTCACAATTATCTATGGCCCTTAGACCTCCTGAAAGATGAGGGCCACAGTGGATAACTTTATAACATCGGTCAAAAACTAATCAACATCATCCAGCAAACTATTCTCAAAAGCAACCAGAGCGGTATTTATACAGAGTGCTATGGACAGTGGTATATCAGACAAGAACTAACCAATACCATTCAACAACTATACACCAAAGCAACCAGTACGGTTCTAACACAGAGTACTATTGGACAGTTGTTCCATACTTCGACAAGAGTTAGTCTGGGCTGCCTTCTATCCTTATTGCTTTTCGGCATATTTCAAGAATGCATCATGATTATGCAATTGAAGAATACGTCAGGATGTTCAATATTGCAGGAAGAACGATACAAAAAGAGCACTTTGCAAGTGACATTGAAGGCCTGGAAGACAGCGAGCAATATCTTGTCAAGCTTGTTAAAAGACAAGATGAAATACAGAAAAGACATGAAGATGAAATATAGACAAGACATAAAAATGAAATATAGACAAGACATGAAGATGAAATATAGACAAGACATGGCATATGAATCAACACCAAGAGGACCAAATCAATAGCCAGCCAAAACACCGGATCACCATTGTATATAACTGTCTGTGGACTGAAGCTAGAAACTGTTCAACAAGTCACTTACCTGGGATCCAGTATTAAAACAGAAGGATCCATACCGGAATTCTCTTGAAGACAGCAAAAAACAGCACTAGCACTGTCCACATCGGAACCTTTATGGAAGGACGAAACATCTCCACGAAACACAAGATCAGACTCTTACGTCCACGAGTATATTCCATTTTCCTGAATGCTAACGAGATGTGGACCCTCACAGAAGATCTGGAAAGACGAATCCAAGCAGTGGGAATGAGATGTCATCACAAGATACTGAACATCAGATACACTCATCATACCACATATGAACAAGTACGCCAGATCACCAAGCAGCACACTGGACCATGTAAGGATATGCTGACTTCAGTTAAGAAAATGAAACTATGCTGGTAGAGAAAATAAAAACATGTTGGTATGGTCATACAACAATATTTGTTAACTCAAAGAACTGTTGAGGGAGGGAGATGGAGGGGAAAACAGAAGAAATCATGGACTGACAACATTGCAGAATGGACAGAAAAGGCCATTTGCAGAGACCCAGAGCTGAAAAAGAAGAAAAGAAGGGGAAGAAGAAAAAGAAGAAAAGAAGAAAAGAAGAAGAAGAAGACTGTCTGCCTGTCCGTCTGTCCGTCTGTGTGTCTGTCTGTCTGTCTGTCTGTCTGTGTGGGTGTGAATGTCAGTGTAGGTGTGGGAGTGGATGTAGGCGTGTGTATGTATGTATGTATGTATGTATGTATGTATGTATTTGTATGTTGACAGTCTGTTTGTCTGACAGTCTGTGTGTCTCTCTCAGTCTGTCTGTCTGTCTTCTCTCTCTCTCTCCCCTCTCTCTCTTCCTCTCTCTCTCTCTCTCTCAGTCTCTCTGCGCTCGCGCATGTGTGTGTGTGTGTGTGTGTGTGTGTGTGTGTGTGTGTGTGTGTGTGTGTGTGTGTGTGTGTGTGTGTGTGTGTGTGTGATTGTATGTGATTATGAGAACACATATCTGTGCGCGGGCGAGCATGTGTTGTGAGTGTGTCTATTTGTGTATATCGTTCTTTGTATATAATTATTATGTTTGTGAGTGTATAGTTGTGGAGGGGAGGGTATTTTGTGTGTGTGTGTGTGGTTGTTGTGTGTGTGGTGTGTGTGTGTGTGTGTGGAAGTGCGTTGCACGCGCGTAGAGTTGTTTGGGTGTGAGTGTATTTGCACGGTGTATGAGAGAGTGGACAGAACGGACGAACGATGAAGACGGGCAAGATGGACAAGTGGATGTGAGGTATGATTAACTGCCACAAAAACATTCACTAAACAAACCCTTCCCAAAGAAAAACAGGCGTTTTGAGCACACTCATTCAAAATCAATCATTCTCTCTCAATCTTGTTCCCCCCCCCCCCCGCCCCGTCGCTCCCACCCCCACCCCCACCCCGAGCCCCGAGCTCTCTCTCTCCACCTCCTCCCCTCCCCTTTCCATCCAAGCCCAGCTACCAGTGAGTTCTAACTTCAACTGGTCTCTGCCTGTTTCCCATGGTGTGGCTTGCTGTAAAACAGGTCCTGTGGGGATTAATGCCAGTATTCTTTTCATGATAAAGTGTTTTGCTTTTTGAAGTGATGTAGTATGGTCGGGTGGTGTACTGATGTTCATTTTAGCGACACAGTTCTGTCTGTCTGTTTGTCTGTATATTTGTCTGTCTGCCTGTCTGTCTGTCTGTCTGTCTGTTTGCTTGTCTGTCAACTGGTCTGTGTATTGGTCTGTTCAGAGCCTGTCCTCCTCCCTCTCTTTGTCAAAAAGCCTGCTTCTTCCACCTCCACATACATTTACATACAAAAACCCACCGGTGCACTCATATTCACACAAACACTCACTCACACATGCGTACACATACGCGCGCACACAAACACACACACACACACACGCACACACGCACACACGCACACCCCACAACACACACACACTGATCAATTCTGATTTCACACACACACAAACACACACACGCATATACACATACACATACACACATACACACGCTCTCTCTCTCTCTCTATCTCGCTCTCTCTCTCTCTCTTTCTCTGTCTGTCTGTCTGTCTGTCTGTCCGTCTCACAAACACACATACACACAAATACACACGCATACGCACACAAGCACAAGCACACGCATACGCACACAAGCACAAGCACAAGCACACGCATACACATACAAACATTCACACAGGCACACACTTACTCACATGCACACACTCACTTACATAAACGCAAACACACACACACACACACACATAGATACAACACCACACACACACACACACACACACACAAACAAACACACACACACAACACACACACACACACACACACACACACACACACACACACAAACACACACACACACACACACACACCGTCTAAAACACACATATGTGAAAATGCACTTTAACAGACGACGAACGAACGAACATAGACACAGACACACTCAGTATGATATATGATGTTAGTGTGATGATGTGTAATGAATCATCTTGAAAACCCACACCAGCTGATGAGGACTAGTATGTCTACTCATTTGTCCAGTCCACGGGACAGTCCATCAGTTCATGGTCCATCACGTGTGTTAATGTTCTGTTAATCAAAACAGATCTATCTGTCTGTGTATCTGTGTGTCTGTCCATCGTCCGTCCGTCTGTCTGTCTGTCCGTCTGCCTGCCTGCCTGTCTGTCTCTCTGTTTGTTGGTCTGCCTGCCTGTCTGTCTGTCTGTCTGTCAGCTGTCTGTCGTGTCTGCCTGTCAATTTATCTGTTTGTCTGTCTGTTCATAGCTTGTCCCCCTCCCTCTTTATTCCTTGTATTCTTTTCTTCCCCTCCCCACAACTCTCTCTCTCTCTCTCCCTTCCTCTCTCTGTCTCTCTATCCTTCTGTCTTATTCTCTCTCTCTATCTCTCTCTCTCTCTCTCTCTCTCTCTCTCTCTCTCTAACAGACACACACATACATGTACACATGCGCACTTACACAGACACGCACACAAACACACACACACAACACACACACACACACACACACACAAAAACCCTCGTCTAAAACACATGTATGTGAAAATACATTTTATGAAACAACGAACAAACGAACACAGACACAGACACACTCAATGTGATATATGATGTTAGTGTGATGATGTGTAATGAATCATCATGAAAACCCACACCAGCTGATGAGGACCACTATGTCTTCTCATTTGTCCAATCGACGGGACAGTCCATCAGTTCATGGTCGATCACGTGTGTTAAGGTTCTATTCATCAAGACAGGTCTCTGTCTGCCTGCCTGCCTGTCTATCTGTCTGTCTGTTTGTCTGTCTGTCTGTCTGTCTGTCTGTCTGTCCGTCCGTCCGTCAGTCCGTCCGTCTGTCTTTCCGTCTGTCTGAGTGTCTGTCTATTTGTCTGTCTGTCTGTCTGTTCAGAGCTTGTCCCCCTCACTTTTTCTCTTCTGTTCTCTTCTTCCTTCCCGTCACACACACTCTCTCTCTCTCCGTGTCTGTCTGTCTGTCTGTCTGTCTGCCTCTCTCTCTCTCCCCTCTCTCTCAATCTCTCTCTCTCAATCTCTCTCTCTCTCTCAATCTCTCTCTCTCTGTCTCTCTCTCTCTCTCTCTCTCTCTCTCTCTCTCTCTCTTTTCTGAATATATATACATATATCTCATTCACTCTCTCTCTCTCAATCTCTCTCTCTTTCTTTCTCTCTCCCCCCCCCACACACACATACACATGTGCACTTACACACACACACACACACACACACAAAACACACACCACACACACACACCACACACACACACACACACACACACAACACCTATCACTTCTGACTTCAAAAGCTCTGGGCCTGTCTCAGAGAAGTGTGATGTATGCCTTAGTGATGTGATGATCTTCGCTTCATCAGCGCTGACCAATCGGTTTGTCTGTTTGTATGCCTGACTGTCTGACTCTCTGTCTGGTGCCTGTTTGTTTCTCTGAATGTCATTCTGTTTTACCAATTCGAAGATGTTCGCTTCATCAACATCGATCCTGGCAAAGGCCGACTTCCAATTCAGCGGCGGGGCGACCATCCCCAACCCAGGCGGGTCACAGGTGGCGGATAGTGAAGCCCTTCAGATATGGAGGGTGGCTGTGAATAAGCTAGCTTGCTAGCAAATAAGCAGTCCCGGACCAAACTGGCGGTGTTCCTATCAGGACGGGGTGGGGTAGCAGTGGCGCTGCTATGACGGGTTCATCAGCGGGTAAGGGCATCATCAGGGCGCTTTCCATGCCGAGACGACACAGGGATGACTACCACCTGTTGTCGAGAGAGCAGCAAGTTGCCCTGGTGAGGTTGCGCACTGGTCACTATAGGCTGAACAGCCACATGTACCGCAAACTGAAGCTGGCGCCCTCCCCAACCTGTCCCTGCGGTCAAGAAGACCAAACCACGGAGCATATGCTCCAAAGATGTCCCCTTCACCAGATAGCAAGAGAGGACGTGTGGCCGACAGACACTCCGCTGACAACCAAACTCCATGGATGCAGACAGGAGCTGGAAAAGACGGCTGCATTCATCGCCCGGACTCAGATGATTTTGTAGCAGCGTACGCCAAGAAGAAGAAGAAGATCAACATCGATCATTATGTGTGTCTGTATGTTTGTCCAGCACCTCAAGAAATGATCGCTTTATCAACAGTGATTGTTCATTCTCCTCGCTGAGCAGTATAAGGATGGTCGTTGTATCAACACCAATGATCAAATTAACCTGTCTGTTTACAAGCTTTCTACATCAACATCAATCATCAATTCATTCTGCCCGTCAACATCAATGATGAAATTCATTCTGCCCAGCGAACAGAACATGATCAATTCATTCTGCCTGTCGAACATTTTTACGATGGTCTCTTCTTTACAAATTATCAGTACAGTCTGCCTGTCTAGCAGTTCAAACACAGTCGCTTCATCAACAGCAGTGATCAAATCAGTCTGTCAAACAGCTCAAAGATGGTCGCTTCATCAACAGCAGTGATCAAATCAGTCTGTCAAACAGCTCAAAGATGTCGCTTCATCAACAGCAGTGATCAAATCAGTCTCTCAAACAGCCCAAAGATGGTCGCTTCATCAACAGCATGATCAAATCAGTCTCTCAAACAGCTCAAAGATGTCGCTTCATCAACAGCAGTGATCAAATCAGTCGGTCAAACAGCCCAAATTGGTCGCTTCATCAACATCAATGATCAAATCAGTCTGTCAAACAGCCCAAAATGGTCGCTTCATCAACATCAATGATCAAATCAGACTGTCAAACAGCTCAAAGGTGATCGCTTCATCAACAGCAGTAATCAAATCAGTCTGTCAAACAGCTCAAAGGTGGTCGCTTCATCAACAGCAGTAATCAAATCAGTCTCTCAAACAGCTCAAAGGTGGTCGCTTCATCAACAGCAGTAATCAAATCAGTCTGTCAAACAGCTCAAAGATGGTCGCTTCATCAACAGCAGTAATCAAATCAGTCTCTCAAACAGCTCAAAGATGGTCGCTTCATCAACAGCAGTAATCAAATCAGTCTGTCAAACAGCTCAAAGATGGTCGCTTCATCAACAGTAGTAATCAAATCAGTCTGTCAAACAGCTCAAAGATGGTCGCTTCATCAACAGCAGTAATCAAATCAGTCTGTCAAACAGCTCAAAGATGGTCGCTTCATCAACAGCAGTGATCAAATCAGTCTGTCAAACAGCTCAAAGATGGTCGCTTCATCAACAGCAGTAATCAAATCAGTCTGTCAAACAGCTCAAAGATGGTCGCTTCATCAACAGCAGTGATCAAATCAGTCTGTCAAACAGCTCAAAGATGGTTTGTTTCCTCTGAATCTGGGGATGGTCGTTTCATCAACATCAGTGACCAGATCAGTCTGTCTACAGATCACGAGATGATCACGTTATCAACATCAATAATCCAACCTTTCTATCCGTCAAAACTACAAGAGACATCAAAGCTAAGCCAGCCAAATCAAAGGCCTGATAAATCACCAGGCAATCTTCTGGATAGAATGTAGAACTTCCAGAGCAAAAGACAAAAGAACAAGAATCAGTACGTGCCAACAAATAACAATTGAATAAAGCAAGTCTAAAGAGAAAATGTGGAAGTCTGATCATATCGGCAATCTTCTGTTTTTATCGAAGTCTTCTCTCTCTCTCTCTCTCTCTCTCTCTCTCTCTCTCTCTCTCTCTCTCTCTCTCTCTCTCTCTCTTCTCTCTCTCTCTCTCTCTCTCTGCCTCTCTCTCTCTCTCTCTCTCTCTTCTCTCTCTCTCTCTCTCTCTCCTGTCCTGTTTCTCTGTTTCTCTCTGTCTCTGTTTCCCTTTTTCTGTTGCTCTCTGTCTCTCTCTGTCTTCGCTGTCTCTCTCTGTCTCTCTGTATATCTGTCTCTTTCTCTTCTCTCTCTCTCTCTCTCTCTTTTCCCTTTCTCAGTCTCTGTCTCTCTCTGTCTATCTTGTCTGTCTCTCAGTCTCTGTCTCTGTGTATGTCTCTGTCTCTGTTTCTGTCTCTGTCTCTCTCTCTCTCTCTTTCTCTCTCTCTCTTTCTCTCTCTCTCTCTTTCTGCCTCTCTCTCTCTCTCTCCTCCTCTCCCTCTCTCTCTCTCTCTCTCTCTCTCTCTCTCTCTCTCTCTCTACACCACGAGAAGTATTATATTGCTCTTTTCATGTTTGGGATGTTTGCTCTATAGCTTCAATATGACTGAAGTAAATGATTGTGACATAACAGCCATAGAGACTGGTTCAGAGGGACAAAAGTCCTGAGTAAACCATGTATGTTTATATTGTCTTTAACCACATGTCACCTGTTTCAAACAGAGAGATCAAGAAGTTGCTCAACATGCTTTGCACACTGGGCCCAAGGAACTACCTAGGGTCTATGACCTCCATTTTAAGCTTTTTTTCAGCATTTCCAGCCATTTTTTATCTTGTGTGTTAAATAAAGACCTCAAACGAGGTCTGACTGGTGAAGAAATCATACCTTTTGTGTGTATTTGAGTACTGAAATTATTGCTGGAAATGACTGATGTAATGGTTTTAACAGACTCGCAACAGGCATAATTACCAGTAACCCACCTTTGTATCTGACTGACAAAACATATAGTTAACAGCATGGTTGAACAGTTTTAGCGCTCAAAATGGACGTTGAAGCCTGCTGCTGAAGATGTTCGTTCATCAATGATCTCTCAACTGTTAAAGCCATTTTTCAAAAATGGCTGTCCAATTAAAATGGCTGTAAAGTGTGTTTGAGAAAAGCCACAACTGTAAATCATATCATCATCATCATCAGGTGCCCTGCCGCATGGCGTTGGCGACCATGGACTTCCAACCATCTCTATCTCTCGTTGCCCCCAGCATCTCCCCCACCCTCTTCATCCCCAGCCACTCTGCAAGTCCGTCCAGCATTCTCTCTCCTGGGTCTACCCGGTGCTCTCTTTCCCTCCAGCTTTCCCGTTGTGACCAGGTGCTCCAAATCCCCCTTCCTCATAAAATGGCCTATAAATGTTGCTTGTCTTTTCCTAATCTTCCTTATGAGTGATCTACTTGTGTCTGCCTCCATCAAGACTGTCTCGTTTGTTTTCTTTGCTGTCCAAGGTACTCTCAACATTCTTCTGAGAAACCACATCTCGGCTGCCTCAATCCTGCTCTGGCTTTGCTTGCTGACTGTCCACGTCTCGCATCCGTACAACAGTATCGGTTCTATATAACACTCAAGGACTCTCTTTCTGATGTTGATTGATAGGCATTTGTTGGTAAGAATGCTTGTCATCTTCTTGAATGCTGTTTTGGCTTGGCCGATTCTGCCAGCTATTTCCGATGTGCATCTGCCGTCTGATGAAATGACCGTTCCCAGGTATTTGAACTTATTAACCTGTGTCAAGGTTGTGCCATTTGCTGTTATTTTGCAGGAGGGGATTTCATGTTTTTTACTGATCACCATGACTTCAGTCTTCCTGCTGTTTAGTTCCAACCCCTTACCTTTGCTTTCTGTTTCTAGTATATTCACAAGGTTTTGTAGGTCCCTTTCATTTTCTGCAATTAGCACGGTGTCATCTGCGTACCGAATGTTGTTTATCATTTTCCCTCCAACCTTTAATCCAGGGTCTTCTTCTAGGTTTCTCATGATGTTTTCGCTATATAGTGAAAACAGATCTGGTGACAAAACACAACCCTGTCTGACTCCTCTTTTGATGTTTTGAAAAGAGCTTATATTGTTTTCTATTCTCATTGCAGCTGTTTGTTCCCAGTACATATTCCTGATTATTCGTAGATCTTTTCCATCGACATTGAGTCTCTCCAGTTGGTTGATCAATTCTTCATGTCGTACACGATCGAAAGCCTTGGTATAGTCAACAAAGCATAAATACAAATCCTTATTCATCTCAACTTTCCCCTCCACAAATCCACACTGTTCTTCTGCTATTTCTCTTTTGATTCTATTCCTTGTCCTCATCATGATTATTCTTAACAGGATTTTTGTTACATGACTCATCAAACTGATTGTGCGATGGAGTTCGCATTCTATAGCCCCTGTCTTCTTTGGAATGCAATGAAAATTGATTTTGACATATCTTTGGGATTTTTCCAGTGTCATAAATTTCATTTAGGAGGACTGTTATTTTTTCTATGCCAAATTCCTCCAGGGCTTCAATCATCTCTGTAGTAATGTTGTCTGGTCCTGGGGCTTTTCCTGGTTTCATCTTTTTCAGTGCTGCTCTGACTTCATCTTTCATTATGGGTGGTCCTTCAAAGTTCTTTTTTATGATGTGTTCTTCGTTTCTGTCATCCTCAAAAAGGTCTTTAATGTACTCTCCCCATCTGTCTAATACCTTGTCTTTTTCCATGATAAGCGTGCCATCTTTTGATTTTAAGCAACCAGTTGATGTGCATGTATTTTTCCTGTGAACAATTTCTTCAATTCGTCTGTACATACCCTGAGGATCCATTTTGTGTCGTTCTTCTATCTCTTTGCATTTTGTGTTCAGCCAAGCTTCCTTAGCTTCATTGCACCTATACCTGATTTCTTTGTTTATCTTCCTGTATATCTCCTCGTTTCTCTTTGCCTTCCTCCTTTTCTCCATCAGGCCCAAAATTTCATTAGTCATCCAGCTCTTTTTTGCTTTTCTATTTGCCTTAGGGATTTCCTCACAAGCTTCATTTATAGAACTACTCAACTTTGTCCATTGTTCCTCACTGTCACCAACGTCTTCCAGAGCACTGAATTTGTTTTGAACATGTACATTAAATATTTGACGTGTCATTTCATCTGTCTTCAAGAGTCCAAGGTTTAGTTTGATGTTGCTTTTGGTCCGTTTCCTTTTCCTCAATTTCAGCCTAAACCTTCCCACTACCGGATTGTGGTCACTGTTGCAGTCTGCGCCTGGTAGTGTTTTTGCTGACAGTAAAGAATTTCTAAATCTTTTGTTAATCAGGATGTAGTCAATTTGATTTTTGGTATTATCTCCTGGACTCATCCAAGTCCATTTTCTTGTTAGGCTGCTCAAACCAGGTGTTTCCTACTATGAACTCATTCATCTGTGCCCATTCTACAAGCTTCCCCCCTCTTTCGTTTTGTGTACCAAGGCCATGAGGTCCAACTATATCCTCCATCCTATCCTGTCCCACTTTAGCATTAAAATCTCCCATTATGACTGTAATTCTTGTGATTTACATTGGACCTTGGCCATCTCTAAAACTTCGTAGAAGTTGTCGATGTCTTCCTGAGTACTTGCGGATGTTGATGCATACACCTGTATGATGTTGATATCAAAAGGTTTCCCTCCCAATTTGACCAGTAAAACTCTGTCGGACACTGCCCAGTATCCTTTAACTGCTTTTGATTTGTCTTTGTCCATTATGATGCCTACTCCTCTTTCATGTGAATTACCACCAGCGTATATCACTGTATATTCTCCTGATGTTATCATGCCTGCCCCCTTCCATCTCATTTCCCCTAGTCCTAAAATACTGATGTTAAGCCTTTCCATCTCCATTTTGATGTTGTCCAATTTACCTTTCTGCAACATTGTTCTATATTCCATGTTGCCACTTGGTGTTGAATTTAATTTTGGTTTTGGTCGCAGTAGCTGGCTGACGGTCTGGTGTCACCTGCGCCGCATGACAGTCCCTACCGGACGAAGGTGCTCCACAGGAGCACCTATTCACGTCGTTAACTTTATTCTTTATTCTTCCTCTGTCCATGTATTTCCTGGGGAAAAGTACGATGGTGGTTTCCCCTTGCCTTCCATCGGTTTTTTATTTTAGGGTTGACTCCCTTAGCCTTACTCTCTCCCGAGATGTCCACAAGGCAATAGAGCTATTTACCCATAGCTTGGGGATCTGGTTCGTGGGCACCAGGGCGTGTCCACACGCCGGTGGGCCTGCATGCCTCACGTCTGGGGGCCAGACCTTCTCCTCATATATTAATGAAAATCCAAGAAATCCACAACTAGCTCTACCCAATTTGGGGTTATCTTTCGTCGGAGTGGGCCCCATATCTTTCTTCTACCTCCCTCCCTCTCTCTCTCTCTCTCTCTCTCTCTCTCTCTCTCTCTCTGTCTCTCTCTCTGTCTGTCTGTCTCTGTCTCTGTCTCTCTCTCCTCTCTCTCTCTCTCTCTCTCTCTCTCTCTCTCTCTCTCTCTCTCTCTCTCTCTCTCCTCTTTCCTCTCACCATTCTCCCAGATTCCCAGTTACCAATCAGTTCTGACTTCAAAAGGTCTCTGCCTGTCTCCATGGTGTGTGATAGATGGGTGGAATGAAGATGATCACTCCAATACAAATCCGTCTGTTCAGCAGACCGTCCCCTTCCCTTTCTTTCTTTTCAACAGAAGCGGTCTGGCTGGCTCTACTGATAGAGCCATGGACGTGAGATCTCATGTCTTAACCCTTTGACTCCTGCACCCTTTCCACCAGCATACTGCGTTGTCAACCATGCCGCAAAGCAAATACTTAACCCTCTGACTCCCCCATCCTGTCCATCAGCATCCTGCATTGTCAACCATGCTAGCAAAGCAAAACCTTAACCCTTTGATTCCCGCACCCTGTTCACCAGCATCCTGCATTGTCAACCATGCTAGTAAAACTAAAACCTTAACCCTCTGACTCCTGCAGCCTGTCCACCAGTATCCTGCATTGTCAACCATGCGAGCAAAGCAAATACTTAACCCTCTGTTCCCTCACCCTTTCCACCAGCATCCAGCATTGTCAACCATGCTAGCAAAGCAAATACTTAATCTTCTGACTCCCGCACCCTGTCTACCAGCATACTGCATTGTCAACCATGCTAGTAAAACTAAAACCTTAACCCTCTGACTCCTGCAGCCTGTCCACCAGTATCCTGCATTGTCAACCATGCGAGCAAAGCAAAACCTTAACCCTCTGAATCCTGGACCCTATCCACCAGCACCATGCATTGTCAACCATGCTAGCAAAGCAAAACCTTAACCCTTTGATTCCCGCACCCTGTTCACCAGCATCCTGCATTGTCAACCATGTTAGCAAGCAAAACCTTAACCCTCTGACTCTCACAACCTATCCACCAGCCTCTCTCACCCTATCTATCAGCCTCCTGCATGAAGCTGGTGGATAGGATGAGGGAGTCAAAGGGTTAAGATTTTGCAGTTGGTGGATACGATGCAGGAGTCAAAGGGTTAAGTTTGGTCCCAGCCTGCAGCATAATTTCCAATTTCAGTTTCTCATGATGTCGTCTCTGCACTCAGAATGAATTTCAAATGCACTGACGCCATGTGACAGGAGATCCAGAACAGTCATGACATCAGCTATGTATACCTGCAAATAAGCCCTACTCGCCATAGAGTCTTGACGTCCTACTTCATCATCATCATCAGGTGCCTTGCCGCATGGCGTTGGCGATTATTGACTTCCATCTGTCTCTATCTCTTGTCGCCTCAAGCATCTCTTCCACCCTCTTTGTCCCCAGCCACTCTGCAAGTCCGTCTAGTATCTTCTCCCTGGGTCTACCCCGTGCTCTCTTTCCCTCCAGTTTTCCCGTTGTGACCAGGTGCTCCAATTCCCCTTTCCTCATAAAATTGCCTATAAATGTTGCCTGTCTTTTCCTAATCTTCCTAATGAATGATGTACTTGTGTCTGCCTCCATCAAGACTGTCTCATTTGTTTTCTTTGCTGTCCATGGAACTCTCAACATTCTTCTTAGAAACCACATCTCGGCTGCCTCAATCTTGTTCTGGCTTTGCTTGTTGACTGTCCACGCCTTGCAACCGTACAACAGTATTGGTTCTATATAACATAAGTCCTACTTAGCCATGTCAAACTGGCCTGTTTGCTGTTCATCTTAATGCTCCAGACATTCCGGTGGCTTAATTAAGCTTAGCGTTTGTGTGGGTCGCATTCTACCTTTCCCCATTTCAAGAGCAAGCCTGTGCATAGAGTAATGCGCACGTAAGCTTAAGGAGTCAGCCGGATAATTACTGGCAGATCTGAGTGTTATGAATGATTTTTTAACAGACTTTGAACTTATAGAACACATCTCTTCCACTCTCTTCTTCCTCCCCTCAGTTCAATCCCATCAATTAGTTCTGACTTTTGAAGTTGAACTTCGAAGCTCTGCCTATGTCCGTTGAGTGTCATGTTTGACAGCAGTGGTATGATATTTGCTGTATCAACACGTCAGTCTGTCTGTCTGTCTGTGTGTCTGTCTGTGTGTCTGTCTGCTGTCTGTTTGTCTGTCTGTCTGTTGTCTGTCTGTGTGTCTGTCTGTCTGCTGTCTGTCTGTTTGTCTGTTGTCTGTCTGTCTGTCTGCTGTCTGTCTGTTTGCCTGTTTGTCTGTTTGTCTGTTTGTCTGTCTTTTGTGTGGGTCTGTCTGTCTGTCTGCTGTCTGTTTGTCTGTTTGTCTGTTTGTCTGTCTGTTTGTGTGTGTGTCTGTCTGTCTGCCTGTATATATGTATGTGTGTATGTATGTATGTGTATGTACTGTATGTGTGTATGTATGTCTGCATGTATGTAGTATGTATGTATGTATGCATGCATGCATCTATGTATGTATGTATGTTTGTATGTATGTATGTGTGTGTATGTGTGTATGTGTATGTATGTACGTACGTATGTACGTAGTATGTATGTATGTTTGTGCGTATGTATATGTGTATGTATGTATGCGTGTATGTATGTATGTATGCATGCATGTATGTATGTATGCATGCATGCATGTATGTATGTATGTATGATGCATGTATGTATGTATGTATGTATGCATGTATGTATGTATGTATGTATGCATGTATGTATAGTATGTATGTATGTATGTATTTATGTAGGTATGCATGTATGTACGTACGTACGTATGTATGCTTGTATGTATGTATGTATGTATGTATGCATGCATGCATGTATGTATGTATGTATGTATGTATGCATGCATGTATGTATGTATGTATGCATGTATGTATGTATGCATGCATGTATGTATGTATGCATGAATGTATGTATGTATGAATGTATGTATGCATGTATGTATGTATGTATGTATGTATGTATGCATGTATGTATGTATGTATGTATGTATGTAGGTATGCATGTATGTACGTACGTACGTATGTATGCTTGTATGTATGTTATGTATGTATGTATGCATCTATGTAATGTATGTATGTATGTATGTATGTATGTATGCATGTATGTATGTATGTATGTATGTCATGCATGTATGTATGTATGTATGTATGTATGCATGTATGTATGTATGTATGCATGAATGTATGTATGTATGTATGAATGTATGCATTTATATATGTATGCATCAATGTATGTATGTATGTATGAATGTATGTATGTATGCATGTATGTATGTATGCATGCATGCATGTATGTATGTATGTATGCATGTATGTATGTATGTATGTATGTATGCATGCATGTATGTATGTATGTATGTATGCATGCATGTATGTATGTATGCATGAATGTATGTATGAATATATGTATGTATGCATGTATGTATGTGTGCATGTATGCATGTATGTATGTATGTATGCATGTATGTATGTATGTATGCATGCATATATGTAGTATGTATGTATGTATGAGCATGCATGTATGTATGTATGCATGAATGTATGTATGTATGTATGAATGTATGTATGTATGCATATATGTATGTATGCATGCATGCATGTATGTATGTATGCATGTAGATGTATGTATGTATGTATGTATGCATGTATGTATGTATGCATGTATGTATGTATGTATGTATGTATGTCAGCTCAAAGATGCTCTCATCATCAACGCAGACTGGTCTGATTGTCTGCCTACCTGTCTGCCTGTCTGTCTGCTTGTCCGTCTGTGTGCTTGTGCATCTGTCACTTCAAAGATGCTCGCCTCATCAACACACTAGAATCGATGTGTCTGTCTGTCTGTCTGTCTGTCTGTCTACTGTCTGTCTGTCTGTCTGTCAGTGGACGAAGCCTCAATTAGCTAAATCAAGACCCGGATCATCACAGACAATCTACTGGCTGGAATGTAGGACATTCAGGGCAAAAGAAAAATCAATGATTTCATCGACGATAATAAATAAAAGATAAATAAATAACTTTAAAGCAGAAAGCACCGTGGCTATGCCATACTAACAGTCTCTTGTCTCGGACAAATGTGCTAATACGAGTATCATCAATAAAAAAAATTTCTTCCCGTAAGTTTCTTTTTTTGTTGTTGGTCAGTCCACTCTGTTCTCTTTCTCTGTCTCTCTCTCTATCTCTGTCTGTCTGTCTGTCTCTCTGTCTCTGTCTGTCTGTCTGCTTGTCTGTCTGTCTCTCTGTCTCTCTCTCTCTCTCTTTCTCTCTCTCTCTCTCTCTCTCTCTCATTATTGAAATGATCTGACTTTAGTGTTAAGATGAAAATTGATGTGTTCATTGTCTTGCATACAACTACTTATCTTCTAGTACGGTGAACAACTGCATTGTACAGTTTAATGATTCACAACAAATAAACTGTTCTGTTCTTTTTTCCTCTCTCTCTCCTCTCTCTCTCTCTCTCTCTTTCTCTCTCGTCTCTCTCCTCTCTCTCTCTCGCTCGTCTCTCTCTCTCTCCTCCTCTCCTCTCCTCTCCCCTCTCTCTCTCCTCTCTCGCTCTCTCTCTCTCTCCTCCTCTCTCTCCTCTCTCCTCTCTCTCTCTCACTGTCATACACACATACTCACGCACACACATATACACACACAAATATACACAAATTCACATAAACACACTTACAGACAAACACACAAACACACACACACAACACAAACACACACAAACATATAAACACCCACACAACACACACACGTACACACTTAAACACACACGCTCACATACACTCACTCACACACACACACACACACACATACACCACACACACACACACACATGCCCCGGTCGTATATGGTTCTGAACGACACCCACCCAAGCCTTTCCTTCACAAAATATGAACACATTGAAAACACACACACACACACACACACACACACACACACACACACACACACACACACACACACACACACACACACACATACACACACACGCACACATACACACAGACAATCACACACACACACACACCACACACGCACATACGCATAAAACACACATACACACACACACACAATTCACAATTCACACTGTTTCACTGTCTATTTTACTGCAAAATGCTACGTTCTTTTTTACCAAAAATGTTTACACAAGAAAATTATTCTGAAACTCATTTTAAAGAAGTAACTTCCGATCAATTTTTGTCAGTTAAAATTTCAGAATCGTTGGTTCACAGTCCTGTTAATGCATTACTTTAAATTTATGAAGTTTGTACTTTAGAGTTAAATTTTCCATACACATTGTTGATGTTAAATGTTAGTGTTAAGTTCTTGTTCCATTTTTCTATTTTCCCACCTACTTATGTCTATAACTCTGTCTCCTCTATGCCCCAAAACCAACCCGCCCATCTCTCATCTCACATACTTTTTTTTTTTTTTTCGTCTAATATCACTCATAGTGAAAAGACGTTAAATCAAAGAACGAACACACACACACATACGCATAACACACACACACACACACACACACACACACACACACACACACACACACACACACACACACACACACACACACCACACACACACACACACACACACACACACACCGTCTAATATCACTTACAGTGAAAAGACGTTAAATCAAAGAACGAACGAACACACACACACGAACAACAAAACAACAACATCAATATCAACAAAAAAAAGAAAGCAGCCACTAGGGGTTTTTTTTGTTTGTTTGTTTGTTTGTTTTTTTTGTTGTTGTTGTTGTTGTTGTTTTTCAGAAACCAGGTCGCCAGGGAGAGAAATGGCAGACTGACAAGGCAGTGCTGTTCGACACTGTCCCTCGTCCTTCCTTTGATTTACCGTCAGTACAGCAAGACAGGACTCAGCAATGATACTCAGGAAAAGCGGCATATAGCTGTGTTGTTACATTACTGCTGCCAATGCCATGCGACAGGGCACATGATGATGATGATGATTGATTGTTTCTATCCCTGGGTTTTCCGTTTGTAGATTTTTCCAGGTTTATATGTTAGTTTGTCGGCAGACACAAGTAGATCACTCATAAGGAAGATTAGGAAAAGACAGGCAACATTTGTAGGTCATTTTATGAGAAAGGGGATTTGGAGCACCTGGTCACAACGGGAAAACTGGAGGGAAAGAGAGCACCGGTAGACCCAGGGAGAAAATGCTGGACGGACTTGCAGAGTGGCTGGGGACGACGGGGGTGGGGGATGCTGGGGGCAACGAGAGATAGAGACAGATGGAAGTCCATGATCGCCAACGCTATGCGGCAGGGCACCTGATGATGATGATGATGTTAGTTTGTCAGGTGATTCGTTGTTGATTGTTGTTGGGTGTTTCTTTCTTTCTTTCTTTCCTTGATTTTCTTTCTTTGTTTGTTCAGTTGTTGTTTCTTTGTTTCTCTGTTTCTTCGTCAGTTTGCAATTACTTGGTTGGATGGTTGGTTGGTTGGATGGTTGGTTGGTTGGTTGGTTGGTTGGTTGGTTGGTTGGTTGGTTGGTTGGTTGGTTGGTTGGTTGGTTTTTCTTTGTTTTTTTCATTGTTTCTTCGTTTCTCTGTTTCCTTGTTTGTTTGTTTGTTTGTTTGTTTGTTTGTTTGTTTGTTTGTTTGTTTCCAATTGCTTTGTTCGTTTGTTTGTTTGTCTGTTTGTTTGTTTGTTTGTTTTTCTTTGTTTGTTTGTTTGTTTGTTTACAGGCAAAGCTTGAGCCTGTCAATTTGACACAGCGTATTGCTACTGTGCTAAGTACCGGATCATTCTCTGAAAATACTGATCATCATTTCTTGACGTTTCCGGCTCATCATATTGCCTTTTAATCAGAAATTGACTCTACGTGTGTGAATGTGCGCGCGCGCGCGTCTTTGTGTGTGTGTGTGTGTGTGTGTGTGTGTGTGTGTGTGTGTGTGTGTGTGTGTCTGTCTGCCTGTCTGTGTGCACGCACACGCGCGCGCAAGCGCGATAGCACACGTGTATGTGTGCCGTTGTGTGTGTATATGTTTGTTTGCTTGCTTGCGTGTGCATGCGTGTGTGTGTGTGTGTTTATTTGTGTTTGTTTGGTGGTGGTGGTGGTGGTGGTGTGTGTGTGTGTGTGTGTGTGTGTGTGTGTGTGTGTGTGTGTGTGTGTGTGCTTATTTTTGTTTGTTTGCTGGTGTGTGTGTGTGTGTGTGTTTATTTTTGTTTGTGGCGTGCGTGGTGTGTGTGTGTGTGTGTGTGTGTGTGTGTGTGTGTGTGTGTGTGTGTGTGTGTGTGTGTGCGTGCGCGAGCGCGATAGCGCACGCGTATGTGTGCGGTTGAACATTTTATCTAGGAGGTCAATGGAACAAATTCCAGTGAATGCCCACGCAGCACGCCTCAAACAGACAGAGTAAGACGGCCAATCCCACATGAATAATTTCCCTTTTACCATGACGCCAACAAAACAAACTAACCAGATCGACTGAAATAGTCTGCTGATAAAGAGTGTCTGTGTGTGTGTGTGTGTGTGTGTGTGTGTGTGTGTGTGTGTGTGTGTGTGTGTGTGTGTGTGTGTGTGTGTGTGTGTGTGTGTGTGTGTGAGTGTGTGAGTGTGTGTGTGTTTGTGTTGGTGTGTGTGTTTGTTTGTTTTTGTATTGTTCAGCTGTGTAAGTGTTGTTGGGGTATTTGGGGTTTTTTGCCTTTTTTCTTTTTTTCTTTCTTGGTCTGTTTGATTTGTTGTTGTTTTGTTTGTTTGTATAACTGGTTATTGCTTGATAGTTGGTTGTTGGTTGGTTGGTTGGTTGGTTGGTTGGTTGGTTGGTTGGTTGGTTGGACGGTTTGTGGTTGGTTGGTGTGTTGGTGGATTGGTTGGTTGGTTGGTTTGGGTTGGTTGGTTGGTTGGTTGGTTGGTTGGTTGGATGGTTCGATGGTTGGATGGTTGGTTGGTTGGTTGGT
>CM060305.1:126483894-126488894 GCA_030674185.1 Monoplex corrugatus
CTCCCAGAAATTTCACGTGAGTAGTATATTTCAGTTCCTCATCACCAATTTTAAACAACGGTACTTCTTTCGGACTGAGACCATTATTAAAAAGCATCATGTGTGTTTTTTCATTGGATATTTCCAGACCGTTAACTGTCAAGTAAGTGAAAATATTATTAATTTCATGTTGATAGACCTTTTTAATGTATTTTATTTCTCTCAAGGAAGTCTTCCTTTTTAACGAAACATTCATCCAGATCGCTATATCATCAGCGTACTGAGCAACGTTTACATTGTTTGAGACTTGAGCTGGTAGGTCATAGATCAAAATATTAAATAATAAAGGAGATATTACGGAACCCTGAGGAATTCCCATGTTTACAGATCGTTTTTCAAAATATGTATTACCTATTTTAGCGACTATACTTCGGTCACTTATAAATGTTTTGATAAAATTATAAAGAGTACCGTTGAGACCAATATGTTTAAATTTCAACAAAAGTCTCGCATGCCAGACTTGATCGTATGCTTTTTTAAGATCAAAGAAGGTAGCTAAGACATTTTTCCTTTTAGCAAACTGATTTTTTATTTGAGTTGTTAACTTAACTAAATGGTCTGATGTTGATCTACCTTTTCGAAACCCAGATTGATTGATAGGTATTATATTATTTTTCTCACAAAAATAACTTCAGTCTATTCACTATAATTTTTTCCATTAGTTTTGAAACATGGGATGTAAGCGAGATAGGTCTGTAACTACCTGGATCTGAAAGGGGTTTATTAGGTTTTGGTATTGGTAACACAATCGAAGTCTTCCAAATGTCAGGTAAGCGACCACTTTCCCAGCATTTTAGTATGATATTGTGTAAGTATTCAATCCATTTCTCTGGTAAATGATTTAAAAGGGTATATGAAACGCCATCCAGTCCTACAGCCGATTTTTTGTTGTTCAACGAGAGAAGGGCATCTTTAAGTTCTTTTAATGTAATTTTTGAATTTATGTACAAATTGACTATCAGGGGCAGGATCTGAGTATGTGACGGACTCTTCAATTTTCCGTCTTTCCTCCCTTAATGGAGTAGACAAGCTACTGGAACTACTTGTTCTTGAAAAGAACTGTACAAATTCTTCAGCTTTCTCAGATGACGAAGGAAAGACTTTATCTTTAATCTTAATAGGAAACTGTGGTAAATTAAAACCATTTTTCATTTCTTTGACCTTATTCCAAATTTTAGGAAGATCTTTAGGCCTGGAAATTTGTTCAGAGCAAAAATCTGACCAATAGCGCTTTTTGGCTTGGGCTATAACTTTGTTTGAGTGAATCTTAGCATTTTCATATTGTAATGGTCTTCTGGAGATTTAGTTTTTAAATAGAGTTTATACATTTTTTTTTTTCATTCTTTGCTTCTTCACATAATTGATTCCACCAACTATTTCCAACATGAGTACCTTTGTTTACATTTTTCCTTTTTGGAATGGAATTGTTTGCTGCCTCATGTAGCGCGTCGGTGAAATGGGAATAATATCATTAATATTGACGCATTCATTAAACGTGCAATCTTTTCCCATTAAAATCATTCCGCCTCCTGTGCCAAAGGGCACTGACGGTATTTATTGCGTGGCTGTGAAAGTGAAGATTAACTCTGTGTCATCTATAAACATACTTTCTGTGTATTATCCACGTGGGCCTAATAGTGAAAATAGTGACTGGCTACGGACTTTAGACAACAATGCGAAATGGTTGATCACGGGGGATTTTAATGCCCATTCTCCATTTTGGGATAAGGACTGTCACTATGTATCTAACAATCGTTTTGTAGAAAATGTCATCGACTCCGGATTAGTCTTGTTAAATGACGGTAGAACAACTAGAATTCCGGATAATCCTCAACATAAGGTTTCTGCCATTGACTAACTTTGTTATCACCTGACCTTGTCATTAATAGCATGTGGGATGTTACATCTGACTCCCTCGGAAGTGATCACCTGCCAATTGTTACAGTTATAAATGAACCGTTTGATAACACACCAGAACAAGACGACGTTATACCTCGATATATGTACAAACGTGCTAACTGGGGTGTGTGTGTGTGTGTGTGTGTGTGTGTGTGTGTGTGTGTGTTGTGTGTGATGTGGTGGTGGTCGTGTGCGTATGTGTGATGTGTGTGTGTGTGTGTGTGTGTGCGTGTGTGGCTGTGTGTGTGTGTGTGATTGCAGATAAGACATTATCATGGCACACCCGTGGAGATGTCGGGGCTCTTTCAGTATAAATAGTATCCCCACCTTCTGGAAATTCTGTGTCAGAAATGACCTCTTTTCTGTCACTCTTTTGGTTTCTTTCTTCCTCTCTTGCTTTCTGTCATTTCTTCCTATCATTTTCTGCCTTGCTGGTTCATTTACCAGTACGTGTTCGATATAGTCTTACGTACTTACTCTTAGGACTGATAATTGGGTGCATGTATAAGTGCATTTTTTTTGCTCTAGGGAAATGAAATGTGCGTGGGAAGTTTTAGGTAATTTAGGCCCGATTTTACATGTGGTTTTTGTCCTTAGTTATGTTTGAATTTGTAATGAGGTTTGTTTTTAAATCCCCTGTGCGATAAGTTGAACGGAGTGTCAACTTCAGAGGCATCTCCAAAGATTATGTGTGCGAATGCACTGACATGTGTAAATAATTTTTTTTCTTGTTTTTACTTTCTTGTTGAAGTATTGTGTATGTTTTGAAACGGTCATAGCCCTGATATGGCTCTATGCAGTCGGCTGGGCTTTGAAAACAAAAATAGTAGTAAACAGACTCTATGTCGTGTTTTCACTGAGTATAGTAGAGGAACATTAAGCATTAAACCAAATTTTGCTTGGGCGGGCTTGATAACTAAGTTGATTACCGTAAAGTTCGGGCTATTGGGCGCACCGGTATATAAGGCGCACCCACTAAATTATAGAAAAATCTTAACTATATTCACACATAAGCCGCACTGGTTTATAAGCCGCACTTTTTCAATGGCCAGGTCGATCGCCTTCAACTTGAAGGCTGCTTCGTAGGCATTACGTCGCGTTTTCGGCATGATGAGGGTGTACGCTTGAGCAGAGCAGATCTGAATACCGATCCATAAGCTTCAATGTGTGCGGATTTGATTTAAAAACCTGAACACTTAACATTTAACTTTTTTACGTGAACAATTAACACTTTAATATGGAGCTCACCGAAAAATTCATGAACGGTAAACACGATTTTGGTGAGTTAAAGAGAAGCAAAGACTATGTGACGTTCTTGGGATCGGGAAAAATCCGCAAATAAGCCGCATCGTTTTATAAGCCGCAGGGGTTAAAGCTGGGGGAAAAAAGTCGCGGCTTATAGCCCGAACTTTACGGTATTCATATTCATCCATATTCATTTTCATTCGTTTTTATCACATCGGATTTACTATATGAAACACGGACTGCCTCTCTCTTGAAAGCGCGTCGCCACAGTACAAAACCACCTTTTGTTTTAACCAAGACTTCAGAAAGACTGAATAATATGCTCTCTATAATTTTCCATTGCTTTTATTCTTTCTCCCCATTTATAGCCATGCATGTGTGTGTGTGTGTGTGTGTGTGTGTGTGTCGGGTGTGTGTGCGCGCGCGCGCGTGTGTATGCGTTAGCGTGCGTGTGTGTCTGTTCAGCGCTTAGATTTGATTTTATCAAGATTTTGCGCTATATAAATATTGTAATTATTATTATTATTATCATAAGACAAGAAGGTTAATTGGCTTTCAATGGGAGGGACCTGGGAACTGAACCTAAAAGATAAGTGAAGAGGGAGATATCAGGATGAGAATTACGAAGGAGAGAAAGGGATGAAGATCACCCACATTGTTCGGGTGAAAGGTTTACAATGAGACTGTCTGCCCTGTGGCCCCCCCAACACTAGATCATACCGGGGAGCTGGGGCAGGGGACGGGGACTGATGCATAAAATTGACATTAGACAAAACGTCTTGTCGTCAACAGGTTACTGTTGTCCGTTTTCATTCAGACACGAGAGAGAGAGAGAGAGAAAGAGTGAGTGAGTGTGAGAGAGAGATACAGAAAGACAGAGACAGACAGACAGACACACACACACAGAGACAGAAACAGGCAGACAGGGACAGAGACAGACATACAGAGACAGAGAAACAGACACAGAGACAGAAAGACATAGACACTGGGACAGAGAGAGAGAGATTAAGACAGAGACAGAGAGGGACAGACTTCAAATGATCTAATATGCTTCGTCCATTGGGCCGGATACAAACCACATATACTACACAACATGAGTATGACAGGCAACAAAACAGACAGCAAAGAACTGGACGAAGGCAATTAACACGACACAGACAGACACACAGACAGGCAGATGGACGCAGACAGTGACAGAGAATGTGTGTGAAAGAGAGGCGGG
Source organism: Monoplex corrugatus (assembly GCA_030674185.1). Taxonomy (NCBI): domain Eukaryota; kingdom Metazoa; phylum Mollusca; class Gastropoda; order Littorinimorpha; family Ranellidae; genus Monoplex; species Monoplex corrugatus. The sequence continues at coordinate 126,488,300 of CM060305.1, forward strand.
GAGAGAGAAAGCAAAAAAGAGAGAAATGCAGAGAGAGAGAGACAGGGAGAGAGAGAAAGTGAGAGAGAGGGAGGAAAAGAGAGAGAAAGACAGAGAGAGAGAGAGAGATGGGGAAAGAGAGGGAGAGAGAGAAAGGGAGAGAGAGGGAGGAAAAGAGAGAGAAAGACAGAGAGAGAGAGCGAGGAAAACAGAGAGAGAGAGAGACAGAGAGAAAGAAAGAGGGAGTAAGGGAGAAAAAGACACATAGAGAGATCTCATCACAAAAAGAAAACAAACAAACCAAACCAAAAATCTGTGCATTGACAAACACAACCAGATTTCCCCATATCCATGACTGATTACTGACAAAAGCAATACAGCCACCAGAAAGAAGGAGGGGAAAGATGACACCGTAGCCATCGCTGAAAAGTCGTTTACAAAAGAGACATGGCTCTTCCCATGTGCAAACCTGATGAATTAAAGCATTACAGACGACGATAGCAATTCGGTCTGAAATCGATAAACAGCAGTGTTGGCGCCTGTAATTCTTCACCTTAGTGTTGGAAACATTGTTGTTTTCTTTTACGTTCCATTTACATCGTCTCAAAAGCGTTTA
>CM060305.1:126496394-126503894 GCA_030674185.1 Monoplex corrugatus
ATAATGAAATCCTCGGGATCGAAGACAAAACCAGAAAAAAGGAGAGAAACATACGAGCAAAAATGCTGATAAATGAGATGCCGGTAACATTTCTTCTTGACACAGGTGCAACAACAAACGTGATGTCTGAGAGCCTGTACAGAGAAGTCACAGGAGATGAAAGAAAGTCTGACCTGCAAGAGACGAAGAAGAATCTGGTGATGTTCAACGGAACAGAAATGAAGCCTGTGGGGGAGATAGTGCTGCGCGTGAAAAACCCAAGAACAGAAGGAAATACAAAGTCAACTTCGCGATCACCAAAACGGACTGTAAGCCAGTACTGGGACTGAAAGCTGTACAGCACATGCAATTGTTGACGATCAATGCAACGATAGCGGCGAATCAGAAAGAGGAGGAAAATGCAAAAGATATGCTCACAAAGTACAACGATATCTTTGAAGGAGAAGGAAAACTAGAAGGAAGTTACACCTAGAAACAGACCCCAGTATTGCTCCAGTGAAGATGCCTTGCAGAAAGTGGCCGATAGCAGTGCAAGAGAAAGTAAGGACGAGCTGAAGAGGTTGAAAAAACTGGACGTGGTCACTAAAGTAGACACGCCAACGGAGTGGATAAGCAGTTTGGTCGTAATAACAAAGAGCAATGGGAAAGTCAGACTGTGCATCGACCCTAAGCCACTAAACAAAGCCCTCAGGAGAAACGAGTACCCCATGCCAACCATTGATGGCGTACTGCCTCTCCTTAAAGATGCAAAATACTTCACACACCTGGACGCGAAAAACGGGTTTTGGCACGTTGAACTGGACGAAGACAGCAGCTACCTGACAACATTTGAGACGCCTTTTGGCAAATACCGATGGAAACGAATGCCCTTTGGAATTTCGCCAGCCCCAGAAGAATTCCAGAGGAGGATTGACATCGCTCTGGCAGGACTGCCAGGCGTGGTGGCGGTTCATGATGACATCTTTGTTTTTGGCAGAGGACCAACCGACGAAGCAGGAGCACAAGTTCATGATACCAACCTGAACCGTTTGCTCCAACGATGCCGAGAGACTGGAATCAAATTCAACAAGGAGAAGGTTGAGATGAAACGAACGGAGATATCATATTTGGGACACATTTTCTCAAGAGAAGGCATGAAAGCCGACCCAAAGAAATTGGACGCTGTCCAACAACTCCCAGTGCCAGAAGATAAAGCAGCTGTGCAGAGACTACTCGGTGTAGTCAGATATCTTCAGAAATTTGCACCAAACCTGTCTGAGGCAGCAGCACCACTCAGAGAACTGGTCAAAAAAGACGTCCACTTCAGATGGAATGAAGACGTCCACAGAGAAGCCCTGAAGAAAGTGAAGAAGGTACTCTCTGAGCCACCGGTACTTCGCTACTTTGACTCTTCAGGAAAGCGTACAACCACCCTTCAGTGTGATGCTTCACAGTTTGGACTTGGAGCTTGTCTCATGCAGGATGGTCAACCGATTCAGTACGCATCACGAGCCTTGACCGAGACAGAAAAAAGCTATGCTCAAATAGAAAAGGAAATGTTGGCAATACTCTTCGGTCTGGAAAGGTTTGAGAGATACATCTATGGAAGAGACATCCTGGTGGAGACCGAACACAAACCACTAGAGACCATTCACAAGAAGAGCCTGCTCTCAGCACCTAAGAGGATTCAGAGGATGCTACTCAGAACTCAGAAGTTCAGGTACACGGTAGTATACAAGCGTGGATCTGAGATGTACCTGGCTGACACCCTCAGCAGAGCAGTCTGTGGAAAAGCGGAACAGCAAGTCACCCACAAGGAAGACGTTTTCCTCACAGACCTGGATAAAACAGACTCATTGCAAGAACTGGCCATCAGCCAAGAGAGACTGAACAGTCTGCAGCAAGCAACTCAGGAAGATGCAACCATGAAAACCATGAAAGCTGTCATTCTACAAGGCTGGCCAGAGGAGAAACAACAACTTTCATTACAGTTACAAGAATACTTTCCTTTCAGGGAGGAACTGTCAGTCCACAACGGACTTGTCTTCAAAAGCCACAGAGTAATTGTACCTGAAAGCGAAAGAGCAGACATTCTTGAGAAACTTCATGCAAGCCACTCAGGAATCCAGAGCTGCATAAGAAGAGCACGTGGGGTAGTCTACTGGCCCAGGATGAACAGGGACATTGAAGATTTTGTCAAAACATGCAGCGCCTGTAACACATACCAACGTGGTCAGCAGAAGGAACCACTTATCAGTACAGAGATCCCTGACCTGCCCTGGCAACACATCGCTTGTGACATCTTTGAACATAATGGCAATGAATACCTGGTCACAGTCGATCACTACTCTGATTTCTTTGAGATTGATCGGTTACAAACAAGAGAATCCAAAGAGGTCATCATCTGTCTGAAGAGACACTTGGCAAGACACGGAATACCAGAACGCCTGACAACCGACTGTGGAACTCAGTTCACATCAAATCAGTTTGGAAAGTTCAGAAAAACATATGGGTTTGAACACGTAACAAGCTCACCACACTACCCTCAGTCCAATGGAAAAGCAGAGAGCGCGGTGAAGGCTGCAAAGACGTGCATGAAGAAAGCAGAACACAACAATCAAGATCCCTTCCTCGCTTTACTTGAGCTGAGAATGGAATGGAATCTTTATTTAATGTCTGTTCACAATAGTGATTTTAGACACACACACACACACACACATATACACACACACATACACACACACACACATACACACACACACACACACACACACACACACACACACACACACACACACACACACACACACACACACACACACACACACACACACACACACACGCACGCACACATAGGGGGGAAAAAAAGGGTGGGGGACGGGGATGGGAAGGGGTAGTGATAGTTTGAATGTAAGAAGGGGAACAATAACAATTAAGAATTCAGAACATTAAGTTAACAGTGTCAATCAATAACATACAACAATTAATTAACTCTTCATAACAATCTGCCAACAGGGGATCTGAGAATCAGCTGGACTACCGAAATAATATCATTATTTTTGTTGTAAAGGATATCTCTAGAGTCAGTATATGAAAAATCGAGATTGTTATTTCTATATGTCGTAAGTAAAATAGGACATTCAAAGAGCAGATGGTGGACAGATAATTCTTTTGAACAAATACATACATTCTGTGTATATTTTGTTTTTCAAGAGTTAAGCCTTAGTTTGTATATCAAGGACGCTAGCTGTCTGGGGCAGTTAGGTATCAGGCTTTGGGTATTGGAAAAATTTGTTTACAGTGAACATTCCAACACAGAACCAAGTTCATGAACTGACAGTCGTATGTTATGGAAAGTTACGGTATTTGCATTATTGGATGCACCATCTTTTGCTAATTTGTCCGAAACTTCATTCCAATAAAGTCCACAATGTGACGGAATCCAGCAAAAATTTATACCAACAGGTGAATTTTGGACACCAAGGGCGTTATCTTAATCATCATGGCAGAAGATAGACAAATGCACCTGGTCATTATGGAAGACATTAACACTACCCAGTTCCAACATTGAATGTTGTCTTTCTCTGAGACACCACATAACTCTTGTCTTCAAAGAATCATTTGTTATCAGATATAAGTTGTGTATAATTTCTTTCGATATTAGCTAATTAGTATATTCTGTACTACATTGCAGCTTAAGTACTCAATTGGATAGATTTTACAGTGTACTCTTCTATTCATCTTGTTCACTTGTTTGTTAAGTTCCCTATTTTCCAAATTCACACATCGTTCAGCGGTGATTTATTGATATAAACAACATGACATCAGATTTCAGTATACTCCAATGGAACTGCAGATCAATCCATTCAAACCTAGTGTTGCTCCAACAGTATTTATCAAAAAATAATCATTGCGTTTTAGCACTGCAATCTCTTAATGTTGTCAAACATAAGCTTCCAAAATTGCCAAATTATTTTTATCCTCCGCTATTTCAATGTTGTAAGACAAATAACAAGATACAGGTTGCCATATACATCCGATGTGATCTGGACTACTCGTCCTTTGTGGATTTCCCGATCCCAGCAGATACAAAAGACATCTATTACACAGGAGCAGTTGTCAGAGTCAATACAACTGTTAATGTAAGTCTTTTATCATTGTACCTTCCTTCTGGTCCAAAAGATGATAACACAGACTGGATCAAGTATTTGGACACAAAAGGCTCAAGGTGGATAGTACTGGGTGATTTTAACGCTCATTCTCCTTTCTGGGAGAAAGAATGTCTCAAAATTACCAGCAATCGTCTAATTGAAACCATAGTAGATTCAAATCTTTACTTATTAAACGATGGTTCAGCTACACGGATACCTGATGTCTCTACTCATAGAGCAACCACAGTGGATTTGTCTCTCATCTCACCAGAGCTTGCAACAAATTGTACTTGGCTCGTAGGAGATGATAGTTTGGGTAGTGATCATCTTCCAATTGAAATTAAACTTTTGGAGAAAACAACTTTCAGAACACGCACTGACACTGAAGACAGAATCCCGAAATTCAAATACAAGAACGCCGATTGGATAACGTTCGGTAATATCCTTCAGACGCACAACACAGATTTAATAAAACATGACAATATAGATGTATTTTACTCTAATTTCATCGAAGTTGTCTTAAAGGCAGCTTTCTCTTCTATTCCAGTGTGCAAGTCAGTGACACTAGGCAAATACCGTGGAAATTCGTGGTGGACGAAAGAATGTGAACAGGCTGTTGCCTTTAAAAAAGAAACTTTTAAAATCTGGCTGAAAAATAAAACACCTGCACATCATTTGAACATGAAGAAAGCTAAAATTCAATGTAATAGAGTAATAGCACAAGCAAAGAAGTCCTATTGGACCAGTTTCTGCAATGATGAAGTATCTGAATCAAAGGATATGTACAAAGTGTGGAAAAAAGTAAAAGAAATGAAACATGGTCATACACTGCCAAGTTACCCAGTTAAGTTTAAAGACAATTTATTTCCAAATTCCTTTGAAAAAGGTAACGCCTTTCTTAATCTTTTTTCAGACAATAGTCGATCAGTTACTTTAAAGTCAACTAATGGTCAACACAGAATAGAACAGGAGAAAAATGACATCTATGTTGATCCAATTTCTAAGGAGAATCATTATATCAATTCTCCCATTCAACTGGACGAATTCATGGAAACTTTGGCGTCTTTTTCATCCAATAAATCTTCTGTTGGTTTAGATGGTATTTCTTATCAGATGCTAATTCATTTGCCTCTTAAGTGGAAGGATTTATTACACTCATTTTTCCAAAAATGTTGGTTGAATGGAGCTCTTCCAAAACTCTGGAAGAAGTCCGTGATAATTCCCATCATTAAGGAAGGCAAATCAAGGTCACTCATTGACAGTTACAGACCAATAGCTTTAACTTCTCATGTTTGGAAACTGATGGAAAAGATTATTCAGAAGCGTTTGTTCCATTATTGTGAACGAAATGATATTATTCCACCTCAACAGGCAGGATTTAGGAAAGGGCGATGTACAACAGATCATTTAGTGAAACTTACAAGTCAAATCAAAAAATAATTTTCTCGTAGAAAAAGCACTTTGGCTACGTTTTTTTACGTGAAGAAGGCTTACGACACTGTGTGGCATTCAAGACTGCTTTACAAATTGAAGAGCATTGGTGTAACAGGTAAAATGTATTATTACATTAAAGACTTTTTATCCTGTAGATCAATGTGTGTAAGATTAGGGACTGTATACTCTTCATTTAAAGACATAGACATGGGGATCGCTCAGGGGTCAATCATAGCCCCCATCCTGTTCAGTATACTTCTTTATGATTTACCACAACATTTGTCGAAGAACACTAATGTTGTACAGTATGCAGATGATATTGCCATATGGATGAATACCACTCTTCGAAAAAATACAAACAAAAGAACAATCACCCATGTACAAAAGCTCTACCAATATGATCTTGATAACCTGAGTAATTACATGAAAGACAACGGTCTGGATTTATCGAGTGAAAAGACTTATCTTATGCTTTTTAACAATGGTGAAAACCCTAAAACTCTCCCTACGTTATCGCTGGACAATATTCACTTGCTTATAAGCCCACCGTTAAATTTCTAGGAGTGTACATAACACGAAAGTTGAATTGGAGACATCATATCGAATATTTAATTACAAAAGCAAACAAAAGACTTAACTTCTTAAAAATAGTCAACAGACAATCCTGGAGCCAAGACACTCAAACTATGTTACACCTTGCGATTTCTTTGGTTCGATCGAAACTGCTCTATGGACAAGAGGTATATTTTACTGCCTCGAATACACTCTAAAAAATTACAGAGTGTAGACAGCAAAGCTATTAAATTGGCTCTTGGTGTGCCCGTTCATACAAACACAATCAAGTCTTATAAAGAAAGTAACATATTACCGCTTACAGATCAACGTGAATTAGCGGTGACAAAGTATGTTATTAGAGCTCTGGCCGTAAAGAACTCAGTTAAGGATGAATTACTATACACCTCGGAAACTGACTATCCTCAGAAAGCTCGAAAGGTGCATTCTCTTCAACCTATACGAAATTTTGCAGAAGTCCTCCTGAGCGAAAACAATATTGATGTAAATGACATTCCAGTAATGCCTCTTATTCCATCCATACCTTCCTGGGAACTTGAAAAAGCTAACTTTGACATAGACTACATAAATCTCAATAAAACAGAAGAAATAAATATTCTAGTATCAGAAGTCAAATCTCATTTAACCACATATTATCCTAATCACCTAAAAATTTTCACAGACGGGTCTGTTTTAGATACAGCTGATAGCGGAGCTGGATTAGTCATTCCTGCCTTAAAGGTACAAAAATCTTTTTACATAGGTAAAGGCTTCTCTATTTTTACATCAGAATTATACGCAATATTGATGGCTCTTAACTATATTATTAGCTTCTCATACGATATCTGCAATATACTATTGTGTGTTGATTCTAAATCAGTGTTACGTAGCTTGAAACAAACAGAAAATGTAATACGAAATGACATTGTATGTGAGATCAAACATTTGATACATTGTATTTCATTCAGTGGTGTTGAGCTGAGAAACATCCCGACAGAGACTGTAAACAGTTCGCCTGCTCAGAGACTGTTCGGCAGAAGAACACGAACACAAGTGCCGACGTCAAAGACATTACTCCAACCTACAGTTGTACCAATCAAGAAAGAACTTGAGAAAAGGAAACTGAAGCAAGCGCACTACTACAACAGAAGCGCAGTAGAGCTGACAGAACTGAGTCCGGGACAGATTGTGAAATTCCAACCTCCAGGATCCAAAAAGTGGATCAGCGCCAAAGTAGACCAACAGGTGAACATCCGGTCATACAACATTCGCACAGAGGACGGACGTCAGTACAGAAGGAATCGTCGTCAGCTACGAGACACAACAGAAACGGAGCTTCAACAGACAATCAACTCTCAACGACTTGTCCAGAGAAGGATGATTT
>CM060305.1:126508894-126523894 GCA_030674185.1 Monoplex corrugatus
TCCCATTCATCACTGACATCATCAACACTTCTCTTCAAACTGGAACTGTCCCAGATTCTTTCAAGTCTGCTATTGTTCACCCTCTCCTCAAGAAATACAATTTAGACCCAAATGAACTGAAAAATTACCGGCCTATCTCTAATCTCTCTTTCTTGTCAAAACTCCTTGAAAAAGTCGTCCTCAATCAGCTGAACTCTCACCTGTCTGCCAACAATCTCCTCAATCCTTTCCAGTCAGCCTACCGCCAGTGCCATAGCACTGAAACTGCCCTACTACACATTCTCAACAATCTCCTCCTTGCAACTGATACTGGCAAAGTCTCTCTCCTCACACTCCTTGATCTGTCTGCAGCCTTTGATACCATTGATCATGGTATTCTCCTTTCTAGACTTCATCATACTTTTGGCATCTCTGACATTGCTCTCTCCTGGTTCACTTCATATCTATCAAACAGTAAACAAACTGTTCTCATTAATGGCACTTACTCTCAACCTGCATACCTGACCTGTGGTGTTCCACAAGGATCTGTCCTTGGCCCTGTTCTTTTCACCTGTCTACCATCATCAACTCCCACTCTATAAAACACAACTTCGATGCTGATGACACCCAACTTCTAGACAGTGACACACCAGACAATATACAGCGCCTCCTGACTCGCACCACTGAGTGTTACTCGGACATTAAGAACTGGATGACGTTCAACAAACTTCAGCTTAATGACGACAAGACAGAAGCTATCCTCATTGGCACCCGTCAGAAACTTTCTCAGCTGCCTCCTCTTTCTCTCCCATTATGTAACACATCAGTCCCAATTTCTGATTCAGCTAAAAACCTTGGTGTCTGCATTGACTCTACCCTTCTCCGTGAACAACTTTGTTTCTCAAACTGCCAGATCTTGCTACTATCACCTCCATCGTATAAGCCTGATCAGGAAGTATCTCTCTGTCGAAACAACTGCAAAACTCGTTCTCTCCTTCATAATGTCTCGCATTGACTATTGCAATTCACTCCTGTCTGGTCTTCCTGCCTCCACCATTCACTCCTACAGCGCATTCAAAACAATGCTGCACGCCTTGTACTAAAAAGAAAAAAGCTGACCACATATCTCCTCTCCTGGCACAACTTCACTGGCTCCCTGTATCAAAGCGCATACAGTACAAACTAGACACCATGTGCTACAAAAGCCTCAATAACGCAGCCCCCGATTACCTGTCAAGCCTACTTGAGATCTATCTTCCCTCACGTACCCTCCGCTCTGCCTCCGATCCTCTGACTTTTCGCTTTCCACGCACTAAGCTCAATACCTATGGTCCACGAGCCTTCTCTTTTCTGGTCCACTTTCCTGGAACAAACTTCCTCTCTCTGTCCGTCAGCAACCTACTTTTGTCTCTTTCAAGTCCGCTCTCAAAACTCACCTTTTCTCCTCTGCATAAAATCCTGACCTCACTCAATCCCCTCTGCAGCCTGTCTCCACTCTGAGGGGAATCACATTGTAATATATAATTGTATATAATATGCTTTCTATAATTTTCCATTGCTTTTATTCTTTCTCCCCATTTTAGCCGTGTGCGTGTGCGTGTGGTGTGGTGTGGTGTGTGTGTGGTGTGTGTGGTGTGTGTGTGGTGTGTGTGTGTGTGTGTGTGTGTGCGTGCGTGTGTGTCTGTTTTGTTAGCGCTTAGATTTGATTTTATCAAGATTTTGCGCTATACAAAATAAAGTATTGTATTGTATATTGTATTGTAAAATCTTTCCAGTCGGATTATTTGCGATAATGTTTACCTCATATGAAGTAGCAACAAAACGTTTCCATTGGTAGTATTTTTTACATCACATGAAGTGATCACAATATGTTTCCATAGGAATTATTTTTACCTTATGTGAATGGTCAAAAATGTTTCCACTAGTATTATTTTACCTCATAAGAAGTAGCCACAAAATGTTTACATTCGGATTACTTGTACCTCACAGAAGTGACCACAAAATGTTTTCATTATTTCATGTATAGGAATAGGCGAGGTCACCAAGACAGTCATGATCACTCCAGATACACCAAACAGAGAAGAGCAGACGATGTCTGTGTGAAAATGTTCCCTTACAGTCGTCAAACCAGAAAGGAACAAACGCCATAACATGTCAAGTACCATTACTGGATCGTCACACCACTCAACCCATCGCCTTAATGCCATCTCCTGCCTATCCCCTTGTAATGAGCCTGCGGCTTGAAAGCCATGGGCCATTTTTGGGCGTCAGCATCACTGACACAAATGTGCCAGTTACAGCTCTGACTCTTACACATACGGTAGCCACACAACGAACAAATGCTTAGAAAAGAAGGGTCTGAAGTGTCGCCGCCATCAAACAATCAGTAGTATTGACATTTTGTCTCCACATCCCGCCAGGATTTTTAATACATCCATCAATTAACATACAGCAACTTACAACCATACTTTTCAGTCTGTCAGATTACAATTTGGTGGATTGGTCACATTACCATAGATTCAGATGGGGTAGAAACAGAGTTCCCATCTTTCCATAAAACTGTATTGGTATGATTCTACATGAAAAAAAATTGTACGAGCAGCCCCCAGATGGCCCTACTGAATATAGGAACCTGTTCAAAAGTGGATGTTAAACAGCAAAGATAAACATGTCTCTCATAATAACAATCTTGAGAAAAGTTGATGTCTCCATTATCTTGTAACATAGGACTTCAGGATTCATCATCATCATCAGGTGTCCTGCCGCATGGCGTTGGCGATCATGGACCTCCATCTGTCTCTATCTCTCGTTGCCCCTAGCATCTCCCCCACCCTCCTCGTCCCCAGCCACTCTGCAAGTCCGTCTAGCATTTTCTCCCTGGGTCTACCTGGCGCTCTCTTTCCCTCCAGCTTTCCCGTTGTGACCAGGTGCTCCAAATTCCCCTTCCTCATAAAATGGCCTATAAATGTTGCCTGTCTTTTCCTAATCTTCCTTATGAGTGATCTACTTGTGTCTGCCTCCATCAAGACTGTCTCGTTTGTTTTCTTTGCTGTCCATGGAACTCTCAACATCTTCTTAGAAACTACATCTCGGCTGCCTCAATCTTCAGGATTAAGGACCAATTTTTCCTTTTTTACCAAACTGGCCACATGGAGAATGGAAACGCTGTGGTTAGACCACTCATATGTGAAAACTAAGAGTTAAGCATAAAACTGAAGTGGTTGTCAAATTAATGGGTGATCAGGTTCGTATTCTGGCTAGAAAATACTGCCCCCTTCAACCCATTTGTAAATAGATACTTTGTCCAACTAATGCCTCAGGTTCAGTCTCAGCCTGCAACATAAAATTTGGTCCATTCACAGCCCATTTTAATGCTCCAATATTCTAGAGATTTAAAAATATTGTTCATAGAGTCTTGTTCTCTTGTCTCCAATTCCCCCACCCCTTCCCTAGTTTAAAAGCTTACCAGAGTATAGCTCAAGGAGTCTGCAAGATTATTCTGGCAGATTGGGTAGAGTCTATAAAGAATTGTCTGAGTTTGAAGAATCCCTCTTGAGACATTTGTGAGATTTCAAGATGTCAAGAAAACAAAGAAGGTAACAGACAGGGAAAGTGAAGAGTGATGAAAATGAAAAGGGCACTGACCTCATAATGCTGCTCTCAGAGAAACCGAGATGTCTGGCACCACACTTCTTTACAATGAAAATGACAGCCAACTATTTCTATATGCAGTTAGCGAATGTTACCAAAATTTCAATTTCAGTTTCAGTTTCTCAAGATTACGTCTCCGCGCTCGGAATGAATTCCATATACACTAACGTCACAGGTGCCACGTGTATGGTAATCATGGCACAAGCCTTAAGCCTGCACACAAACCCATGAGCTGGCCAGTTGTTGAGGTCCTATCTAGCCTATGTTTTACCTTGTCTTCATTGTTAGATGGATAGATAGATAGAAAGATAGATAGATAGATGATGATGATGATAGATAAGATAGATAGATGATAGATGAGATGGATGGATGATGGATAGATAGATAGATAGATAATAGATAGATAGATAGATAGTAGATAATAGATAGATAGACACACAAGCTAAAAAAAACCGGTCTGTCAGGATGACAAGAGAAAACAAGGTGTGTGTGAACATGTCGCCCTTACAGTAGTCAAACCAGGAAGGAACAAACAGCCGGGCATATCAAGTGCCATTACTGGATCGTCACACCATTCAACCCATCACCGTAATGCCATCTGCTGCCCCGTCTCCCTGTAATGACAATGATGCCTGCGGCTTGAAAGCCATGGGCCATTCTCAGGCGTCAACATCACCCGTCGTTGTTTTGACGCCAGTGATTGCTTCACGGTCACTAACCGAATAACGCGTAGAGAAAAGGTTTGAAGTGTCACTGCCGTCAAACATATCTAGTACAGTAGGTTACTGATTTTCACCCAACAAGCTGCCAAGACTGCATATAGATAGCAAGCTAGCTACATAGATAGATAGATAGATAGATAGATAGATAGATAGATAGATAGATAGATAGATAAATAGATACATAGATACATAGATACATAAATAGATAGAGACAGACCGACAGACAGGCAGACAGACAGATAGACAGACAGACAGACAGATAGAGAGAGAGAGAAATGGACAGACAGACAGATTGATACTTGCATACATACATGCATACATATATACGTACGTACATATATACATACTTACATACTGCATACATACATACATACATACATATATACATACATACATACATACATACATACATACATACATATATACATACATACATACATACATACATACATGCATGCATACATACATACATACATACATACATACATACATACATTCATACATACATACATACATACATACATACATACGTATATGCATATGTTGCAATATGTCACTAAATTTTCTCAAGGTAGTACGCCTGTACTCAGAGTATTCCATGAAGTAACCCCATTGATGTCATGTAATAACAGAAAAAAGGCCTACGCATTGACACTACGTGCTAAAAAAGATCTTTCACCAAGCACTCTTATTTCCAAAATAAAGGCAGCTTGGTTAGTTTACTTGGATGTAAACTTAAATTTGATATCTTGGGGGATGGGAAGGGGTAGTGGAAGTTTGAATGCAAGAAGGGGAACAATTACAATTAACGATTCAGAACATTAAGTTAACAGTGTCAATTAATAACAGACAACAATTTATTAACTCTTCATAACAATCTGCCAACAGGGATCTGAGAATCAGCTGGACTACCGAAATGATATCATCATTTTTGTTGTAAAGGATATCTCTTGAGTCAGTACATGAAAAATCAAGATTGTTATTTCTATATGTCGTAAGTAAGATAGGACATTCAAAGAGCTGATGGTGGACAGATAATGCTTTTGAACAAATACATACATTCTGTGTATATTTTGTTTTCCAAGAGTTAAGCCTTAGTTTGTATATCAAGGACGCTAGCTGTCTGGAGCAGTTAGGTATCAGGCTTTGGGCACTAGAAAAATTTGTATAATTTTATAAGTTGTCTCACAATTTACGGGTATTTTTGTCTTTTTATGCTTATGGTTTGTGTGTAGAGTAGAAAGGACTAGCTGTCAGATAGGTCCAATGGGACCTGATGCTGCTGTCCTCCAGTAATAAAGTGCTCTGAAGTCTGAAGTCTGACTCTCTCTCTCTCCTCTCTCTCTCTCTCTCTCTCTCTCTCTCTCCTCTCTCTCTCTCTCTGTCTTCTTCTTTCTTTCTTTCTTCTTTCTCTCTCTCTCTCTTTCTCTCTCTCTCTCCTCCTCTCTCTCTCTCCTCTCTCTCTCTCTCTCTCTCTCTCCCCCCTCTCTCTCAATGATACCGGTAGTTCAATTTTGTATTATGTCGTTGTTTATATGATCTTATAGTACATGTTAATACAGACTCTCTATAGTCTCTAAGGCATGTACTTGTGTTGTTGCATAGCATCCATGGGCGAGGGCTGTAGATGTAAAATAAAATCCCACATTATATTGCTCATGCCACTACACTTGGAAATATACATTTCTTCCTGGTCTTGGTCGTCTCTCTCCCCCACTCCACCACCTCTCTCTCTCTCTCTCTCTCTCTCTCTCTCCTCTCTCTCTCCCTCTCCTCCTCTCTCTCGATGATACCGGTAGTTCAATTTTGTATTATGTCGTTGTTTATATGATCTTTTAGTGCATGTTAATACAGATTCTTTATAGTCTCTACAGGCATGTACTTGTGTTATTGCATAGCATCCATGGGCGAGGGATGGATGTACAATAAAATCCCACATTATATTGCTCATGCAACTACACTTGGAAATAGATTTCTTCCTTCTTGGTCTTCTCTCTCCCCCACCCCACCACCACTCTCTCTCTCTCTCTCTCTCTCTCTCCTCTCTCTCTCTGTCTCCTCTCTCTCGCTCTCTCTCTCTCTCCCTCCCTCTCTCTCTCTCTCTCTCTCTCTCTCTCTCTCTCTTCTTCGCTTTCTCTTCTTCTTGCTCTTCTTCTTGCTGTCTTTCTTCTTCTTCTTCTTCTTCTTCTTCTTCTTCTTCTTCTTCTTCTTCTTCTTGTCGTTGTTGTTGTTCTTGTTGTTGTTGTTGTTGTTGTTGTTGTTGTTGTCAAAGAGTAGCCATCTCTTTTCATGGACAAGAAGTATTTGGTGGCCGGATCGACAGGAAGGTCCCATCTCCTGGTGGAAATTTTGTTTTTTCCCATTTGTGCTTTCTGCTTGAGTGGTTGGTTGGTTGGTAGGTTGGTTGGCTGGCTGGTTGGTTGGTTGGTTGGTTGGTTGGTTGGTTGATTGGTTGGTTGGTTGGTTGGCTGGTTGGCTGGTTGGTTGGTTGGCTGGTTGGCTGGTTGGTTGGTACGATGGTAGGTTGGTAGATTGATTGGCGAATAGATTGGTTGGCAAATAGATTGGTTGGTTGGTTGGTTGGTTGGTTGGTTGGTTGGTTGGTTGGTTGGTTGGTTGGTTGGTTGGTTGGTTGATTGGTCAGTCGGATAGTTGGTTGGTTGTTGGTTGGTTGGTTGGTTGGTTGGTTGGTTGGTTGGTTGGTTGGTTGGTCAGTCGGATTGTTGGTTGGTTGGTTGGTTGGTTAGTTGGTTGGTTGGTTGGTTGGATGGTTGGCAGGTTGGTTGGCTGATTGGTTCATTGGTTCATCCGTTCGTTTGGTCAGTCGCTTTGTTTCATTTCGTTTCGTTTCGCTTTGTTAAGCTTCTGGGTTTGTCAATACTTTTCTTTCTTGAAAATATTGATATGATTCACACGGATGCTTAGAACGATAAATTTCCATGTCACGCGACACGTTTTAACTGTGAAAGATAATTAATCGCGGCGTGACGTTCCCCTAAGCAACTGCATCATAACCCTTTGACTCCCGCACTCTATCCACCAGTTGCAAAAACTTAACCCTTTTGATTCCCTCACTTCATCTACCAGTTTCGTATAGGAAGGTAGTGGATAGGGTGAAGGAATTAAAAAGGATTAAGTTTTTGCTTTGCTGGCATGGTTGACAGTACAGGTGCTAGTGGACAGGGTAAGGGAATCAAAGGGTTAAGTTTTTGCTTAGCTAGAATGGTTGACAAGACACGATGCTGATGGACAGGGTGAGGGAATCAAAGGGTTAAGTTTTTGCTTTGCTGGCATGGTTGACAATGGCAGGACGCTGGTGGACAAGGTGTAGGAGACAGAGGGTTAACAGCATCCAGGTTGAAGAATCGGCGAAAGGGGAATTGGCGGCATGGGAACCGACAATAAATTGACCCTTCTCGGAGGCAGAGAAGGCCGGAAGCCGTGTGATGGAGATGGATGACAGTTCAGCGCAGCAATCACGGCCTGATCTCTCTCTCTCTCTCTCTCTCTCTCTCTCCTCTCTCTCTCTCTCTCTCTCTCTCTCTCTCTCTCTCTCTCTCTCTCTCTCTCCTCTCTCTCCTCTCTTCTTTCTCTCTCTCTCTCTCTCTCTCTCTCTCTCTCTCTCTCTCTCTCTCTCTCTCTCCCATCCCTCTCTTAGAATGGGCACAGCAAATAGGCTGATGGTACACGCCATCCACCTCTCACACTGTGATGGCAAGAGTCGAGAGGCAAGAAAATAAATGTACAAAATATGTGAATCGATAATAGAGTGTGTATTTGGATAGACGAGTCACTGTTTCGTCGACGATGGTAGGCCTACTACAACACTTGGTACGTTTAGTAATTCGTTGAATGATAAAACCGCAATAACCGCTTCATTTGTCGTTATACCACAGCATTCAAGAGACGAAGACAAAGATTTAAAAAAATCACCAATAAGGGTTCGTTAGTGAGATCAACACAATAGAAAATAAACACATAAATGATTAGAATTGATTATGAATAAACTACCAGTAGGTGTTTCGTTTGTGATGCACCACAGTACACAACAAGGAAAAGGTAATAACTATCGTTTATGGTAAATTTATACCATCCGAATTAATATAAAGAAAGATCTTATTATTGTGTGGAAAAGTCTGATTACTGCCATGAAAGCTCTAATGACTGTGAAGAAAGCTCTTCTTCTTGTGAAGACAGATCTATCACTCTAGAAAAAAATCTTTTTATTATGATGAAAAATTCCACCGAAATGTATAATACGAACATCGTTATGTCTAAAAAAAACATTTATTATTGTGAAGAAAGACCTTATTCCCATAATAAAAATCTTTGGGGGGGGGGGGGGGGGGTTCCAATAAAACGGGTAATATGGATTTTATTTCAGAAAATATCACGCACACAATCTGAGTTGGGAGTTGGTTCGAGAATGATCCATATACGCTCAACCCACATTTGCCAATAATGAGCTGGAAGCCTTTTGGGGCACACAGAAATCTCTTCTGCGTGGTTGACAGTTGATGAAATGGAAGAGGAATTTGACTGTGATTCTCCAATGAGCGCTAAGCGAAAGCCATCTTGAAAATGTTTGACCAATTAAGATGTGCACGGAACCGCAATTTCGGGCGGGTTGGGATTGAACACAAGACAATACTTTAAATAGGAGACAAAGCACATGTTGATTTCTTGGTCATTCCCTATTTCTTTCAAGCACTCCTTTTCTTAGTTGTTCGTTATCTGCATTTTTGTCACAGACTGGGGCAACCGTAAACTAACCTAGCAGCTCTTTGGCACAGCTCTATGTATTTGAACCAGAAATAAATGTCACTTGCTTTCCAGTGAAGAGGACAAAAATATCTTGTTTTATCAGAAGGGTGTGACCTACCGGACGAGGTGAAGTGTGTCACCTACTGGACAAAGTGAAGTCTGTGACCTACTGGACAAGGTGAAGTGTGTGACCTACCGACAAGGTGAAGTGTTTGACCTACTAGACAAGGCCGGACAAGCAAAGTGTGCAACCTACTGGACAAGGTGAACTGTAAGACCTACTGGACAAGGTGAAATATGTGACCTACTGGCTAAGATGAAGTCTGTGACCTACTGAACAAGGTGAAGTGTATGACCTACTGGACAAGGTGAAGTGTGTGACCTACTGGCAAGGTCTGCTGGAACAAGTAAATGTCTGACCTACTGGGCAAGGTTGCTGGACAAGTAAATGTCTGACCTACTGGGCAAGGTCTGCTGGACAAAGTAAAATGTCTGACCTACTGGGCAAGGTCTGCTGGACAAAGTAAAATGTCTGACCTACTGGGCAAGGTACTGCTGGACAAAGTAAATGTCTGACCTACTGGGCAAGGTCTGCTGGACAAAGTAAAATGTCTGACCTACTGGGCAAGGTCTGCTGGACAAAGTAAATGTCTGACCTACTGGCGAAGGTGCTGGACAAAGTAAAATGTCTGACCTATCTGGGCAAGGTCCTCTGACAAAGTAAAATGTCTGACCTACTGGCAAGGTCTGCTGGACCAAAGTAAAATGTCTGACCTATGGCAAGTCTGCTGACAAAGTAAAATGTCTGACCTACTGGGCAAGGTCTGCTGGACAAAGTAAAATGTCTGACCTACTGGGCAAGGTCTGCTGACAAAGTAAATGTCTGACCTACTGGGAAGGTCCTGCTGGAACAAAGTAAAATGTCTGACCTACTGGCAAGGTCTGCTGGACAAGTAAATGTCTGACCTACTGGCAAGGTCTGCTGGACAAAGTAAATGTCTGACCTACTGGCAAGGTCTGCTGGACAAAGTAAAATGTCTGACCTACTGGCAAGGTCGCTGGACAAGTAAAATGTCTGACCTACTGGGCAAGGTCTGCTGGACAAAGTAAAATGTTCTGACCTACTGGGCAAGGTACTGCTGGACAAAGTAAAATGTCTGACCTACTGGACAAAGTGAAATATGTGACTTGCTGGACAAGGTGAAGTATGTGACCTAATTGACAAGGTGAAGTATGTGACCTACTGGACAAGATGAAGAGTGGACTTGCTGGACAAGGTGACGTGTGTTGGCCTACTGTACAAGGTGAAGTGTAGTAACCTATGACTAGGCAATGGTGTGACCTATTGGACAAGGTAAACTGTGTGACCTATTGGAAAAGGTGCAGTACGTGACCTACTGAACAAGGTGAAATGTCTGCCTACTGGACAAGGTGAAGTGCTGACCTATTGGACAAGGTGAAGTATGTGACTTACTGGACAAGGTGAAATGTGTACCTATTGGGCAAGGTAAACTGTGTGACCTATTGGAAAAGGTGAAGTATTGACTACTGGGCAAGGTGAAGTATCTAACCCTACTGGACAAGGTGGAGTGAGTGACCTATTGGACAAGGTGAAGTGTGTGACCTACTGGACAAGGTGAAGTGTTGAACCTACTGGACAAGTTTGAAGATGTGACCTACTGGACAAGGTCCTGCTGGACAAGGTGAAGTGTAGTGACCTACTGGACAAGGTGAAGTGTGTGACCTACTGGACAAGGTGAAGTGTGATGACCTACTGGACAAGGTCTGCTGGACAAAGTGAAGTGTAATGACCTACTGGACAAGGTGAAGTGTGTCACCTACTGGACAAGGTCTGCTGGACAAGGTGAAGTGTGTCACCTACTGGGCAAGGTGAAGGTATGTGACCTATTGGACAAGGTGAACTGTATGACCTGCTCGACAAGCTCCCGCTGGACAAGGTGAAGTGTGTACCTACTGGACAAGGTCAAGTATGTGGGCCTACTGGACAAAGTGAAAGTGTGTGACCTACTGGACAAGGCGAAGTGTTTAACCTACTGGACAAGTCGCTGAACAAGGTGAAGTACAAGTGGTGTAACATACTGGACAAGGTGCTACTGGACAAGGTGAGTGTATAACCTACTGGACAAGGTGAGATGTATAACCTACTGGACAAGGTGAAGTGTATAACCTACTGGACAAGGTGAGGTGTATAACCTACTGGACAAGGTGAAGTGTATGAACCTACTGGACAAGGTGAAGTGTATAACCTACTGGACAAGGTGAGGTGTATAACCTACTGGACAAGGTTAAATGGATAACCTACTGGACAAGGTGAGGTGTATAACCTACTGGACAAGGTGAAGTGTATAACCTACTGGAAAGGTGAAGTGTGTAATGAACTGGACAAGGTGAAGTGTATAACCTACTGGCAAGGTGAATGTAGTAACCTACTGGACAAGGTGAAGTGTATAACCTACTGGACAAGGTGAGGGTATAACCTACTGGACAAGGTAAATGAATAACCTACTGGACCAAGGTGAGGTGTATAACCTACTGGACAAGGTGAAGTGTATAAACCTCACTGGACAAGTGAAGTGTGTAATGTACTGGACAAGGTGAAGTGTAAAACCTACTGGCAGGTGAAGTGTGTGACTTAATGGACAGGGTGAAGTGTGTGACCTACTGGACAAGGTGAAGTGTGTGAACTACTGGACAAGGTGAAGTGTGTGACCTACTGAACAAGGTGAAGTGTGTGACCTACTGGGCAAGGTGAAGTGTGTGACCTACTGAACAAGGTGAAGTGTGTGACCTACTGGACAAGGTGAAGAGTGTGACCTGCTGGACAATGTGAAGTGTGTGGCCTACTGTACAAGGTGAAAAGTGTGACCTGCTGAACAAGGTGAAGTGTTTAACCTACTGGACAAGGTGAAGAGTGTGACCTGCTGGACAAGGTGAAGTGTTTAACCTACTGGACAAGGTGAAGAGTGTGACCTGCTGGACAAGGTGAAGTGTTTAACCTACTGGACAAGATGAAGTGTGTGACCTACTGGACAAGGTGAAGTGTATAACCTACTGGACAAGGTGAAAGGTGTAACCTACTGGACAAGGTGAAGTTTGCAACCTAGTGGACAAGGTGAAGTGTATAACCTACTGGACAAGGTGGAGTGTGTGACCTACTGGACAAGGTGAAGTGTATAACCTACTGGACAAGGTGAAGTGTGTAACCTACTGGACAAGGTGAAGTGTGTAACCTACTGGACAGGTCTGCTCGACAAGGTGAAGTATATAACCGACTGGACAAGGTGAAGTATGTGGCCTACTGGACAAGGTGAATTATGTGGCCTACTGGACAAGGTGAAGTGTATAACCTACTGGACAAGGTGAAGTATGTGGCCTATTGGACAAGTCACCTGCCTAGCGCTCGACAAATTCGGGTTTGAACCCTTGTGGGACAGGTATTTTTTTCTACCTACCCCCGGTCCAATCCACTAGACTTAAGTAGTGGTCTGTGTAATAGTCTTTAAAATGTAATGATAAACCAAGATCCCGATTGTATATGCACTTAGCGCATGTTAACGATCCCTCGGCAGCAAAAAAGTTGTCACTGGCAAACTTCTGCAGAAATTTCCACTGTTACTGATAAACAAAGATATTCAGACAGAAAGAAAATAACAAAGCAAAGATGGTGCTTTCACCAGAAAGACCGGCCCCCGTATTTCACGCGGGAAAATTCTGTTGTGACAAATGAATCCGATTCAGTTTAATCCAATTCAATACGTAGGAAAACGAAGTGACAGAAACGATGTTACAGAAACTATCGTATTACAATACATGGTCAGACAAACAGACAGAGAGAGATAAAAAAGAGATCTTACAAAACTTAGACAGATGGAAAGGACAGAAAGAGACAAAAAGAGATAGATTCAGATACAGGTCAGAGAGAGACAGACAAAAATGGGGAAACAGAATAAAGACAGAAAAACAAAAAAATTAGAAAAACGATGCGACAGAAGAACAAGAACAAGAACATACGTTCATTTCTGAGAGTAGTAGCATAAACAGAATGATCCTTTATTCTTTTTTTAAATCCAGCCCATGCAATAGAGGGTCTACACTAAGACAGGTACACTATAATACTCACGCAGAATGTGCACAACAGAATTATGATAACATAGGCTGAGATAAAGACAGCGAAACAGTGACAAGGAGAAACAGAAACAAACAAAAAGAAAGAGAGAGTGGATTGAGAGGTTATATTATCACCAATTTTCTCTTTCGAAAAGGAGACAAGGAAAGAAAAGACGAATAGAAACCATCTACAACGTAAACTGAAATCAGAAATGTATTCATATACAGATGTAAACAGAGTCTAAACAGAGTCTGCTCAAAAGCATTGACGGCATGATTAGTGCTAAGTATCATTTTTTGAGTGCACTGGCTTTGTTTAGTTTTTCTTTTATCTATATAGATAGGGATTCCATCCCATCCCCCTTCCATTGAATCATACTGGGATTCCACCCCATCCTCTTGTATTGATTCACAAGTGACTACTCAGCGTGCATGCAAGCGAGTGTGCGAGAACGCGTGCGCGCGCGAGTGTGTGTATATATGTGTGTGTGTGTGTGTGCGTGCGTGTTTGAGAGAGAGAGAGAGAGAAAGAATAAAGCATATAAAGAGCGAAAAGACAGTGAGAGACACAGAGAGAAGAGAGGTGTGTGTGTGTGTGTGTGTGTGTGTGTGTGTGTGTGTGTGTGTGTGTGTGTGTGTGTGTGTGTGTGTGTGTGTGTGTGTGAAAGAGAGAGAGAATAAAACATATAGCGTAACAAAGAGCGAAAAGACAGTGAGAGACAGTGTGTGTGTGTGTGGTGTGTGTGTGTGTGTGTGTGTGTGTGTGTGTGTGTGTGTGTGTGTGTGTGTATGCATGTATGTCTGTGTGTGTCTGTGTGTGTCTGTGTATGTGTGTGCGTGTTTGTGTGTGTGTGTTTGTGTTTTTGTGTGTGTGTGTGTGCGCGTGTGTGTTTATTCGTTCGTTATTTCTTTTAGCATTTATTCAGATATGTGATTTAAGACAAGTGGGTAGGGGTGGTGGTGGTGGTGATGGTGGTGGTGGTGGTGTGTGTGTCGTGTGTGTGTGTGTGTGTATGTGTGTGTGTGTGTATGTGGTGTATAGCAGTGTGTGTGAGAGAGAGAGTGTGTGTGTATTTGTCCGTTTATTCTTTTAACATCTATTCAAATATGTGATTTCAGGCAACTGTGTGGTTGTGTGTGCGTGAATGTGTGTGTGTGCGTGTGTGTTTGTTTGTGTGTGTGTATGTGTGCATATGTATGTGTGAGTGCGTGCATGCCTGCATGTGTGAGTGTGTATGTGTGTGTGCGTTTGTGTGTGTGTGTGTGTGTGTGTGTGTGTGTGTGTGTGTGTGTGTGTGAGTTGTGTGTGTGTGTAAATAAACTTTTATATCAACCTGACAATAAATCATTTCTGATGATAGTGTACGTGTGTGTGTGCGTGTGTGTGTGCATGTGTGTGTGTGTGTGTGTGCGTGTGTGTAAGTGTGTGTGTGTGTGTTCTCTCTCTATCTATCTCTCTCTCTCTCTCTCTCTCTCTCTCTCTCTCTGTCTCTCTCTCTTCTCTGTCTGTCAACGGAATGGTCTTAATGATGATATAGTTCCCACCTTGCTTTCTCGTTGATGAATCACAGAGCACAAATGCGCAGATAGAGACGCCAGACACAATAGCCACAGAAAGTAAAAAAAAAAATAAATAAATAAAAAAGTTTATTATTCAAAGATGATATATGTGCAGTCAGCAGACTGCCACCCACAGCGACAGTTCACAACGTGTGCACAACACCAGCTGTATCTTCAGCTCCATGGGAAATAAACA
>CM060305.1:126536394-126541394 GCA_030674185.1 Monoplex corrugatus
AGGCGGGCACATATACACGTACGCAGACACACACACCACACACACACACACACACACACACACACACACACACACACACACACACATGCACACCGCACCACACACACACACACACACACACACACACACGCATGCACGCACGCACACACATACATACACATACACACACTTCCACAAATAAATCCGCAAACTTCAATATGCAAACATATGTCGAGCAAGTTACATACACATACACATACACACACACGCACACACACACACAAACAAACACACACACACACACATACACACACACACACACAAACAGACAAACAAACACACACACACAACACACACACACACACACACAACACACACACACACACACACACACACACACAACACACATACAACACACACACACACACTTGTCTAATATCAGTCATAGTGAAAAGATATTAAATCTAAGAACAAATGAACAAAAACATCACAACACACACACACACACACACACACACACACACACACACACACACACACACACACACACACACACACACACACACACACACACACACACACACACACACACAACACACACACATCCGCCTCCCTTCTCCATTAGATTCTGTTCGTTTTTACTATTTGTTGGTTTGGAATCAGAACACAGACACACACACACACACACACACACACACACACACACACACACACACACACACACACACACACAACACACACACATACCACACACACACACACACACACACACTCACACACACACACACACACACACACACACACACACACACACACACACATACACACACACACACACAAATTAAATCCACAGACTTAAACATACAAACGGGTGTCGAGCAAGAACGATAACTCATGACCTCATGCATTATTCACGACGACTACATTTGCATTTTGTTGACTTCTTCACGCCTGCATCAGAAGCCCCACGAGCTTCCCTGGCTGTAGCCGATGAATTTCCTGCCAGATATTGTGACCACACTGACTCCCCAATCTACGCAACCTTTCGACTCTCATGCTCCCAAGAGGATTTATGCTTTTCGAATACGTGGACAGGTGGAGAGATAGAAGTGACCTCGTGGCTCAAAGATGGAACAAATCTGACATGTTTGCAGCGAAAGAAGACCTTGCAGTCTGGAATCGTGACATTGACGCGTTGGTGTTTCAAGCCAAGAAGCACAGAGATATTTTGTTTTCAGATATGTATATCCTTTTCCAGTGGCTCTTATGAATTTCGACCAGTGCATGACTATCATGGATTAACAATAAAGACAACGTTTTCTACAAGGCGTTTCGCTTTCTAGTAATAAAAACGCGTTCTTTAGCTCTTTTCATACTATCTGGATACCAAGAATTATCCCATATTTGAATAAAAAAATCAAATCTGTCCTGTAGTGGAATCAGAGAAAAAAAAACTTAATCACAGTCACCAAAGTCAATGGCAGGAGAACAAGTGATAGTAGGTGCAGGTATGTCTTAATCTCTCGAGTGAAATCAGCCTCTCAGAAACAAGACTAACATATCATACTGTCTTCTCTCTCTCTCTCTCTCTCTCTCTCTCTCTCTCTCTCCTCTCTCTCTCTCTCTCTCTCTCTCTCTCCCCTCTCTCTCTCCTCTCTCTCTCTCTGTCTCTCGTCTCTCTGTCTCTCTGTCCTCTCTCTTCTCTCTCTCTCTCTCTCTCTCTCTCTCTCTCTCTCTCTCTTCGTAATACTTAAAAACCACTATGTATCACAATCAAAAGAGGGCAAACTACATACAACTATGACTGTTTGGTGAGATAAATTTCTACGCTTACTTAACCTGTGATGTGATATTAATGAAAATCAGTTTGTAAACAGCTCAAAAACGACAGACGCATTATACTTAAGTACAAAAGTATGCGTTTACACACAGACACCACATACTTGAACGAACATGTGTATAAACCACTTACGCGTGCACACACACCACACACACACACACACACACACACACACACACAACACACACACACACACAACACACACATTCACACATACACACACAAACACAAAAATTAACACACACGTACGCACGCACGCACGCACACACACACGTATACACACGCACTACACACAATGCACGCACACACACATATAGTTTTTAAATATATATACATACACACACACATATATATAAATAATAATATATATATATATAGATACATAGACACACACACACTCACACCACAACACAACACACAAACACACACACACACACACACACACACACACACACAACACACACACACACACACACACACACACACACACACACACACACACACACACACACACACACACATTGATTCTTGTGGGGACTTTATCTTTTTTTTTTTTTTTTTTTGTCGCGTGTGAATACAATCAAGAAAAATCACTGGGCAAGAATAAAACAAAACAAAACAAAACAAAAGATGTCTGTCATTTTTACACCCTGTGTATTAAACTGAAAGTCTGCCAGACTTGAAAATTAAACAACAGACACAATGCACATTTAGTACAAGAGAAACGGCCGTTTACTTGGAGGTGACAACAACCAACCTAACTCGCGTGTAAAGAAAGATCTAGATATTACTGGAGAGATCTCACAAACCATGCTTGCTGTAGTGGAACGGAAAAAGTGTCCATCATAAGTCACGGCATCCATTCTATGATCAGATTAGACTTTCAGAGATGAAGCTACAAAGAGAACCGTGTGTCCATAATGGGACAGGAAGGGGACCTTGATTCATGTTTATTCGTGAAGGTATTAGCTTGCGGTGAAAAAGAGGTCAAGCAGGACTAATGAACAGAGACGGTGCGAGTAGTCTCTGTCTCTCTCTCTCTCTCTCTCTCTCTCTCTCTCTCTCTCTCTCTCTCTCTCTGTTTTTGTCTCTATCTGTCTGTCTGTCTGTCTGTCTGTCTATCTGTCTGTCTCTGTCTCTGTCTGTCTGTCTCCCTGTCTGTCTGTCTGTCTCTCTCTCTGTCTCTCTCTCTCTCCTCTGTCTGTCTGTCTGTCTCTCTCTCTCTATCTCTCTCTCTCCTCTGTCTGTCTCTCTATCTGTCTCTCTCTCTCTGTCTGTCTGTCTCTCTCCTCTCTCTCTCTCTAATTCTCTGTCTATCTCTCTATCTGTCTGTCTCTCTCCTCCTCTCTCTCTGTCTCTCTCTCTCTCTCTCTGTCTCTCTCTCTGTCTCTGTCTCTCTGTCTCTCTATCTGTCTGTCTGTCTGTCTCTCTCTCTCTCTGTCTCTCCTTCTGTCTCTCTCTCTGTCTCTCTCTGTCTCTCTGTCTCTCTGTCTCTGTCTCTCTGTTTCTCTCTCTCTCTCTCTCTCTCTCTCTCTCTCTCTCCTCTCTCTCTCTCTCTCTCTCTCTCTCCTCTCTTTTCAGATGTCTAGTTGATAATTTGCTTCCTGAGAGGAAACTTGGGAAAAGAAACAGAAAACTATTAAACATGTTTGAGATACAACCACAAAAGAGATGAGAGTAGCAGAATGGTTTAGATGTTCGAGGTTCCAGGTTCACTTCCCGTTGAGGTCTCGACATTTTTCTTCAGTTTGGGTGGAAAATTGAACTGGACGTCTAGTCCTTCGAAAGAAGACGAAAAACGACCCGGACCAGTGTGCCTTCTGGCCTGTGCACGCTAAAGATCCGATAGCAGTTGAAAATCGTGAAGAGCACGGCATTACCCGGCTGCCCTGGTAAAAAACGTTTTAAGAGACAGGTTGATTTCCCAGGTCCCTCCCCTTGAAGACCAATTAGCCTTCTTGCTTTTCTAAAGCCTTAGTTTTAAAAAAAAATGGGTGGCGCTGCACCGCGGTGACGTGATCTCAAAGGAGAAAGCAACTCGAGTTTCTCGTTGTAAATCCACTGTGACAAAAGAAAGAAATATGAAATATGAAAATATGAAAAACAGCATTCATTGAAGTCAAGCAAATCTACTATGAAAACAGACTCTGATCTTTAGCTATGAACCATTTTATTCACAACTACTGACACAGACACGAGAAATTGGGCCTTTGTGACTTAGTGCCTGAGGAAATATAATACTAAAGAGTATGTTCAAAACACCAAGAAAACGAAAGTGCTACATATCAAAGGCAAAGACACTGAAAAGAATCATGACATCACAATTAACAAAGATCTTTTAGAAAATGTTAAGGATTTCAAATATCTTGGCTCTGTAAATACTGATGATGGAATCTGCTCCAGAGACATCAAAATAAGAATTGGAATGGCAAAGCAAAAAATGGTCTAACTCAACAACATCTAGAAAGACAGAGACATACCAAATGGTCTGAAAGTTAGACTTCTAAAATGTTTGATCTGACCAATCATGATTTATGGCTGCGAAGCATGGACTCTGAGAAAAACTGATTGCAGAAGAATCGAGGAAGCAGAAATGTGGTTTTATAGGAGACTACTTCGTGTCAAATGGACAGACAGAAGAACTAATGAAAGTGTCCTGGAAGAACTTGATACCACCAGACAACTACCAGCAGACATCAACAAGAGAAGACTAAAATACATTGGCCTTGTGTCACGCAACAAGAACACGGACCTCATGACAACCATCTGTCAAGGAAAAACAGTGGATAAAAGGAAGAAAGTCAGACCTCCAATCTCATACATCGAGAACATAACCAACATCAGTTGCCTAAATATTTCAGACATTCCAGATGTGCAGCGACCAACACCGAACCCGGTGACGCCGACAGGTGAGACAGGTGAGTATGTTCAAAACAAGATCAGCGCCTTTGTGGGTCCACAAGAGCCTTTTTTTTATATAACAGTGGAGATTGACACTGCAAGCCTACATAATTTAGTCATGTCTCCCTTCATGATACACCGTCCAAGTCTATCATCTAGGGTTCCCTAGAAGTCACTTGTTGCCGATGTGAACAGAGGAAAAATCTGGATGGCAAATATCGCAGAAAGGACCAATTTTAACCCTTTGACTCCTGCACCCCGTCCACAAGCATTCAGCATT
>CM060305.1:126546394-126548894 GCA_030674185.1 Monoplex corrugatus
TAGGAAACATTTCCTGACACCTATCCACAGGCACACACGCAAACACAGATGCACGCCCGCACTGACACACACACACACACACCACACACCACACACACACATACACACAAAACACGTACACACACACAAACACACACACGCACACACACTCACACACACACACTCTCTCTCTCTCACACACACACACACACACACACCCACACACACACACACACATCACACACACACTCACACACACACCACACACACACACACACACTCACACACACACACACACACACACACACACACACACACACACAACACACACACACACACACACACACACTCACCACAAATACACTCGCATGGGCTTCATTATACACAAAACTCAGATAAAACAGGAAAACACCAAAGCGGGGTATTATATATATATTAAAAAAAAGACATATCCCTCTCACATCCCATGTATTAACTATAAGTCTGGCAGACGTCACCTACTTGCTCCAGAGAGACTGGCATTTACTTTGAAGTGACTTACACTGATGCTGCTCCCCAGGGATGTCTGGCCCAGTTGAAGAGTTATGGACCCAGTTTCTGGTGATTGAGTTCAGTCTCAGCCGGCAACATGAAATCTGACCTGCTCACCGCCCTGTCCCTATGCCAATCAATCTTGTGGTGTCTCCTTACTGTTTGATATGGGATTGGGGTCATGTCCCTGTTCTATTTCAAGACATCACCCCAAGCCAGCGTCTCACATTTCAGCTGACTGGATACCTCTCGTTGTGGATGGTGTTGTGGATTCAAAATCTAATGTATCGAGTTTATTCCCAGCCCGCAACATAGTTTCAATTTCAGTTTCAATTTCTCAAAATGACGTCTCCGCGCTCGGAATGAATTCCATATGCACAAACGTCACTGGTACCATGCGATGGAGAAGATCCAAAATGATCACGGCACAAGCCTTAAGCCTGCATATAAGCCCACGAGCTGGCCAGGTCCTGAAGTCCTACCTAGTTAGTGCCATAACCCTGGGGTCCTACGGGAGTGAGGTGGCAGAGACCTCAACTTTTCCCGGGGCCAGCACCACGAGGGCGGCGCCCATCCCCTCTCTCTCTCGCTTCAAATTCATATTCATATTCACTTTTTTTTTTAACCAAAACCTCAGAAAGGCAAGAAGGCTAAGTGGTCTTCAAGGGGTGGGAACAGGGAAATCAACCTATCTCTCAAATGTTTTATATCAAAGCAGCTGGGCAATGCACTACTCTTCCCGATTATCAACTGCAGTGGGGTCTTCAGCGTGCGCAGCCAGAAGACACACGGGTCCGACTCGTTTTTCGTCCCCTTCCGAAGGACTAGACATTAAGTTCGATTTTTCGGTCAAACTGAGGAGAAAAGTCGAGGCCTCTACGGGGAGCTAACCCTGCAACCTCGAGTTTAGTTATTGGCAGGCGAACGTCTGAACCATTCTGCCACTCTTCTTCCTAATATAAACACTTGTCTCTTCGTTTCCCAACTGAAAGATCCAATCACTTTAGCTGGCGTCATCTTAGTGTTTCATAAATATGTCCTGTTCCCCGCTTCCATTTCAATACATTGCCAGCGTGTAGGGTTTTATGCAAAACTCAAAATAACTGTCATTTAAAAAGCTGGCAGATTGGGTGGAATAGTCCCAGTTCGATGAATGCATCTTCAATAAACTACCTCCAAGCGTCCTATGGATTTCAGAGATGCGCGTACGGATTGGAGACACAGGATAGCGAAATGCTTTATTAGTCTAGAGCATCGTTCCTGAAAACTGCAGTGAAGCACGGTGTGTTTGCATAACGAATAAACCACCACGTTAAAACCTTGCCTTACACACATTGCTTTTTCAATGGATCGGGAAGGTAATATGGAATGGGTGGCCGAGTGGTCAAAGCCCCTTCCCTAGGATGCAAGAAATCAATGTTCGAATCATAGATCGAACAACGATCTTCCCCTCCCCTCCTTCTCGCCCCCGCCCGCTCCCCCCACCCCACCCCATCTCCATTCCTCCCCCTCCCCCACACCCCATCTCCATTCCACTGAGATTAAGTGTGCAGCATTCACTAAGTGGTCAACGCCAGGGGTATCTCCTTAGATTATGTGCGCGGATGCACTGATATGTGTACTTAAAAACACACACACACACACACACACACACACACACACACACACACACACACACACACGCACACACACACACACACACACACACACAACCCCACCCACCCCCACCCCCCACCCCACAAAGGATATATACACAAATCCATTTGGAGCTAATAAATGTAAGATCACTATCGATCTGAAGAGATGCCATACTGTTGCAGAGACAGTCTAGTGGCGTTGCGTGTTTGTTCTGGCTCTTCATAAACAGGACTGTGGCCTGCTGAGTCCACTACTGACCACACGGTAAATTGCTCTCTTGCACAGCGATACTGGTGAAAGTGTTACATGGCTGGCTCTCCTTCTTCTCTGCTTGGGAATGGACATAGCCACT
>CM060305.1:126556394-126563894 GCA_030674185.1 Monoplex corrugatus
TCAACAAATATCCTTGTTAACTCTTTCTCTCCCGTGAGCAAAGAATCGTCCTCCGCCCCCCCCCCCCCTTCCCCCTTCTAAGCTGATGAAAAGTGGGCCGATCAATGGACCAAATACTACGAGAGTCACTGCGTTGTAAAGACACCCCTGTCACTGGCTTTTATTTGGACCTGTTTTTTAAGTTTTCCTTCTTTAAAGAGGTAATAGAGCCATTCATTTTGGCTGCTAGCTGCCGAACGTTTCCACTCTGCATGATTGTTTGCACGTCTGTGTAAGTGTACGTGTGTGTATATGAGTGTACGAATGTGTGTACGTGTGTGTATGTGTGTATGTCTGTGTGTGTGTGTGTGCGTGCGTGTGTGTGTGTGTGTGTGTGTGTGTGTGTGTATCTGTGTGTGTGTGTGTGTCTGTGTGCGTGCGTGTCTGTGTGTGTGCATGTGTGTGTGTGTATGTGTGTCTGTGTGTGCGTGTGTGTGTGTGTGTGTGTGTGTTTGTGTGTGTGTGTGTGTGTGCGTGCGTGTACGTGTATGTATGATGGTGTGAATCTGCGGATGTGTGTATGTATGTGTGTGTGTGGTAATGATAATTTCACTTCAACAGCGTAGATAGTTCATGTCAAAAGCATGCTCGTTTCCTTTTACAAGAATAGAACAAACAGTGCACGTACACACAGACACATACGCACACACACACGCACGTACATACACACACACACATACACTGCACGCTAGACGTGTGACACTTGACCCAAGTTGTCATCCTGTATCTCTCTCCTTCCCTCTCTCTCCCTCTCTCTCCTCCCTCTCTCTCTCTCTCTCGCTCTCCTCTCTCTCAACCTCCCTGTCTCTCTCTCTCCCCCTGTCTCTCTCTCTCTCCTCTCTCTCTCTCTCTCGTTCTCTGTCTCCGTCTCTGTCTCTCTCTATCTATGTCTATGTCTATGTCTATGTCTATGTCTATGTCTTGTGTGTCTCTCTCTCTCTTGTCTCTCTCTTTCTCTCTCTTTCTCTCTCTTTCTCTCTCTCTCTCTCTCTTTCTCTCTCTCCCTCTCTCTCTCTCTCTCTTTCTCTCTTTCCTCTCTCTCTCTCTCTCTCTCTCCTCTCTCTCTCTCTCTCTCTCTCTCTCTCTCTCTCTCTCTCTCTCTCTCTCTCTCTCCTCTCTTCCGCCCTCTCTCTCTTTCTAACTTTGCCTTTGTACTGATTCTCGTCAAAATATAAATCGGATTTCTAAGTGTGTTTAATCGTCATTCAGGCAAACTGTGGAAAACTGATAGTAAAGGGTGCAATGAGCCACACGTTCACAGTCACATGCTATGCTTTGAAATCTGTCCAACATCATCATATCGTACGGAAAGAAATGCTTCCCAGCTGTCAGACAGACTGACCCAAATAGAGGCAGACGTGCAAACAGGGACAGGCTGTTTTGGTTACAGACGTGTGTGTGTGTATGTGTGTGTGTGTGTGTGTGTATGTGTGTGTGTGTGTGTTTGTGTGTGTTTGTGTGTTTGTAGTTGTGCGTGCGTGTGAGCGTGTGTGTGTACGTATGTGTGTATGTGTGTATGTGTTGTGTGTGTGTGTGTGCGTGTGTGTGTGCATGTGTGTGTGCGTGTGTATGTGTGTGTGTGTGTTTGTGTGTGTGTATACATACATACATACATATATACATACATACATACATACATACATACATACATACATACATACATACATACATACATACATATATACATACATACGTACATACATATATACACTACATAATGTATACATTTTTGTACGCTCCTTCTTTAAAAAGAAAAAAAGATGATAGTAACACAAAATAAAAAAGAACAGTGACAAAGGACGTGTAGCATTCAAACTAGAAAAATAAACGTGTAGCAAAAGAAACAGCTGAAACGCACGCGTGTGATCACACACACACACACACACACACACACACACACACACACACACACACACACACACACACACACACACACACACACACAATCACATCCATGCACACACAAACACACTCTCACACACACTCGCACGCACACACAGCGCGCGCGCGCGCCTCTCGCCCCAGACAGATGGAGAATCAATTGGAGACAACTGTTTATTGACGTTTAACAGAAAAGGAAGAAAGTTGGCTCCCTTCCTGTCTCGCCGTCACTTGAAACTCCACAGGGACATTTTTCAAGTTGTGGCTGAACAGGAAAAACTCACACTCTCCAGCTTGCATGGCTTCGTCGCGAAATTTTTACATTCCCACGAGATATGATCCCACTTTTTAGATTGAAACGTGCTTTAAAATCGTAATATTCGTTTAATCTTCTTTTAAAATAATTATTAGATTCAATCGACAAGCAGCGTCTGTTTTGTTTCTCCCGCAGGAAATGAAGTAAACAGAGGATTAAGAAACTGCCTGAATACTTTGGCTAATTTTCATAACTATCAAAAAAGAAGTGGTTTTTTTTTGGTTTTTTTAAATATCTTAAACTTCAAATGAAAGGAAACGTTGCGAATGGAATTCAAGTTCCAATAAAAAGAAAAAAAATTTTAAATGGTGTATTTAAATGCAGAAATCACGACGGCTCATAGTGACGCACGTGTAACCACGATTTTTTCATATTGAAGGATTGGATCTATGAAACAGTCATATGACGTCACCAGAATGATTGAGGCGTTAAGATGGGCGGTGAACAGGCCAGATGTTATGTTATGTTATGTTATGTTATGTTATGTTATGTTATGTTATGTTATGTTATGTTATGTTATGTTATGTATGTTATGTTATGTTATGTTATGTTATGTTATGTTATGTTATGTTATGTTATGTTATGTTATGTTATTATGTTATGTTATGTTATGTTATGTTATGTTATGTATTATGTTATGATACGTTATGATACGTTATGATACGTTATGATACGTTACGTTACGATACGATATGTTATGTTGCGTTGCGTTGCGTTGCGTTGCGTGTTGCGTTACGTTACGTCACATTACGTCACGTCACGTTATGTTATGTTATGTTATGTTATGTTATGTTATCTTATCTTATCTTATGTTATCTTATGTTATCGTATGTTATCTTATGGGCTGGTATTGAACTCGAGACATCAGATCTCAAGTCCACGGTTTATCAAAAGAGCCAGCCAGTCTGTGAGTCAGAGTGTATTCCCCCACGACCTTGCCAGCACGCAGGGCTTATGGACAGGTATAGGGCTTCAGCCAGTATCAGTTTCCATCCTATCTTTCACACGGCATCTGTGGTGTTAAAGTATAACGAATATAGTTCCGAGCATAGAGACTTCATCTTGAGAAACTAAACTGAAACTGAAGACAAAAATACAAAAGCACACAATTATACCAAGTTATTAAGTTACTATCCACTAAACTATTTCCAAAGATTATATATACACTATCGAAACCATGCACAGTAGGAAATACTGAAAAATGCAAACAAAGAAAAATACAAAAGAATATGGTCGATTTTTGCCCAAAAAAATGATAATAATTACAATATTGTTATGGCACCAAATCTTGACAATTCAAATCAAGGCGCGCCCACGCAGCAGATGTACGCATGTGTGGTCACTCCAGACCGCCTTACAACACGCGAGAAACACCTACACACACACACACACACACACACACACACACACACACACACACGCACGCACGCACGCACACACACACACACACACACACACACATACACTGACGAGAAGAGGCAGTTGCAGAATTCACTGTAGGGTGTTTAATTCGGATTTAAAAGCAGAAAGAACAGGTGACTGACGAAGGGAGAATGAACTTCATTCCAGGGCAGATGGCCCCGAAACAGCAAAAGAATGCTGGCCAACAATCGATCGTTTATTAAATCTAGGACTAAACATGTTCCCCTCGTGGGGATGCCGGGGGCTCTTTCAGTATAAACAGTATCCCCACCTTCTGGAAATTCTGTGCTAGAAATTTGTGTGTGTGTGTGTGTGTATGTGTGTGTGTGTGTGTTTGTGTGTGTGTGTGTGTGTGTGTGTGTGTGTGTGTGTGTGTGTGTGTGTGTGTGTGTGTGTGTGTGTGTGTTGCGTGTGTGTGTGTGTGTGTGTGTGTGTGTGTGTGTGTGTGTGTGTGTGTGTGTGTGTGTGTGTGTGTGTGTGTGTTCTGATTCCAAACAAACGAATAGTCAAAAACGAACAGAATCTGTCGGAGAAGGAGGCGGATGAACTATCAAAATTACTCACCGTTTGAGCCGAGGGTTGGGAGGCCATGGTCCCAGCATGTGGAAACTGCTTCCCATGGATGATATACTGTTCTGTCTGGTCACTAAGAACACACAGCAAAGAATAGTTGTTTTTTCCCCAAGGTTACTTACATCCGGCCTTCGACCACGGAGGGTCTACGCTAGTCCAAATGATTTACAATAAAGCATGAAGACATCAAAATAATGTAAAACTGATACAACTTCACACACACTAACACACACACACACCAACACACACACACACACACACACACACACACACACACACACACACACACACACACACACACACACACACACACACACACACATACACACTGACGAGAAGAGGCAGTTGCAGAATTCACTGTCGGGGGTACTATTAGTATTAGTATTAGTTCGGAGGATAACAGATAAACACTAGCGTGTTTGGTTGTTGTTGTTGTTGTTGTTGTTTGTTTGTTTGTTGTTTTTTGGGGGGGTGTTTGTTTTTTTTTGTTTTTGTTTTTTGTTTGTTTTGTTTTTTTTCTTACTTAGTTGTCGCCCAAGTGGGACCAAAGTACATATTATAAGCAATTACCACACAGAGAGACAGACAGACAGACAGACAAACATACATACAACAGACAGACACAGACAGACAGACAGACAGACAGACAGACAGACAGAGATTGTGTGTGTGTGTGTGTATGTGTGTGTGCGTGTGTGTGTGTATGTGTGTGTGTGTGTGTGTGTGTGTGTGTGTGTGTGTGTGTGTGTGTGTGTGTGTGTGTGTGTGTGTACGCTTGTATGTATGTGTTTTTTGTGTGCGTTCGTTACTTTTTACACATCTGTTCACTCATTCGAATTTAGATAACCACGTTATTTGATTTTAAAGAATAATGGAGAAATAAATAGATAGATAAACAAACAAATAAACAATAAATAAAACAGCCACAACGATAACGGTAAGGGGGATATTTTCTGAATTTAAAAAAGCAATGAACCACATAGTCGAGTACTCGTAGCAATTAAAAATTGAACGAGCAAGTAATCAAAGTAATCGAACTATTAAAAACAATCAGGCTTCGTCATGTGTGTGTGTTGGGGGGGGGTGCATTTGTTTGTGTGTGTGTATACGTGTGTGTGCATGTGTGTGTGTGTGTGTGTGCATTTGTTTGTGTGTGTGTGTGTGTACGTTGTGTGCAGGGTTTGTGTGTGTGTGTGTGTGTGTGTGTGTGTGTGTGTGTGTGTACTTTGTGTGTGTTGGGGTATGTGTGTGTGTGTGTGTGTGTACGTGTGTGTGTGTGTGTGTGTGTGTGTATGTGTGTGTGTGTGTGTGTGTGTACATCTGTGTGTGCGTGTGCGTGAATAACACAGAGGTCGGAGAGAGATTGTTTGTGCATGTGTGGCCTCGAAGTAATCAATCATTAATCATGCGATGGAGTAACAAAAGCAATAACAAACAACTACAGCGACAAAACTATCTATAAGAAACCTTACTCATTCGTGGTTTCTCCTTTGTCGACCTCAGTGAATGTCGGCGTTTCAAAAATCTTACGAAGTCCATTGTTCAGTGATCAAGCAGTTCTTCTGAAAACAAATTAATGCAAAAGAATTAATCTACAGTCTCAAAAAAGAAATACTCAACGCATATTATAATAATCAGTAGTAGTCGTAATGCAAAGGAATTAATTTACAGTCGCAGAAAAAAAAACAATGTATATTACAATGATTACTATTAGTAGTAATGCGAATGAATTAATTTACAGTCACAAAAAACAAATACCCAATGTATATTACAGTAATTATAAGTAGTCGTAGTGCAAATGAATTTAATTTACAGTCATTGAAAAAAAAAAACCCAATGTATGTTACAATAGTTACAATTGTCGTAACACGACGTACAGTAATTTTCAAGCGTGTTTATGAATTGTGAGCTGACTATGCCAGTTTACGTTATCAAATCGTCTTTTAGACAATAACCTACTTTTCAACGATAAAAAATTCCATGTGTTAAATGTAAATGACAGACTGCGTTGTTGTAGTTGTGGCTGTGTGTACATGCCTTGTGTGTTGTGGTGGTTGACCTGTGTGTCTGGTTTATGCATATGGGTATACATTCGAATATGTGTGTGTGTGTGTGTGTGTGTGTGTGTGTGTAGTGTGCGTGTCGTGTGCGTGCGTGTGTGTGTGTATGCTTGTGTGTATGCTTGTGTGTATTTGTGTGTCTTTGAATGTGCTTGCATATGTATATAAATGTATATAATTTTATGTGTGTATATGTGCTTGTGTGTGTATGTATGTATGTGTGTGTGTGTGTGTGTGTTGTGTGTGTGTAGTGTGTGTGTATGTGTGTGTGTGCGTGCGTGCGTGGTGTGTGTGTGTGTGTGTGTGTGTGTGTGTGTGTGGTGTGTGTGTGAGGGGGTGTGTATGAATGAGAAACACAGAGAGGTCCTGAAAAGAATACATCTGCGCGTGGTCAGACTTATTTTTCAAACTGGGGTGTGATACAATTTGCAAATCATAGCACTGAAACTACCAAAACGTAGCCAACGTTATCACTATGAAAGATAGGAAAAGACAACCTATCTCACACATAATAGATAAAAAAAATAAAAAGATGAAATACAATAACTGGATGTATCCTAAACTCATAAGAATCCTCACCTGAACACTGGCTCAAAGGTATCACCAGATAAAAACCGAAAAGCAAACATGCACGAGAATTCACAGCCCAAGGAACTTTCACTACGATCTATAAAGCATTGTCAGGATGGCAGTAACTCATCACAAGAACTCCTAAAGATCCCCAGCGATTTAACAGGCAACGTTACCACAGCCAGTACACCACATACTTGCATTCGTCACAAAACGTTCGCCTGAACCCAATACCTTTGTGAAACAGCCCGACGAGGTCAACATACATAAACATTTTAATGGACCTCGAATGCAGACAGACAGATGGAGCAATGTATATATGTATATATACATCGTATACACACACACTCTATACACATGTATTTAAATATCTGTTTTACCGTAGCGAAATCTTACATCAGCCTACACTGACAGTGCAGCTGTTGGCCCAAAATAACAATTATTTTTATGGGTTGCTTATTTGCCGACAGCTTCTGAAAATACCTGTCCCTGGTATGTTTCTGCGAGCTACACAGCTGCATCTAAACAAGTTCACATTGTTTAGTTCACGCAGATTATGTACATGTACAATGTTGATAAGGTTGTTCAGATTGTTATGGTGCTGGTCGGTTGGTTGGAGATCCATGCTGTTGCACTGTT
>CM060305.1:126568894-126603894 GCA_030674185.1 Monoplex corrugatus
GATTGGGTTTGCTCAGAAAGTTTTAGAAGAGATTCATTCAGCAACAGGTGAGTTTTTGATTCAGTTGTCATAGTAAGATACACAGAGACACATACAATAATTTCCGATGCTCATAGCCTCATGTAGGCCTATGTCAGCATGTGTGTATCAGTTATCACTTTGTGCGTGTATCTGTATGTGTTTGTGTGTGTCTGTGTGTGTGTGGATGTTTACATCACAAGTGTTCGAATGTATTATTACATTATCAGACTGTGTGTGGGTGGGTGGGGGGGGGGGGGGAGGGGTGTGTGTTGTGTGTGTGTGTGTGTGTGTGTGTGTGTGAGTGTCTGTGTGTGTGTGTGTTTGTGTGTGTGTGTGTGTGTGTGTGTGTGTTAATGTTAGTCATTGAATAACAAGTTAATACACTGAATGTTTTATAAGTTAAGCCTTTCACTTCCAACCATGGAAATAGTCGCAGTATAGGGGTTACTGTACTCTGAACACTGTTATGAAATGTAAAGTAAGCTGAAATCATGTGACTGCAGTCACATAACCAGAGCACACTTCCGTGCAATGGCCACGCACAAACTTTTTTTTATTTTGGGAAGTTTTGGGCCGATTTTGATCAGATTTTTTTCGTTTGAAAAAGTGCTGACTGTATCAAAGCCTGAGATGGCATCCAGACGCTATACTGTTGAGGAAGTAGCTCGATTTTTGATGGATTTTCCTGATAATCCGGACAGTTATGATGATGAAAGTGGTGGCCATGGTGACGGAGATGCCATTGTTGTTCAACCAACAGAGGATTCTAGTTCAGACAGTGATTATCTTGAGGATTTTGTTGACATTCCAAGCACCTCAAGGTAGGCATGGTCGTGTGCGTGTTCGATCAAGTCACGGACAGACACGTGGTCATGCTAGGAGTGAACTGAGCTGTGTTTGTACTGCAGCAGACAATACTTTTGATGTTGACATTCCAAAGGAGTACCCCACTTAGTACCACAGCCGCCATGGACCTACTGAGTTCCTGCCACTGGATGCACGTTGTGTGGACTTTTTTTACTTGTTTTCTGATGAAACTATACTGCTTGTTTATAAAATGTAAAAATTCTAGTCTTTGATAATGCCAAACTCCTCCAAGATTATAAATTATACACCATTTTTCATCATTTCTGCCAACAATAATCTTTATAAAACATTAACAATAACATTCATTTTATGTTGTTGTTTTTTTAATCAACTCCTAATTATCTTTTGAAAAGTAAATTATCCCCCTTGACCAGGAGTTGTCTGTGCTTAGATTTACAGAAAAACATATACAATAAATAGCCAGTTCATTTTCCTTCAAGAAAATATATAGTTTATTAGATAATACTAATAGGTAATTCTTTTTTTTTCTCTCTCTCTCTCTTAATGTAACCCACTTTTTTAGCAAAAAATCTGAAAAGTTCCGGAAATCAAGGGGTTAATATATAACAGTCCATGAATTTTGCATGTAGATCTTCAGAGTTTAATTGCACTGTAGCATAACAAATAACACCATTATGTCATGTAGTTTGTTGTTAAACAGGCTTACCTTGGTGGGCTAGCATCGGGCTGTCAACGGTGTTGTTACGTGGCATCATCACAGTACCATTGTCTATATACTCCATGCACATTATGGCTAAAGTGGAGTTACTGCAGCCTGAGATTGCCAAACTGTCACAGGAACTGCGTCGAGAGGTGGCTGTGGCTGTCAAGAAGTTTGCCTGGGATGCGAAGTATGCTCGTTTCAAGTATAATTCAACTGTGAGTAAGTGTTGTTTTCATGTTTATGTTGACAGTAATATTGGTAGACGACATTGATTCGATTACTACTAATAGTACTACCGTGATAACAGAATGAGAAAGAACTTAGTGTTATTGGTGAATAGCTATACCAGCATTATTTTAGATCAGTAACGATGTCATGAAATCTTGTAAACTATAAATAATTCTGCTCAGTTCTGCATATATTGTGGTGTTTCTGGTGACAAGCTTTCAGTTTTATTATGTAGAGCTCTTTCAGTGTAAATAGTAATATAGTATCCCCACTGTCTGGATATTTTGTGCTGTAAAATTCTTTTCTATTTTTTCCTTGCTCCTTTGCTTTCTCTCAGTCTCACCCTTTCTAAGTTTCTTAGTATTTTCTGCCACATGCGTGCATTTTTGGATTTAAGGAAATGTTACGTGCAGAAACAATTTTACTTTTTTTTTTTTTAGTGTACTTGGTTATGTTTGTATATTTGTATTCAATTTTTTTTAAACCTCTTGGTGGTACGTTGGATGGAATGGTCAATGCCACTGGCATATCCTTAGTTATATGTGCAGATGTATTGATATGTTTACCTAATTTTCTTTTCAGATTTTTTTTTCCAGATTATCTCCATGGGGATGCTTGGGGCTCTTTCAGTATAAATAGTTGATCCCCTCTTCTGGAAATTCTGTTCTGGAAATTTCCCCATTTCTGTCACTCTCTTTGTTTCTGCCTTGTTACATTGCTTTCTGTCATTGCTTCCTGTCATTTTCTGCCTTGCTGGTCATTCACCTCTATGTGTTCGACAAAGTCTTACATACTTCCTCTTAGGATTGACTATTGGGTGCATGTACCGAGTACGTTTTCGGCTCTGGGGAGGTGAGATATGTGGAAGCAATTTTAGGTAATTTATACCCGTTTTTATGCATATGATATAGATATATCTTTTATTGTCCTTAGTTATATTTGAATTTGTATTCAGGTTTGTTTTTTAAATCGCCTGTGTGATAAGTTGGACAGAGTGGTCGGCACCAGGGGCATCTCCTTGGATTGTGTGCATGAATGCGTTGACATGTGTAGTTAATTTTCTTTTCCTTTTTTACCTGTTGAAGTATTGTATGTTTTGAAATGGTTAGAGCCCTGATATGGCTGTACGCAGTCAGCTGGGCTTTAAACAAAAATAACAGTAACAGATGTTGAGATGTAACCGTATACTATAATAATAATAATAATAATAATGTTTATTTGTATAGCGCATATTCCATATAAAAACATGCTCACCAGCGCTTTACATTTCGCAAGAAAGGCAAAAGGTGATAAAAAATGTTCACAATTACATACACAATAAGATAACAACAAACATTAAAGCTATACAAGTAAGAAGACACATAAGAAACCACAGAATATTAAAATTTAAACACTGACTTATGTAATGAAGAAAGATTAACAGATTTTTCATATGAATAAAGAGGCATACTGTGTTTATATATTGCTGCGTGTGTGTGCTTGCGTACGTGTGTGTGTGCGTGCGTGTGCGTTGCTGTGCGCGTGTGTTTGTAAGAATGTGTGTGTGTGTGTGTGTGTGTGTGAGAGAGAGAGTGTGTGTGTGTGTGTGTGCGTGTGCTATGTTTGCATGCGTGTGTGTGTGTTTATGCATGCAATAGTTGTACATAAAATTATAATCAATATTTTGAATGAAGATAAAAACAGAAAAATTCTAATCCATATACAGGAAAAACATTACAACTTCAGTATTACAGCATTAATACCTTGACAATCAAAATTCCTCACAAATTATGAACTATTCGCATATCATACATCACAATTTACATACAAACAAAGATTTGAAAAAGTTTCTTAAAGTATTTCAGTCTCTTTCCCACTCAATTTCTCCCCTATCCCTTCCTCAGCTGTACACATACAGTGATACACACACATGCTCACTCAAGCACACACACACACACACACACACACACACACACACACACACACACACACACACACACACACACACACACACACACATACACACATGCACGCACACACACACCTTGCTCTATAGGCCCTTATACAAAATACTGTTATACAGGCAGGAGAGATTAGTCTGATGACAGACTTGCAAACTAAGGCTCTTCAGGTTAGATGAGTTTGAAAGAGGTGGGTTTTCAGGTGCCGTTTGAAGGTTGAGAAACACTTAGTTTTTCTGAGAGACAGTGGTAGAGAGTTCCATACATTTGGGCCAAAGACAGAGAAAGATTTTTTACCAAAGGTGTCTAGAGAGAAGCGAGGAACAGTCAACAGTGAGGTGTCAGAAGAGCGGAGCGTTCGAGAAGGTTTGTAACCCTGCAGGAGGTTGGCAAGATAGGATGGCATGTTCTCGTGATAGATACACTGAAAGCCTGATAAGACTGTTCAGTCGTTGGGCTTTAAAATATAA
This sequence comes from Monoplex corrugatus, assembly GCA_030674185.1. Taxonomy (NCBI): domain Eukaryota; kingdom Metazoa; phylum Mollusca; class Gastropoda; order Littorinimorpha; family Ranellidae; genus Monoplex; species Monoplex corrugatus. The sequence goes on from CM060305.1 coordinate 126,573,085, forward strand.
TGATAATAATGAATCGATTGCTCTTCTGAAGTCTGTGGGCAATTTCAAGTTTTAATGCCAGTGTCTGTAATCAAGGATTGATAGATTTTCTTCAATGAGTTTCAGATTCATTTTGGTTTTTGTTCTGGAAATGTTTGTTTCGGTGGCAGATTTCCAGTATTTTTATTGAATATTTGAGTGCCCTTCAATTGCCTGTACACGGTTCTGTGGATCGTTTTGTATTCAAAGTTTTGTATTCAAATGCTGTCTGATTTGAATGTGCAGTGTTCTTGCTGTATAAGTATTTTACAAGAGTAACCCATTCAGTTTGTTGGATGTATGGTCAGTGTACATTTATTTATGATTTTTCTAAAGATTATGAGCATGGGAGTATGAGCAAAGTGATCAAGGGCTTTCACATACAGTTGATGGAGGTTATCATCCAGCATGGACTGTGCTGATTACAATGATGACTTGATGACAGTCAGTTTATGATCTATACTCAGACTGACCTTTTTTTTTCTTCAGATGCAGAAGTTGATCAAGGACCTCTACATCCGTGACAACTGCCACCCAGCAAAGTCCTCACTGGTGCTTTGGTTCCAGATCCCCATGTGGGTGTGCCTGTCATTTGCCCTGCGAAACATGAGTGGGGCTGTCCCCACAGCTACCAAAGATACAGGTAAAATAATAGCTATATTTATGTTTAATTATAAGTGATGTTAAAGTAATGTTTCAAATAATAATGGTCATGTGCATTATCATTATTTGTTTAATGGTTGGTTAATTTTGGGTTATTGTTTTCTGATAGTTTTGTTTGTTATTTCTTTGGTTTTTATGATGATGTGGTTAGACAAATCGTTGCCATTTATATAAATGCATGTCAGGATGCTTTGTGTAATTGTTATGGTGCCAAAAGAAAAACCGTATGCAACATTGAAATGTTTTTTTGGAATTAGTCACTCTAATTTTAAATGTCTGTTTAATTGTTATCTTTTATTTGCTTCCTTCTCTTTCTTTCTTTATTTGTTTAGTTTTAATTAATGTATTTTGCTTTTATGCTTTTTATTTATTATATTATGTGTAGAGTAGCAGGGACTAGCTGTAAGGCAAGTCCAGCCAGACCTAATGCTACTATCCTTGAGTAATCGAACTGTTTTTCTTATTCTGTTTTTCTCTCAGTCCTCAGTAATTGTTTGATTGCTTCTGATTCTGATGAATGCGATGTTCAGAAGAAAAAAAAAGTAAAGAAGAAAGAATTCACTTCGTGATGTTAATGAGACCCTTGTCAGACACCACTCTTTGTCTTGACCTGTATCAAAAGGGACAGCATCACTTTTTCAGCTAAATCAGTTCATCCATTATAAAGCGGTTCTTGCCCTTTGATTCTGTACCAGAACAACTTTTTTCCACAACACAAGATGATTTTTTTTGTTTTGTTTGTTTTTCAAAAGGAGTTTTTACTAAACATTGCTCCATTTGTTTATTTACTAGCCCGGTAATGGTGTTGCACAAAAACTGTTGTATTTTGAGTAAAATTCCTCTTGAAATTTGAGCGGATAAGAATGTTAATGGAAATCTTTTTCCGCAATAAAATATTAAAAGACTGTTATTTGAAACCCAATTCTCGCAGTTCTTGGGCCAAACTGTTGGTATAATTACCCAACTCCAGTAAGGCCTAGCAGCCAAAATATTAAGAAATGTGTGATTGATGCAGATGTACAAGGATCATCCAACGAATAGTGAGAATGTTCTGATAAGTTTAAAAGTAATTGTTGTTTGTCACATTTGTGCTTTTTATTTTTACACACATCTGGCCTAGCCATTTGTGATCTGATTACAAAATTATTTGCAAATATTGTGACATCATGTTTAACATGTTGGGTATAGTTATTCCAAGTGTCACAGTCATGTTTAATGTTGAAGAAAAGTGCACTTACATTAAAATCAAAGTTTGTTTTAAAAAAGTTATTATGCAGATGTATTAAAAACACTACAAAGTATATCTGGAACACAAGCCCATTTGCAGGCTGCAGTCTGATGTTTGGTTTCATTCTTTATACTTATTATAGGCAAGCATATTTGGGGAGACCAGTTGAAGCTACTGACAAGAAAAATGTTCAGAAAGTTAGAGAGATTCTGAATGAAGACAGGAGAGTAACAAGTGAAGAGATCATTCATCACGTAGGTATTAGTCGTGCATCAGAACGTGCGACTTAGAATGAAACGTGCTGCAGCAAATTGGATCTCACACTGCTGTACTGAAGATCAAAATGGCATGAAGGAGTTTTATCATTATCATCTTCTTCCATAAAGATTGTAGTCATTGGGTAGAAGACAGATGCTGATGGGAGGCAAGAGCAGAAACATCTGCATGCATCACTATTGCAGAGACTCCATCAAACTGATACATTGAATGATTATATTTAATGAAACTTGAGTTTGAAGCTATGAGCCAGGATAAAAGAATAAAAGAGACAGTCTTCAGAATGGCACACACCTGCCTCTTCAAGGCTCACAGATTTCAGAAGAAAGCAAGGATATATAATTATAAGAGGATGTGTCTGTAATACAAGGGTGTGTTGACATCACATCAGATTCCAGCCAGAAAAAATATTTATTAAGACTACTACTCATCTACATCACCTCACCTGTCGGCATCACCAGGTTCTGTGTTGGCTGCTGCATATTTTGACACCACCATCTCCCTCCAGGCCGGTCTGTCTTGACTTTTGTGGACAGTTTCTTGAACATTTAGGCCACTGATGTCGGTCATGTTTGTGATTTAAGAGATTGGAGTAAGACTACTACAAGGTGTGAAAATACTAAAACCTGTTATCCAAAAGAAACATAGAACAAAAAATATGAGATTGTTTCAAATGAACAGCAGTGAGCTGTATGTATTAAATTGTGTGTGTGTGTGTATGTGTATGTGTGTGTGTGTGGTGTGTGTGTGTGTGTGTGTGTGTGTGTGTGTGTGTGTGTGTGTGTGTTTTCAAATCAGCAGCATTGAACTGCATATATTAAATATGTATATGTGTATGTGTGTGTATGAATGTATGTCTACGTAAATGTGCATATATGCAAACACTCCTAATTATGTTGTTGTTGTTGTTGTTGTTTTTTGGGGGGTGTCATTTCCAGATGCTCTAATACTGTGCCCTGACCTAAAAACGGAAGGCACCTTGTGGTTTCCTGACTTGACTGTACCAGATGCTACATGGATTCTTCCCATTTTGCTGGGCGCCATTAATCTCCTCAACATTGAGGTACTGTCGTTGTGCTGGGATAAGTAATTCATGATTATTAAGATCAAAAATACAAATGGGAATTTTTGTTTGGAAGGGAGCAGTGCTATTTGTTGTCAAAAACTTGAACCAAAGAAGGTATGATGTAATTATAAATTGCTAATAAACTAATATCATAGTCTCAGATAGCATTTATCATTCTGAATTGATTTCTAGGAAAAGTCTCCAGGGTATGATGCTGAATGTTCTATATTATGAAGTGTTCATGAGGTGCCCAGTTGTTTTCTATTTACTTGGAGTATTGGCTTCTCTGGCAGTTCCCATGCCATTGTTTCTGTTGAAGAAACTACAAGGTTTTGATAAAGATGTAAGATTAAAGGTTCACAACAAAATGAAATGGGGAAAAAAACAGTAGACAACTTCTGTAATGTATAGCGCTTGACAAAGGCCATTTGAACAAAAATTTGCGCCTGTTTCGTTTTGTGATATTTAAGATTCATTCTGATTCTATTTTTGTTCTTTCTGGTAATTTGCATGAAAGCTGGTAGTCATTTAGAATTAGACTTCATACAGCATGAGCATCTGCACTCATGACGGTTCAGAAAGACCAGAAATGGCATATTTACTTTAACTACTAGCAAAGCAGGGCACCAAGCTCGGCCCTTGATCTCTGATAACATGCTGTGCTAGACCTTCCCTTCTTTGCTCCCATGAAAAAGTAGCAGATTTATATTGTTTTTGAAAGCAGTTTACAAATAAGTGAAAGTTTTGTAAGTATCTGTCTTTTGTCAAATGAAAGTTTTGTCCATTGACTCTGTCTGGACAAAAATTGAAAAGTTCTGTTCTTATCATTTGTCATTTATTTGTAAGTCTTGTTGGCATACATTCATTTTTTATTTTAATACATCATCTGCTCTGCTCAGACAGTAAAGTTAAAGTGGAGGAGGTGGTGTTATGAGTAGGGCACACAGGTGTTTACTTGAGTTAAGTGGAATTAAGCAAATGATAAGATAGCTGTGTCCGTTGAACTAAGTGGATGCTTTTTTCTCCTTTTAGTTTTTCTCTGATCTGTACTGTGAGTCTCTCTCTCTCTCCTCTCTCTCTCTCTCTCTCTCTCTCTCTCTATATATATATATATATATATATATATGTGTGTGTGTGTGTGTCTCTCTCTCTCTCTCTCTTCTCTCTTTCTTCTTCACTATCTCTTGTCTTTCACTCCGTGTTTGTTTCTCTTTCAGTGTGAGTGTCTGTGTTTCTATATCTTCTGTTTAATTTCTGCCTTCCACATACTTCCCCCCCCCCCCCCCCCCCCCCATCTAACAGTTGTGTGCACACTGAGCCTTACACAAGAAAAGACAATGGTAACATTCTGTGCTATTTGGAACTCTTATCACACTGGCAGAAGTGATGCAGTGCTGTGCGGATTAAGTTGCCGCCATAGAGTGGAATAATTAGCTTGTGTCTTTCTCCTACCCTGCCATTAGAGAAATCTGCTGATTAAGTAAAGACACTTGCTGAAGTGCTATAGTTTGTGTAGTATATCTTTGTTACAGCATGAAAACTTTAGAAACTTGGATAGTGAGGCTGAAAGTTTTGGGAGAAAACTGAAATCATGACGAAATTGCTCTATGCATGAAAATAAGCATATTTTGTATAAGATATAATAGTGTTGCCTGCTGGACTAATCTGGTCATGTTAAGTATTGTTTGAGAACTGTTTGTATTGGCAACATGGTCGTTTACATGTGACAGGCTGTTAAAAGGTTCATGTAGACACTTGTCTGGTCAGCTGTCGATTTTGACAACTCATTCACCGTATCTGCTTTGACTTGTTTTTCCCAGTAGTTGTTTCTTTAGCTTCTTCATGAGAAGTTGTGTTAATCCACTGTGACTAGTGCTTTAGCTGATTTGAATTTTATTTCGTTCCTGTTATTCTGCTGACCATAGTTTTGTGTCTGCTTTGCTTAAAGTATCTTTAAGTGCCTGTTACCTGAGTTTGTTTTAGTTTCTTCAGAATGTATGACATTTATGAAAGGTGAATAGCTTCACAAGGTTTGTTCTGTTTGTTCTGTGAATTTTGTAAATATTTAATTGTGTTTTTGTTTTCACTTATAGAAATATTCCTTTTTTTTGTTTGTTTGTTTGGTTGTGTGTTGTTGTGTTTTTCTGCAAGGGTCCCTTTGTATAATGCAAAACAGTGCATGTGGAAAGGAAACAGTAAGTTGATACCACATGAAAGATCAAAGATCAAAAGATACTTTTGGTTGTACACTTTGTGCTCACTTCCATTTGGTTTCACATGGTTACACACAATTGCTCACAGTTTTGTATGGTAATGACTAATAGGACTGGTTGATATGAGTTCTGGCCAGCAAGGCAGCAAACATTAGTGACTAAAGGTACAGGTAAATGTACTAAGTAATCAACACTTTCTTGTGATTTTTGTTTTACTCTGACAGATGCACACAGTGACTGCACAGCAAGTGAGCAGGTTTCAGAAAAGTATGACGTTTGTCATGCGTCTGTTGAGTCTGGTGATGATCCCCATCGGCAGTGTTGTGCCTAGCGTGAGTGTGTACAAAATAAGTTCCAAGTTCAAATCCATATTTGTTATTTTACATTTACCACGTTGTGTTTATAGCATATGATTAATGTGGCATAGAAAATGGGATACAAAAAAGTTTTGTACAGTGGTTTAATGTAATTGCTATAAATCATTTTTGTGTAGAGTTATTTTCCAAATTCTTTTGGACTCACAGGCTATTACACATAATCGGACTTTTTAATGGAGCACAAAAACCTCTAACTGTTAGATAAACTGACCATATTCCACTGTACTTGTGCACAATCTTGTTTCTATAAACTAGCCGCTGAAATGACTTACAAGACCTTTAACATGCATAATTGTTATTCTGCATGCTTATAGTTATACACTTGAAGAGGGTTTAGGCACTGGCAGTTCAGCATACATGTTGTTCTGGGAAATTAGAGAAATCTGCACCCTTTACTTACGTGGTGGATGTGTTTTGCTACTCTAAATGCGGGTCCTTCCAACTGAAGTCTTTAACATTTACCCATTTGAAAACCACGCCTGTCAGATTTCATATTGAGTTTTTAAATTATTTCAGATGAAAAGTTTCAGTTTGCACAGTTCATCTTGTTAACCCTTTTCCTACCAAGAAAATAGGTCACTGTACTAACTATTGACCAGGAAATGTTAGGAGAGAGACTTCAGAAACACTCAAATTATGCCTGTTTTTTGCCATTTTTGTCGCTTCAAACGTCGGGTAAATGCAGAAGGGAAATGACAACAGTATACTCCCTTTGCCGGAAAAGGATCACGTCAGCAATGCGGTCATTTTCTATTTATATACTTGAAACTGAAACTACGGTTCAGGGCACGAAATCCTCGTGACGCGGTCCACCGAGAGAGAAAGCTGAGTCACGAGGATCTCGTGACGCGGTATGGAATGTGTTAAGTTAGAACAAGTGTAAATTTAGTGTAAATGAGCAGCTGGGTGTAATAGCAGAATATACATTGCGCACCATATGAAAGTGTTGTAGTCTATATGCTGTATGAAAATGATATGTACTGTGTGCACTATATAAAATGATGTAGTCTATATGCTGTATGAAAATGATATGTACTGTGTGCACTATATAAAATGATGTAGTCTATATGCTGTATGAAAATGATATGTACAGTGTGCACTATATAAAATGATGTAGTCTATATTCTGTATGAAAATGATATGTACAGTGTGCACTATATAAAATGATGTAGTCTATATGCTGTATGAAAATGATGCATTAGAAGCTGAAGTGTGAGTGACAGCAATATTTGAATCACTACCTGTGCTCTGTTTCAGTGCATGTGTTACTACTGGACATGCTCCAGCCTGTTTGGGTTTGGACAGACCCTGCTCTTCAAAATGCCGTCTGTGCGAAGGGTGCTGCGATTACCACAAACTCCCAGTGAGAGTCAGACACCATTCAGAGACATGTACAATGCTGCCAGGCTGAAATATTTTGTCCGGTCTAAACAAAAGGAGACATGATGTGTGAAAGTAGTTCATACTGGTTGTTTGTGGATGCGTTGTTTATACATGACTGTGTTAAACACATGCTTTTCATTTTCATTCCCATGGTCTGAATGTGTTTTACATAACTCACAACTTTGTCAGCATGGAGTAAGTTGTTCCCTTTTTATATCTTTATGATTTGAATGTGCTTGTGTGTGATTCACAATTTTGCCATCAAATGATTGTGTATTGTGTCTGAACATAGTTCGGTTCAAACAGAACCACAATGGATCCCTGTACATGATGCCATCAAATGATTGTGTCTTTTATCTGTACATAGTTCGGTTCAAACTGAACCACTATGGGTGCCTGTACCCGAGGTGTGTGTAGGATTCAAATGTGGATCAACTAAACTGGTTTCTCTGACTTTAAACATTACAGAAGGGACACAGCAGTTACTCATCTCAATTTTACCATGAAAGAGAGAGAGAGAAAATGTGTGTATGTATGTGTGTGTGTGCGTGTGTGTGTGTGTGTGTGTGTGTGTGTGTGTGTGTGTGTTGTGTGTGTGTGTGTGTGTAAATGGGTGGGTGCGGTTACCATGTGAATTTTTCAGATAATAATGATATGTATAAGGCATTAAGTCTTCATGTAGAAATCAAATCAGAACCCCATGTGAATTTTTCAGATAATAATGATATGTATAAGGCAATAAGTCTTCATGTAGAAATCAAATCAGAGTGCACACTCTGGTCATTCACTGAAATATTCACCCACAGTGACAAAAACTTACAGATATAAAACACATACATATTCAAGGGAGGGGTTGGAGGACAGAAGGGGACTTTGGTCAAGTGGGGTGAAGGATGAAATCACTGCTGAACAAAAAGATATGTCTTCAAGTTAGACTTGAAGGAAGAAATGATAAATATAAAGGTATTGAATACAAAATAAAACCACTTTAGAACTACAAAATAAAACAACTTTGAAAAATCCTTTTTTCTCCAGTATTTTGTAGCCTGGAATGTTTGTGTTTGATTGCTTTGCTGATGTGATTGATATTTCGTATATTAAGTGGATTTGTGAGGATTTAAAGAAAACAGGTGGCAAGGTGAAGAGGGATGAGATTACCCACAGAAATAGAGAAGCAACAAACTAATCTTGAGAAGCCCTCGTCAGGGTGTGAGCCTTTGGACAAAACCATGTCCTCTATGCTTCTTCTTTATGCTATGAAAATTTGCAGATGTGTTTTGTGCATGCACACACGCACACACACACACACACACACACACACACACACACACACACATACATCATATCATCATCATCATTATTCATTTATTTATTCATGTATTTATTTATATGTACATATAGATAGATATGCATGCATCATCATCCCATCCATGCCTGTAGCCTTCTGGACTTACACTGCCAGTAAATGCTTTCCAACTATCACAGTCTTCAGTTACATCCAAGGTGCAGCACACCCTCTTCATGTCTGCCTCCAGGTCACGGCATTATGTGTCTTTGTTTTTGCACAGACCTGAAATCCAAAGTACAAACTTTTGCAAGAGGGCTGAAACAAACAGACAATAAACTTTTCCAAATCCACCTTGACTTTAAACAGTTCATCTCATCTGTTCCTGGGAACTGCGAGAAGGAGACTGTTACAAAGGTTACATATGGGTCATGCATGTTATACTCACTCACCTTTTAAAAAATGAAGAAGCGCCATGGCTTGGTATTCAAACTTGGGCATTGAAAGCACACTGGCAATTTCATGCTCAGTTCTTGCTTTGACTGGAAGCCAATATAGTTTTCGCAAGAATGCTTTTTCGCAAGTTTTTTTTTTTTGCTAGAATGCTTTTTTCACTAGAATGCTTTGCAGTGTACTGTTTTCTTTCCTGTAGGACACGTCAAACTGCACTGATTTGGTTTCATTGGAGTATGGACAGCTTATCATCACAAAGTCCAGCTAAGAGAGAATCACAGTAGTCTAGACTGAACAGAATGAAAGCTGCACATAGATTATTTGTGGTATTCGCAGAGAGAAATGAAAATTTCCTGATATACAGCCCACGGCTGTTCCAATCTGACTCTTTAGTTGCAGAAGATCCTAGCTGTGACCTGACCTTATTTCAGCGGGAGAGGGCTGACCATGCACATTACACCTGCTGATAGCGGTCGTGCAGTGGAAGGAAGAAAAATGAGTTAGTTGCTAAACAGTCTTAGATTTTACAGCGTATTTTAACAGTTTGATATATAAATGACCGTGTTGCTGATACAAACAGCTTTAAAATGATACCAAACATGACCAGATTAGTCCAGTAGGCTACGCTACCACATCCTGTACAAAACAGGCTTAATTTCACGCTGTAGAGCGAATTTGTCGAGATCTCAGTTTTTTATCGTAACTTTCAACCCCTCTAGCCAAGCTTCTGAGGTTTTCGCACACTATTAAAGCTGTGTCGCACAAACTTCAACACTTCAATAAGGGTCTCCACTTAATTGAAAATTTCCACCTTGATAGGGAAGGAGGGAGATGCGATATAATTACCCCACTGTATGGCAACAACTTAACTGACACGATGTCTCACACCTAGTACAGACCATTTCCATTCTCTTTTCTTGTGTTAGTGCACACACAACATTGAAGAGAGGGAGAGAGAGAGGAGCGAAAGAGGGAGAGAGAATCGCACACAAAAGAACGCAAGAGAGAGAGAGAGAGATGCTACAATCTTCAACACACTGTCATACATATTGATGATCACTTACCAGATCCCAGTAAGTGGTTTCCGTCTTAATTCGAGTGAAGAGAGTGACGCAAGTTAAGTACCCCACTTTCACGAAGTCGGCAACTTGACTTGGCTAACACGGCATGGGCACATTAAACACTGCTCATCACTTGTAGTGTTAATTTTTCTTTTATTATCATTATTATTGTCATTATTATTGTTGTTATGGTTGTTATTATTATTATTATTTTTGTCCGCTTGAGTCGCACAATACTTGTATATCAGAGTGGGGCACTCAGACACAATCGGTCCTGTTCACCTTCAGTGCCTTTCTAATACAGTTACATCAGTATTGATAAACAGAAACAACAGGTTTATCGCTCAAAATAGTAGATGCAGCCAGATATAATTGACGTTATGTAGGCCTATTATGCTCCACTGTGTTTGTCGATGTGTAAAATTGCGTATCTTAAGAATACAGTATTCTCTCTCTCTCTCTCTCTCTCTCTCTCTCTCTCTCTCTCTCTCCTCTCTCTCTCTCTCTCTCTCTCTCTCTCTCTCTCTCTCTCTCTCTCTCTCTCTTCTCTCTCGCCTCTGTTCCCCACTTTTAGGAGTTTATTGAGAACACTAATTTTGGATTTAGTTCTCTCTCTCTCTCTCTTTCTCTCTCTCTCTTTCTCTCTCTCTTCTTTCTCTCTCTCTCTCTCTCGCTCTCTCTCTTGCCTCTATTCCCCACTTTTAGGAGTTTATTGAGAACACTAATTTTGGATTTAGTTATCTTAAGGGATGAATTTAACCTTTGTGTATCAGTTTCGAAAATCTGCACGAAGTGTAAAATTGCGTTACTTAAGAATACAGTTCTCTCTCTCTCTCTCTCTCTCTCTCCTCTCTCTCTCTCTCTCTCTCTCTCTCTCTCTCTCTCTCTCTCTTTTTCTCTCTCTCTCTCCTCTTCTCTTCCTCTCTCTCTCTCTTCTCTCTCTCTCTCTCTCTCTCTCTCTCTCTCTCTCTCTCTCTCTCTCTCTCTCTCTCTCTCTCTCTCTCTCTCTCTTTATGTACGTGTTCATTTGGTTCAGAATTTTTTTGTTCCATTTTGTTTTACTTTTAAAAGAAATGGATAAATAATGTGTGTGACGTCTTATAAGGGCGTCGTGAACGCAATCTAAGACACATGATGTGCAGCTGCGGAAGGCAAGTGGCAGCGAGAGCACATTACACAAGAGTGACTGAATTTGTCAGCACATAAGTTTGGAGCTGTATTCAGTACAGTTTGCGATTACTTCCATCAACAATTCAGACCAAAACAGCTATATTTACAGTTGCAATGCTATTTATGGAAAAACGAGATGGAAATGAAATACAAATCAGTTATTACTTAGTGACTTTTTGGAGCACGCTAAGGTAATACTTCTAATAACAAACAAAACAAAAATAACGTCAACAGTTTGTGTGTGTATGAGATAGAGTGTGTGTGTGTCGTGTGTGTGTGTGTCTGTTATTTTGACTCGACTAGTTTTCATGCAAAATACACCGCTACCCACCAAAAACGATCGCAAACTATGTCATAATCTTTTTGGAAACTGTCAACAGATAATTAGTGTCAGTTCTCAGCTGGTTTCAGTCTTCTTGCAGAGAGAGGAAGGCTTGATTCTAATTACTACCGGCAGTGCCGTAGCAGATCAAAACAGCTGCAGGCTCTTTGAGCCTTTTTTCTTTTTCTGCCCCCAGTCCCCTTCCTCCTTCCCCCTTCCTCCCACCCACCCACCACCCTCATCTCTCCATCGGCTCCACTTACTCCCCATCACGTGCACTTTTTTTTTTTTACCCTGGGAAGCGTGTGTGCACTTTGTTTGGACCACGCTGTGCGGTTGGTGTAAATGCTGGGTGTTATCTGTATCCATAAGCCACCGGACATTGACATGGCCTACAGGACCATTGCACGTGCTTATTTGATACACACGAAAATCGTCATTATGATAAAGGAATATTGAGACATTATGATAAAGGAATATTGAGACATTATGATAAAGGAATATTGAGACATTATGATAAAGGAATATTGAGACATTATGATAAAGGAAGACTGAGACATTATGATAAAGGAATATTGAGACAGGCAGAAGTTGGTCATTTATGTTTCGATAAAGTAGGCCTACCAGTATAAAATATAGACTAGGTAAAACATATTCTTGGTAGGGCCTCAGGACTTAGCCAGCTCATGGGTTTATGTGCAGGCTTAATTAAGGCTTGTGCCATGATCATCATACACATGGCACCTGTGACGTTAGTGCATATGGAATTCGTTCCGAGCGCGGAGACGCCATCTTGAGAAACTGAAACTGAATACACACGAAACGCAGAAGGGTGGGCAGGGGCGGGGCAGTGGGGGAGATGTTTTATCACAAGCAGACCTGCACACACGAGCTGACCTGGAGATCCGGAAAATTTTCACCCTCTACCCACCAGGCAATACCCAGGCTTTGCTGAATTGGAAAACTTAGGCGTTTGGAGCACATACCCATTGTGCCATCCAATTTAGCCAGCAAAACTCAGTCGGACAGGGCCCAGTATCCCTTAACTGCGTTTGATCTGTCCCTGTCAATTATGATGCCTACTCCTCTTACGTGCGTGTTTCCACCATAACATATTATTTTATGCTCTCCTGATGTTATCATGCCTGCCCCCTTCCATATCACTTCCCCTAGTTTAAAATATTAATGTTAAGTCTTTGCATCTCAATCTTGACATTCTGTAATGATCCCTTTTACAGCAATGTCCTCACATTCCATGTAGCCACTTTAGTTTGTTGTTGTTCGTTTGTTTGTTGTTTGTTTGGTTGTTTTTTGTTTGTTTGTTTGTTGTTGTTTTTTCAGTTTGATGGCAGTAGCTTGCTGAGAGCACGAGGTAGACCTAGGGAGAAAATATTGGACGGACTTGCAGGGTGGCTGAGGACACAGAGGGTAGAAGATGTGCTTGCGGCGACAAGGGATAGATACATATGGAGGACAGTGATCGCCAAAGCCATGCGGCAGGGCACATGATGATGATGATGACCCATCATGGTCGTGACAGATGTTCAGGTTAGAATTCGGATCCTGAAAATCTTGTGCGCTTCTATTAGCGCTTAAGATGTCATTTAGCGTGGACTCTCCATAATATTATGTTTTAAGCCACTATGTGATATGGTGGAGATGCACAAGAAGTAAAGTAGATGTAACAAGCCAATGGCTTAAATTATCCCTTCTAAGGATCAGGAAAACCTTAAACAGTAGAAATGTATAGAATGTCCCAAACCCTAAGACAGTACGGAGTGAAGTGATACAGACCTCTCTATTGCCGTAATCATTTCGGATCTTCTTAGTCTATCGCATGACATCTGTGGCTTCAGTGCGTATGGAATTTTATCCCGAGCACGAAAACGCTATCTTTGAGAAACTGAAACTCACGACGTCGGATCTGTTGTTCAAAAGGGGTCGGGGGTGGGGTGGAGTGCCTACTCCTCTCCCTTTCTACTTAATCTTATCCGGTCCTGAACAGGTCAAGCATCCATCCACAGCTGGGTGGACTGTAAGTTTCACTGATGCACAAAGTTTTGCTCGCAAACGAGACTCGATCAGCAATACAAAGTTACCGTATGTCTGTAGGATTGTCAGGAACCTGAACTGTGGGTGTATTACTTAGTACATACATACATACATAATATGCCCTGCCGCATGGCGTTGGTGATCATGGCCCTCCACACAAATCTATCCCTTGTCGCTGCAAGTACACCTTCCACACACTCTGTCCTCAGCCACCCTGCAAATCCGTCCAATATTTTCTCCCTGGTGTTCTCTTTTTTCTCCAGATTTCCTGTTGTGACCAGATGCTCCAATTCCCTTTCCTCATAAAATGTCCTTAAATGTTGTTTGTCTTTTCCTACTCTTCTTTATCAATGATCTTTTTGTCTGCCTCCATCAAGACTGTCTCGTTTGTTTTCTTTGCTGTCCATGGAACTCTCAACTATTCTTCTTAGAAACCACATTTCAGCTGCCTCAATCTTGTTCTGGCTTTGCGTGTTGACTGTCCAAGAATATATATATACGATTTTTCTTATCTCAGTCCCATTCGATGTAAAGTCTCTCAGTGTTTCATTGTGTTGTCACTGACATCGAAAGAGTGATATTTCTATGAAATTTCATTGCCATTAGACAAAGGGTTGTAATAGTACGCAGTCTTCGAATCAAAAAGGAAGTGTGAAGATGATCGGGGGAGGATGCGTTTTGATTTCTTTGCATTGCTACCACCAAACACTGATATCATCATCTATGATGTGGCGTCCAATCCTGGGCGTTCTGTTCATCATCATCATGTGCCCTGCCGCATGGCGTTGGTGATCATGGCCCTCTATATGCATCTGTCCCTTGTCGCACATCTTCCACCCTCTCTGTCCTCAGCCACCCTGCAAGTCCGTCCAATATTTTCTCCCTGGGTCTACCTGGTGCTCTCTTTCCCTCTAGCTTTCCTGGACGTTCTGTTACATTTTGAAATTTCCATATCTCCACGGTAATATATATCGTTAGTATCTCGCTTGTCACATGGGAAACCGGAGTTCATTTCCGCGTCTGGGAGCCACGATGAAGCCGACAGTCAAGTGGATAAGACGCCCAATTTAAACCGGAAGCTCTGGGTTCGATCAAGCCTTGATACCTCCCCCCTCCCCCGCATCACCCTTCCTCCCTCTCCTCTCCCCTGGAAGATAAAGGGTGGAGATTTTTTCGAACTCCACGTCAACAAGTGTACAGACCTGTCAGTGCCTACAACTACTTCGTGTGTTTAGCACACAAAACATCAAACAGGCGCGTTGATGATCCCGTAAGTCATGTCAGTGTTCAGAGGCTTAGGGGGAAAAAAACAGAAAAAAAAAACACCCAATGTAGACCCTGTGGCAACAAACACCTACACAATATGGGCTAAATACCGTGCATAAGCACATCCGAGAAAATCAACACGCTCGAAAATAGATGAATAATAAGTAAATAAACAAATAAATAAACAAACATAAATAGATAATTAGATCAATATATACATACATACATACATACATACATACATACATACATACATACATACATACATACATACGTACGTACGTACATACGTACATACATACATACATACATAGCCAGACAGACAGATAGATACATACATAGATACATACATAGATACATACATAGATAGACAAATTAAAAAATCGAAAAGAAAGAAAAGAAATGCTTTTTGAATCTGACAAAAGAGGCTCTCTCACCCCCATTTATTCAAGAATAAAACTTGGAAAAGATATAAAGGATCGTAGAGCGAATTTCCCGTAATTTTTCTTGTATAATTTGTTTAGTACTATACGCATCCACGCTATACATAAAAATAATAAATGAATTAACAGTTTTAGCAATTGCTAACTGTTTGTATGTTAGTGTCTAGTCTTTCTTTCTTGTTGGTTGTGTTTATCAAGCCTTTTGTCATTGCATTAGTTACAAGAAACAAAGAAAAGGTAAAACTAAACGAACACGCTCGTGCGCGCGCGCGCGCACACACACACACACACACACACACACACACACACACACACACACCACACGCATCATATACATGTGTGTGTGTGTCTGTTTCTGTGTCTGTGTCTGTATGTGTTCTGTTTACCTATGAAAATGCACTTTGCGACAGAATTTTGCCAAGAACAGCTCTTTGATTGCCGTGGAATGTTTAACATGCGCTTAGTGTGTGCTGCGCACGGGAACTCGTTTATCGTCTCATTCGAAAGACTAGTACCTAGACCAGCACATAAAATCTAGAGGAGGGAAGAGCAAACAATCCATGTGTGACCCGTGATTCGAACCCAAGGTTTCTCGTGCCCTCGGCAGGTGCTTCACCCACTAGGCTATTGTGGTAAGTAAAAAAGATTTGTAAAAAAAAAATAATGATAATAATATTCACAGATCCTACGTCGCGTGGACAATTTAAATGAAAGAAGACGAATAGCCGAAGAAGAAATCTGTCAAACTTGTGTCCAAGTAAGACGTCTTCAAGCACGATACACCTGCTGCTCAGGTACTTTTATTTTAACAAGAAAATAATGTGGTAAGTGTGTGTGTGGTAAGTGATGTACACAAGAGCTTATTTTACTCTTTCATTATGGAAAAGACTGTAAACAAGACTTAGCCATTTTACTCATCCATTATGAAAGATACCGTAAACAAGACTTAGCCATTTTACTCTTTCATTATGAAAAAGACTGTAAACAAAGACTTAGCCATTTTACCCTTTCATTATGAAAGAGACGTAAACAAGATTTAACCATTTTATTCATTCATTATGAAAGAGACCGTAAACAGGACTTAGCCATTTTACTCATCCATTATGAAAAAGACCGTAAACAAGACTTAGCCATTTTACTCTTTCATTACGAAAAAGACCGTAAACAAGACTTAGCCATTTTACTCTTTCATTACGAAAAAGACCGTAAACAAGACTTAGTCATTTTACTCTTTCATTACGAAAAAGACCGTAAACAAGACTTAGCCATTTTACTCTTTCATTACGAAAAAGACGTAACAACTTAGCCTTACTCTCATTACGAAAAAACCCTAAACAGACTTAGCCATTTTACTCTTTCATTACGAAAAAGACCGTAAACAGGACTTAGCCATTTTACTCTTTCATTATGAAAAAGACTGTAAACAGGACTTAGCCATTTTACTCTTTCATTATGAAAGAGAGTGTAAACAAGACTTAACCATTTTATTCATTCACTATGAAAGCATATGGTGTAAATGGTAAGGTATACATGGTAAATGGAAAAAAAAATTCTCAGACGCGGCAGTGCCAAAACAGACTGTTTAAAAGATAGAAGTCACCACCCACCACACACAACAACACACACACCACACACACACACACACACACACACACACACACACAACACACACACACACACACAACACACACGAAGAAAATGTCAAGCCTGTGGCCTATTCAGGCACAACAGACCAAGTCCTGTTCCCAAAGGCGTTGCTGTACAGGGTACAGAAATGAGGTCGACGATAGTTTTCCTGCCATCTTCCTGTGCAGCTCCTTCAATTGCCACTACGGAACTTGGATGGCGAAAATCTGCCCATTGTGTGCTGTGTGACACGGTCACTGTGGGAGCTGGTGGTATCCAACACGGATATTTGTGGCGGTGAATGTAGGAGTGGTTGCTACTGATCAGCAAATCTACTGCTGGGTGATTGCTAGATCTGTGGACCTAACTATGAAATGTTTACTATAGTTGAGGGTTTTATATCGTAGCATACTTATTATTGTTAAGCTTTCCTTCCTTAAAATATTCAACTTTGTTCAGGGTTGTTTAAAATGTGAACAGATTTCACAGTTTCGATGACCATAGTTGAGGATTTTATATCGTTGCATACCCATTATCGTTGATTTCCGTCCTTAAATTATTCAGGTTTACATGTATTCAGGGTTGTTTAAAATGTTAACAGCTTTCAAAGTTTTGTTGATAATGTTTGTTTGTTCGTTTGTTCGTTCGTTCGTTCGTTTGATTGGTTGCTTGCTTGCTTTTGGGTTTGTTTGTTTTTTTGGTTTGTTTTACTGTTCTTTTTCATTTCGGTCCTTCCAAAAACATTGTGATGAGAAGTCAACCCATATCAGGAAACTTAGAGCGATATCCACTGTCTTCTAGAGCATGCAAGTTTCAACTGTCAAATAAAACCATTATCAGGACTGAGCCATTTTACTCATTCATTATGAAAAAAGACTGTAAACAGGACTTAGCATTTTATTCTGAAAGAGACCATAAACATGACTTAGCCATTTTACTCATTCATTTGAAAGAGACTGTCAACTGGACTTAGCCATTTTTACTCATTCGTTATGAAAGAGACTGTAAACAGGACTTACCCATTTTTACTCATTCATCATGAAAAAGACCGTAAACAGAACTTAGTCATTTTTACTCATTCATTATGAAAGAGATTTGTAAACAAGACTTAGCCATTTTACTCATTGAAATGTATGGCCTTGTTTTGACAGCAAAAAAAGCACCATTAAAGAAAGTGGCTCAGTTTAAAGACACATGCGGTGCGCTCTTTTAACCGTATCGGTGTCGGCAAATTAGTTTTGCAGAAGTCCGTGTGAGCCCACACAGAACCGCGCCTTCCGTTTTTCCTCCTTCCTACGCTGACAACTGCTGCACTGCGATATATAATCTGCGCAGATGTGATTCCGGCACACCGACCTGATTCTTTAAAATCATTTAGTGTTACCGCATCCAGATCAGTTTAGTTTAAAAGAAAACAGTCGCAAGTCATGTAGGTGTAATTAAATTCTTCATGTTCAGTCTGTACAAGATCCTAGATCTACCTACACTTCTATGTGCCCAGAATTTGAACTATTGACGGTGGCAAACTGTAGAAGATGGAGTTGAGCAAAGTGTTTCTGCTAGTGCTTGTTTTCGCAGTTGTTCTGCTGGAAGTGCACGCTAAGAAAGGGGTGAGTGTTTACCTTCTCTCTCTCTCTCATTCTCGCTATCTTTCTCTCTCTCTCTCTCATTCTCTCTCGTTCTCTTTCTCTCTTGCTCTCTCTCTCTCATTCTCTCTCGTTCTCTTTCTCTCTTGCTCTCTCTCTCTCTTTCTCTCTCGTTCTCTCTCTCTCTCTAGTTCTCTCTCTCTTTCTTGCTCTCTCTCTCTCTCATTCTCTCTCGTTCTCTTTCTCTCTTGCTCTCTCTCTCTCTCTGTCTCTCTCTCTCTCTCTAGTTCTCTCTCTCTCTCTCTCTCGTTCTCTCTCTCTCTCGTTCTCTCTCTCTCTCTCTCCTCTCTCTTTCTCTTTCTCTCTCTGTCTCTCTGTCTCCCTCTTTCTGTCTCCCCCCTCTCTCTCTCTCTCTCTCTCTTGCTCTCTCTCTCTCCCTCCCTCTCTCCGTCTCTCTCTTTCAGTTTCTCTCTCTTTCTGTCTCTGTCTCTGTCTGTCTGTCTGTCTCTCTCTCTCTCTCTCTTTCTATCTATCTATACATGTATATATATATATATATGGTGATGGCGCTGTTGATGGTGGTGGTAGTGGTGGTGGTAGCAATCACTATAGTAGTGATGCTGATGACTGCAAACAGTAAGTTAAGTACTGGAGTTAATCAAAGCGAGTTTCATTTCAATATAAATAACATGCATGGTGACGACGAAAACGGTGACGATGATGACGATGATGATGATGATGATGACAATCATGATGAAGAAGCTGATGATGACGACGACGACGATGATGATGATGATATTGACGATGACGATGATTGACGAAGACGAGGACGACGACGATGACGATGATCTATTAGATTAGACAGTTTCATTTAGTAGATGGCTATGTACTTATTAAAATGATTTTGCTTAATGAAATAAGAACTGCATTAGCGACATTATTATTTACACATCTTAAAAGATACGATACACCATTCATTCTTTGCCAAGTTGCCCACTGTACTTGTAGATAGAACACACACGCACGCACGCGCGCACACACATACACACACACACACACACACACTCACACACACACACACACACACACGCACGCACACACACACATCTACACACACACACACACACACACACACACACACACACACACACACGCACACACACACGCGCACACACACACACTCTCTCTCTCTCTCCTCTCTCTCTCTCTCTCTCTCTCACACACATACACACACACACACACACACACACACACACACACACACACACACACACATACGATTAAGTTTAAAGTATTTTATCCTATCAGCTCTTGTTGGCCTGGGGGATAACAGAACTAATTAAACACAAAACAAAGTAATCATTACGAAAGAAAGTAAAACGAAAACAACAGAGATCAATTGCCTTCCATCTTCATGTTTTTTTTCCCTAGATTTAATATAGAAGCTTATTTGCGTGCAAAAGATGATTTAATGAGAGCGTATGACAGATGTGTTCCCAGACAAAATCAATTTTTGAATTTCACAATATTTTGGACACACACACACTCTCTCTCTCTCTCTCTCTCTCTCTCTCTCTCTCTCTCTCTCTCCTCTCTCTCTCTCTCCGCATACACACACACACTCACAAACACACACACGCATACACACACACACACACTCACACACACGCATGCAAACACACACACACACACACCACTCATTGGCATTCATTTCGTCTCATTGAATATGATTTTTTGTTGTTTTTTGTTTTTATTCAGAAGGGCAAGCACAGATCCAGATCAGATCGAGGCCATGGGCGAAAAGGCAGAAAAGGTAGGCCTCCCTTCTTCTCCTTACCTGCCGGAATGTCTGTCTGTCTGTCTGTCTGTCTGTCTGTCTGTCTGTCTGTCTGTCTCTCTCTCCTCTCTCTCTCTCTCTCTCTCTCTCTCTCTCTCTCTCTCTCTCTCGCTCTGTGTATGTGTGTGTTAGGATCTGTGCCGTTAGAAAATAATAATAATGATAAGAAGAAGAACAACAACAGCGATAATGATGATGATGATGATGATGATGATGATGATGATGATGATGATGATGATGATGATGATGATGATGATGATAATGTCTTTTTGTGAGCATTTTATATTTTTTCTTCTCTTTTTTTATTTATCTATTTAGTCCATCTTCTGGACACTCATGCTCCAGCCACAACTCGTCTTTTACCTGACCGCCCCCCTACCCCCTGGCTCACTCATGAGATTGCCTGTGCAAAACGTGCCCGCCGCAGATCAGAGCGCCGCTGGCGCAAATCCAAACTCACTGTACATAGGCAACTTTTCCAAGCCTCTAAAACAAAAGTATCCACCCTCATTGCATCTGCAAAAACAAATTATTTCCAAACCAAAATCCTGAATGCCTCTTCTTCAAGAGAACTCTTTACAACCATGAATCATCTCCTTGGCACACGAAAAGATTTACCTCTCCCAACAAAACACACAAATGAAGAACTCCCATCTGTATTCTCCAAGTATTTCACCACCAAAATACAAACTCTTCGTGACAGGCTTGACAGGACACCCTGTCAACCATGCCCACCTGACCCTTCCTTCTCTGGCACACCTCTTACTACTTTTACCCCAGTCTCACAAGAAGAAATTCTCAACACAATCAGATCCATGTCGTTCAAAACCTGCGAACTGGATCCTCTTCCAGGTTCTCTCAACTCTGACTGTCTCCCTACTCTCCTCCCATTCATTACTGACATCATCAACACTTCTCTTCAAACTGGAACTGTCCCAGATTCTTTCAAGTCTGCTATTGTTCACCCTCTCCTCAAGAAATACAATTTAGACCCAAATGAACTGAAAAATTACCGGCCTATCTCTAATCTCTCTTTCTTGTCAAAACTGCTTGAAAAAGTTGTCCTCAACCAGCTGAACTCTCACCTGTCTGCCAACAATCTTCTCAATCCTTTCCAGTCAGCCTACCGCCAGTGCCATAGCACTGAAACTGCCCTGCTACACATTCTCAACAATCTCCTCCTTGCAACTGATACTGGCAAAGTCTCTCTCCTCACACTCCTTGATCTGTCTGCAGCCTTTGATACCATTGATCATGGTATTCTCCTTTCTAGACTTCATCATACTTTTGGCATCTCTGACATTGCTCTCTCCTTTTTCACTTCATATCTGTCAAACAGAAAACAAACTGTTCTCATTAATGGCACTTACTCTCAACCTGCATGCCTGACCTGTGGTGTTCCACAAGGATCTGTCCTTGGCCCTGTTCTTTTCACTCTTTACACCTCCCCCCTGTCCACCATCATCAACTCCCACTCTATAAAACACCACTTCTATGCTGATGACACCCAACTTCTAGACAGTGACACACCAGACAATATACAGCGCCTCTTGACTCGCACCACTGAGTATTACTCGGACATTAAGAACTGGATGACATTCAATAAACTTCAGCTTAATGACGACAAGACAGAAGCTATCCTCATTGGCACCCGTCAGAAACTTTCTCAGCTGCCTCCTCTTTCTCTCCCATTATGTAACACATCAGTCCCAATTTCTGATTCAGCTAAAAACCTTGGTGTCTGCATTGACTCTACCCTCTCCATGAACAACTTTGTTTCTCAAACTGCCAGATCTTGCTACTTTCACCTCCATCGTATAAGCTTGATCAGGAAGTATCTCTCTGTGGAAACAACTGCAAAACTCGTTCTCTCCTTCATAATGTCTCGCATTGACTATTGCAATTCACTCCTGTCTGGTCTTCCTGCCTCCACCATTCACATCCTACAGCGCATTCAAAACAATGCTGCACGCCTTGTACTCAAAAAGAAAAAAGCTGACCACATATCTCCTCTCCTGGCACAACTTCACTGGCTCCCTGTATCAAAGCGCATACAGTACAAACTAGACACCATGTGCTACAAAAGCCTCAATAACGCAGCCCCCGATTACCTGTCAAGCCTACTTGAGATCTATGTTCCCTCACGTACCCTCCGCTCTGCCTCCGATCCTCTGACTTTTCGCTTTCCACGCACCAAGCTCAATACCTATGGTCCACGAGCCTTCTCTGTTTCTGGTCCACTTTCCTGGAACAAACTTCCTCTCTCTGTCCGTCAGCAACCTACTTTTGTCTCCTTCAAGTCCGCTCTCAAAACTCACCTTTTCTCCTCTGCATAAAATCCTGACCTCACTCATCCCCCCTCTGTAGCCTGTCTCCACTCGGAGGGGAATCACATTGTAATATATATTTGTATATAATATGCCCTCTATAATTTTCCATTGCTTTTATTCTTTTTCCCCATTTATAGCCATGTGTAAGTGTGTGTGTGCGCGCGTGCGTAAGTGTATGTTCAGCGCTTAGATTTGATTTTTATCGAGATTTTGCGCTATATAAATATTGTAATTATTATTATTATTATTATTTATTTATTTGTTTATTTAGGTATTTATTTGTTTGTTTATTTATTTACTTATTTATTACTTTCTGCTTTATATTGACCAGAAATCAACAAATAATGAGTTAACAGAAAATGAAATCACTTCACATAGGAATGATAGAAATAATTACAAAAACAATCGTCATCATCATCACCATCATTTCTCTTTTATTATCTTTCTTCCAATATGCATTAAATTAACAATATAGTAACAGAAAATGATATTATTCCTACTACTACTACTACTAACTAACTACTACTACTACTACTACTACTACTATAGTAGTACTACCACTACTATAACAACAACAACTAGTACTACCAATAACAATAATAATAACAATGATGATGATGATGGTGGTGGTGGTGGTGGTGGTGGTGGTGGTGGTGGTGGTGTGATGATGATGATGATGATGATGATGATGATGATGATGATGATGATGATGATGATGATGATGGATGATGATAATGATGATGATGATGATGAAAACAACAACGATGACGACAAGAAAAAGATTAACAAGAGGAATGTTTATAACTCGTGGGGTGATTGAAAAAATATTCATGAGACAGAAAAGTCTCTTTGCATAATTTCCATACTTGTTGGTCAGTAAGTTGGCTGGTGGCTGGGTGATTAGTATGTTTGTTTTTTAATTAATTCAGTGGTCGATGACTGGTTAGTTGGTTAATCGGTCAGCTGGTAAGTTATTTGGTTGGTTTGGTTGAAAACAAGCGTGGAAAATACAGTTCTATCTATACCTTTCCCCCGAGGGGATGCTGGGGGCTCTTTCAGTATAAATAGTATCCCCACCTTCTGGAAATTATATGCTATAAATTTCCTCTTTTCTATCACTCTCTTTCTTTCTGCCTTGTTCCTTTGCTTTATGGCATTTCTTCCTATCATTTTCTGCCTTGCTGGTCCATTCACCTGTATGTGTTCGATAAAGCCTTTCGTACTTTTTCTTAGGACTGGTAACTGGGTACATGTATTAAGTGCATTTTGGCTGTCGGGAGGTGAGATATGTAGAAGCAATTTTAGATAATTTATGCCTGTTTTATACGTTTTGGTGTTCTTAGTTGTGTTTAGATTTGTATTCAGGTGTGTTTTTTTTAAATACCTATGTGCGATATATTGGACAGAGTGGTAAACGGCGGGGCATCTCCTTAGATTATGTGCACGAATGCACTGATATGTGTACTTACTTGTCTTTTATATTTTTTCCTGTTGAAGTTTTGTATGTTTTGAAGCGGTTATAGCCCTGATAAGGCCCTACGCAGTCGGCTGGGCTTTAAACAGCAATAACACAGTAACAGTAACATCTGTACCTTGCTAACTTGCTGATTAGTATTTCTATTAATAGGTTGGTTGGGTGGTTGGTTGGTTGGGTGGGTCTAATAGTCGAACATGCAATTCTAATCCTTGTGTGATAAGAGAAGTTTTTTACCTTAATCAAATGTGTTCTCAACATCCAATGGACAATATCCTTAACCTGGTGCTGATGGTAATTTTCATGGCACAAGTACCATACACACATATATCCAACACACACACACGCACGCGCGCGCGCGCACACACACACGCACGCACACACACACACACACATACACACACACACACACACACACACATATATATATATATATATATATATATATATATATATATATATATATATATATATATATATATATACAAACAGACAGACAGACAGAGGAGAAGAAGAAGACAATGGTTTAGACCCAGAACTATTTAACTCAATATGTGTGGGGGTGGGGCGGGTTTGGTTGTGTGTGTGTGTGTGTTGTTTTTTTGGGGGATTGGTTGTTTTGTTTTGGGGTTTTTTGCTTGTTTGTTTGTTGTTGTTTTTGTTGACATTTTTATGATTTTAGACATTTTAACATCATCTATGAGTGCAATTCAACTGTTTATATTTGCTAATATATACTGTGCAGAAATAGCTGTGGCACTATTCCTTTTCAATGACATTTGGCTGGCACAACCGAACAGTCTGTGGCTTTGAAAGTGATGGAGTGTATGAGAATCCTTTCTCAGCCTGCACGTTTTGGGTTTTTTGTTTTGTTTGTTTGTTTTCTTTCTTTGTTTCTTTGTTTCTTTGTTTGTGGTTTTGCTTTTTCTCTTCCAGCAGCCACTTGTTACCTACATAGAATGCTTAAAAGGAAGAGGAAAGTTTTCTGATAAAGTCACTTTTCCCCATTAAACCGATGCTGGCCTGTGGAAAGAGGAAAACGGGAGTGGCGATCGGTGCCAACGGGTGTACAGTTTATGACCAGTGCTTTCTTTCCGGCAGAGGAGGGGCTTTGGTATGGCTACTGGTATAAACAACTGGCTACAGTACATCCGGCTAACATGATTTATGACGCTCCACAGAAAGCCAGTTCCTCCTGTTATGACTCTTGGTTTTCTACAAGTTCCATCTGACATCTCAGTTGTGACTTAATCGCTTGTTGGACATTTCTTCTTGTTCTTCTTGTTCTTCTTGTTCTTCTTGTTCTCTTGTTCTTCTTCTTCTTCTTCTTCTTCTTCTTCTTCTTCTTCTTCTTCTTCTTCTTCTTCTTCTTTTCTTCTTCTTGTTGAACACGTTGATTCAGTAAGTGACTTTGTCTGTCTGTCTGTCTGTCTGTCTGTCTGTCTGTCTGTCTGTCTGTCTGTCTGTCTCTCTCTCTCTCTCTCTCTCTCTCTCCCTCCCCCGTCTCTCTCTCTCTCTCTCTGCCTCTTTCTCTCTCCCCTTTTCGGTGTCTGTCTCGCTCTCTCTCTCTCTCTCTCTCTCTCTCTCTGTCTCTCAGTATCTCTGTCTCTCTCTTTCTCTCTCTCTCTCTTTGTCTCGCTCTCTCTGTCTGTCTCTTTCCTTCTCTCTTTCTCTCTCCTCTCTCTCTCTCTTGCTCTGTCTCTTGCTCTCTCACTCTGCTTCTCTGTCTCTATCTTTCTCTCTCTTCCTCTCTCTCTCTCTCTCTCTTTCTTCTCTCTCTCTCTCTCTCTCTCTCTCTCTCTCTCTCTCTCTCTCCTCCGTTGCTTATATCCCTCCACGGCCTCTCTCTCTTTCTCTTCTTCTTCTTCTGTCTCTCCACCACCACCCCTCCTATGTTTGTGTTGCACTAATACCTCCCTCACTCTAGCTCTAGCTGCCTTCCTATTACGCTATCTGTAATGACTCTCTCTCTCTCTCTCGCTCTCTCTCTCTCTCTCTCTCTCTCTCTCTCTCTCTCTCTCTCTCGCTCTCTCTCTCTCAATGTTTCCAGTCTATGTAACATTTACTGAGGATAACCAGGTTTCAGTGCTGTTGTTTTCTCTACTCTTATCACGCGATAAGGTATGACACTCATTTTATGTGAGCATTGTATGTAGTATCTGTTTACAACTTGAAGTGCAAATCCTTCAATCGGCCAATACTATGCATGACAAAGGTTTAATCAGTAAACTGCGACTGTACCTATTGTATCCATTGGTATTTTGC
This sequence comes from Monoplex corrugatus, assembly GCA_030674185.1. NCBI lineage: Eukaryota > Metazoa > Mollusca > Gastropoda > Littorinimorpha > Ranellidae > Monoplex > Monoplex corrugatus. The sequence continues at coordinate 126,599,479 of CM060305.1, forward strand.
AGTATTATTCTTAGTAATTGCGGTGGTTTTTGTTTTTGTTTTGTTTTGTTTTGTTTTTATTTCAGAGGGCCAGGTGGTCCTCACATTACAACGATGACAGCCAGTAGGAAATAACATTCTCTTCAGATGACACGACAATTGTCTGGATACATTTCTCCGATTCAGTAATATGGGATGAAAGTCCATCAACCACGACAGGAAATTTTTTAAAGCTGCTTCGTTCAACCTCGAAAAAAAATGATGAAAATTTACTCCTCTGCGTCAACATATGGAGGACAATGTGCAAGTTCATATCTCTGTCTGGAGTTGTTTTTATTTTGTTCTGTTTTGTTTTGTTTTGTTTGTTTTGTTTTTTGTTTTATTTTCTTTTGTTTATTTATTTATTTTTCGTCATGAGGAATGAGTGACTACTGCAAATAATCTTTACAGATTTGTTGGGACGTTGATACAAGAAATGCGCAATTCAGGAGTGTGGAACAATGCATTCAGTGACATAATCCAATGGTTTTACTCAATCTAACAAAGCAAGCTCTCATAGACATCTCAATGACAATGTCCACCAGCTCCAAGAAGTAATCTATCATAGGCATCTCAATGACAATGTCCACCAGTTCCATGAAGCAAGCTATCATAGGCATCTCAATGACAATGTCCACCAGCTCCAAGAAGTAATCTATCATAGGCATCTCAATGACAATGTCCACCATTCCATGAAGCAATCTATCATAGGCATCTCAATGACAATGTCCACCAGCTCCATGAAGCAATCTATCATAGGCATCTCAATGACAATGTCCACCAGCTCCAAGAAGTAATCTATCATAGGCATCTCAATGACAATGTCCACCAGTTCCATGAAGCAATCTATCATAGGCATCTCAATGACAATGTCCACCAGTTCCATGAAGCAAGCTATCATAGGCATCTCAATGAAAATGTCCACCAGCTCCAAGAAGTAATCTATCATAGGCATCTCAATGAAAATGTCCACCAGTTCCATGAAGCAAGCTATCATAGCATCTCAATGACAATGTCCACCAGCTCCAAGAAGTAATCTATCATAGCATCTCAATGACAATGTCCACCAGTTCCATGAAGCAATCTATCATAGGCATCTCAATGACAATGTCCACCAGCTCCATGAAGCAATCTATCATAGGCATCTCAATGACAATGTCCACCAGCTCCAAGAAGTAATCTATCATAGGCATCTCAATGACAATGTCCACCAGTTCCATGAAGCAATCTATCATAGGCATCTCAATGACAATGTCCACCAGTTCCATGAAGCAATCTATCATAGACATCTCAATGAAAATGTCCACCAGTTCCATGAAGCAATCTATCATAGACATCTCAATGAAAATGTCCACCAGTTCCATGAAGCAATCTATCATAGGCATCTCAATGAAAATGTCCACCAGTTCCATGAAGCAATCTATCATAGGCATCTCAATGACAATGTCCACCAGTTCCATGAAGCAATCTATCATAGGCATCTCAATGAAAATGTCCACCAGTTCCATGAAGCAATCTATCATAGGCATCTCAATGAAAATGTCCACCAGTTCCATGAAGCAATCTATCATAGGCATCTCAATGAAAATGTCCACCAGTTCCATGAAGTAATCTATCATAGGCATCTCAATGAAAATGTCCACCAGTTCCATGAAGCAATCTATCATAGGCATCTCAATGAAAATGTCCACCAATCCATGAAGCAATCTATCATAGGCATCTCAATGAAAATGTCCACCAGCTCCATGAAGTAATCTATCATAGGCATCTCAATGAAAATATCCACCAGCTCCATGAAGTAATCTATCATAGGCATCTCAATGAAAATGTCCACCAGTTCCATGAAGCAATCTATCATAGGCATCTCAATGAAAATGTCCACCAGCTCCATGAAGTATCTATCATAGGCATCTCAATGAAAATATCCACCAGCTCCATGAAGCAATCTATCATAGGCATCTCAATGAAAATGTCCACCAGCTCCATGAAGTAATCTATCATAGGCATCTCAATGAAAATGTCCACCAGCTCCATGAAGTAATCTATCATAGGCATCTCAATGAAAATGTCCACCAGCCCCACGAAGCAATTTATCCACCGCCTCCACTAAGCAAGCTATTGTAGACATCTCAATGAAAATATCCACCGCCTCCACTAAGCAATCTATCATAGACATCTCAATGAAAATGTCCACCACCTCCACTAAGCAAGCTATCGTAGACATCTCACCATTCATGACAACAGGAAACATTTTCGTACCGATTTACCTGGCTCGCTTGGCTCCAGCGAACGCAGAACATTACGATGGTATTGTCAGGCCTAAGAAACACTTCTGCACTTTGTTCAACGGCTCTGATGAAGCCTCATGCTCACACCACACCAACAGAGATCGTGCACTATCACCACCTCCAGCAGGCGAGGAATGTCGTCCACCATCAGCACAACCACCTTCACCCCCAGCAGGTGAAAAATCTCGTCAATAGCCACAACCACCACAATCACCAACTACACACCTGCATCACCACCACAAGTTCTTCAGCCGAATCAGCGTCGAACCAAAAAAGTCCTCAGCATCAATGCCAACTCCAATATCACATTTTGGGGACTCTGCACAGCCTGCTATACATCATCTCAGAAATAATACCAAATAAGAAAAGCAAGAAGCATGACCCCAAACATGGAAAACAATGCAAGAAAAATGTTGAGACTGCAAGATTACAAGAGGATGAATACATAACAGAGAAGAAAAAAGCAACTCAAAGACAAAATCAAAAACAAGTGTGACTGCCCGCATTCAAGCAAACAGGAACCAGAAAAAACACGAAAGAAGAATGAAAATGCGTAATTAATACAACATGACAAGACAGGCGCAAAGGCAGTTTAAGAAGTGGACTGCACATGTAAATACAGACTAAAATGTACAGACAATAACCCATTTTCAAGACGTTCTATAGGCTTGATGGATACCAAAGACATTTGTAGACATGTGCATTAAAACTGAACCAAGACTTATCTCGACGACAAAAACAGACCGTTTAGGACGAAAGATAGGTTTCAAAAACATTTATTTCTGCACTATAGTGCAATAGCTTCCACCTAAGGGTACTTGTAATACTCAGTCCTTTGCTGAGCCTTGTAAGACCTTAACACACCAAGAAAAAAATATTCCACTGAAAACTTCCAGAAATGTGTGGGCGATATCCGGAGCAGTCTGGCACTGCTGGATGGACAGTGGCTCTTCCTCCATCTACCCGTGGAGGGGTATAAGACCCCTCTCTGGCGCATAAACCTGGCTTTTTGTAATACTCACCTATAAGTGAGACTTCGGAAGCTTCATCGTCTCATTTTGCGACATTATTCCAACCAGCGTTAACCCTTTGACTCCTGCACCCTATCCATCAACTGCAAAAAAAAATAACCCTTTGACTCCCTCACCCCATCCACAGCTTCCTGTTAAGCTGTTTGCTTTCCTAGCATGGCTGACATGCATGATACTGGTGGACAGGGTGCAGGAGTCAAAGGGTTAATATTCAAGATCGTGCCGTAAATGCGATTGTGCGTATGCAGGGCAGTTGTTCACTATAGATGTCAATGTTCAGGACTCATCATACGTGTCAGTGTAGATGTTCCACATGTGGTTAATGAAACAAACTCTGTGTATAATGTGGCAATGCCTGTGTTTCCAGAGATGTTGGACTGTCTGGTATAACCCTTTGACTCCCGCACCCTGCCCACCAACATCCTGCATTGTCAACTATGCTAGCAAAGCACACAACAACAAAAAAACGTTTTTTAGGATCACTGCACTCAGAGAGGTTACCTTTGTGCTCAACCCCCCCCCCCCCCCCAATTCTACGCTATCTTAATGGCAACAGAACTGGCACAGTTTTTACAATGCTACGATGATGATGTCGATGAGGACGATAATCATGGTGCTATGAAGTTCTATCTAGGATTGATGCTACGTGACAGGGCTATACTCTACGCTTACTGTCATAATATATCCTGACGTCAACCAGACCCGAGAGATACAGACACCTGTGGTGCTGGTCAGAAGATTTGAGCAACACCCTCAATGACGCATCTGTGAAGTGGATGAGACTCGACTGTGTGGTTCCAGTCTTCCCAATGAGCCTATAGCACGCCCAACTGTGGGTAGGAGCCGGTTAGAGCCGAAAAAATCCCACAATGATTTTTGAAGGGACTAATGGGGGGATTCGAACCCACAACCCTCCAGTCGGTAGTCTGTTGCGTTAACCACTACACCACGGCGACTGGTCGCAAAGCAAAAACTTAACTCTTTAGCTCTCCCTCCCTATCCACCAGATTCCTGCAGGAACTTTCTGTAGTTACTTGTATCATAGTATTTCCCAGAAACTGTAGCTATATTTTTGGAAC
>CM060305.1:126608894-126611394 GCA_030674185.1 Monoplex corrugatus
TCAAGCGACGATTTGCACGCTTGTGCTGCCACTGTCCAATTAAGCATCAACGTTTTATCAGTGTACCTGCCAACAGGTCCAAATGACCGCAACACAGAATGGCTGCGCACGATCCAAGATCAGCAGCGTGGTAAATGGCTAATAGGTGGAGACTTTAATTCCCACTCCTCATTTTGGGAAAAGAACTGTTCTACTGTTACGAGCAATCGTTTGGTAGAAAATATCGTTGATAGTTCGCTTTACCTTCTAAATGATGGTAGTGTCACTAGGATCCCTGATGTCTCCAAACACAGGGCGACAGCCATCGATTTGTCTTTGATATCACCAGAATTAGCACCATCCTGTACCTGGGAAACTCACAGAGACACTTTGGGAAGCGATCATCTACCTATCATCATAACCATAACTGACAAAAACATCAGGATGAAAGACAGCTCTCCTGATATTATTCCAAAATATAATTACAAGCGTGCAGACTGGTCCTTATTTCGAACTGCTCTTGCTAATCAGGATTACAGACATTATGAAAGTGAAAATGTAGACATTATGTTTTCTAAATTCCAAGAGTCAATTCTAGCCGCTGCAGACGTATCAATTCCGAAACTCAAAACTTCTAAATCGAATAATCGATTGGGTAATGTTTGGTGGACAGAGGCATGTGAGAAAGCAGTTCAATATAAAAGGGAGAAATTCAAAATCTACATCAAAAGCCGGAAACATGAAGATCATGTGGAAATGAAAAAAGCTAACATCCAATGTAACAAAATCATTGCTGAAGCAAAGAAAGATTATGGGCATCATTCTGCAAAAAAGAAATTTCAGATTTCAAAGATTTCCATAAAGTCTGGACGAAAATGAATCAAATGAAGAATGGAACCAACTTACCTAGGTGTCCGATAATGATAGAAACATGTAACACATTTCCTTCAGACATGGACAAAGCAGAAACCTTTGTGGACTTATTTGCTAAAAACAGTAAAGTTGAAGGTTTATCTCCAGACTGCAAACATCACAGAGAAATGGAAGATAACAACTCAATCTACACTGATCCAATACCTCACAATGATCTCTGGTTTAATTCTCCAATCACCTTAGATGAGCTAAAAAACACAATACTGTTTCTACACAACAAAGCGAGTTCGGTAGGTGTTGATGCAGTTTCGACTGAAATGATTAAACATCTCCCTGAAAACTATCTTATTTTCCTACACAAAATTTTGCAGAAATGCTGGGTTAGCGGAACTGTATCACAAATCTGGCAAAAGTCTATAGTTATACCGATATTAAAAGCAGGAAAATCGAAAACTGATAAAAACAGTTACAGACCCATTGCTTTGACGTCCCACACGAGCAAACTAATGGAAAGATTGATCTTAAACAGACTTTTACACTACTGTGATAAAAATAACGTTATTCCGGTAAACCAGGCGGGTTTTAGAAAAGGGAGATCCGCAGTTGAATACCTGGTTAAACTTACGACTCAGATCAAACAACAGTTTGCCCGCAGAAAAAGTGTTTTAGCTACTTTCTTTGATGTAAAAAAAGCTTACGATCAAGTTTGGCATAAACGTTTATTGTTCAAGCTAAAATCTGTTGGTTTATCTGGCAATATGTACAATTTCATTAAATCTTTTTTAGCTAATAGAACAATACAGGCTAGAGTGGGAGTTAGTTATTCTACTTCACGGCACCTCGACATGGGGATTCCACAAGGTTCAGTGATAGCACCTATTTTATTTAATATCCTTATACAGGATCTTCCTAAAGCTTTTTCAAATCGTGTTATTTTAGTACAGTATGCTGATGATATATGCACTTGGATGAATATCACTTTAAAAAAAACAACTTCACAGAGAACACGGAATTACATCAGGAAATTGTATCAAATTGATCTTGATAATCTTGGAAACTATATGTTAGAAAATGGTCTGTCGTTGTCGGCAGAAAAAACTAACATGATGCTGTTTGATCCTGGTGGTAACTCAAATAACTTGCCTACTTTCAAATTGCTTGGTGAAGTGTTAAATTACAAACAGGTCGTAAAATTTCTGGGAGTTTACATCACTTCGAAATTAAGCTGGAATGTTCATTTTGATTATATTTTAACAAAAGCACGAAAAACCTTAAATTTTCTAAAGATAATAAGCAAATTACCCTGGGGAATGGATACAAATATACTGATTCATCTGTCAACAGCGCTGGTCAGGTCTAAATTATCCTACGCGCAAGAAGTTTTTTTCAATGCACCTAAATATTTACTAAAAAAGATTCAGAATTTGGACTGCAAAAGTCTTAAAATTGCACTAGGTGTACCAACTCATGCTTCTACTCTGGAAACGTACAAAGTTGTGGAATTCTACCTCTAAACAACCATCGTGAGCTAGCTACAGCAAAGTTTGCAATTAGAACTACTTCACAAGCGAATAATTTTGTGAGCAAAGAAATTAAAATCAGGTCTGATATTGACTTTCCAAAACGAGCAAAACACATTTCATCACAA
>CM060305.1:126618894-126623894 GCA_030674185.1 Monoplex corrugatus
TAAGTTGGAAGTTGTGAATAATTATTGCTATTTAGGTTTTAATTTCACGACAATGGTAAGTGTCAAAAAAGGTACTGCACATTTAGCAACTAAGGGGAAGAAAGCTGTCATACAGCTAAATAGGATTCTCCAAAAATTCAAGGAAATGACAATGGATACTTTCTTTAAAATATTTGACGCAAAGATACAACCCATTCTGTTGTACGCATCAGAAGTATGGGGATTAAAACGAATGGAACACATAGAAAAGGTACATATGATGGCGTGCAAAAGATTTTTAGGCGTGCCTGTTAAGACACCAAACAAGATGGTGTACGCTGATCTGGGAAGATATCCATTATTCGTTAACTCTGTAGTCGCATGCTTAAGATATTGGTTTAAATTGCTACAAATGAGTGCCGAAAGATTTCCGCATAAAGCTTACCAAATGCTTCTGGAATTAGATAGAAATGGAAAGGATTGTTGGGCATCAGAGGTAAGAAAAATCCTGTGTGATACAGGTTTCAACATTGTATGGCTGCAACAGGGAGTTGGGGATGTAAAACTATTTTTAAACATATTTAGACAAAGACTTGTCGATCTGTTTATCCAAGAATACACTAGTATTATTAGAGATGGTAACAGATATGAGTGCTATAGATCATTCAAAACAATTTTTGAAAAAGAAAAATATATTTCTGACATGGATACATATTGTTTCAGAGTGGCAATCACACAACTAAGATTTGATGTACTACCGCTGAATAACAATTCACATCGTTATAGTGAGAGTATTCACAAAAGGGCATGCCCTTTTTGCAAAACTCATATCGAAAATGAATATCACCTTATATATGACTGTCCCACTTATACAGATATTAGAGTAAAATTCCTCAAAGATTCAGCTAGAATGCCACTTTATCTACTGCTCAAAGCAGAAAATTCTCATCATAGATACAATGTGTCCAGATTTGTTTTTCATGCCATCAACAAACGCAAAAAAATCATGGGTGAATAGGCTGGCGAAAATAAGTCATCACCAGTACTATATTACTGTATTACATTAGTAATTATACAATGCTGTATAGGTATAATAAATGGTAAAACTATTAACGCTTGTTCCATTATATTTTTGTAGTCGTTTCGATATAAACTGGGTACAGACTGTAAATTATGCACAAAAACGCGGGGGTAAAGATAATTTTGAAAAATCGAATTGTTTATTGATACTTGTTTTACAAATATTTGGTAAATTGAGGATTCATTGATTGACTGCTTAACTGATTGTTTGATTAATTCATTGATTGATTGATGGATGCACTGACTGAATGATTGATCCATTGATTAGTTGCTGACTAAGTACTGATCGGGAAAATGATTTATATGAAACTGATCAAATTGTTCGGTGACTCGCTAACCAGTTTGGTTTATAGATGAGTAATTGTATTAGGCGACAAACTTAACTGGTAGAGAAACGGTTCAGTATTTTAACTGATCGGATTCAGATGGCTAATTAAATTATAGAATGGCAGTTGATTGATTGATTGATTACCGTTGCCACGGTACACTGAATGTACTAAGTATTTGTTTGATTGGATGGATAAAGTGAAGTATGTTTCGCAAGCAAGGTGATTTACCAATTATTTGTTGATTGTGTGATGATTGTATTACTTGACCGGCTGTTGGCTATACAGAGAGACTAATTGCTTGACCAGTAGATGGAGGAATGGAACAATATATGTATATGTATTAAATATCTTTATGACTTGTTTGATGCCTTAATGCACTGATGAAGCTTAATTATAATCAAGTACTATTTAGTGTATTACTTCATTAAATGTTAGATTTAGTCAGCAAAAGAAAGATCTGTTGACTGTTACACCAACGAAGTATTCAACTGAGGAAAGCGCGGAAAGTGTCAATGTTCGACGATGCAATCATACGCATTACAATATTGGTGTAATCCACAAAAACCCTATCTCCCCCTCCCCCTCCCACCGACTATTGTATTGTGGCCTAAGGCCGATGTACATTAAAAAATTCTGAGTTCTGAGTTCTCTCTTTCTCTCTCTCTGTCCCTCCCTCCCTCTCTCTCTCTTTCTCTCTCTCTCTCTCTCTCTCTCTCTCTCTCTCTCTCTCTCTCTCTCTCTCTGCCTCTTCATATCATTTTTTCCTGCTATTGAATAGCAGCAGCAGCAGCAGCAGCAGCGGCAGAAGCAGCAGCATCATCATTACCAACATATTGTTATCATTACAATCAGAGTCATTATCATCAAAGACACTGTCCTCAATCTTATAAACATTGATGTACATGAGCTGCAGTTGATTTGTGTTATCTGTGGGTTTTATGATGGAGTATTGAGATTTTCCTCGTGTGTGTGTGTGTGTGTGTGTGTGTGTGTGTGTGTGTGTGTGTGTGTGTGTGTGTGTGTGTGTGTGTGTGTGTGTGTGTGTGTGTGTGTGTATGTGTGTGTGTGTGTGTGTGTGTGTGTGTGTGTGTGTGTGTGTGTGTGTGTGTGTTTTATATACTATGTCAAAATCCAACACGAATTGTAAACACATAGGAACGCTATAGTTCCAAAACAACATTGTCGCGCCCACGACAATAATGCCGTTTCAGCCACATCACATGTCTAACAAACGAATGCATCTCATCCTTGAAATGTCTGGCAAAAGCAATGCCAAAAATGAATTACTCAAGGTTAAACTAAAGGTGCTACATAACCTCTTACTACCTATTACTCAGTTTCCTAAAGTTCCTCAGTTTCCTCAGTTTCTCTAACTTATCACTACGTTTCATTGACAGAGATCCACAACTCATGAACTCTCATGTGTATGGGGCAGATAGCAGTATGGATAATAATAAAATAATCAGACGTCTTGGCACAAAGCTGCGAGTTTTATGCCAAATGTTCACAACTTCCTGTGAAGCGAGAGACGTCAAAGGCCCTGGGTTTAAGTCCATGTTGTACAGGGGGTTTTCTCCCCCTTCCTCTGAACCCTAAGTTGTGGTATCCTAGTGTTTTGGCTGAGGCAATAATGAGACAATGAATAGAAGTCCCCCCCCCACCCACCCCCCATGGAGATGACGGGGGCTCTTTCAGTATAAGTAGTATCCCCACCTGCTGCAAATTCTGTGCTAGAAATTTCATCTTTTCTGTCGCTCTGTGTTTCTGTCAGGCTCCTTTTTTCTATCTGTCATCTCTTCCTATCATTTTTCTGTCTTGCTTGCCCATTCATCTGTATATGTGACCTCCCATCACGGAATGAGTCGCTTGTCCACTGGCAGCGTTTTGCACAATGGGACAAAATAAGCGGGAGGGGTGTCAGGGCTCGTTATGGAGTTGTTGATTTTAGCGATTGCCGGAACCCTTCCTACACATTCTACATTCAACAAATTTTACGCATATTGTGGTTCTTTCTTAGTGAAAAAGCTATTTGCATTACCCTACCCAACATGCTGATACTGAATTTTCACTTTCGTTTTTCTTGATTTTTATCAAAACTGTGTTTCGGAAGAGTGCCATGTTTGAAAGGCTGTACCTCAGGTATTTATTGTCCGATTTTAAAATGGTTTTCTTCATTAGAAAGAACAGTAAATGTACATTTAGAAGCAATGAAAAAGTGAAAACTGCCTGAAGTGGACAAGTGACTCATTTCGTGGTAGAAAGTCACGTATGATCTATAAAGCCTTACATATTTTCTATTAGGATTGATAACTAGGTACATATAACTATATTTTGGCTATTGGGAAATACGAAATGCAGAAGCAATTCTAGGTAATTTAGTCCAGTTTTAATATGATTTACTCCACTTACTTATGTTATACATTTATACGCAGGTTTATTTTTATAATCACCACCACCCGATTTGGGCTTCATGGTCAATGCCAGGGTCATACTCTGAGATTGAGTGCGCAAAGGCATTGACATGTGTACGTAATTTTCTTTTCCAGTTTTTTTAAATGATCAACGGGGTGTTGAGACATTTGTAGCCTTGATACTTTCCCCGTGGGGATGCCGGGGGCTCTTTCACTATAAATAGTATCCCCACCTTCTGGAAATTCTGTGCTAGGAAAATCCTCTTTTCTGTCACTCTCTTTGTTTCTGCCTTGTTGCCTTGCTTTCTGTCATTTCTATTTGTTTTCTGCCTTACTGGTCCATTCACCTGTATTTTTCGATAAAGTCTTACGTACTTTTTCTTCGGATTGATAATTGGGTACATGTATTAAGTGCATTTTTGGCTCTAAGGAGGTGAGATATGCGGAAGCAATTTTAGGTAATTTATACCTGTTTTTATATATGTTTTGGTGTCCTAATGTATGCTTATATTTGTATTCAGGTGTGTGTGTTTTTTATTTTCCCCTGTGCGATAAATCGGACGGAATGGTCCTACGCCGGGGGCATGTCCTTGGATTATGTGCGCGAATGCATTGATATGTGTACTTAATTTTCTTTTCTATTTCTTTCTTTTTTCCTGTTGAAGTTTTGTGTGTTTTGAAGCGGTTATAGCCCTGATATGGCTCTGCGTAGTCGGCTGGGCTTTAAAACAACAATAAAAGAAAGAAAGTCTTGATACTGTGCAGTCGGCTGGGCTGTAAACAATAATAACGATAGCATGATAATGAGCAGAGGTCCTATGTGCAGCATACGCGTGGTGAACATGAAAACACCCCCGACAACATTTCACAGTAATTCCATGGAAAAAGAGCACACCAAACCAAAAAAGCAAAAACCAAAAAAAATGAACAAACACACAAACAAAAAATGTGGCGACATATTTCCCGTGAGGAGACCAACCTGCAATTCACGCGATAAAATTCAGCTGTCGCCAAAAACCTAATCCAGCCAAGGCCAGTCCAAATCGTCCAAAACTTAACCCTCTGGCTCCCTCTACCTGTCCACCATCATCCTGCATTGTCAACCATGCCATCAAAACAAAAACCTAACCCTTTGACACTCTCATCCTATCCACCAGCTTCCCAGCTTCCAGCTGGTGGATAGGCTGAGTGAGTCAAAGAG
>CM060305.1:126626394-126633894 GCA_030674185.1 Monoplex corrugatus
GTTCTATATAACATTCAAGAACTCTCTTCCTGTAATGTTAGTGCATATGGAATTTGTTCCAAGCGCGGAGACGTCTTCATAAGAAACGGAAACTGATCAACTAAGGTTCGGTGTGCGGCGCGCGCTTAAATTAAGATACGTAGCAAAACCCACGTCGACAATGGAGCGTTTCCTGGAAAAAAAAGTGTGTTGAAAAAGCCATGAAGTTCGTAGGTAAACGACAAATACACGGGGAAATAAAGTGGCGCTGCACTATGGCGACTCGTTCCCCTGGAGAAGAGCAGCCCGAATTTCAGACACAGCAAATCGGTAACGACAAGAACGAGTTCTCTTTTCAGTCTTCGATTAGACTTTGATTGATTGACATCTGTGATGTGCTGTGAATTAGGTTTGGCCTGGTAGTTTGTTCCGTTTCTCACGCTGGTCGGAGCAGCAGGGAAGTTTCAGTCTTTTTCTCCTAATTTTTGTATCTGGTGTTTGTTTGTAATCTTACGCCTGACAAAGGCCATTTGGCCGAAAATTTGTGCCTGTCTTGTCTTGTTGTATTAAATACGCGTTCTTATTCTTTTTTCGTGTTTTTTTCTGGTTCCTGTTTGCTTGAACGCGGGCAGTCACACTTGTTTTGGATTAGGTTTGGCCTTGTTGCGGGTCGATGTAGTGCAGCGTTTTCATGTTCTTTCATCATCGTTAACGTCATCATCACCATCGCCGTCGCTATGGCAGTGACACTCTTTTTTCTTTTTCTTTGATAATGGACAGGTTTTGGTGAGAGTGAAGTGAGTCGAGAACCCACCAACAAGAAAGGACACACTTGCCTGATTCTCACTGACCAGTTCCCGTTGGCCAACGGCACGAAGATCACTGTGGACTACTTCTACTGGAGGGCTGTCCGCTGCCGACAGAAAGGCAGCACCATCAGCTTCATCTGTGAGATTCCTGCTCTACCACAGCCTAAAGGTGTGTGAAGAGGGAAGAGGAATGGGATTAGTGTGCTTGCGTGTGTGTGTATGTGTGTATGTATGTGTGTGTTCGTTGCTTGATTTAACGTCTTTTCACTATAAGTGATATTAGACGGGGAAAAATGGCATGGAGGATGAAATAAGGGGGGGGGGTGTGGAGGGGAGAGGGGAACAGAGTAAGGGACGTAAAAAAAAAATTAAAAGGAAGCGGCAAGGTCTTAAGAAAAAGGATATGGATGAACAGAGAAATGAAACTAGAACAACGCTAACATCAATAATGTAAAAGAAAAATCGTCATAAAAACAAAACAAAACAAAACATATTCATAATTATAATAATAATCTTAAAGTAACGCATTAACAGGACTGTGAACCAATGATGTGTGTGTGTGTATGTGTGTGTGTGTGTGAGGGACTCTCTCTCTCTCTCTCTCTCTCTCTCTCTCTCTCAGTCTGTCTCTGTCTGTCCATCTGTCTGTCTGTCTGTCTGTCTCTCTCTCTCTCTCTCTCTCTCTCTTCTCTCCTCTCTCTCTCTCTCTCTCTCTCTCTCTCTCTCTCTCTCTCTTTCTCACCCCCTTCAAAAAACTCGACAGTTACAGTTAGTGCATAATTTATAGTTTCTACTATAAAAACAGATAAATCTTTGTATATTAATCTGTCGTTGGAAACTTTACTACTACATACAGTTAGATTACACTGTAAATAAGAGACTCATTGTTTACATAATCACTGCGGGGTTTGTTTGTTTTTTACCACGTGTGTTGTGTTTAGTTCGCTTGTATATGTGGATGTTGCTCACGTAAGCGTGCATGTCGGAGCAGTTTATGGCGTCTTGGACTGGTTTTGTTTGTTGTTTGTTTTGTTTGTTTGTTTGTTTGTTTGTCTGTTTGTTTGTTTGTCAACTGAGTTACAAGGGCTGTTGAAGTGAGAAGTACCAGCCCTACAGGTGCTTACTAACAACATGATGCCTTGCAATATAATGCGAATGTGTACACACACGCTCTCTATATCAGACAAGAATGGTGCCAGCCCATTGAGGTCACTTTAGAGTAGAGCAGTACCGAGTTCTACGCCTCAACAGGGCAGTCAGTAGAAACTGAAAAAAAAAATATATATATATAGCTACACGTATGGCCAAATGTGGCCTGACTAAAGTAGATAGTGAATGGCTGAAGAGGAAGAAGATGTTATTGTTATTATTATGGTTGTTTAATGCCCATCCGACTGCGTAGAGCCATATCAGGGCTATAAACGCTTCAAAATATACAAAACTTGAACAGGAAAAAAAACACAAAGAAAAGAAAATTCAGTACACATATCAGTGCATTCGCGCACATTAATCTAAGGACATGACCCCGGTGCTGACCACTCCGTCCAATTTATCGCACAGGGGATTTAAAAAGAAACACACCTGAATACAAATGTAAGCATATCTAAGGACACCAAAACATACACAAAAACGGCAAATAACCTAAAATTGCTTCCGCTTATCTCACTTCCCTAGAACCAAAAATGCACTTAATACATGTACCCAATTATCAGTCCTAAAAAAAGGACGTAAGACTTTATCGAAACATACAGGTGAATGGACCAGCAAGGCAGAAAATGATAGGAAGAAATGACAGAAAGCAAAAGAACAAGGCAGAAACGAAGAGAGTGATAGAAAAGGGGAAATTTCTAACAGAATTTCGAGAAGGTGGGGATACTCTTTATAGTGAAAGAGCCCCCGGCATCCCTACGGGAGTGGGAGGAGGGGAGGAAGAAGATAAAGAAGAATCAATAGACGTATAAATCTAACAACAGTAGTAGTAGCAGTAGCAGAAATAGTTGATGCAGCAGTAGTGACAGAAATAGTAGCAGTCATTGCAATCATAGTAGTTGTAGAAGTAGTAGCAGTAATAATGGTTATAGTCGAAGTAGTAAAACTGGTAATAGAAGTCACAGCTATGGTGGCTACGGTTGCGATAATTGCAGTACTTGTCTTTGTCCCAATATTATCACTATATCATTATCGTCAATCTTATGATGATGATGAGGAAGAGGAGGAGGAGGACGCTGTGGATGATTATCGTAATCACCAATAGTAGTAGTAGTAGTAGATGTAATAGTGTTGTTGTTGTTGTTGTGTTGTTGTTGTTGTTGTTGTTGTTTGTTGTTGTTGTTGTTGTTGTTGTTGTTGTTGTGTCGTCGTCACTGTCGTCGTTGTTGTTGATATTTTTGCTGTTGTTGTCGTCGTCACTGTCGTCGTTGTTGTTGATATTTTTGCTGTTGTTGTTATCATCATTATTGTTACCATTATCATCATCGTCGTCGTCATTATTAATGTTGTTATTATTGATGACAGAATGCTACACGGGTCTTGGCGAGGACTACCGGGGTGTGATGGACCACACGGACATTGGCACACCCTGCATCAGCTGGACCCTTGGTGGCCTCAGTAACGCTACACACCCGGGAAAGGTCACTATTTACTGGCTGACTTCCTAAATTTCTTAGAGAGACCATTATTGGCGAACAGAGAAAAGTTCTCATCTTTCAGTCTGTCTGCACCAGGGACTGGGCGTGATCGAGGTGAACTGTGTGTACGGCGTCCGGTCCATCCAGCTATGACTGGATGCCTGACCCTATTTAGGGTTAGGGCAGGTAAAGCAGTCAGTGAGTGGATGTTTTGCATCATCCAACATACTGATGGCTCCAAGAAAAGCTTAGGTGTCTACGACCTACCTCCCAACTTTCACATTTGCAAATGGTCAATCGTATATCATGCAGCATAGCAGAACAATACTGTGTGATACCTGCTGGATACACGTGTGTGATAACGGATGGCGTGCGCCAAGTTCTTACATAGCGTGAGTACCCCTGTGGGGATGCCGGGGGCTCTTTCAGTATATTAGGCATCCCCACCTTCTGGAAATTCTGTGCTGGAAATTTCCTCTTTTCTTTCACTCTCTTTGTTTCTTTCTTCCTCCTTTGCTTTCTGTCATTTCTTCCTATCCTTTTCTGCCTTGCTGGCCGATTCACCTGTGTGTGTTCGATGAAGTCTTACGTACTTTCTGGGTTTCTCTTAG
The DNA here is from genome assembly GCA_030674185.1 of Monoplex corrugatus. NCBI lineage: Eukaryota > Metazoa > Mollusca > Gastropoda > Littorinimorpha > Ranellidae > Monoplex > Monoplex corrugatus. Next base: position 126,630,421 of record CM060305.1, read on the forward strand.
GATTTATAATATGGGTACATGTATTAAGTGCGTTTTTGCCACTAGGGAAATGAGACATGCGGAGCAATTTTAGGCAATTTAAGCTCATTTCTATCTATGTTTTAGTGTCCTTATGCTTAAATTTGTCTTCGTGTGTGTGTTTTTGTAAATCCCCTGTGCGATAAATTGGACGGGGTGGTCAACGCCGGGAGCATCTCCTTAGATTATGTGCGCAAATGCATTGATATGTGTACTTAATTTTCTTTTCCTTTTTCCTGTTGAAGTATTGTGTGTGTATTGGACTGGTTACAGCCCTGATATGGCTCCACACAGTCGGCTGAGCTGTTAACAAAAATGATAAACCACAATGACACAGCGTGAGACAGAGTGTGACGATTACGAATGAGATCAAACAAAATTAGGTCAGGGAATCAAAGTTTATTTCTTAGTTCGATCCCATATTGACGTAGGAATGTGGGCTTGGTAGCTGCCATGCCTCTGTTTTAATGTTATGATGGTTGTATCCTGTAGCAAAATGTTTTCCCACGTGACGTTATTATGTGCTTAACAAAGCTAAACTGATCAGATGAGACTGATGCATTAGGCGAAAGTTTTCAGTTTTCAATTTCTCAAAATGACACCGCGCTCAGAAAAGATTTCCATGTGCACTGACGTCACAAGTGCCATGTGATGAAGAAGATCTAGAATGATCACAGCACAAGCCTTAAGCCTGCACATAAACACATGAGCTGGCCAAGTCCTAAGATCCTGCCTAAATAGTACCGTGATCCTGGGGAGTGAGGCGGCGCGGCAGAGACCTCAACTTTTCCCGGTGCCAACACCACGTGGGCAGTGCCTGCACCCTCTCCCTCGCTTCAAACCCATATTATAATAATAATAATTACAATATTTATATAGCGCAAAATCTCGACAAAATCAAATCTAAGCGCTGATTCAAAATTATTCACATTTTTTCCTAAGACTTCAGAAAGGTAAGAAAGCTAACTAGTCTTCAAGTGGTGGGACCTAGGAAATCAACCTATCTCTCCATTGTTTTATACCAAGGCAGCCGGGCAATGCTCTGCTCTTCACGATTTTCAACTGCCGTGGGATCTTTAGCGTGCGCAGCCAGAAGACAGACGGGCCCGACACGTTTTTCGTCCCCTTCCGAAGGATTAGACGTTCAGTTCGATTTTCTGGTCAGACTGAGGAGAAAAGTCAAGGTCTCCACACGGAACGAACCCTGGAACCTCGAGTTTAGTTAATGGCAAGCGAACGTCTGACCATTCTGCCACTCTTCTTTCTCAGGCGAAAGACATGAGTTAGTAGGCTATTTGCATTGTGAGATACCGATGCTTTTGTCGGTTCTCTTGAATGATTGATTGATGAGGTTGGATATCATTTATTACAACGTTTCTGTGGACCAAAATAGGAGTTGACGGCCGAAACACTAGCTTGACGGTGGTTTCTCCTCTGAGGACCCCCTGCTGTCCGGCTCTCCCTAGAGTTTCTTAATGTTGAAAGATATAAATGTTGCTCCGCCACCACTGTGGAAACGAGGCCAAGTGATAACGCCATCTAAGAAGCGGATTGCACGTATACTGTGAAAGTTAGAATGGAAGGTTTCCCCTTAGACACTAATGGATAGTGACGTCACGTTTCTGTCGGTTCCCTTGGGAGTGGGCGGTCGGCGTACTGAATGCCTGTTATAGTGGATTGGCCTCTTCGGTCTGAAACAAACCAGACAGTCTTGAAGGAGGCAGACACAAGATGATCATTAATAAAGAAGATAAGGATAAGACAGGCAACATTTATAGGACATTTTATAAGGAAATGGGATTTAGATCACTTGGTCACAACAGGAAGGCTGGAGGAAAAGAGAACACCTGGTAGACCCAGGGAGAAAATATTGGACGGACTTGCAGGGTGGCTGTGGACAGAGAGGGTGGGAGACGTACTTGCAACGACAGGGGATAGATTCGTGTTGGAGGGCCATGATCGCCAACGTCATGCGGCAGGGCACATGATAATGATGATGATGATGATGATGATGACGATGATATCCAGTTAAGTTCCAGTCCTAGCCCGTTTGCTGCCCATCTTGCTATGCCAGTCGTTCTGATGGTGTCGCCTTAATGTTTAACAACAGATTTATGTTCTGTTCTTCTCTCCAATTTCAAGAACCGGCCAGTGTGCAGGATCTGTGCAGGTTAATTAACAGAAATCCTGTCAGGTAAACGTTTGAAGCTTCTTTTCCAGTTGTCATTATCGAATAACTTTTAGGTTTGGTTTGGTTTAGTTTTTACGTCGGCACCCACCTCAGGTGATATGGCCGACTGGGATAACCATCCCAGGGAAGTGGGGGAAGGGGGACTTATCTATTCCTATGCTGACACCACCAGAACAACAATACTGTTTAAGATGGGACGGTAAGAAGGCCAGTTTTAATGTAACGCACCCCGGGATTCGAACCCTCAACGTTTAGTATGTGAATCTGACGCTCAACCAATTGAGGTATTGAGGCCTGCTGAATAAATTTTACCGTTTCCCTGGCCTTTAAAACACGCTGACTTTGATCCATACATTCGTTAGTGATGTCTACGTACATGGGTGGGTGGCAGGGTGGGGGAGTACACACCGTACACACCGTACACACGCGTACATCATTACGTCTCTGTGTTTGTTTGTATGCTTGTGTTTGTGTCCGTGCACCTGACTTCAGTCTGCGTACATGAAAGCTTTAATATATGTGACCTCCCACCACGAAATCGGTTTTAACTCGCAGTCAGTCGAACAGCACTAGGAGCTGAAAAGGTGACTGAGTGTCTATCTGGGGTGTTTTGACTTTTTCTCAAAATTGATTTCTGTAGACTATAATCTATCCCCCACAGACATTTTTTTCTTGAAAAAATATTGTTAATCAATTTAAAATGGTATTTTAATGCTCTGATCGCAGCAGAAAGAACGCAATTTTTTACCAAAACTACCTCTTTTTGTCTCTTATTATGAACCGTAACCTGTACAGTACCCGCACTGTAATATACTGATGGAAAGCTCTTTGGTGCACCTCTCAGATAATGACAGCGAAAATTAGAAACAAACTGGGTCAAAGCCACCAAATAAAGAAATTTAAGGAAAATGTGTAGGAGAGCACATAAAAAGCTTAGAGGCCGTTTTCTCAAAATGGCCGTCATACAACATAATGACTTTAAACATACATAACTTCTACATTTTTTGAGTACAAGCTTCATTCAAGTACGAAAATAATCAGCAGAATGTACACTTTCCAGTGATATGTATATCTCAAAATACCCAAAATGCTTGTTAAGACTGATTTCGTGGAGGGAGGTCACATGTTAACAAAGACTGCAGATGTTGATATAGGCGTTTTACTAAAATTCATTAAAGACAGTTGCTCTGATGGAAAATGTTGAAATACGTGAATTTGAACGGGCTGATTGGGGGTAACAGTGAGCTATGTGGTTGGAAGGATTT
>CM060305.1:126638894-126653894 GCA_030674185.1 Monoplex corrugatus
GAACATCTTCACATTCTTCTTTGCAACCACGTTTCGGCTGCCTCAGTATTATTCTGACTTTGCGTGTTGGCTGACCATGCTTCATATCTGTACAACAGTTTCGGTTGTATATAACACGAAGAACTCTCTTCCTGGTGTCAGTTGATAGGCATTTGTTGAGAAGAATGCTTCTCATTTTCTTGAAAGCTGTTTTAGCTATATGTAGTCCGATTCTGCTGGCTCTTTCTGGTGTGCATCTGCCTCTGATGAGATGACTGTTCCCAGATATTAGACTTGTCTCACTGCTGTGCCATTTGCTGTTAATTTACATGACGGGATTTCTGTTTTTCCTGATTATCATGACTTCAGTCATCTTGCTATTTAGCCCCAGCCCATGGACTTACTTATTTCATATTTTGGTAGTTGGTAGTTGGTTGTTGTTGTTGTTATTGTTGTTGGTGGTGGTGGTGGTGGTGGTGGTGGTCGTCGTCTTCGTCGTGGTGGTGGTGGTCGTCGTTGTCGTCGTCGTCGTTGTTGTTTGTTGTTGTTGTTGTTGTTTGTAGTTGTTGTTGGTTTCTGCTTAATCACATGGATGAATTGTTAGTTTCGTTTACTCGATTGATATGGTTAATCATCTTCTTGTTATTGCTGCTGCTGCTGCTGTTGTTGTTATTGTCGTTGTTGTTTATGTTGCTGTTGTCTCTGCTGCCGCTGCTCCTGTCAGTGTGTATAGCTCATATAATCCATCCATGTTCATCAGTGCTTGTATTGTCTTCTCTAATTAATAACTGTGAGAATGGTTCAGATTTCTGAACAGGTCAAGTGACCTAATGAGCCATGGATTATTCGCAGAATACAACAGCGAAAAGTTCGAAGAGTATAGAGGTCGAATTCCAGAGCAATCCCTTACCAACCTGACTTACCGGAATGTACCAGTTGAAACGGTAAAGTGTTTTCTTTCTCTTTGAAGTGTTATTGTGTTCTCTCTGTCTCTGTCTCTGTCTCTGTCTTTGTCTCTGTCTCTGTCTCTGTCTCTGTCTCTGTCTTTGTCTCTGTCTTTGATCTTTGTCTCTGTCTGTCTGTCTGTCTGTCAGCATCTATCTCTCTCTCTTTCTCTCTCTCTCCCTCTCTGTCTCTCTGTCTCTGTCTCTGTCTCTGTCTCTGTCTCTGTCTCTGTCTCTATCTCTGTCTCTCTCTCTCTCTCTCCTCCTCTCTCTCTCTCTCTTCTCTCTCTCTCTCTCTCTCTCTCTCTCTCTCTCTTCCCTGTCTCTCTGTTGTGTAATGATCTAATTAAGTTCTGAATGACGTGTTTCCATCTTATGTTTTTGTGTGTGTTTGTGTTTCTTTATATTGAAATCCACTACTTTGTGTTGGTAGGGCTGAATGCCAAATATGACATCAAACCAACTTGTCAATTGCCTCTTCCTGTTCAACTTCGTTCTCATCTTCATTGTCTTCTTCTCTTTGTCTCGCCCTCCTCTTTTTCACTAGACAGTGCACGTCACTCCCTGATTTTTTTTTGTATGATATGTTATGTGATTTATTGATATATTTTATTGTGTTTTTTTGTTCTTCTTCTTCTTCTTCTTGGCGTACGCTGCTACACAAACATCTGAGTCCGGGCGATGAATGCAGCCGTCTTTTCCAGCTCCTGTCTGCAGCCATGGAGTTTGGTTGTCAGCGGAGTGTCTGTCGGGCACACGTCCTGTCTTCCCACCTGGTGAAGGGGACATCTTTGGAGTATATGCTCCGTGGTTTGGTCTTCTTGACCGCAGGGACAGGTTGGGGAGGGCGCCAGCTTCAGTTTGCGGTACATGTGGCTGTTCAGCCTATTGTGACCAGTGCGCAACCTCACCAGGGCAACTTGCTGCTCTCTAGACAACAGATGGTAGTCATCCCTGTGTCGTCTCGGCATGGAAAGCGCCCTGATGGTGCCCCTCTTCTCACTGTAGCTGACGCTGTTGTTAGGTTGTTCTTCTCTGGCTCCCCCCCTTAGCAAGGATGTCAGCTCGCTCATTCCCGGAGACTCCGCAGTGGGCTGGAATCCACTGCAGAACTGCTCTTCTGGTTGTGGCAACCTGATGCAGAGCTCTAGACAGGAGGGGGAGCGTGTTGTTCTGGCATGCCTGCAGCACGGAGAGAGCATCAGACAAGAAGACAACTTGTCTGCAGTCACAGTCTGTAGCCTGAATCATGGAGGCCGCCTGCATAAGTATTTTTTGTTCTAAACAGATACATGTTCGTAGATTAGCGACGGCAAGTTTGAAAATGATATTCAGTCTATAACTTTTAGCGTTGCTTTTTTTGACTGACCAAACCTTCTTTGACAGTCTGACAAGAGTGATGGAAGCTTTTCCAACACACCTAACATGTTTTGGAATGATGTTGTTACCTGTCAGTATTTGACATTACTCCTGTGGGTGTCGTTCTAAGGGATGCTTGGTTCACCTCCCTAACATTATGCTGTGGTTCAAGTGAGTCCCTAAACACATGCTAACCGCAAGCAGCGCACAGCAACTATCATGTGCTCCTTAACCCTTTCACTCCCGCACTCCGGTCACCAGCATCCTGCATTGCCAACTATGTTAGCAAAGCAAAAACTTAACCCTTTGATTCCCTCACCCTATCCACCAGCTTCCTGCAGGATAGGGTGAGGGAATCAAAGGGTTAAGTTTTTGTAGTTGGTAGATAGGGTGCGGGAGTCAAAGGGTTAACCGTTCCAGCTCAACCCACGGAATCACTGACATCCCACAGCTTTATGCAGTACAGTTATAATATGTCAGGTCAAAGCTAACTCTCTGCTACAGTATGACCATTTTTTTGTCCTTCGGAAGGGGATGAAAAACGAGTTGGACCCGTGTGCCCTCTGGCTGTGCACGCTAAAGATCCCCCGGCAATTGAAAATCGTGAAGAGCAGGGCATTGTCCGGCTGCCTTGGTTAAAAATAATAAATTGGAGAGATAGGTTGATTTCCCAAGTCTCACTCCTTAAAGACCAGTTTAACCTTCTTGCCTCTCTGAGGTCTTGGTAAAAATGATGTCAATATGAAAATGAATTTGAAGCGGAGCAGAGGGGATGGGCGCCGCCCTCGTGGTGCTGGCCCCGGGAAAAAGTTGAGGTCTCTGCCACCTCACTCCCCTACGACCCCAGGATTATGGAACTATCTAGGGAGGACTTCAGGACCTGGCCAGCTCATGGATTTATATGCAGGCTTAAAGCTTGTGCCGTGGTCATTTGGATCTTCTCCATCAGCACTTAGATTTGATTTTATCAAGATTTTGCGCTACATAAATATTGTAATTATTTTTATTATCACACAGCACATGTGACGTTAGTGCATAAGTAACTCATTCCGAGCGCGGAGACGTCATCTTGAGAAACTGAAACTGAAACTGAAATACAGTATGACAGTAGACAGTACGACCTGCGCCTGTCTCCGCTGCCTTGTGAGGGTTATCCCTTGGGTGGGAAGAGGATATGGGAATAAACCCAGACAGAAAATCCTACAGTCGCATGCTGCATAAAGGGCATTGCCACAGAGCACTGCTTGTGATTCTGGCCATATGCTGCGACTTGCCATCTGCTTTTCAGCCGTCTGTGTATCCTATGAGAACAGCTGTTTTACCTCGGTTTGCCTTGGACTTGTGGAGGCAGGTGGAGAGAGTGGCTGAGGTTCTGCGCAAACAACAGCGACTGACATATGTGCATGGCACCTGGCACCTGGCATGCTAGCGCCAACAAGTGCTAGGTTGGATTTTATCGACCACGATAGTCGACCACATATACATACACACACACACACACACACATATATATATATATATATATATATATATATATATATATATATATATTATATATATATATATATGTATATATATATGATATGCAAGTGTGTGTTTTGTCTTTCTTTATTCATTCTTCTTTGTTGTTGTTTTTATTTGTTTTGTCTTATTTGCTGTCTCGTTTCCCTGGCTCCTTCATTGGCATTGATCCATGTCACTCATGTCTGCTGTTCGGTGAGTGCTGCATTTCAGTATGCGATGTCTTGCATGTCAGACATCACGAATTATTTCATTCCCCCGTCCCACATCTTTCCTGACATTTTATAACGTATTAACACACACAGGTTTTCAGTTTGCTTTGGGAATCTCAAAGTTTTGGGAACAAAATCCAGATTTGGTAAACATGTTATATAATCATTCCAAGCAAATTATCAGCCAGACTGGACTTGATGTTTGGAAAACAGTATTGATTGCGTATTGCACGATTTTTTTGAAAATGAATTTGGAAGAGAGAAATTTATTACACAGTTACAAAATGATAATGTTTTTCCTTCGTTTAAATTTCAGTGCAGCTGTGGCAAGCTTAAGATTGAGTTAGGTTGTCGCAAAGCAGTAGACAAGGAGAATATATAAGTTTTGTATAGTCCGCTGTGGTGTAGTGGTTAACGCATCGGACTACCGACTGGAAGATTCAGGGTTTGAATTCCCATCAGTCCCTTCAAAAATATATCATTGTGGGTGGGTGGGGGAGGGGTCGGCTCTAACTGGCTCCTACCCAGAGTTGGGCATCCTATGGGCTCACTGGGAAGACTGGGACCACACAGTCGAGTCTCATTCACTTCACAGCTACGTCATTGAGGGTGTTGCTCAAATCTTCTGACCAGCACCGCAGGTGTCTGTTTCTCTCGGGTCTGGTTGATGCCAGGATATATTATGATAGTAAGCGTAGAGTACAGCCCTGTCACGCCGTCTCAATCCTGCATAAACTCTATAGCATCGTGATTATCATCCTCATCGACATCATCATCATCGCGTTGTTAAAAAAAATTGTGCCAGCTTCTGTGGCCAGTAAGGTGGCGTAGAAAATGGGACGAAGAAAAAAAGGTGAACACAAAGGTGATTCTCCCTGAGTGCGATGATCGTAAAAAAGAAAAAAAAAAGTTTTGTATAGTCGCAAACAACAGACAAAGTAGAATATATACGTTTTGTGATGACAATGCCTTAAGCTGTAAGTTTAACTTTATTGTCAAGTGATCTGAATTCCATGATAATCGACTGAATTTTATTCCACAAAAAAATATCTGTCGGTTAAATCAGTTTTGTCATTGTGTAATTTCATTTCTGAAAGGAAAGAAGATCAATTGAAATGAGCAAAATGTATCAACTTTTCTAAAATTGTATAGTTATGAATATTTTAATATGTTGTCGAAATGTCGTTTTTTCTGTTGGACTGTTTTACATTCTTTCTTTCGTCATAATACAATTCGTTAAATTTTCGATTATTTGCTATTATCCTTTGTGACCCAAACGGGTTAAAGGATCCACAACACACTGAACATTAAACATTGGTATGCACTCCTTAACCCTTTGACTCCTGCACCATGTCCACCAGCATCCTGCATTGTCTACCATGCCAGCAAAGCAAAAACTTAACCCTTCGAGTCCTTCGCCCTATCCACCAGCTTCCTGCAGGAAGCTGGTGGATAGGGTGAGGGAATCAAAGGGTTAAGTTTTTGCAGTTGGTGGATAGGGTGTGGGAACCAAAGGGTTAATATGTTATAGATGTGTGTGTTGTGTTTCAGTGTGCATCATACTGTGTGTCGAACTCTTACTTCATGTGTGTGTCCTTCGTTTACAACGAGGACGAACGTCTGTGCTACTTACTGGACGCTTCTGACGAAAGCCCTGTTCACCTTCTGCCCTCAGACGATCATAGCTACTATCTGCTGCGTTCTGAAGCCGGTGGGGTTTCTCTCTGCGCGTGTATGTGTGTATGGGAAGGGAGTGTATGAGTGTTTATATGTGTGTGTGTGTCTGCGTGCGTGTGTGTGTTCGTGTGTGTGTGTGTGTGTGTGTGTGTGTGTGTGTGTGTGTGTGTGTGTGCGTGTGCGTGTGCGTGTGCGTGTGCGTGTGCGTGTGCGTGTGTGTGTGTGTGTGTGTGTTCGTGTATGTGTAAGTTTGTGTCTTTGTTTATGGTGGTGGTTGTCATTTGTTTAATGTCTATTCGCTTAAGTGATTTTAGACTAAAAAAAGCGGGGGTGGGGGGGGGGCAAGGGAGAGGAGGCAAGTGTGTAGGTGGAGAGATAGGCAATTGGAGTAGGATAGGGAAATTTTCACAATTGAGTTAAATTACCATAACCAACAATTTAGACAATAAACTTCCTTAATGTAACAATAAACATCAGTTAGAACAAATTTTAAATATTTCGCTACCGGACGTTTTGACAGGCTGACAAAAATTCATAGAAAAATTACGCTGATTCAAATATGTTGGAAACACTGTTCCTAGAAAGTAAAGGAATGTGTTGTTCTATCTGAATGCAAGAAAGGACATGACTATTTGTTATTTTCTGTCCACAAAGACACACAATATTATTGGTGTATTTTGTTTAAATGCATCCAGTTTCCACCTATACATTAGGGACTATTCAGTCCTACTGACAGTAAACTGCTTATGTATTTTGCTGATGACAAAATTCATGTTATCAATATTGTATTTTTTTCTGATTATCTTGGAACTGTGTATGTGTGTTCGTTCCTTGATTTAACGTCTTTTCACTATAAGTGATATTAGACGGATAAAAATGGCATGGAGGATGATTTGGGGGGGGGGGGGAGGGGAAAGAAGGGACAGAGTAAGAGACGGAAAAAAAATATTAAAAGGAATCGGCAAGGTCTTTAGAAAAAGGATATGGATGATCAGAGAAATGAAACTAGAACAACGCTAACATCAAATGTAAAAGAAAAATCGTCATAAAAAGCAAAACAAAACAAAATAAGATAATGATAATTAAAATAATAACCTTAAAGTAACGCATTAACAGGACTGTGAACCAATGATTCTGAAATTTTAACTAACAGAACTTGATCTGATATCACTTCTTTAAAATGCTTTTCAAGATAGTTTCCTTGTGTAAACATCTTTGGTAAAAAATAACGAAGCTTTCTGCAGTAAAACAAACAGTGATACAATGTGAATTGTTCACCGCAAATACATAAAACGTTTTTACAATATTTTGTTTTCAAAGCGTTCAGTTGAATACGAAAATATGTGGTAACAATTAATCTCAAATGATATATCGAAGAATACTGCATTTTTTTACAGATATTTTGAACTGAAAGTTTTATTCTTTTTTGAGACACAAATTTTTCATTTAAATGTTCATGAAATCGAATCCATGATGCTAATTCTAGCGAGTTGTAAGCTTCTTTTACCGAGGTGTTAACATGTAATTCTATGGAATTTTCAAAACGGAGTGCACCGGATTTAGCTGCTCTGTCAACTACGTTGTTGCCGTGAAGACCAACGTGAGAAGGCACCCAGCATAAACTGATTTCCGAGCCATTTATCTTTAAACAGTGTATTAGATGATTTGCCTCAATTATTAAATCAGGTCTTGTGTCTGTATCAAAAGACTGTAAGGCATATAATACGTGTATACGTGTATATGTGTGTGCGCGTGTGTGTGTTTGTTTGTGTGTGTGTGTGTGTTCATGTGTGTGTCTGTGTGCGTGTGTGTGTATGTGTGTGTGTTTGTGTGTGTGTGTGTGTGTGTGTGTGTGTGTGTGTGTGTGTGTGTGTGTGTGTGTGTGTGTGTGTGTGTGTGTGTGTGTGTGTGTTTGAGTCATCAAGACGTTACTGTACATGTTATTAGAGAATTTCCAGGTCTGGAAGGCGGGCTTAATTCACTCACTATATTGTGTACCATTTTTATCAGGATAAACTACAGAACAAACGTCTCACATGTATTTTGATAAAAAATGTGAGTGGGTGATGGGAGTGCCTGACCATCCTCTGTGTGTGTGTGTGTGTGTGTGTGTGTGTGTGTGTGTGTGTGTGTGTGTGTGTGTGTGTGTGTCTGTGTAAGTGTATGCGTATGTGTGTATGTGTGTGTCTGTGTGTCTGTGTGTATGTGTGTGTGTATGTGTGTGTGTATGTGTGTATGTGTGTGTGTGTTTTGTTTGTTTTTCTTCAGTAAACTGCACGGGGAAGTTTCGCTGTAACAACAACCGCTGCATTGACGCTGAGAAAATGTGTAATGGACTGGATGATTGTGGGGATCTTTCAGATGAGCTTCACTGTGGTACGTGCATATGGTTGGGTCATCTGAGTGGACGTGATTCGTTTTACGTTATCAATCAGTCCTGCTGAAATCAGTACAACATGCACATCAGTGTAAAATCATGCTGAAGTCAGTACAACATGCGCATCAGAGTAAAATCATGCTGAAAGCAGTATAACATGCACGTCAGTTTAAAATCATGTTGAAATCAGCACAATATGCACATCAGTGTAAAATCATGCTGAAATCAGTACAACATGCGCATCAGTGTAAAATCATGCTGAAAGCAGTATAACATGCACGCCAGTGTAAAATCATGCTGAAATCAGTATAACATGCGCATCAGTGTAAAATCATGCTGAAAGCAGTATAACATGCACGCCAGTGTAAAATCATGCTGAAATCAGTACAACATGCGCATCAGTGTAAAATCATGCTGAAAGCAGTATAACATGCACGTCAGTGTAAAATCATGCTGAAATCAGTACAACATGCGCATCAGTGTAAAATCATGCTGAAAGCAGTATAACATGCACGTCAGTGTAAAATCATGCTGAAATCAGTACAACATGCGCATCAGTGTAAAATCATGCTGAAAGCAGTATAACATGCACGTCAGTGTAAAATCATGCTGAAATCAGTACAACATGCGCATCAGTGTAAAATCATGCTGAAAGCAGTATAACATGCATGTCAGTGTAAAATCATGCTGAAATCAGCACAATATGCGCATCAGTATAAAATCATGCTGAAAGCAGTACAACATGTACATCAGTGTAAAAAATTATGCTGAAATCAGCACAATATGCGCATCAGGGTAAAATCATGATGAAATCAGTACAACATGTGCATCAGTGTAAAATCATGCTGAAAGCAGTATAACATGCACGTCAGTGTAAAAAATCATGCTGAAATCAGCACAATATGCGCATCAGGGTAAAATCATGATGAAATCAGTACAACACGCAATCAGTGTAAAATCTTGCTGAAATCAGTGCAACATACACATCAGTGTAAAATCATGCTGAAAGCAGTATAACATGCACGTCAGTTTAAAATCATGCTGAAATCAGCACAATATGCACATCAGTGTAAAATCATGCTGAAATCAGTACAACATGCGCATCAGTGTAAAATCATGCTGAAAGCAGTATAACATGCACGTCAGTTTAAAATCATGCTGAAATCAGTACAATATGCACATCAGTGTAAAATCATGCTGAAATCAGTACAACATGCGCATCAGTGTAAAATCATGCTGAAATCAGTACAATATGCACATCAGTGTAAAATCATGCTGAAAGCAGTATAACATTGCATGTCAGTGTAAAATCATGCTGAAATCAGCACAATATGCTCATCAGTGTAAAATCATGCTGAAAGCAGTATAACATGCATGTCAGTATAAAATCATGCTGAAATCAGCACAATATGCTCATCATGTGTAAAATCATGCTGAAAGCAGTACAACATGTAGATCAGTATAAAAAATCATGCTAAAATCAGCACAATATGCGCATCAGGGTAAAATCATGATGAAATCAGTACAACACGCACATCAGTGTAAAATCTTGCTGAAATCAGTGCAACATACACATCAGTGTAAACTCATGTTGAAATCAGTACAATATGCACTCGGTGTAAAATCATGCTGAAATCAGCACAGCATGTACATCAGTGTAAAATCATGCTGAAATCAGCACAATATGCACCTCAGCATAAAATCATGCTGAAATCAACACAGTATGCACATCGGTGTAAAAATCATGCTGAAATCAGTACAACATGTACATCAGTGTACAATCATGCTTAAGTCAGCACAATACGCCCATTAGCGTAAAGTCATGCTGAAATCAGCACAATATGCACATCAGTGTAAAATCATGCTGAAATCAGCACAATATGCACATCAATACAAAGTCGTGTCAGAACCTTTCGTTTCTAGTAAATACGGTTGAATCTGTACTCAATGTTTCCAGTTATGCGTATCATATATGACCCAAATCAACGGATGTAGAGAAGTGTATTTGCTGTCTGTTGTTCGAATCCCAAACTTGCTGATCTTCTTTGATTGCTGTCTTGTCTATACGCTTGCTTGACCAAGATCAGTTGGCCGAAAATGTACAACCATTTGGTTTCATAAATGATTTACGCTTTCTATTCTATTTAGGTGTGTTTGCGGTTTCCGTTATATAATAGACGACAGTTTATTCAGGTTTGCATAGTGTACAAATTACAGGTTAAGAAACGAAACGAAACTAGATTGTGTGTGTGTGTGTGTGTGTGTTGTGTGTGTGTGTGTGTGTGTGTGTGTGTGTGTGTGTTGTGTGTGTGTGTGTGTGTGTGTGTGTGTGCGTGCGTGCGTGTGTGTGTGTGTGTGTGTGTGTGTGTGTGGTGTGTGTGAATACAAACTTATATAAATAAACAACGCACTGTCACGTTGCTATTTCCCTGTAAAACCGGAACTTCTTCCAAACAAGGTTGTGTGTCACAGCCACTCAGCCACCGCCAATGATGGTGCGTCTGGTGGAAGGAGACGAAAACTCGGGCAGGGTGGAGGTGCATTACATGGGGGAGTGGGGAACCATATGTGATGACCAGTGGGACATCAGTGATGCTCATGTTGTCTGCAGGATGCTGGGATATCCGTGAGTACTGTGTTGTTTTCTTTTTGTTGTTGCTGTCCTTCTTTTCTCTGCCTTTCCTTTGCTTTGTGTCTCTCTCTGCCAACATTTTGTCCTTTCATGTTTTACCAAAGGAATGTTCTGAGCTTACCACTTTATGCTTTGTGGCTGCGTCTATGCTAGCAGAATGGATAGCGCAAACTGTGTTGGGTTTGAGAAATTCTACATGGGAGATAACTCCGTGACTCTCAAGAGTTATGTTACTTCCATGTTTTGTTTTTTTATTGTTGTTGTTTTTTTCTTGGGTTTTATTTTTGTCTGTGTGTCTGTGTGGCAAGATTATCAAGAGATGTAAAATTTGGTATAACCAGAGATTTAAGATTTTCTTCATTCATTCGTGCCTTTGTTCGTTGGTTTGTTTTAATTTGTATACTTGCTTGCTTAATGATGAAAGTGGGAAGACTATGAAAATATGTGTGGTTTTGTTATGATAGCTTGCTGATTGTTGTTTGGTTGGTCAGTTGGTTTGCGATGCCAGCGTTGCCTTAGGTTTGAGTGATTAACCCTTTGACTCCAGCACCATGTCCATCAGCATCCTGCATTGGCAGCCATGCTAGCCAAGCAAAAACTTAACCTAGCTGTGTCATGGTCCTTTCCACTGTTCTATTAACTAGTTTATCCTTACAGCATGTGTCTTGTCTTGCACGTTCATTGTTTATCCTGTTACGGCAGTTGTGTCTTTGTTTTTCACTGTGCTATAGTTCCGTAACTAGCTGGTCATTTATGACTTTATATTAGTTTACTCCTGTTACGGCAGTTGTGTCTTTGTTTTTGCCACTGTTGCTATTAGTTTACTCCTGTAACTTCAGCTGTGTCATTGTTATTGCCACTGTTACTATTAGTTTACTTCCTGTTACGCAGTTGTGTCATTGTTCTTTTGCCACTGTTGCTATTAGTTTAACTCCTGTTACTTCAGCTGTGTCATTGTTATTTTGCCACTGTTTCTATTCAGTTTTTACTTCTGTTACGGCAGTTGTGTCATTGTTCTTTCCACTGTTGCTATTAGTTTACTCCTGTAACTTCAGCTGTGTCATTGTTATTGCCACTGTTACTATTAGTTTACTTCTGTTACGGCAGTTGTGTCATTGTTCTTTCCACTGTTGCTATTAGTTTACTCCTGTAACTTCAGCTGTGTCATTGTTATTGCCACTGTTACTATTAGTTTACTTCTGTTACGGCAGTTGTGTCATTGTTCTTTCCACTGTTGCTATTAGTTTACTCCTGTAACTTCAGCTGTGTCATTGTTTTTGCCACTGTTACTATTAGTTTTCTTCTGTTACGTGCAGTTGTTGTATATTGTTCTTGTTCGCCGTTTCTTTCAGTTTACTCCTGTTACGGCAGTGTGTCATTGTTCTTTTCCACTATTACTTTAGTTTACTCCTGTTGTGGCACTGTGTCATTGTTCTTTCCATGTTACTATTAGTTTACTCTGTTACGGCAGCTGTGTCATTGTTCTTTCCACTATTACTATTAGTTTACTCCTGTTTAGTTTATTGTTACGGCAGACGTGTCATTGTTCTTTCTAGTATTAGTTTACTCCTGTACTTCAGCTGTGTCATTGTTCTTTCCACTATTACTATTAATTTACTCCTGTTTCGTCAAATGTGTTATTGTTCTTTCCACTATTACTCTTAGTTTACTCCTGTTTCAGCAGCTGTGTCATTGTTATTTCCACTATTAGTTTACTCCTGTTACGGCAGTTGTGTCATTGTTCTTTCCACTGTTACTGTTGGATTACTCCTGTTACGGGAGCTTTGTCATTGTTCTCTCCAATATAACTATTAGTTTACTCCTCACGGTGCCCGTGTCATTGTTCTTGCCACTGTTACTATTAGTTTACTCCTGTTACAGCAGCTGTGTCATTGTTCTTTCTGCTGTTACTTTTATACTTTACTCCTGTTACAGCAGCTGTGTTATTGTTCTTTCCACTGTTACTATTAGTTTACTCCTGTTACGGGAGCAGTGTCACTGTTCTTTCCACTATTTGTTTACTTCTGTTACGGCAGTTGTGTCATTGTTCTTTCTACTGTTACTGTTAGGTTACTCCTGTTACGGGAGCTTTGTTATTGTTCTTTCCACTGTTACTATTAGTTTACTCCTGTTACGGGAGCTGTGTTATTGTTCTTTCTGCTGTTGCTATTAGTTTACTCCTGTTACAGCAGCTGTGTTATTGTTCTTTCCACTGTTACTATTAGTTTACTCCTCTTACGGGAGCTGTGTTATTGTTCTTTCTGCTGTTACTTTTACTTTACTCCTGTTACAGCAGCTGTGTTATTGTTCTTTCCACTGTGACTAATAGTTTACTCCTGTTACAGCAGCTGTGTTATTGTTCTTTCCACTGTTACTGTTAGGTTACTCCTGTTACGGGAGCTTTGTTATTGTTCTTTCCGCTGTTACTATTAGTTTACTCCTGTTACAGCAGCTGTGTTATTGTTCTTTCCACTGTGACTAATAGTTTATTCCTGTTACAGCAGCTGCGTAATTGTTCTTTCCACTGTTACTATTAGTTTACTCCTGTTACGGGAGCAGTGTCACTGTTCTTTCCACTGTGACTAATAGTTTACTCCTGTTACAGCAGCTGAGTTATTGTTCTTTCCACTGTTACTATTAGTTTACTCCTGTTACGGGAGCTGTGTTATTGTTCTTTCCACTGTGACTAATAGTTTACTCCTGTTACAGCAGCTGTGTTATTGTTCTTTCCACTGTGACTAATAGTTTACTCCTGTTGCAGCAGCTGTGTTATTGTTCTTTCCACTGTGACTAATAGTTTACTCCTGTTACAGCAGCTGTGTTATTGTTCTTTCCACTGTTACTATTAGTTTACTCCTGTTACGGGAGCAGTGTCACTGTTCTTTCCACTATTTGTTTACTTCTGTTACGGCAGTTGTGTCATTGTTCTTTCTACTGTTACTGTAAGGTTACTCCTGTTACGGGAGCTTTGTCATTGTTCTTTCTACTGTTACTATTAGTTTACTCCTGTTACGGGAGCTGTGTTATTGTTCTCTCCACTAAAACTATTAGTTTACTCCTCACGGTGCCCGTGTCATTGTTCTTGCCACTGTTACTATTAGTTTACTCCTGTTACGGGAGCTGTGTCACTGTTCTCTCCCTATAACTGTTAGTCTACTCCTCACGGTAGCTGTGTCGTTGTTCTTTCCACTATTTCTATCAGTGCAGACTGAGCGTATAGCCTCGTGGTTAAAATACTTTCCTAGAACGCGAAAAACCTGGGTTAGGATCACGGATCGAATGGGGATTTTACTGCACAGCCCACTTGATCTTAATTAAGTGGTAATATACGAGTAGGTGTTTTGGTAGATGATCAGATGACGTGTGAACTGTCAAGCGGAGTCCTGTGTGCAGAAGGCACTCAGCACACGTTTAAAATCTACGGTAACAAAAGAGTTGTTCCTGGTAAATTTCTGTGGCAAAAATTCGTGTGCATTGGTAAACAGAAATACACAGCGTACAAAAAGAAGGAAAAAAAAACCAAAAACAACAAATAGGGGAGAAAACGTGTAGCCCTGAACTTCGGGCACTCGCTGTCCCCGGGGAGAGTAGCCTGAATTTCGCATGGTAAATTCATTGTGGCAGAGAGAGAGAGTGGGGGGGGGGGGAGATAGAGACAGACAGACAGAGAGGGAGAGACAGACAGACAGACAGACAGACAGAGACACAGAGAGTGACAAAGACAGAGAGAGACAGAGAGAGTCTAAAGAGTTACTTTTAAAAACAAGTAGAGAGAGACAGACAGACAGTCAGTCGGACAAACAGAGAAAAATGATAAAAATTACTTTTAAAAGCAAGTAGAAACAGACAGACAGACAGACAGACAGAGAGAGAGAGAGAGAGAGAGAATTTGAATTACTTCTGAAACAAGTAAAGACGGACAGACAGACAGATAGATAGACAGACAAACAGACAGTGACACAGAGAGAGACGCAGAGACAGACGGAGAGAGAGCGAGAGAGATAAATATAATAAGAATTACTTCTAAAACAACTACTGTTACTATTGCTACTACTACCGTTGCTGTTGCTGCAACTGTGACTGCTACTGGTGTTACTGCTGATGTTGTTCATCGCTACTATTGCTGCTACAAATTTTACTGCTGATATCATTATTACAGTTTCTTCTGTCACTATTGCTACATCTGCGTCTGCTAACAGTTGCCTGTTGCTACTGTCTTGCTTCTATTACTCCTACTATTACCACTACTACTATGCTACTACCAGTACTACCTTTACTACTCATACTACCATTACTGTT
>CM060305.1:126656394-126673894 GCA_030674185.1 Monoplex corrugatus
TATGGTCCATACGATCATTGTGTACCTGATTGATATGTAATAGTTTATATTCTGAACACACACACATACACACACATACATGTATACACACACACGCACGCACACACACACACACACACACACACACACACACACACACACACACACACACACACACTTACATTCGCATACACACAAGTACGTACTGAACTAGATAATCCCCCAGACCCCCAACAATGGATAGATAGCATCACTGTCTTGTGGTTGTCTTGGGAGAGACCAAGGCTAAGGGAGTACACCCTGGCAGAAAAGCAGCCCCCGCTGCCTTGTGGGTAGTCGTTGGAGCAACAAAGGCTAGCAGAGAGTCCGTACAAAAACCGACGGAAGGCAACGAGAAACCACCATCATATCATCCCTAGTATCATCCCAAGGCTCAAAGTAAATCACAGGACATTACAAAAATAACGGGGGATTTTAATACTAAATTGGGAAGGTAAAAGTAGATGACGTTGTTGGACATGATGTCCTTAGCACGCCAAATGAAAGGGGAGACAAAGTTTGTTGAGTGGGCACAAGTAAATGAATTCATCATCAGAAACACTTGGTCAGCCTATAACAACCGCTTCGTGAAACTGAAACGATGCAAGCTTGAAAGCTTTGGTCACGTCACCCGCCACGATATACTGTTCAGGATCATCCTTCACGTTGCCTTAGTAAGAGGCCGTCACCAGGGTTGACAAAGGTAAAGCTTGGTGGCAAACATCAAACACTGGACCAATTTCAGCATGCCAGGCCTGCCTGCTGCTGCACCACAAAGGTGGAGAATTTCGTTTGTTATTGCCTCCCTTCAATACTCCTTCATCACCATCCCTCTACCCAATGATCACAAGCTTACAGTGTGTTCTCGTTCTGTACGTAATTGTAAGCCTTATGTTTGAATCAGGTTATTCGAAAGAGTTTCTGTATGTGCATGGTTTCAACGTTGTGAAAACTGTTCTCTGAGTTCATCATGCCCTTTCAGTGGTCTCAGAGGCCATTCCTTGGGAGTACCCCGGAAAGAGATTGTCGCTAAGGTCGACAGAGGACGAGTCGTCGCTGAGGTCGACAGATAACGAACTTGGTGACAAATGATTATTGAAGAATGGGCCAACGTTGCCATGCCTAAACTGACTGTTCTTGCACCACAAAGACAGAGATGAAGATCCTTCCTGTCTGTTGTTGCACGCTATTAATCCCTCCAACAACCAAAGTCTCTGGTTATTGGATTGGATGATAATAACGATGATTCGTGGAAACAACGATGGCTTTACAGTCTGTGGACTTCAAATTAAAACATCGTTTCCGGCCTATGCGTCCTGGTTGTCTTGGAGCAGGGCTCCCATCTTCTGATCTGATTGCACGGGTTTGTAGGACGCGAACCTCGCTCGAGAAGAACTTTGTGCACACAGCCTCCAGTCCACCCGACTGTGAATGGGCACCCGAGCCTGTTCTGTACTGTAGACGATTAAGCGTTAATCATCGAGTGAGAAGAGACTGGGACTGCATACATGATGCTGACCCGAGGGAGGTTAATGTTTGTAACACTTCATTCCGTCATGTGTTACTGGACCACTTTTACTGTTCCATTCTTTTTTGCCTACCTGTGATCAGAGTTGAAGATAGAGCTGAAGAACGGAACGACCCAGTACGAAGGTCGTGTGGAGGTGATCAGAAATGGAATCCGGGGGACAGTGTGTGATGACGACTGGGGCGAGGAGGAGGCCAAAGTCGTCTGCAACATGTTGGGATTCAGGTCATTGTTTTATGGTTTAAGTCAGTGTGGTTTGTGTCCCTGTGTCTTAAACTGAAGCTCTGTCGTTAACGTGATGGGTTGTTGTTGTCATTAATATTGTTGTTAACGTTGTGGTTGTCGCTGTTGTTTTTCTACTTTTCATCTTCTTTCTCTTCTTTTTCTTTGTAGTGTAGTGCACGCTCACACACACGGCCACATGCCCGCACACGCATACACGAAAAAAAAAAAGAGCCCTCATGCAAAGAACGGAGAAGTTTTCTATGGTAATTTTTATTCTGGGCTCAAGAACTTCACACATTTCAGGACAAAAGAATGGAGGGAGTATTATTGAGATTAAAACTAGATAGATTGCAGATGGTGAAATAGTTCTAAGATTTATGTCATCTTGGAAAAGGAATTATGTCAATAAACAAATGACAAAATTAGTTGTACTTGGTGTGATAATACGAGAGACCCTAATGAATAGTTTTTTTCTGGAACTGCCACTGTGTGTGTAACTTAGTAGAATATTCCTGCAAAGAAAAATGCAATGATACTTTTTTAACAGCAAAATCACACGGAACCTCGTGTTGTTTGGTATTCATCAAAATGCAGAAGCAGATAGAATATTTGATCTTATGATAATGCTTGCAAACGCATTTATGTATAAAAGCAAGATTGACAAATATGTTCGGAAAGCACCTTCTTTACAAAGACTACTAAAATATGACATTAAAAGTTGAACAGTACAATGCCAAAATAAACTTTTATAATACCAAAATAAACTTCCAGTCGTCCATTTTTAATACTCAGTGGAATATCTATATTATGTCAGTATTTTCTCACTAGAGAACATACTTGTCTTAACGGCATGTACCTAAATCTTGGTGTTCACTCCGAATCCTGCAACTGTTAAATATTGTTATGTATTACCTGTATGTTATATGTTGTTCATATGTCAATAAAACTGTTTCCTGTGTGTATGAAATGCCATCATTTTTGTTATCGTTTAATGTTCACATTTGTTTATTGTAAAGCAAGAAAAAAAGTCATCAGGCATTTGAAATATTTACATTGATAAGCCTGCTTTCTTTGATTGATATTTTATTGTGTGGAGTGATACTGCTTTCCGAAATGTTATGTGGGTGATAGGATATTGTAGCTGTTACAACACTCACTCACCAAAAGTTGAGGATCAGCACGCCTGACTGTGACTGCCAAAACACATGGTGATCAGATTCGTGTTCAGGCTTCGACACACCGTCCCAGTCCACCCAGCTGTAAATGGCTAGATATATATCCGACGTAGAATGTAAACCTTCAGTTAAAGGAACTGGGCGCCACCCCCAAAATGCTGACCCCAAGGGGAAGTTGAGATTTTTAACATCTCGTTCCTCAGCAACTGTTTAGGCCATGGGAAACATTAACCTTATCTGACCAAGGATATGAGCACGGCAGCTACGATTTACTGACTGAGACATTGTATGGACTTGCGTCCATTTTGGACTTGATATCATGGTTGTATCGAAACACGCCTTAGCTTGAACGAGCTCATGAAAACATAAAATTGGTGGCTTAATGGTTAGAAATCAAGAGATCCCAGAAATCAAGAGATCCCAGTCGCAAAAATCAGATTGAGACGGGGATTTTTATTTTTCACTTCCGCCCCAGTTCATTGGATTTTGTGTGATAGTTTGGGTGCTAGCATTTGAAAACCATTTTTAAAAACACAATTTGAACATTTCTATATGTAGGTATGGAGGAGAGCCACTGTCAGAGGCAGTGTTCGGTAAAGGGTCAGGGGTCATCTGGATGGACGACGTGAGTTGCACGGGACAGGAACAGTCATTGGCTGATTGCCCTCACGAAGGGTGGACGGTAAACGACTGCAGTCACCTCGAAGATGCTGCTATCAGGTGTTACCCCACTCGACCCTCCACCACCACCACCACCACCACTACCACCACTACCCCATCTCCAGAGTCGGGTAGGTTTTTGCATTTTGATGTTTGTTCTTAGTGACTTTTAATTGTTATTATTTTTTCTTTGTCTTTGCCTTTTCTTCTCTATTTATCCAATACCATTATCATTTTTCTTCCTTTTCATTTTCATTTTTTCTTAAACCTCTTCTTCTTTGTCTTCTCCATCATTATCATCGTCATCTTTTCTTCCTTATTCTTCCTCTTCCTCCTTGTTTTTCATCATTTACTTCTTGATCATTGATTTCTTTTCCTTGTTCGTTTTCTTTCCCTCCTGCCAAAGGTGTTGAGAATGTTATGTGAGTGCCCTAACCTAAACTTGATACATTGTTTTGTTGAAGTCATCGAAAAATGAGAGTATGCCAGGGCATCACACGAAATAATTACCTTCAACTTAAGATGTGTGGTAGTCCAGAATTTAGGATATTCCAAGTGTTAGAACCATGCTGAGGCCGAACTAATAAAAAAAAAGTTGAAACCCTTCCTAGATCTAACCCCAATTTGCAGTTCCATAGACACAACAATTCATAACAAATTGAACCCCAAGAAGGCGGGTCGACAAATTCAAACAATACTTATTTATAACACTATACACTATACACTACAACACCTTGTGAATATACTAGAAATAGAAAGCAAAGGTAGGGGGTTGGGACTAAACAGCAGGAAGACTGAAGTCATGGTGATCAGTAAAAAACATGAAATCCCCTCATGCAAAATAACAGCAAACGGCACAACCTTGACACAGGTTGATAAGTTTAAATACCTGGGAACGATCATTTCACCAGATGGCAGATGCACATCAGAAATAGCCAGCAGAATCGGTCAAGCCAAAACAGCATTCAAGAAGATGAAAAGCATTTTTACCAACAAATGCCTATCAATTAACGTCAGGAAGAGAGTTCTTGAATTATATATAGAACCAATACTGTTGTACGGCTGCGAGGCGTGGACAGTCAACAAGCAAAGCCAGAACAAGATTGAGGCAGCCGAGATATCGTTTCTAAGAAGAATGGTGAGAGTTCCATGGACAGCAAAGAAAACAAACGAGACAGTCTTGATGGAGGCAGACACAAGTAGACCATTCATAAGGAAGACTAGGAAAAGACAGGCAACATTCATAGGCCATTTTATGAGGAAAGGGGGATTGGAGCACCTGGTCACAACGGGAAAGCTGGAGGGAAAGAGAGCACCGGGTAGACCCAGGGAGAAGATAGGCCCTACTAGACGGACTTGCAAAGTGGCTGGGGACAAAGAGGGTGGAAGAGATGCTTGAGGCAATAAGTGATAGAGATATATGGAAGTCCATAATCGTCAACGCCATGTGGCAAAGCACCTGATGATGATGATGATGATGATGATACACTATCATAGTACAGACAACAAAATAAACAACTCCCAAAATCAGACTACACACCACACACATTTAACACACACACACACACACACACACACACACACACACACACACACACACACACACACACCACACACACACACACACACACACACACACACACACCAGAAAAATACCGAATTATATATGCACTCCTTACAATGCCACAATTAGCGTAATATTTATGTATCGTCAGGGGAGTTTCAAAACCCATAAATGATCCTCCAGGTATACTATAACTACTTAAGTACTCCATTTTCCTGAGTTTCTGACAAATACATATCTATACACACACACACACACACACACACACACACACACACACACATATATATATATATATATATATATATATATATATAATTATATATATATATATGTGTGTGTGTGTGTGTGTGTGTACGTGTGTGTGTAGTGTATAGACAGATAGACAGATAGATAGATAGGTAGATAGATAGATACATAGATAGATACATAGATAGATAGATACATAGATAGATAGATACATGTAGATAGATAGATAGCCAAACAGATAGATATATATATAGAGAGAGAGGGTGTGTGTGTGTGTGTATGTGTGTGTGTGTGTGTGTGTGTGTGTGTGTGTATGTGTGTGAGTGTGTGTGTGTGTGTGTGTGTGTGTGTGTGTGTGTGTGTGTGTGTGTGTGTGTGTGTGTGTGTGTGTGTGTGTGTGGTTAAAAATCCCTACGTAACAAATCCACAAAAAAGAAGACAAAAATGAACCGGGAAACAATATCCGAGGAACCACAAGTGGTGTCCTGGATATCTAGATGATCAAAAGCTCAATATCGGTGATGTTCGAACCTTCAGCCTCCAGGATGTCCCTTATCAGACTGACAGATACTGTCATGCCTTGAAAGATGTTGATGTGGTTGATTGTTCGTATCACACGCATATGGAGAGTGGGTGGCGGGATATGACTGACAGCGTCATGCACAGGGTCCTGCTGTATTCACAGGTGACAGGACCAAGGCATTAGTTGTCAAGTCTGTGTACTCGTCTTTTCACACGGTCACAATTGTTTTTCTCGCAAATGACACTTAAAGTTCTTCAGACGTTCTCTGGCAGTGATACAAGCAGCTGGACTGACGGCTCGCTGAACATCTCTGCCATGAGCTGTCGGATGAAACCCATCAGCTTACGGTGAAACATTCGCCCTGTGTGCACGTCGGTGATCAGGGAACTGATGTCATACGCCTTACGAAAACAACACAGCTGGCTGGTGCAGGCCGGATTCCCTCGTGCTGGTGACACCGTGCACAGGAAGATTACGGTAGAGCCCTACCGTCTACATATACACAGCGGAACTGCTACTTTGTCATTGTAGTTTAAGACATTTAGTCCATTGAAGTCTTGACGGGTTATTCTACTCGTCGAGGGTGTCAACGGTTTTAGTCTTGACGGGTAGATCTACTAGTTAAAAAACGAACATTTTTCCCCAGAAAAAAAATAATAAACAGGCGCTTTCAAGGGAAATAATCACTGTATTATAAAGCTAAACAGTCCTATCGATTCCCTCCCTTACACCGCATGGATTTCATCGTCTTATCTTTAAAATTAGTGACTAGCTGTTTGTTAGGACACCGTGCTGACCAAGTTTTGCCAGTCCATTATAATGGCATCCAGTCGACCACGTCGAACACGGCAGCTCTACTCACTGTGTGCTTTTTCTTTACATTTGGGATATCCAAACTGTTATAGTTAACATTTATGAAATATAAAATGCAAATAATGAGGACTTGGGAGAACCAAATTCAAGGTAATGATCCTGAAATTGTTAAGCATACCTCTGTGCTGACATTTCACTTTGTCCTGACAAAGCTGTTTTGGATACCTTATTTGGACTGAAGTAGGAACACACCACCACAGACAAGACATCTGGGGTGAGTCTGCCTGTGTTTAGTAAAGTGTGATCTTTCTGTACATGTTTGTTGTTTGTTTCTGTGTTCCATGGTTGATTTTTGGCAATTTTTTTTTAAATCATCAAAAATCTTGCGATTTGGGGGAATTTCCACACCAAAATTCCCCCGAGTCCATTGAGTTTTTGATGGTATACTTTTTTTGAAACCTGAAACCGTTTCACACTCTGCTAGAGGCCTGAGTCAAGCCATGGAAACTGGAGTCACAGCATATTTGAATGCTACGCCACATTTTCTTTTATCAATAAACCAAGGATGTATGTCACCTTCAAGGCAAGTCTCATCTCGTCTTTCCTTTAGTCCACTAATATTAATCCAACAAAGCAAATTCTAGCTGGAACTCAAGAACTAACACAGGCACGGGTTCAATGGAGAAAAAATGATCCCTCTAGTATTTTAAAATAAAACAAAAATGTTCGCAACATACCACTGACTAACATCATCTTTCTAAGGTAATATCAGTACATGATTATAAAATGCTGCGGTACGCTGGCGTAATTCACAGAAAATTGTTCTGATGAAACAACCACACAACTATTTCTACGAAAAATTTAACTTCAAATCCACATCGACTCTTACATAGCATTATCACACGTGCGCTTACACAACCTGAGTTATCTTTTCCTCACAAACCCAATGCATTTCCGGACATAAATGGTTCAGAAAGACTAGTTGGTCGTAAATTCGCGCCTGTCTTCAACACGCGTTTGCATTTTGTTTTCGTATGTTTCTAGTGTGAGGACTTATGTTATTTTAGTCTGTATTTGGGGTTCTAGGATTGGGAGTATACCGGGATGAGTTCAGAACTTATCATCTTGACACTAAAATGTATCATATCAGGATAACTTCGCAACTAATCATCTAGACATTAAAATGTGCCATGGTAACTCCTGCACTAATTACCTCGACTCTCAAATGTTGCCTCAGTATGGCCGTCTAAACTGCGGATACACCAGCGTATTATCTGAAATAACGTTTAAACCTAACATACGTTGTTTTAGTCTGATTTGGCAATATAGGACTGGGGTTTATCAACAACAAAAATAGAGAGTTGTTATTGTATGAAAATACGAGAAATGTGTTATGGTTGTGAGTGACTATAAACTCATTCATGTGCTCGTTAAAAAAATATATTGAAACATTACACTGTCATACACTTTCAATTTCAATTTCTCGAGATGACGTCTCCGCGCTCGGAATGAATTCCATATGCACTAACGTCACAGGTGCTATGTGATGGAGAAGATCCAGAATGATCACGGCACAAACTTTAAGCCTGCACAGAAACCTGCGAGCTGGCCAGGCCCTGAGGTCCTACCTAGATAGTTCCATAACCCTGGGGTCGTAGGGAAGTGAGGTGGCAGAGACCTCAATTTTTCCCAGGGCCAGCACGACGAGGGTGGCGCCCTTCCCCTCTCCCTCGCTTCAAATTCATATTCATGTTCACTTTTTTTTTTTACCAAGACTTCAGAAAGACAAGAAGGCTAATTGGTCTTCAAGGGGTAGAACCTGGGAAATCAATCTGTCTCTCTAATGTTTTATACCAAAGCAGCCGGGCAATGCCCTGCTCTTCACGATAAAGTCATACACTGAGATTTATTATCAAGAGAGAGGCCTGGTTGGAGTAGAGAAAGCGCTCCAGCCGTCCAGTCTGACTATATGGACTGAAGTGTGGCTTGAGAAAAGCTTTCTGCATCGCTGCCTTTGACCCACCCAGCTGTGAACAACTCTCTAGTCCTGTTCAGAGTTGGGGAAGGCAGAGCAGTAAAGGAACGTAGACCGGCATCGTCCTTGTTCTGCTGGACTCGGGAAAACGTGATGTCTCTGTCACCTCACTCCCCTACGTCCTCAGGGTTATAGGACAACCTTTACTTTACAGTCGAGAGCCCTTGGGGGAACTGTCTGACATAATCATCAAATTATCATGAAGACGTGATGTTTCAGTGCATGTGTACCTCATGGACGGACCCAGCCCAAATCAAGGTCGGGTGGAACTGGAGATCGGCAACTACCGGGGTACCATCTGCGATGATGCCTTCGACAACAGAGATGCCACCGTCATCTGCAGAATGGCGGGCTTCAAGTGAGTTATTTAAATGTGGGTCTTATCGTTATCAGACTTATTATCACTAAACTTACTGTTATCGGACTTATTATTATCGGACTTAGTATTATCGGAATTGTCTCCTGGTGAATGTGTAATACCTTTTTTTTTTTTTAGGATCATCGTACTCAGGGAGGTTACCTTTGTGCTCACCTTTTTTTTTCGTCCCATTTTCTATGCCACATTAATGGCCACAAAAGCTGGCACAGTTGATTTTGTTGTTGTTGTTGTTGTTGTTGTTGTTGTTGTTGTTGTTGTTGTTGTTGTTGTTGTTTTTTACAATGCGATGAGGATGATGTCGATGAGGATGAATATCATGATGCTATGGAGTTCCATCTAGGATTGAGACTGCGTGACAGGGCTGTACTCTACGCTTACTGTCATAATATATCCTGGCGTCAACCAGGCCCAAGAGAAACAGACACCTGCGGTGCTGGTCAGAAGATTTGAGCAACACCCTAAATGACGCATTCGTGAAGTGGATGAGACTCGACTCGACTCTGGGTAAGAGTCGGTTAGAGCCGAAAAATCCCACAATGATACATTTTTGAAGCGACTGATGGGGATTCGAACCCTCAACCTTCCAGTCGGTAGTCCTTTGCGCCAACATCTACACCACGGCGACTAGACTAGAACGTGTAATACCTGACTCCGAATTTTGAATTCGTTAGGTTTCCATCGCATTCAGACAGTTCCATATTGTGCCCTGCTAAATCTGCCAGCTCGATCTGGTGGTCGTCTTGACCTGTGAAAACTTTGTGCAAGGGAAAGGGAGAGGTCTTGAGTTGCGCCGGACTCGGGACCTACACTATGTGTAAAACATTAACGAAAAGGATACCCTAGAATGAGTGGCACGTATAGCGAAAAATCACGGCGGGCGTCTCCCTCCTCCTCCCCCTCCCCTCCCATCATCTTCTGCACCGTTTCTGTGACACTACAATAACGTCAAAAAACAGAAACACACACACACACACACACACACACACACACACACACACACACACACACACACACACACACACACACACACACACACACACACACACACATACACACACAAATAAATAAATAAGAACGCGTATTTAATACAACAAGACAGGAACCTGGCACAAATTTTCGGCCAACTGCCTTTGTCAAGCGTAAGATCACAGACAAACAAACATCAGATACACGCTGGACGAAGCAGCAGGGAAGTTTCAGTCTTTTTCTTCTAATTTTTGTAGCTGGTGTTTGTTTGTTTGTTTGTTTGTTTGTTTGTTTGTTTGTTTGTTTGTTTGTTTGTTTGTTTGTTTGTTATCTTACTCTTGACAAAGGCCAGTTGGCCAAGAATTTGTGCCTGTCTTGTCTCGTTGTATTAAACACGCGTTCTGATTCTTTTTTCGTGTTTTTTTTTTTTTCTGGTTCCTGTTTGCTTGAACGTGGGCAACCGTTTTGGATCACACTTGTTTTGGATTACAATAATGTCGCTCATTTCGACTCCCCAGTTTCAGTTTCGGTTTCTCAAGACGACGTCTCCGCGCTCGGAATGAATTCCATGTGCACTAACGTCACAGGTGTCATGTGTATAATGATCATGGCACAAGCCTTAAGCCTGCACATAAACGCATGAGCTCGCCAGGTCCTGAGGCCCTACCTAGACTATGTTTTACCCAGTCTATATTTTATACTGGTGTTTTATCAGCCTACCACTGGAATGATCTTGGTTACGTGTAGATGACATGTGTATGTGTGTATCTTATCTTCAAAAAAAAAGGAACATGTATATAAAGTAAACAAATAAACACGTCCAAACCCACCACAACTGACCTCACAACGAAGGGCCTCAGAATCAGGAACAATTCTTCACAGCACAATGCTGTGATCATGAGAAAAGGGATGATAGTGTTGCTGTTATGGTGTTCCATTTGGTGTTTTAAACAGTGTGACAGGACTGTACTTTACGCTCACATTCATATGATATAGTGGCGTCCGCCGGGTCTAAAACGTGCAGACTCCTGTGATGTTGGTCGGGAGACTTGACGCATCCATAAAACACACGAGACTCGGCTGTATGGTCCAAAAGTCTTCTCAAGGAGCCCATACTAAGCTCAACTGTAAATAGATTAATTAATTAATTAATTATTGATACATAAATAAATGAACAAATGAATAAATAAATACATGTACGTACATGAATAAATAAAATAAATGAATAAGGAAAAAGTAGTTGTTTTAATTGTTTGAAACATTTATACCTTTTAAAAAAATACTGAAAAGACAAAATTAAGTCTTTGTTGCGGAATGGAGAATTATGCCATCGGTTTTGCTTTAAATCCAAAACTTTCTGAGATATACATATACATAGTAAGCTCAAGAAGAAAAATGTTACAATTTATACAAGAAACAACAAGAACAAGAAAATATAATTGCGACTACAAACTAACACACACATGCGCGCGCGCGCACACACACACACACACACACACACATATATATAGATAGATAGATAGATAGATAGATAGATAGATAGATAGATAGATAGATAGATAGATAGATAGATAGATAGATCTCTGTGTGTAAAAGAAAAACAATACTACTACAACTAGCATCGCCAATAACTACTCGAAATGACACCTTTTCTATCCGCAGATATAGACACATGTAGATGTATATGTCGTTATGTACATGTGTACATGTGAGTATGTGTCTGTGAATACAGCACTTGAAATGGGAGGCGGTGCCACCAAATATTTTTTAAGCCCCAAAACAAAACTATGAAATGCAACTGACAGGAGATATCATGCTGCATCGGTCGCGGCCCGGTGACGCAGCGACCGCACTACCCTCTGACAAACTCCTGGGTGGGAGCGACAAATATGCTACCGGAGCAATGTTTCCAACTGGCAGACGCCAAGGTCACCTCACCTCACTTCTCTCCCTCGTCCGGATCGGCGGTGGGAGCCACGCTCGACTTCACAAGTTCTCCAGGTTACACCATTGAGACAGCTGTGGGCGTCCTCCTGGATCCCCAGACCACATACATCAGCGATGTTGTTGAAGTAGGAGGTGTGCGGTCGTCCCTTTCTTCTCCTCCCATCAACTTTCCCCTGCAGAACCGTTGATATCAGATCTGTTTTGGTGTTTCTGATCGCATGGCCTACATATTTCAGGTTGAGAGTGACAAATTAGCTATTGGAGTAAGGAGAAAAGGAAGGAACAGGAGGAAATGCGTAAATATAATTGGAAAGATGCCCAAATCTGAACGGCTCTCAATGAAATACTTCAGACTATGTATCTGGTACTGTTCCACTGCAAGAAAAAAGATATCAACTATCGAGAAAGTAGCATATGGCTTTAATAATATACCGTGTCTATAAAAAACCAGAACGCACCAAGACAAACCAATAGACTTTGAGGACTTCATAGTAATTCAGAAACATGATGGTAAATGACTGACCATAGTCAATAAAAAGAACCTAAAATACATATTAGACCTAGAACGATGGTGTACTAATTCTTGTAATGTACTGGGTATGCGCCTTCAAACTCCAAATGAGAAACAGAAGAAATTCTTACTAATCAGTGCCTGTGTACACCCAGGACCCGGTACGTCAAAAAGAACGTGGCACTTCCTGGAGGAAATTGAAGATGAACTCGGAGACTCTATTGTGATATCTGGCAATCTCAATGCAGGATCTGCAATGTGGGTCCAGAATGGTACCAACGCCCAGGGACATGTTCTGGAAGAGATGCTGTGTGATATCCAGCTTAGCCAACTCACAACGCCACCAACCTGTATTGGTGCCAGATACGGAGACAGACAGTACTGTTGACATAGCACTCATATCTCCTAAACTAACACCACAAATGAGTACAGAAACACTGAATACACATTCCAGCGACCATGTACCAGTGGGATTCAGCATAATAAAACATGTATCGTCAAGAAACTCAGCAACTCAACCTATTTCAGTATGACACTATAAAATCTCTTATCGTTTCTAAACTCAGAAGTATGAAATCAGAACGGAAAATAAGAAACGATCAAACAATTAGAAAACAACCCCATGTTAAAACCATGACTCAGAGACTGCCTGGAAAGAAAACGGGCTGCTATAACGTTTGCCAAAAACACAGAAGACATCGTTCAGACCATGATAGTACTAGACAAACGGACGTAAAAGAAATTCGGAAGAAAAAACAGAACGGATTAAAAAACCAGCTCAGGAAGCAAAAGACAATAAATGGAAATAGTTCTGCGAAAGGCTGAGTGCTGATACAATACACACATAATTTGGAAGAGAAAAACCACAAACAGCACGACACTTAAGAACAAACGAAGAGAAAGGACAAGCCCTACTAACTTGTTTCATACAACAGAGTGACCAGAAAAACCCTGAAGAAAAAAAGAGAATTCATACTACTGACCTAAACAAAAAATTGACACAAATTGGAGTAAATGATAAAATAACTGAACAAGAAATGCATGAAGCACATGCACAGTGCAGAAAAGACACAGCCCCTGGTTGAGACAACATTCGATGCTTTGGCATCAAAACGCTATCTGAAAACGACAAAACTAAATTATATATTCTCTATCAAGACAGTGTTGGAAAAGTCATGTTCCTGAGGACTGGACACACCGCTTCCTAAAACAATAGCAAAATGAATAACAGCAAAAAAAAATTTTTTTTAAACTAGCTAGAGACGTAAAAGACAGAAAAATATTCCCACCTTATCAAAGAGGCTTTAAAACAGGAAAAAGTACAACGGAAAATGCAGCTGCCTTTGCTCACGAAGCCTACGAATATTTCCAGAACAAAGAAGAAATCCCTGCTGTAGCTATTGACTTAGAAGATGTGCACAGTAAAACTCAATTCACACTAAATCCAAAACAAGTGTGACTGATCGCGTTCAAGCAAACAGGAACCAGGGAAAAAAAAACACGAAAGAAGAGTAAAAACGCGTATTTAATACAACAATACAAGACAGGCGCAAATTTTCGTAAGATTACAAACAAACCAGATACATTCCTTTTCTCACATTGGACCCAGCAGCAGGGAAGTTTCAGTCTTTTTCTCCTAATTTTTGTATCTGGTGTTTGTTTGTTTGTTTTTTTTTGTTTGTTTGTTTTTGTAATCTTACGGTTGACAAAGGCCAGTTGACCGAAAATTTGCGCCTGTCTTGTCTTGTTGTATTAAATACGCGTTCTTATTCTTCTTTCGTGTTTTTTTTTCTGGTTTCAATTCACACTGCTCCTGGAACTACTTCAGCGATCCGGCTGGCGTCAGCATGACAATCACAGGACAGATTGCCACTACACTCCAAGAACAAATGATAGTTTGTGTCCTTTTTTTTTCTTTGTTTAAATTGGCAGTGTAGTCTGTATGGTATATTATTGGCGTGTGTGTCTATAAAATGGACAGTGCACCTTTTCATCAGTGTTTTCCGGCTGTTATCATATGCATGGGTTTTCCCGTGACCTAGTTATACTTTTTTGCTTTTGTCCGTGTGCTTTTGCAGGGCGTATGAAAACGATGGTAATGAATATGATCTAACAAATATTATGCACAGATTATGAAGTAGGATGTAATAATATACCTTACTGATGGGTAATTGTCATTTCATGTTTTTGTAACCCATCTTACTCCTACCCACACACCTACCTTTCCGTCTACCTGTTCCATATACCGATCCACTAACCCTACTTATCAACCTGACCAACCTGACTGCTTTTCTCCACACATACGTAGTACCCACCTGCATACTGTGATCATATACGTGCACATGACAGTGACGGTGGTCGAGCCATTCTGAAAGCCGGCTACGGTCCAGGGCGACAGAGTCAGCCCATCCTGCTGGATGAACTCAACTGTAGGGGCACTGAGGCTAGCATCCTGGACTGCGATCATATGCCGTTGGGCCGTCACAACTGTGGACATGACGAGGATGCAGGCGTCTTCTGTCTAGTGCCTGGCACTACGCGAGATCCTAACTCAGGTGGGCGGGATACCACCACTGTCTCCATCACCACTGGACAGCCATCGACCAGTATTTTGGGTGAGTTGTTCTTCATACTTCACGTTCTGCTTCTTCTTCTTCTTCTGGATGGAGTGGTCAACGCCATCCTTAGACTATGTGCAGGAATGCATTGATAATGTGTACTTAATTTTCTTTTCTTTTCTGATCCTGCTTTCCTCTCCTCGTTTCAAGACTTTGTCAGGGCATAGGTTTTGTGCAGGCTCAAGGAGTCCGCCAGACAGTTGCTGGCAGATTTGGGTAGAGCGTGTGTGGAATTGTCCCAGTGCGATGAATCCCTCTCGATCGTCAAACTTTAAATTAAACTTCAGACTGCCAGTAGGTAGGGGATGCTTCTTTTCTTCTTGTTCTTTTCGTTTTGTCTTGTGTAAAGCATGTCACACTCAGATGTTCTTTGTGTTCTTGTTGATTTTCATGCTAGTGTTGTTCACGTTATTTACGCTTCACCAATTAAAGCTTGACATTTTTGTTGTTGTTGTTTCTTTCTTCCTTTCTTTTCTTTTTCCTTTCTTTTTTTTTTTTCCTTATCTCCTTTCTTTCTTTCTCTCGTTTGTTCTTGTTTTTATATTGCTGTTCCCCTCTTTCTCTTTATCTCCCCCTCCCTCTTGCACCCTCTCTCTCTCTCTCTCTCACTCTGTCTCTCTCTATCTATCTATCTATCTATCTATATCTATCTATCTATCTATCTATCTATATCTATCTATCAATCTATATCTATCTATCTATCCATCTGTCTGTCTATCTATCTATCTATCTATCTATCTATCTATGTCCCCAGGTGAGTAGGAAATCAGTTCACTTGCTATTTTCTGTGTTGATATTCGCATTATTATTTTACTATTGTTTT
Source organism: Monoplex corrugatus (assembly GCA_030674185.1). Taxonomy (NCBI): domain Eukaryota; kingdom Metazoa; phylum Mollusca; class Gastropoda; order Littorinimorpha; family Ranellidae; genus Monoplex; species Monoplex corrugatus. The sequence goes on from CM060305.1 coordinate 126,672,429, forward strand.
TCATGTGCAGTATACACAATACTTGGGCAAAGACTAGATGTAAAACGATGTTTGTTTGTAACTGTATGTACGAAAGCTACCCTCTCGGAGTCAGTGGGTTTACCAGACAGGCAACTTCTGCTCTCCAGAAAAGGCCAAGTGGCAAAACGTTTCTACGTGCATTTAACTCTTTGACTCCCGCACCATATCCACAAACTGCAAAAACTGAACCCTTTGACTTCCTAGCTGGTGGATAGGTTGAGGCAGTCAAAGATTTCAGTAGTTTTTGCTTTGCTAGCACAGTCGACAATGCAGGATGCTGGTGGACAAGGTGCAGGAATCAAAGGGTTAAATTTAAACAGCATTTGTTTGTATGAAAGAAAGTTATTCATTCGGAGTCGACAGGTTTGTCGTGGAGGGACATTTTAGTCTTTGGAAAAGGTCTCAATGGATTTAGTTTATTTCTGAAAGAAATGGGACTTCTTTTTTTTAAAAAGTGACTTTCTTGTGATTTCTGTTTGGAAACGAAGGACCAAAAATTGATCATGTATTTAACAAGTGTTTACATCTGTGGGAATGGACAGAAGAATTACACAGGTCAAAATGTGTCACTTGTGCAAGCATTAGATCATCTGAAAAAATCTTGATCTTATTTGGTGCTGATGAAAATGTACGCAGAAATTCAATGTTTGATTTAAAAAAATCCTTTCATTATTTTTTGTTTAAAGCCCAGCCGATTGCGTAGAGCCATATCAGGGCTATAACTGTTTCAAAACATACACAATACTTCAACAGGAAAAAAAGGAAAATGTAATTAAGTATCACTGCATTCGCGCACATAATCTAAGGAAATGCCCCCGGCGTTGATCACTCCTTCCAATTTATTACATAAGGGATTAAAACAAACACACCTGAATACAAATTTAAACATAAGTAAAGACACTGAAACATATATAAAAACGGGCCTAAATTAAAATTGCCTCCACATATCTCATTTCCCTAGAGCCCAAAACGCACTTTATACATGTACCCAATTATCAATTCTAAAAGAAAGTACATAAGACTTTATGGAACACATACAGATGAATGGACCAGCAAGACAGAAAATGATAAGAACCAATGACAGAAAGTAAAGGAAGAGAAAGAATAGAAAGAGAGTGACAGAAAAGGAAAATTTCTTGCACAGAATTTCCAGAAGGTAGGGATAGTATTTATACTGAAAGAGCCCCCGGCATCCCCACGGTGGGGGGGGGGGGTGTAAAAAGGTGACTTCAGTGCTTCTTGTTTTCGATGCCTATAATCATACAGTTTTGAAAGCTTAAAACAAACCAATAAAATACAATAAAGTTGACTGAATGTATGAAAATTGCAAATTGCATTTTGTCTAATCACCAAGTGTTATCAGTTAAGCTGAGATATATGCCTGTTTCTCAGGACTTAAAATCTGTTTATGTTACGAAAATCTTTGAAGTTTATTTTCTCAAAAT
>CM060305.1:126678894-126778894 GCA_030674185.1 Monoplex corrugatus
TCAGACAGGTGAGAGTTCAGCTGGTTGAGGACGACCTTTTCAAGGAGTTTTGACAAGAAAGAGAGATTAGAGATAGGCCTGTAATTTTTCAGTTCATTTGGGTCTAAATTGTGTTTCTTGAGGAGAGGGTGAACAATAGCAGACTTGAAAGAATCTGGGACAGTTCCAGTTTGAAAAGAAGTGTTGATGATGTCAGTGATGAATGGGAGGAGAGTAGGGAGACAATCGGAGTAGAGAGAACCTGGAAGAGGATCCAGTTCGCAGGTTTTGAACGACATGGATCTGATTGTGTTGAAAATTTCTTCTTGTGAGACTAGGGTAAAAGTAGTGAGAGGTGTGCCAGAGAAGGAAGGGTCAGGTGGGCATGGTTGACAGGGTGTCCTGTCAAGCCTGTCACGAAGAGTTTGTATTTTGGTGGTGAAATACTTAGAGAATACAGATGGGAGTTCTTCATTTGTATGTTTTGTTGGGAGAGGTAAGTCTTTTCGTGTGCCAAGGAGATGATTCATGGTTGTAAAGAGTTCTTTTGAAGAAGAGGCATTCAGGATTTTGGTTTGGAAATAGCTTGTTTTTGCAGATGCAATGAGGGTGGATACTTTTGTTTTAGAGGCTTGGAAAAGTTGCCTGTGTACAGTGAGTTTGGATTTGCGCCAGCGGCGCTCTGCTCTGCGGCGGGCACGTTTTGCACAGGCTATCTCATGAGTGAGTCAGGGGGTAGGGGGGCGGTCAGGTAAAAGACGGGTTGTGGCTGGAGCATGAGTGTCCAGAAGATGGTGGAGAGTAGTATAGAATTCATCGGCAAGGTTATGTGACTTTTCAGAAAGGAGACGGGAGGCATCAGATGAAAATGTGGAGAGGTCAATAGATTTGAGATTGCGTCGAGTCACTGTGCGCGTGGTACGGGAAGGAGGAGAAATGTCAAGAGAACAGAGAATTGCAGAGTGGTCAGATGGAAGGGCTGAAGTTAGACGGGTGGAAAGAACTAAGCAGTTGTTAGTAGCTGAATTGTGGTGATCACGAGAAATGATCCAGTCAAGAATGTGACCTTTTTGATGGGTTGGTTCAGAAATGTGTTGAGTCATATTGTGATTGGACAGAGAGTTGATGATATGTCTTGTGTCATAACGGTGAGTGTTGTCATAGTGGACATTGATGTCACCTAGAATGATGAGATTTCCAGGTAAGAGGCAGTAGTGGTCAAGCAGTTGGTCAAAGTCAGAGAGAAACGTGGATGTGGTGAGTTTGTTGGCAGAGCTAGGTGGAGGTCGATAGACACAGGAGAAGGTGATGGGGTGAGGGGTGGATTGGAAGGATACTTCAACGTGCTCGAAAGAAGGATGGGAGAAAGGCAGAGACTGCGAGAAAGATAGGCGGGAATGGAGTGGGTCGTTGTAGAGGATGGCGATACCGCCACCTCGAGATGAGCGATGGAAAGAAGCAAGCCTGTAACCACTCGGAGTGAGGCTAGCATGTATAGGTTCATGACCAAGGGGGTTAAGCCATGTCTCTGTGATAAAAGCAATGTCAACGTGCTCATCAGCGATAAAATCGGCAATGACCTCGGCTTTGCCATCTTTGCATATTGATTGAGCGTTAAAAAGGCATAGTTTAAGTTTATCACAGTCATATGGCGGCGGCCGAGGTGGCGAAGAAGGCGGCACCGACGGGACAAAAGACGAAGGCGACACCAGCGGGGCAGAAGACGAAGGCAGCAACGATGGAACAGAAGAAGAAGACAAAGGTAGCACCGGCGGGACAGAAGACGAGGGCAGCGCCGGCGGGACAGAAGACGAAGGCAGCACCGGCGGGACAGAAGGCGAAGGCGGCACCATCAGGACAGAAGGCGAAGGCGAAGATGGCAGAGGAGGAGACAAAGCCCGCAGCAGCGAGGTCGAAGGCAGGGGCAGTGGAGGAGGCGAAGAAGCAGAAAAAGAAAAGTGGCGTCGGGCTGGCACAGCAGGAGGCAGGTTGTGCCAAAGTCGGTGGAGACGTCCACCACGACAGGATCGCGCAGTGCGGGGCTTGCTACACAGCCCCAATGTACGTATGCGCTGGTAGACGCCTCCACCGAGGTAGCATTTGCTGATAATTGCAGTTGATCCTTTAAAGGGACAATACCCACTCAGGTAAACTGGGGTAAGGGACCCTTCTATTGTAGAGGTAAGTTGATTTCTGAGGTCCCTCCCCTTGAAAACCCAATAAGACTTCTTGTCTTTCTGATGTCTTGGTTAAAAGAAATTGGGTGGCACTGCACTGTGGCAACGTGCTCTCAAAAGGAAGAGCAGCCCGAGTTTCATGTGTTAAGTCCAGTGTGACAAAAGAAATTAATATGAACATGTATATGAATATAAATTTGAATATGAATTCTGAACATTTAATTTGCCTGTTGATGATGTTTTCTTTTTAAAAGAGTGGAGATTTACTCAGACTTTTGCCAAACTTTCCACTAGTTTTACGTAGTACAGTGTATGGCGCAATATTGTCATATTGTCGTTTGTACAAACTGAGCCAGTCGGCTGATTTTAATTTCCTTTGATCAGCTGCAAACACAGACTCGGAAGGTAATAACAAATAAGCATCCAGAAAACCAGTCGCCGTGGTGTAGTGGTTAACGCAACGGACTACCGACTGGAAGGTTATGGGTCCGAATCCCCATCAGTACCTTCAAAAATCATTGTGGGATTTTTCGGCTCTAACCGGCTCTTACCCAGAGTTGGGCATGCTATGGGCTCATTGGGAAGACTGGAACCACACAGTCGAGTCTCATCCACTTCGCGGATGCGTCATTGAGGGTGTTGCTCAAATCTTCTGACCAGCACCGCAGGTGTCTGTATCTCTCGGGCCTGGTTGACGCCAGGATATATTATGATGGTAAGCGTAGAGTACAACCCTGTCACGCAGTCTCAATCCTTGATGGAACTCCATAGCATCATGATTATCATCCACATCGACATCATCATCATCGCATAATAAAAACTGTTCCAGCTTCTGTGGCCATTAAAGTGGTGTAGAAAATGGGATGGAAATAAAAGAAAAAAGGTGAGCACAAAGGTAACCTCCCTGAGTGCAATGATCCTTTAAAAAAATTTTAAAAAAGCATCATTGTCGTTCAGGCACTTTCGTAATATGTGTCATTACTGTTATGCGTGCTTAATTTCGCTACATAAATCCGAGCATAAGTAAGACCTCATGGCCTTTTCATGCAACTTGGTATTACTTGTCATTAATGTTGTTCATGAATGCTTGATTTTGCGACTTGAACATCAAGTATCCAAAACAAAAATTAAGGCTTTTGATTTCATGCTATGTTGAAGGAGATTTTTCTTGGAGTTTGAAATACAGAAGTGGATTATACTGTCTTGTATTTACTCACTGGCAGGAACCTGCCCAAGTCGCGCGTGTTGCTGCGAGTGGGTGACCATGGATTGAAAGTGACTGACAACGGGGAACAGAAGTTCTTGGTCGAAGAACTCATCAAGCATGCTGGATATGATCGTATGTACATGGATTGGTTGGTCGGTTGTTTTGTTTTTTTGTCTTTCGTTGTGTGTGTGTGTGTGTGTGTGTGTGTGTGTGTGTGTGTGTGTGTGTGTGTCTGTGTGTCTGTGTGTCTGTGTGTGTGTGTCGTGTTGTGTGTGTGTGTGTGTGTTGTGTGTGTGTGTCTGTGTGTTTGTTTGTGTGTGTGTGTGTGTGTGTGTGTGTGTGTGTGTGTGCGCGCGCGCGCTCTCTCTCTCTCTCTCTTTCTTTCTCTCTCTCTCTTTGATTTTTGCTTCTCTCTTTTTGTGTTGTTCTGTGTCCCGAGACATTATTCTTGACATCATATTTCTCTCTTTTGTTCTGACCCTTCTTCCAATATTTTCCATTTTCTCCTTTTTGTGGGGCTAGTAGGTGTTAAGGTATAGCTTCCAGTCTGACTGCATTGGCTGACCTGAGTCTGGCCCAGAAAATATGTATTGCCTGCAGCCTTCAGTCTTTTCGGCTGTGAGTGGGTAGCTTACTCTGTTCAGGATTGGGCAGGGGGGGGTTAGGTGTACAGCAGCGACAAAGAGGAGATGGACAGATACCGGCCACATCATTCCCTACGCCCTGAGGATTATGAGACAAACTTTCTTTTACTTTCTTGTGCTAATTATTCGTCTTGTTGGGAGGGAGCCTTTTGTCCGTTCTTGTAAGACTTACCTTTTCGCTACCGTTCTTTTTACCCTTTGACTCCCGGCACCCTGTCCACCAGCATCCTGCATTGTCAATCATGCTAGCATAACAAAAACTTAACCCTTTGATTCCCTCACCCTATCCACCAGCTTCCTGCAGGAAGCTGGTGGATAGGGTGAGGGAATCAAAGGGTTAAGTTTTTGCATTCGATGGATAGGGTGCGGGAGGGAGTCAAAGGGTTAACATTCGTTTCACACTTAACTTGTGTGAGCAGGAGACACCCACGACAACGACATCGCCCTGCTTAAGGTGAAATCGGCAGACGGACAAGGTATCAAATTCAACGACTACGTGCAGCCAGCCTGTCTGCCCTCCTCTTCCTCAGACTACACTCCTGGCACTCAGTGTTACATCTCTGGTTGGGGAGAGACCGGAAGTGATGACAGTGAGTGTTTGTACATTTGATGTGGGATGGGCTTTGCTATTGCTATTGCTATTGCTTTTGTTGTTTAAAACCCAGCTGACTGCGTAAAGCCATATCAGGGCTATAACTGCTTCAAAACATACACAACTTCAACAGGAAAAAAAATAGACAAGAAAATCAAGTACACGTATCAATGCATTCGTGCACGAAATCTAAGTACCTGTACATGCCCCTGGCATTGACCACCCCGTCCGATTTATCGCACATTGGATTTAAAAAACACACCTGAATACAAATATAAGCATACCTAAGGACACCAAAACATACAAAAACACGCATAAGTTTCCTAACATTGCTTCCCCTTATCTCATCTCCCTAGAGCCAAAAATGCACTTAATACATGTACGCGATGATCAATCCTAAGAGAAAAAAGTACTTAAGACTTTGTCGAACACATACAGGTGAATAGACCATTAAGGCAGAAAATGATGGGAAGAAAAGACAGAAAGCAAAGGAACAAGACAGAAACAAAGAGAGTGACAGAAAAGAGGACATTTCTAGCACAGAATTTCCAGAAGGTGGGGATACTATTTATACTGAAAGAGCCCCCGGCATCCTCACGGTGGACGGGTTGGGCTGGGGTGGAGAAAGAGGGTGGTGGTGGTGTTGAAGGTGTGGGTTTAGTAGTTGGGAGGGGGGGGGAGAAGGTTTAGGATGAAAGAAAAAAAGCTTGTATGCGGATCTCCCTCTCTCCACACTTCCCTTCGGTTCCCCCTTCCCACACCGGCTTCCCTCCCTTTTTTTTCTTCTTTTTTCTGAGCAGTTTTAGTGGCATTGCCCCGAGCCGCTCTTTTCACTCATCGACAACCCACCGAATCCATTTTCATTATGTCGAAGACCAATTGCCAGTGACTCGTAGCAGCGTTGTAAGGCAACCCAGTATAGGAGACTCTGCGCTGCAGTTGGACTACTTGAGTGGAGTTCAGTAATACCAAAGCAAACAAACAAAAACAAAGTTAGTTGGTTGGGAGAATAAAACACACATGGATTTACTCAAAAGGTTGTATACGTGGGTTAGTATTTTTTCCCTTTTTTTTTTTCATTATTTTTTTTTTAGCCTTCCCATTTTTCTCGGACGCCATTGTTTAGCCTTCACTTTGCAGGCAGTATGTTGCTGCACAGTCTGCATTCTCTGTCTTTGGAGAAAATTCATGTTGGATATTTTCATGTGTCCATAAGCCATCCAAAGAATGGCAGCATGTATAGGGAAATTGAAACAAGAATCCAGAAACCAAATGCAGTGACTTATCAGCTAGCCCCTCTGCTATCACATCCGCACATACCTATGGATACAAAGCATCTACTAATAAGCTCTATTTTCATACCAACGTTTTGTTATCAGTGCCAGACATGGACACTTAATCAAAGACAAAAAAAGCAAAATAACATCTTGCAAGATGAGGTGTCTCAGACAGACAATGAATATCACACGTCCAGACAAGATCAGAAATGAAGTCATTAGAGATACTATGGGGGCTATGCCATGTCTATAATGTATATAAAAACAGAGGCTGAAATGGTTCGGTCACCTGAGGCATCCAAAGTGAACAACAGCATACAAAGTTTATAACATGGAAAAGGCATATAGATCCAAAGGAAGAGGTCAACTTAGGAAAAAAAGTGGATAGAAGGTGTGAAAGAAACGACTGAAAGACTCAACCTAACTATGGCAGACGCTACCCATTTGGCCCCCGTCCGAATGCTGCATCTCTCCTTGACGCTTAACGGCACAAGAAGACAGAAAAAGTTAAGTGAGTAAGTAGAAGCCATCGGACTCTGACTTGATCTATAGGATCTCCAAAGTGCATATTTGATATTCTGCGTGCGTGTACACATGAAGGGGATTTGGGCACTGGCAGGTCCAATACAAAATCCAAGACAAGTGTGACTGCCCGCGTGCAAGCAAACAGGAACCAACAAAAACAAACAAACAAACAAACAACAAACAAAACAAAAAACACAAAAAAACACGAAAAAAGAATAAGAACGCGGCCTTTGTCAAGCGTAAGATCACAAAAACAAACAAACAAATCAACACCAGATACAAAAATTAGGAGAAAAAGACTGAAACTTCCCTACTACTCCATCCATTGTGAGAAAAGAACGGAGCAGCAGGGAAGTTTCAGTCTTTTTCTCCTAATTTTTGTATCTGGTGTTTGTTTGTTTGTTTGTTTGTTTGTTTGTTTGTTTGTTTGTTTGTTTGTGTGTTTGTTTGTTTGTTTGTTTGTTTTTTCCCGTCCCATTTTCTACGCCACCTTAATGGCTACAGAAGCTGGCACAATTTTTTACAATGCAATGATTATGATGTCGATGAGGATGATAATGATGATGCTATGGAGTTCCATCTAAGATTGAGACTGCGTGACAGGGCTGTACTCTACGCTTACTATCATAAGATATCCTGGCGTCAACTAGCCCGAGAGATACAGGCACCTGCGGTGCTGGTCAGATTTGAGCAACACCCTCAATGGCGCATCTGTGGATGAGCCTCGACTGGTCTAAGTCTTCCCAATGACCCCGTAGCACGCCCAACGCTGGGTAGGAGCCGGTTAGAGCCGAAAAATCCCACAATGATTTTTGAAGGGGCTGATGCGGATTCGAACCCAAAGCCTTCCAGTCGGTAGTCCGTTGCGTTAAGCACTACACTACGGCGACTGGTACCCAGCTGTGAATTGTTATGTGACCCTGTTCAGGGGTTTAGGAAGGTAAAGTCACTGGGAAGAGATGGACACCACATCACTCCCTTACGATCGAATAGTCACAGAGCAGCTTTTCCTTTCCTATTGAAATGGGATTAAATCCCCTTCCTCCTTGTGCAGAAACTCCCAACAACCTGCGAGTAGCCCGAGTGCCACTGTTGGCCTTCAACGTGTGTCAATACCTGTACAAGGGATCCCTGACCCGCCGCATGCTGTGTGCCGGTTACCTGGAGGGCGGCATCGACACCTGTCAAGGTGACAGTGGAGGCCCCCTCGTCTGTAACATTCACGGTATGTATAGTGCATTTCATTCATGCATATCATTGTGAATAGAAATAGAAAGCAAAGGTAAGGGGTTGGAGCTGAACAGCAAGAAGACTGAAGTCATGGTAATCAGTAAAAAAAAACACCATGAAATCCCCTCATGCAAAATAACAGCAAGCGGCACAACCTTGAGACAGGTTGATAAGTTTAAATATCTGGGAACGATCATTTCACCAGACGGCAGATGCACATCAGAAATAGCCAGCAGAATCGGCCAAGCCAAAACAACACTCAAGAAGATGAAAAGCATTCTCATCAACAAATACCTATCAATTAACATCAGGAAGAGAGTTCTTTATTCTTATATAGACTCGATCATGTTATACAGTTGTGATGCGTGAACAGTCAATAGACAAAGCCAGAACAAGATTCAGGCAGCTGAGATATGGTTTCTTAGAAGAATGTTGAGAGTTCTATGGACAGCAAAGAAAACAAACGAGACAGTCTTGATGGAGCAGACACAAGAAGATCATTTATAAGGAAGATTAGGAAAAGACAGGCCACATTTATGGGCCATTTTATGAAGAAAGGGGTATTTACCTGGTCACAACAGGAAAGCTGGAGGGAAAGAGAGCACCAGGTAGACCCAGAGAAAAAATATTGGACGTACTTGCAGAGTGGCTGAAGACAGAGAGGGTGGAAGATGTGCTTGCGGCAATAAGGGACAGATGCATATGGATGGCCATGATCGCCAACGCCATGAAGCAAGGCACTTGATGATGATGATATCATTGCTGTCTTCACCATCTGAACATCATATTATCTTATGCGTTGTGATCGTTGGGACAGAAAGCTGATCGGATCATATCATCACTGTCTTCACCGTCATAACATCGTATCTAACACGTTGTGATCGTTTAGGACAGAAAGCTGATCATATCATCACTGTCTTCACCATCATAACATCATATCTTATGCGTTGTGATCGTTCGGACAGAAAGCTGATAGGATCATATCATCACTGTCTTCACCGTCATAGCATCATATCTAACACGTTGTGATCGTTCGGACAGAAAGCTGATTGGATCATATCATCACTGTCTTCACCGTCATAACATCATATCTAACACGTTGTGATCGTTCGGACAGAAAGCTGATTGGATCGTATCATCACTGTCTTCACCGTCATAACATCATATCTAACACGTTGTGATCGTTTAGGACAGAAAGCTGATCGGATCATCACTGTCTTCACCATCATATCTAATGCGTTGTGATCGTTAGGACGGAAAGAAGATCGGATATGGCAGCAGGTCGGATTCATTCCCCACTTCCTCATCTCATTAGGATGGAAAGCTGATCGGATGTGGCAGCACTACATTAAAACTGGCCTTCTCACCGTCCTTCTTAACATCATTGTTTTTCTGGTGGTGTCAGTTAGGATTAGATAACTTCCCCTTCTGCCACTTCCCTGGGATGGTTATCCCCGTCGGCCATATCACCTGAGGTGGATTGAAATTTCGCACCTGGGGGGGGGGGGGGGGGGGGGCCTCAGTAACTGAGCTGGTTAAGCGTCGGATTCACGTGCTGATGGTTGTGGGTTCGAATCCCGGGGTGCGCTACATTAAAACTGGCCTTCTTACCGTCTCATCTTAACATCATTGTTGTTCTGGTGGTGACGGGATAAGATTAGATAAGCCCCCCCCCCCCTTCCCTGGGATGGTTATTCCCTGTTGGCCATATCACCTGAGGTGGGTGTCGACGTAAAAACTGAACCAAATCAATCAATCAGTGCCCACTCATGCAAACCTGTGCAGGCAGATCAGTGGGCGAGTGCTCTGCCTCTTCGCCAGTCAGGTCTTCGATATCTGTATACTGTGATATGACCAGCGTCTACCGATATTAAAGGTGCTAACTTCACGGTAAATGATAAAAGTACACCTATCCTGCAAAGTCAAACAGTTTCCATTGTCTCTGCGAACTTTCAATCTCATGCAAAATTATTCAAGACCAACAGCTCGCAGAGACAATAGCTCGCAGAGTCAATTATCAAAATTGTTAGACTTCGGAGGCGATCTGGTTTTCGTTGCTTTGAATGGCAAAGCCAGGAAACAACTTTTTTCTTTCTTGCTGTGACTCATAATGAATGTAATTCTGTGCAGGTGTTTACTCAAAATGAATGGAATTCTGTGCAGGTGTTTAGTCAAAATGAATGGAATTCTGTTCAGGTGTTTACTCATAATGAATGCAAATTCTCTGGTGTTTACTCATAATGAATGGAATATTCTGTGCAGGTGTTTACACCTTGCTGGGGGTGACGTCGTGGGGCTTTGGTTGTGCTAAGCCCAACGCCCCAGGGATATACGCCCGCACTCACGAGTTTATGACCTGGATTGAGGATAACATTCGTCGACATTCATCCACCTAGTATGGTCTGTCTGCCCACACAGGTAGACACTGTATCACCACAGCGCTGGAATTTATCATTGCGCTGCCTGAATGTACGGCACTTTGTTTTAACTTTCTACTGTGTTGTTTGGTTCATTTCTTGAAGGAATCTTCCATAAAAGTTTTTCTTCTTCAGTCTTTTTCGTGTCTCTTTATTGCTGGGGTGGGATGGGGTGGGTCTGTTTTGTCAGTGTTGTGGGAGAGAAGACGACGGTCAATATAAGACTGCGTGCTGTAAAATGACTGTCTGGTCAGTTGTTGAAACCAAGCAACGTGGCTTGATAGAATTTTCTCCGTCACCCACCTTCACTACGGCTGTTTGTGTGTATCCATTGAACACAATTCTTGTATAAGAACCCATTATGGCACTATGTGCCTTGACCTGGAAACGCATGACCTATCATGGTATTGATGTCACCGTGCATTATAAATCTTGCAGAACTGAGGCGTTTTATGTTTATGTGCAAACGTGCATGTGAGTGTGTGCGAGCAAACATGTGATTTAGACTTATTAGAAATTACTGATCCGTTTATTCGGTCGTCTTTTTTATTTATTTATATATTTATTTGTTTTTTACACCCGAGTCCCCGTGTGTTTGGGATCACAAACATAGATTTAAGACAATCATAATGTAGTATGTAGCCATCTCCCTGAAAATTCAAGCGTTTGACCAAAGGTTAACTGAACACAGCACATGCTCTTTCTAGATACTTTCATTTTTTCAGTCACAGTGAACCACATAATGAATCAAATATGATCAAACCCAGCAAGCTTTATCATTCAGTTTTTGCCAGAAACGGTTCTTGCAGGCCCACCAAGCTGATTTTGTTGCAAGAAACTCGCTGCTCTTATGTTCGAGACAGGACACATAAAGCAACTAGCTAAGAAACTTGGTTTCAGAATTATCTATCAGTAAGCATATCCAAGCCACCCCCACCCCACCCCACCCCAGTACAGGACGATGGCGACAGCGAGTGACTTGAACAGTCTGTACTTGGTAACAGAGCCGATGGTGCTGTTTGTCCACATTCTGCTCAGTCTGACCATTGCTGCCTCTACTATAGAAACTGTTGAATATTCTTCTTCTTCTCCCATAACTCATTGGTGCGTCACATTCACCAGGTTTCTTCAGCCCTGCTGGTTGTGTGCCAAAGCTTGGTTCTCAGCAAACGGTTTCTGTATCCATACAGCATTGCTGTCATTTCATCGGGGTTTTTTTTCTCCCTCCCCTTCCGTCAGCAGTTCTCTGAAACACTGACGTAGCAAAGCTATTTGATCTTGTTATATGAGCATACAAACGTATTTTTCTTAACTGATGTCAACACATCTTTATATAGTCCAGTGTGCTGGTTGATGGTTTGGCGCACTTATGGGTGATATGATCGGTGTATCTGATGTTTAGTATCTAACAATAACGCATCACTGCTATGGCCTGGACTCGTCTTTTCACATCCTCTGAGAGGGTCTACGTCTTCAGGAAGATGGAGAATACAAGTGCACGGAAGAGGCTGATGGAGAAGTTCTTGTCCTTCCGTACAGTTTTCAGTTGGACATTGCCATGTTGTCTGAGGACCTCAGGACCTGGCCAGCTCGATGGTTTATTGAAGGCTTAAGCCATGAGCCATGAGCCATGATCATTCTGGACCTTCTCCGTCGCATGGCACCTGTGATGTTAGTGCAGATGGAATTCATTCCGAGCGCAGAGACATCTTCAGAAATTGAAAATGACACCGAAACTTTGATGCCCACGAGAGTTTCTCTAGTTTGGGTCCCTCATGGCTAAAGATGGATCCTAGGTAAGTGAATTGTTAAACAGTTCCCAGCTTCAGTCCATAGACAGTTTTATCAGAAGAAATGGTGGTGGTCTTCTCGGCGCTATTTCCATGCCATATGCTGTCCATATTTAATTTAGTGTTTCAAAAACTTGGGGAGTTCTCGTTCACTGCCTGCCATTCCATCTATGCCATCTGTGAAGCAAAATTTCATGATAGTTCTTCCTCTGGTTCTGATCGTGTTGTTAATTATGATTTTCAAATGCGTAAAGTCATGATGCATTCTAGGAATGTGTTGAAATGTGTGGGAGACAGAGGACAACCCTGACGAACTCCAACTGAAGTATGTAACCAATACCCGTTAGCACTCTGTGTAAGAGCGGTACTGGTTGCTTTGCAGTATAGTTGCTGGGTGGTGGTGATAACCTTTTGCCGAACATGAAGTTTCATCATTTTGACTCAGAGTGTGTCCTGCTAGACTCTATCAAAAGTCGTCTTGAAGTCTGTAAAGATGAGGTAGAATGATCTGTAGTATTGTAGGTTTTTTCCTTTCTTTTTTGCAAACGGCACGCTGTTGAATATTACATATTGCTAATGATTTGCACTACAGGAAGAATGAGAGTCCTAAATGGTATAGGTTTAAGTCCGTTTTGATTCAGAAGTGGGAAAGCAATTACAAAGGATAAATAAATGGACACTAACAAAAAATTAAAAAAGGCCTGGCTCATACTATTTCATTCCCTCATGCTTTATTGGGCAGCCTTTACTTGTAGAACGAATCTGGATATGGGTAGCCTTTATGCACAGTTTGGCTGAGCCGATATGATGGTCGCTTTTGACTCCAGTCATTTTCTGTATTTGGTCAATTCAATATGCTTAACAGAAACAGACCAAATTACGGCCTCAACGCGGTCATAACACACAAGATGAATGTCCAATTATGTACTTTTTCTTGCATGAATGACTGCAAACAATCGTCATGACTTTATGATAATTGTATATATGTTCTTTGCATGGATTTCTGCTCATATCTTTTGTTTTTCATTCACATTAATACATACTCATAAACTGGAACTGATTGCAATGTGTATACTGTGTGTGCGTGCGTGCATTAGAATGTAATGAATCATAAAATTCTTATCACCCATACCATGTAATTCTTTTGCATACATATCCATGTAATGAGACACACACTCACCTAAAGAAATAGACTTTTTAATATTCACTGCGTATCAAAAAAGATTTACAAATTCTACAGAACAGCCATAGAAAATATGAGACAAACAGAAAAATCATAAACATAATCAACAGCTCTCATAATAATATTAAAAAAAAGTCTACAGTAAGCAAATGAAACCATTACATCTGATATTTTCTGAGACATAGTCAACAAAGCAGCAAAGGATATGCAAAATAGTTAATATCTTAAATGCGGATAAAATGGGAAGTGGGATTGATAAGTTTTCAGTAGAAAGACACTTTCAGCAGTAGGCTTAGTGATGACAATTTACTCTCCAATAGCACCACGTCTTTCTCTTTTAACAAAAAACAAAAAAACAAAAAACAAACAAAAAAAAAGAATAAATGTGGACTTGAATAGATAAGCAATTCCTGGATTACAATCTTAATCATTGAAAAACTGTGGAATAATTCAAAAAGGAAACCCAAAACTAATAGCTTTATTAAGGCACAAACAGAAACGATTCGCATTTAACAACTGTTCTTGAAGCAAAAAGATTAATACAGTAACCAAATACAAACAACTACATAAATCAACAAAAACACTATACCCAATGGTTCAGCATAGGCAAACATCTAGATAAAAAAAAAATGTTTCAATTCAACAAAACATCCTGGTAATATAAATCAATTTTAACATATGCTTGTAATACAATTCAATTAAAAAATCCAAAAATAATAATTCTGATGTTAGATAAAGTGTCCATAACATAACAATAACGGCAAGTCTTGTTGCTGTCAATAATGGTACGAAAGTTGTAATTGGAAGTTCTAACTATAAAGCAATTTAAAAAATCCAACAATAATATTTCAATATTAGGTAAGGTGTCCATAAAGGTAAGGGCAAGTCTTGTTGCTGTCACTGATATGAAAGTTCTGTTTATAAAAAAAAAAACAAAAAAACTTCCAACACTTGATGGATTGTGTAAAGAAGGCACAAGAAAAATAAGATGAAGGGTCACACATGAAATGTGTGAGGAGAGGGTAAGGGATAGAGGTGTATCAACTTGTGGGTGGCAAGGTCAGTCATGAAGGTGGGTAGGGCGATCACAGCATGGTCATGCTGTCTGGCACGGTAGTCTTTTCAGCTTCGGTTTCCAGCTGAGCTGCCCCTTGATCACTGCACACACACATATGATACAGCATAATAAAGAGATCAACATGAAGTAATAACTCAATTCATTTAAAGCTAGCTGGTAAGAGGCATAGGGAGTGTGTGTGTGTGTGTGTGAACTTTTCCTCATTTTCTTTCTTTTTTTTTCCAAACACAGTATTAGCCTCCAACACATGAATATGCTGCTCAATCTTTGCATGCATACAGGGGTATACACCATGCATATTCATGTCATGCATACAGGGTATACACCATGTATATTCATGTCACACACTACAAATATCACAAGTGTACTAATGTTAGCAGTGGTTGAACCATCTTTCAAAATGGTCTATAAAATCACCAACTTCAAGTGATTGGTTTTTCAATCTTAGACACAGAAGGATACTCGACTGAAATATACACACAGACACGTCTTAGGTACAGGATATATGGTTACAATAAACACACCGAGACACACATAAGCGCATGCACACACGTGCACATGCACATGCACAAGTCATGCACGCACACATACTCGCGTATGTGCAAGCATGAGTTCATTCTCACACACACACACACACACACACACACACACACACACACACACACACACACAACACACACACACACACACAGAGGAAGAGGAATACTAGTTCACCTCTGAAAAATTGGGTTGACAGCAGCTACCACAGCAGGGTCATGGGAGGTGTGCGCGACATTAACCAGTCCATCTTCTTGAAGTTGTAGATCAACCTCTCCATAGCTGTTGATAGCCTCATCCGGTGGCACGTACATATTCAGACTCTGAACACACACACAATGCAAGCATGAACACACACACACACACAATGCACACATGTTTATTCATAAATCTGTACAACCACTAAAATTGTTTCAAACATGGGATATTAGCCTGAAATTATGTACAAATTCAAACAAATGAATGTATGCAAGCTGTTGCATGCTCACTCATGTTGTATATAAAGTTTACCTGCTCTCTCTCTCTCTGTCACTCACACACACACACACACTCTCTCTCTCTGTCACTTTTATTTTGTTGGTGTGTCTGTCTGTCTGTCTGTCTGTGCCTGTCTGTGTGTGTGTGCCTGTGTGTGTGTGTCTCCTTTGTTTTCTCTCACTCTGTCACACACACACACACACACACACACACACACACACACACACACACACACACACACACACACACACACACACACACACACATACGCAATACATCAATCTTGATAACCAAATGAATAAACTACACAATATCAATGAAAAGAGCATCACTTGTGATGAAGGATACCAAATTTTCTACCTGTGTCTCATACTCTCGAAGGAAGTTGGGAGGATCCTGGAAGTCAGGGTTGTCATACGAACTCTGATAGATGCGGTACTGGCTGATGAACTTCATGTACCTGCAGGGAATAGAATGCGTTTAAATTAAATTAACATAGAAAACTGGAACAGAAATCAACTAACAGAACTATAGGACAAGCAACAAGAGCAAGAAAACCACCACAGTACGGGCAACTGAAGGAGAAAGAATTCTTCTTGCATCTGCTTAAATCTGACTAAATGAGTATTTTAACCATTACAAGTAATAAACAATACATATGAGGTAACAAGATACAGAAGCTATGGTACAATAATAAGGACTTTTTTCTCAAACCCACATTTAACTAAACACATTTATCAAATCAAAAACCTGATTATTGTTTTTGATTTGATGTATACAAAGTTAAAATGAGGGTGTTTTTCTCAAATCTATCTAACTTGTATACTTCCCAAATCAGAAACCATAACTGAGGTTTTGATGTGGCATATACAAAGTTAAACAGAGATATTTTCTCTATATCCTATTACTACTTCTCAAGTTGAATGGAAAATTGTAACTTAATGCAAGCATAACCCAATTTTTTTCCCTAATAAACATTATCGGAATGGTATACGGTAATAACCATAAACAATAAGACTATGATAGCAGCAAGAAAACTCTTCTCAAACTTTACACTATTCAATTATTTTAAGCATCTTCCGGGTCCATTTCTCCAAACTGGCATGCCTGTCAACACACAGTCATCAAAATACACTCACAAGAAGAAAAGTGCCTCAGCGTATACCCAGACAAGGAAACCTGCATAACAAAGCTATCCTGGGATTGAACTTAAGACTGACACTTCATAAACAGGCATACAACCTGGCAATCTAGCTACTCTTCCATTCTGAAGACGAATATAAACACACACCCATGCCTCTTAGTCAGTACCAATATTCAGAACCACAGAACCTTAGCCCTAACTCTTAATTTTTTCTTTTTTTTTTTTTTTTGGTCCCATGTTCTCACCTGTCACCCATCAGCATCACAGAGTTCAATGGTATTGCAGCAGCGGATGCCACAACAAATCTCTTCAATTTACTTTGGTTTTGACTTTTCTGTGCTAGCTCAAAGACCTTCAAACTGCCGCTTTTGTTGATGTTGTCCATATTGGAGGTGGGTGGTCTGCCCGGATTTCTTTTGGCCTCAACTTTTCCATGCAAAACTGTTGTCATCAGGATTGTGTTAGCGTTGCAGGTTGCATGGCTGATGTATTTCATTTTTCTTTTGTTGATTTCTGCCAGCATTTGGCACTAGACTTTAAATTCGTTCAGAATGTGTTCACTTGTTCTTTTATCGATCCGTCTGACCTAAAAAGCCGCCTGTAGAATAAAATCTCTGCTGCTTTGACATTATTTTCATCTGCTTTTTTGCATATTCATGCTTCAAAGCCATATAGCATTACTGTTAGAATTTTGATCTTTAGGGTTCAGATATTTTAGAATTTTGATCTTTAGGGCTGTTGGTATACTTCTGTCATTGCAAATATTACTGAGTTGGATCATTTTGCTTTGCCATTTGTAATCTTATTTTGATGTCTTTAGTACAGGTGCCAACATGAGATTTAACTGAGCCTCAATATCTACAAACACTTACATTTTCTTATGCAGCCTTGCTGATCTGAATATCTCGATAAGCTTGACTTTCTTTTCCTTCTAGGCGCATTACTTTTTGTCTTTGCGGCATTTAAATTAAGACTGCCACCCTGCCCGCTCCTTTGTACAGAATTCATTTCATGCTAGAGATTCTGTCTAACATCAGTGCAGTATCAGTAGCATATAATAGATTTGTGATGTTTCGTCTACCACTTCTTATTTCCATGTCTTCAATATCTGCCTTTTTCACAATCTGCTCTGTGTATGTTGACGAAATGAGGTGAGAAAATGCAACCCTTACATACTTCTTTCTTAATTGCCACAGAATCTGAGACAGTTTTTACAATGCAATAATGAAGAGGAGGATAATAAATATGATGCTGTGATGTTCCATAAAGGACACAGCCTGCATGACAGGGCTGTACTTTTCGCTTACTGTTATAACATATCCTGGTGTCAACCAGGCCTGAGAGATATAGACACCTGCAGAGGGCAACAGCCTCACTGATGCATTTATGAATGGATGAGACTCGACTGTGTGATCCCAATCTTCTCAATAAGCTCACTGCATACTCAATTCTGGGCTGGAGCTGGCTGGAGTTGAAATATCCCACAAGGATTTTGAAAGGACTTATGCGGATGTGAACCCACAACCTTAGTGTTGGTAATCCACTGTGCTAACGACTACACTATGGCGACTGGTTTAATTGGTAATACTACCTGGAGTGACTGAAGATAATAACAATGATGCCAACAATAGCCAGCAGGATGATGATAGCAGCAAGAGCCACCAGTGCTGCCCATGGGTCATCCATCCACCAGATGTAGGACTTGGTGATTTGGGTACGGAAAATAACAGTCTGTCCAAATGGCAAACGGATGTTGTCGATATTCTTGTTCAAGGCTCCACCAACAGCTGTCGTGATACGTGTCTGACGATCCGTGGAAAGAATGCTGAAGAAAAATCAAGCATCATTTGTTATTATTATCATTACCATTACTGTCATGAAGAATATTCTAAGTAGTTATTCATACTGACTTGAAGCGCCTGCATTACACTCGTACCATATAAAACAAAGATAAACCTCAAAAGCATGAATTCCAATACAGCAGTCTATGCTAGTGTCAGAACACTGCTGAACAGTAAGCTTATAAATCATTTTAATAAAAAAAACACTGTCATCATCTCACTACAAAAAGATGTAAAAAGACATCAACACTGATGACTAACTAAACCCCGTGAGTGTGAGTACATGCCAACTAAATAGTTGAACATACATCACTGCCCTGAGCGAAATAGCTAAGTTGGTTTGGACTTTCAAACTTTCAAACATAAGATCTGGGTTCAGTCCTACATGGGTACCTTCTGGTGGGAAAAGGGTGGATATTTTCTAGTCTCCCAGGTCAGCATGTACAGACCTATAAGGACATGAACCCACTCCATGTGGAAACCCCCACAGAACATTCAAACATGCACTTTAATGATCCTGTAGGACATGTCTGTGTTTGAAGGTTTACAGAAACATGAAAACACCCTGCATGCAGGCCTATCAAAGATGTGGTGTGCAGACTGCAGAAACACCATTGCTTATGCAGTGTAAGCTATACAATGTGCAGACATGCACCGAAAAAGAGAAAACAATATTGCTCAGATCGTACAAATATCTTTGCAGAGACCTGATTTTCCTTGTTCTAACTTTCACATTCTATCAGCGGCATTATACTTGTACTGTGCCTTATACTTTTATAGTTCTCCATCATTAACAGACTACCATTAACATTTTGTGCAAGTTAGAAAGTGGGCGGCAATGACAGCAATACACATATACACCTTGTCACACATGGTAATAAAAATGTTAAGACACAAAGAGGGTCACTCACTTGTTCTTAGCTTCAGCACTACTGGTACTAATCAGCCGATAGCCACCATCTTCGTCAGCATAACCAGCCACAAAAGTAACATCCGTGCTGAAAGCGAAGCAAATTAAACTTTAGTGTACACGGAATAATGGATCATAAATGCTTCATTAGACAAAAATTTCTTTAGTTCATCAAGACATTATAACATGTAGTACATACAATATAATGAATCAGTCACGTTTTATATATATATATATATATACATGTTTTTTCCAATAAACTTTGTTGTTGCTGTTTGGTAAATAAAACCTGTTATTTTTCGATGTTTTCCCCCTTGAAAACAAGGCTCTTTTCTTTCAAGACTTCAGCATTGCATATGCAGCTAAACTTATCAACCTTTAGTTAACGATCTTATCAATCTTTGTTTAACAACTTAATTCAACAGACTTTAAGAGGAAAGCTGACACCATGAGAATCTAACTAGCAAAGTAGTAGCAGTCTGACTATTGAAAAATTGAACTTTAAAAGATCTCCTTATAAGGGATGCCATCAGATCTGAATGCTCTGGGTGGCTAAAGATTGTCTAAATATTTTGTAAATATTAAAGTTGTGGAAGTTTTCTGGAACATACCATTTAATGACCATCATCATCTTTTCAAAGCAAGAACTAGCCACTACTTAACCTTCTACTATAACAATAGTGAAAAATCTATGAAAATATGTTTGTGTGCTTGTGTGCTTGTGTGTGCTTGTGTGCTTGTGTGTGTGTGTGTGTGTGTGTGTGTGTGTGTGTGTGTGTGTGTGTGTGTGTGTGTGTGTGTGTGCGTGTGTTGCTTGTGTACAATGAATATGAGCACAGACTTTGAGTGCTCACAGCAAACTTGTCAGTTCCAAAAAATGTATTATGGCAGGCATCCATACATTATGTTGAGTACATTTTTCTATATTTGCCTCTAACAACTCCAGTTGGTTATAATCCACAATGAAATCAGCTGAAGGTCATGAAATCCACAGTTTCAGTACAGTAACAAATTCAAGGGCTGACCTGAAGATTTCTGACATGAAAATATAACATATAAGTCAACCAAGCTACATTTTCTCTTTTACTAGAGTGGATACTTCTGAACAAAGTACAACTGTAAGACCATGTAATCCTTAATGTTCTTTACAAACAGCCAACAAAACTCATGTTAACTGTCCACTACATAACGTCCGCATACAAGGAAATTTGTCAAAATGAACTTACGAATCAATGACAGTGACAGTGTTGTTCCTAGCTGTACGGACTTTTTTGCCATCCACTGTTTCAATGATGATGACATAACCAAGTTCGTTTTGCAGAGTCCTGAACAGAAAAGACAGTTAAGTTATAGTATCATTCGTTCTCCCTTTTCCAATCCCTCTGGAAGATTCATAACTTTCAGATACATAAAAAAACATTCACTTAAAAAAAAGAAAAGAGTAAGAAGTTGTAGGGAGTCTTCACTTCCACATTTAATATACTGCAGTACTACACACTATACCTGTAATATAATCATAAATCATCATCTGTCCTAACCACCGTCCCACTACCTCCATGCAAATCTACTGTTGATAATGTACATCTCTCAACAGCTCTATTACATCTCATCCACATGACCTATATAGCCCAATGATTTTCACTGTTCAAAATAACTCCCTCAATCTATCCACCACCTTCCTTCAGCTGGTATCGTCTGCGAGACCCAATGAACTAAAGGATAATTATCACAATACAGTTCTGGACAATGAGACCAAAAAAATCAGGTTCAAGCCAATTCAATGTGCATTTCTTAAAGCCCTGTCAACTGTTACGGGCCATATCAAGGCTTTTCACCATGCCATGAACAAAGGTCAAAGATCCACCATGCCACGAAGAAAGGCAAAGATTCACCATGCCATGAACAAAAGTCAAAGATTAAAAACTATCACTACTTTAAATATTATATAAGTCATAGTCCTTCAGTTAAAAAAGATCGAATCCAGTAAAAATCCACCAAAAATAGATCTTATATCTGCTGTAATCATATCTAATGAAAGACTTTCTGGAGTAATGTTATAATAATAATAATAATTACAATATTTATATAGCACAAAATCTTGATAAAATCAAATCTAAGCGCTGAAACAGACACACACACACGCACGCACGCACGCACACACACACGCACGCATGCGCACGCGCGCACACACACACACGCACACGGCTATAAATGGGGAGAAAGAATAAAAGCAATGGAAAATTATAGAGAGCGTATTATATACAATTATATATTACAATGTGATTCCCCTCTGAGTGGAGACAGGCTGCAGAGGGGATTGAGTGAGGTCAGGATTTTATGCAGAGGAGAAAAGGTGAGTTTTGAGAGCGGACTTGAAGGAGACAAAAGTAGGTTGCTGGGGAAGTTTGTTCCAGGAGAGCGGACCAGAAACAGAGAAGGCTCGTGAACCATAGATATTGAGCTTAGTGCGTGGAAAGCGAAAAGTCAGAGTATCGGAGGCAGAGCGGAGGGTAAGTGGGGAACATAGATCTCAAGTAGGCTTGACAGGTAATCGGGGCTGCGTTATTGAGGCTTTTGTAGCACATGGTGTCTAGTTTGTACTGTATGCGCTTTGATACAGGGAGCCAGTGAAGTTGTGCCAGGAGAGGAGATATGTGGTCAGCTTTTTTCTTTTTGAGTACAAGGCGTGCAGCATTGTTTTGAATGCGCTGTAGGATGTGAATGGTGGAGGCAGGAAGACCGGACAGGAGTGAATTGCAATAGTCAATGCGAGACATTATGAAGGAGAGAACGAGTTTTGCAGTTGTTTCAACAGAGAATATTTCCTGATCAGGCTTATACGATGGAGATGATAGTAGCAAGATCTGGCAGTTTGAGAAACAAAGTTGTTCATGGAGAGGGTAGAGTCAATGCAGACACCAAGGTTTTTAGCTGAATCAGAAATTGGGACTGATGTGTTACATAATGGGAGAGAAAGAGGAGGCAGCTGAGAAAGTTTCTGACGGGTGCCAATGAGGATAGCTTCTGTCTTGTCGTCATTAAGCTGAAGTTTGTTGAACGTCATCCAGTTCTTAATGTCCGAGTAACACTCAGTGGTGCGAGTCAATAGGCACTGTATATTATCAGGTGAGTCACTGTCTTGAAATTGGGTGTCATCAGCATAGAAGTGGTGTTTTATAGAGTGGGAGTTGATGATGGTGGACAGGGGGAGGAGTAAAGAGTGAAAAGAACAGGGCCAAGGACAGATCCTTGTGGAACACCACAGGTCAGGTATGCAGGTTGAGAGTAAGTGCCATTGATGAGAACAGTTTGTTTTCTGTTTGATAAATACGAAGTGAAAAAGGAGAGAGCAATGTCAGAGATGCCAAAAGTATGATGAAGTCTAGAAAGGAGAATACCATGGTCAATGGTATCGAAGGCTGCAGACAGATCAAGGAGTGTGAGGAGAGAGACTTTGCCAGTATCAGTTGCAAGGAGGAGATTGTTGAGAATGTGTAGTAGGGCAGTTTCAGTGCTATGGCACTGGCGGTAGGCTGACTGGAAAGGATTGAGGAGATTGTTGGCAGACAGGTGAAAGTTCAGCTGGTTGAGGACGACTTTTTCAAGGAGTTTTGACAAGAAAGAGAGATTAGAGATAGGCCGGTAATTTTTCAGTTCATTTGGGTCTAAATTGTGTTTCTTGAGGAGAGGGTGAACAATAGCAGACTTGAAAGAATCTGGGACAGTTCCAGTTTGAAGAGAAGTGTTGATGATGTCAGTGATGAATGGAAGGAGAGTAGGGAGACAGTCGGAGTAGAGAGAACCTGGAAGAGGATCCAGTTCGCAGGTTTTGAACGACATGGATCTGATTGTGTTGAAAATTTCTTCTTGTGAGACTGGGGTAAAAGTAGTAAGAGGTGTGCCAGAGAAGGAATGGTCAGGTGGGCATGGTTGACAGGGTGTCCTGTCAAGCCTGTCATGAAGAGTTTGTATTTTGGTGGTGAAATACTTGGAGAATACAGATGGGAGTTCTTCATTTGTATGTTTTGTTGGGAGAGGTAAATCTTTTCATGTGCCAAGGAGATGATTCATGGTTGTAAAGAGTTCTTTTGAAGAAGAGGCATTCAGGATTTTGGTTTGGAAATAGCTTGTTTTTGCTGATGCAATGAGGGTGGATACTTTTGTTTTAGAGGCTTGGAAAAGTTGCCTGTGTACAGTGAGTTTGGATTTGCGCCAACGGCGCTCTGCTCTGCGGCGGGCACGTTTTGCACAGGCAATCTCATGAGTGAGTCAGGGGGTAGGGGGGCGGTCAGGTAAAAGACGGGTTGTGGCTGGAGCATGAGTGTCCAGAAGATGGTGGAGAGTAGTATAGAATTCATCGGCAAGGTTATGTGACTTTTCAGAAAGGAGACGGGAGGCATCAGATGAAAATGTGGAGAGGTTGATAGATTTGAGATTGCCTCGAGTCACTGTGCGCATGGTACGAGAAGGAGGAGAAATGTCGAGAGAACAGAGAATTGCAGAGTGGTCAGATGGAAGGGCTGAAGTTAGACGGGTAGAAAGAACTAAGCAGTTGTCAGTAGCGGAATTGTGGTGATCACGAGAAATGATCCAGTCAAGAATGTGACCTTTTTGATGGGTTGGTTCAGAAATGTGTTGAGTCATATTGTGATTGGACAGAGAGTTGATGATATGTCTTGTGTCATAACGGTGAGTGTTGTCATAGTGGACATTGATGTCACCTAGAATGATGAGATTTCCAGGTAAGAGGCAGTAGTGGTCAAGCAATTGGTCAAAGTCAGAGAGAAACGTGGATGTGGTGAGTTTGTTGGCAGAGCTAGGTGGGGGTCGATAGACACAGGAGAAGGTGATGGGGTGAGGGGTGGATTGGAAGGATACTTCAACGTGCTCGAAAGAAGGATGGGAGAAAGGCAGAGACTGCGAGAAAGATAGGCGGGAATGGAGTGAGTCGTTGTAGAGGATGGCGATACCGCCACCTCGGGATGAGCGATGGAAAGAAGCAAGCCTGTAACCACTCGGAGTGAGGCTAGCATGTATAGGTTCGTGACCAAGGGGTTAAGCCATGTCTCTGTGATAAAAACAATGTCAACATGCTCATCTGCGATAAAATCAGCAATGACTTTGGCTTTGCCATCCTTGCATGTTGACTGAGCATTAAAAAGGCATAATTTTAGTTTATCATAGTCATATGGTGGTGGCCGGGGTGGCGACGAAGGCGGCACCGACGGGACAGAAGGTGAAGACGGCACCGGTGGGACAGAAGGTGAAGGCGGCACCAGCGGGACAGAAGGTGAAGGCGGTACTATCCGGACAGAAGGCGAAGGCGAAGTTTGTTTTCTGTTTGATAGATATGAAGTGAACCAGGAGAGAGCAATGTCAGAGATGCCAAAAGTATGATGAAGTCTAGAAAGGAGAATACCATGATGAATGGTATCAAAGGCTGCAGACAGATCAAGGAGTGTGAGGAGAGAGACTTTGCCAGTATCAGTTGCAAGGAGGAGATTGTTGAGAATGTGTAGCAAGGCAGTTTCAGTGCTATGGCACTGGCGGTAGGCTGACTGGAAAGGATTGAGGAGATTGTTGGCAGACAGGTGAGAGTTCAGTTGGTTGAGGACAACTTTTTCAAGCAGTTTTGACAAGAAAGAGAGATTAGAGATAGGCCGTAATTTTTCAGTTCATTTGGGTCTAAATTGTATTTCTTGAGGAGAGGGTGAACAATAGCAGACTTGAAAAAATCTGGGACAGTTCCAGTTTGGAGAGAAGTGTTGATGATGTCAGTGATGAATGGGAGGAGCGTAGGGAGACAGTCAGAGTAGAGAGAACCTGGAAGAGGATCCAGTTCGCAGGTTTTGAACGACATGGATCTGATTGTGTTGAGAATTTCTTCTTGTGAGACTGGGGTAAAAGTAGTAAGAGGTGTGCCGCCTTCGCCTTCTGTCCCGCCGGTGCCGCTTTCGTCTTGTCCCGCCGGCGCTGCCCTTATCTTCTGTCCCGATGGTGCTGCCTTTGTCTTCTGTCCCACTGGTGCCGCCTTCGTCTTCTGTCCTGCGGGTGCCTCCTTCGTCTTCTGTCCCGTCGTTGCTGCCTTCATCTTCTGCCCCGCTGGTATCGCCTTCGTCTTCTGTCCCGTCGGTGCTGCCTTTGTCTCCACCTCGGCCGCCGCATTGTGATAAACTAAAACTATGCCTTTTTAACGCTCAGTCAACATGCACTGATGGCAAAGCCGATGTCATTGCTGACTTTATTGCAGATGAGCATGTTGACATTGCTTTTATCACCGAAACATGGCTTAACCCCCTTGGTCATGAACCTATACATGCGAGTCTCACTCTGAGTGATTACAGGCTTGCTTCTTTCCATTGCTCATCCCGAGGTGGTGGTATCGCCATCCTCTACAACGACTCACTCCATTCCCGCCTGTCTTTCTCGCAGTCTCTGCCTTTCTCCCATCCTTCTTTCGAGCACGTTGAAGTATCCTTCCAATCCACCCCTCACCCCATCACCTTCTCCTGTGTCTATATCGACCTCCACCTAGCTCTGCCAATAAGCTACACATCCATGTTTCTCTCTGACTTTGACCAACTACCTGACTACTACTACCTCTTACCTGGAAATCTCATCATTCTAGGTGACATCAATGTCCACTATGACAACACTCACCGTTATGACACAAGACATATCATCAACTCTCTGTCCAATCACAATATGACTCAACACATTTCTGAACCAACCCATAGTAACAGTGTTTGTTAATCGAGATACCTCTGTCCGAACAGAATGGCCAACAGCATGATGTGCTGCAAAAATTAAGATAGGGAAAAAAAAAAGAAAAAAGAAAACCCTGACAGCTTAAATCTGGAAGACAATTCCTGCACCAGTTAACTTCCTCATTTTGTTCAGCAGCTCCCACCAGTTTCTTGAAGGAAAACAAGGGATACGATGAAGAAGTCAAAAGGTTAAAGAGACTGTTTAATAGCTCATCAGACCAAGTGCTCCAAGACAAGTTAAAAAGTTAAAGGGATTGTTTAATAGCTCATCAGACTAAATATTTAGCTCTAGCTCATCAGACTAAGTGCTCCATGACAACACTGATGTCCCAACAAATGTATACCTTGGTAAACAGCTATAAGTTCAAACAAATGTTTCGTATATCTTTTAAAATGTCTATGCTGTCCAGACTGCTAAAGCCTTCAATATTCAAACGGCATGACAGTACTGACTTAAAGTGTATCTCTACCTTGATACTGCGTAAATAATTAGACACTATGACTTGAAACCACAGACAGGTGACACTGCATTGTAGCAACATACTGTGTCCAGGGAAAGCAGCATGATTTTCACACTGTACATCCATTATGACAAAAAGAATCAAAACTACAACCATAAATTAAAACCAATTATTTATGACAATACTCACATTGTAATGGTGTTCATTTTGTTCAACACTTCTGCAGTTGGCATGTCATTGACTGGCAGCACAAAGCGATTGATCTCCTGAATCATATTGATCTGTGCAAACAGAAGGGGTACATTTGTGTAACATAAATTTTCCTAATCAAACTGACTGCTAGCATTTAAGCACTGAGGAACCAGAAACACAAGAAGAAAATATCTGAGAATGTCTAATGAATACACAAAACAAGACAGATGCAAATTTTTGCCAACTGGCCAGTGGTAAGCATACATAAAAGACCATGAAGGACAAACACACAAAATTCTTGGAAGTAAACAGTCACGAAAAAAAGACTTAACTCCTGCTCAACAAAACATAGGGAAGTCTTGCTGCCTGTTCCCTCCCCCTCCCCCCCCAAGTTCTGTGTGTTTGTTCTTTGTTGCCTTTTGTGCATGCTTGACACAGACCAACTGGCCAAAAATTTACACCCATCTTGGTTTGTGTATTACAGATGTGTGTTCAGAATTTTTTTATTGCAGTCTGCAGACTGCTGCAATCTACAAACTCCAGTAAGAAAATTTCTATCATAAAAGGGAGTAAACCGTCAAAGATCTGCAGCACAAAGTACTGGTTCCCTTCAAAAATTAATCTATACAAAACAAAGACGGAAAATACTTTTTTTAAGCACAAAGCAATACATATCTTCAATCAAAGAGACAAAAAGTACATGTCTAGGGGCCCAATGCATTAATGACTGTGAAGGAAACAATCTGAACAATTTTTTTTTCAAAAGTTATTTCATTACTTCCGGAACAGAAACCATAAACATAACACTTAAAAGATGTGTACAATTGATCTATCGTTTTAGAGAAACAAATTAAAAAAATGCAGCTAAAATGCAATAAATATATCTTGCGAACAAAAACAACAAAAGGAAGAAATAACAAAAATCAACACATTCACATAAGCAAGTCAAAACGTAATGAGAAGCTAATTACTATGCAATATTTTAGAGTTGCATTTTAAATATGATAAATGGAGCCCTAAATCATGTCCGTCACATGCTATATTTAGCAAGACTGAAAGATGAAAATTGCTCAGTGGCCAATTGTGTCAACACACACACAGTGATGCCTGTATGTACACACATATGCATTCACCAGTTTTGACATGTTATGGAAGTGTGCAATCCAAGATGGAAAAACATGCATTTTTTCCTGATTATAATAAAAAAAAAATTCAAGAACTTGCTTGCTTGTCCCACATAAATCCAATGCTCCTGATCAGAAATAGTGGTGGCATAGTGATTATATACATCTGCCTGTGAAGCAAGAGTTTTCGTAATATCTTAGGTTCAAATCCAAACTGGACAAGATAATTTCCTGTCCCCTCCACTACACCTTGAGTGGCATCCGAGGTGATCCTTGCAAATTTCTGGAAAGTTACTTGTATTGGTAAGCGAAAATACAGACAGAAAACTGATAAAAAGTTAGAAAATAAGTCAATGCAAAACAATATCAAACCCCCGAAAAGTAGTGTTGTGATATGGCGATGTGGCGATGCATTCTCTGCACTCTCTCTTCAGGGAAAGCATCCTAAATTTTACACAGCAAATCTGCTGTGACCCCCTCTACCACCCCCCCCCCCCCCCCCCCCCCCCCTGAAAAAATGATAATGCAAGCTCAAAGGCAAGAAATAACATGATTAGAACTCACAATAACTCGGGTCTCTGAAGCTTTAGGTGGCACGCCTTTGTCGAGAACAGTGATCATGAAGTCGAACTGAAGCTTACTGGTCGAAAACTCACTGGTGGTGGTAATGAGGCCATCTGTCAGATCCATGACAAAGTAAACTGAGTCATTGTTAAACAGGTCAGAGTAGCCCACACTGATGACATACTCCACTGTCCCGTTTTCCTTCAGGTCAGGGTCTGTGGCCTGTTATGAAATAACCATCATTATAACTTTTAAAATATCAGTCATTTTCTTGCATACACATACATGATTGTGTTTAGCTATTTAAGCCTTTCCACAAAGTATGGTAATAATGATGTGTGCTGTGCTTTAATAGTCTGGCTGGTCAACAATAATAAAAGAACAGTGAGCAATAGTATTTACACAGACAAACTAAAGAAAAGATTCAAATGCTGTTATGTAACCATGAGGTCACAGAGAGATGGTGGAGACTTCAATTTTTTTCTCAAAAGTCAGCATTATTAGGATGGTGTCCATTTTCTTTTTTTTTCCCCAACCTGGTTTTTAATTATTTTTTGACAAATCACAATTAAAGACAATGATTGCTGAACATTATAATAATATCATTTACAAAACTGAACAAGATTTATGCACAATGGATTGAGCAAAATTCATATACATACATCATATCTACTAGTTTGTAGTATGTTTTTAAACAACATAAAGTCATTTAATTTATACAGTTTTAGATTTTAGTTGTTGTTGTTACTGTCTGTTTGTTTGATTGTTCTAAATTTATTTGAATTCGCTTTCAGCAAAATTTAACGATAAACATATTCACAAAGGAAGATCACTTGTATAAGACTTTTGTATAAGTTTAAATTACATTCAAAACGTCTACATCTTCAGCAAAGGTTCTATGCATATGAATTTACAGTCACTATCAATTCTATGTAAGACAAATGGTCAAATATAAACAGGAAGGTCATACAGAAATGATGCATACATCTTGTAAAGAAGCAAAAAGTCACATCAAACTTCATCTGATGTCCATTTTCTCTCCCTCATTACTTTACTTTCCCCACCACTGAACATAGTCGAGTAATCATTCACACTCAGTGGTCAGGAGGAGAAAAAGGTTTTCTCAAGTCAGACTTGAAAACACGCAGACTGGAAGGCTGGACTCTATCTCTATGCCTAAAGGGCTAAAAAAAATCTAGTCTTCTTATACACCTAATCTATCATGGCGAACAACTGTCAGGACAAGCACACCTATTTTAGCAAGTATTCAAAGTGAAATCATGTTTTCAAAATTATATTTCAAAAAGACAAATTCTTGTACAGGATGATAAAGGAAACACAGACCGATATAGGGTACAGACAGACAGATACAAGCATCTGAAACAATCACAAGACTTACACCTTTCATTCCCTAATCCTATCCTTAAAAAGCTGGCAGATAAATTGCACAAAACTGAAACAAGAACATCATGATCAGAGAAGACCACTAATGCGATATATGGATACTCGACTGGCCAACATTAACTATGATATCAATACCACTAACTGGGAAATCACTCCCCATGGATTTGATAACAGCAGTGTACATTCAAATTTAAACAATGCTGTTATCAACATTCTTGGGCACAGAACAGCTGCAGTTCAACAAAAGAGGGTCTTTCTGATGTAGAGCCTGTAGAAATATGCCTCAATGAGTTGTTTTCGTCGAAGGTCATCCAATAAATAGTGAGAATGTCCTCATAACTTAAAAAGTAACTGCTTTTGACATTTTACATACACCTGGCCCAATCATTCCATATCGAGTAATATGATTACATTCAAATATTGTGACATTATTGTTTATGAAGTCATAATGGATTCAGTCATTCTAAGCGTCATGGCCAAATTCAACATTGCAGAAAGCAACATCTATCTTAAAACTGAATTTTAGAAAGGAAGATCTGGTGAAATATAATAACATTACACAGTGGATGAGGGACACAAGGTCTTTTGCAGGCTGCAGTTTATAAGATAAGCGTCATTCTTTAAAAGCACAAAAAATGACATGAAAGGCAAGCAGAATCTGGGAAGACCAGCTGAAGCTACTGATGAAAAAAAAGGTCAATAAGTTTTACAGAAATGTTAAATGAAGACATGTAAATAAAATGTGAAGAGAACTCTCATGACAGTGGCATTAATTGTGGATTAGTTCACACAGTTTCACCCAGTAAACTGCTCACAGGCTGGTGGATAGTGTGAGGGCATGAAAGCATGAAAAAGACCAAAAACAAAGCAAAAAACAGCTCTTACACAGAAGCCGGTGGATAATCTGAGAGAATAGAAGCATTATGAGAACAAAAAAAAACCTCTTACATAGACAGATCCTGTATATACAGCTCTGGGAGTGGAAGGCATCAAGACAGGGCTGTCAGGCTTAGCATCGATGGACACAGCCCCAATGTACATGTCCAGAGTTCCACTCTGGATAGTCTGTTTGGGCATGATGGGGTAGGACCACACTGGGTTGTTGTCGTTCACGTCCAGCACGTCAATGACCACTTCCGTCGATTTGTGCACATCTGCAACGATGACAGTCACAATCACATATTGTACATGACTTCAGTGGTAGGGGAATGCACGCGTGCGCACACACACGCGCGCACACACACACACACACACGCGCACACACACACACACGCGCACACACACACACACGCGCACACACGCACACACACACACACACACGCGCACGCACGCACGCACGCACGCACGCACGCACGCACACACACACACACACACACACACACACACACAAGCGCGCGCGCATGCATGCACGAAAGGTTCATTACCACAAAAAACATCTGATAAAAATACTGCACAGTCTAAATCGAGCACACTTAACTATTAAACAATCAAATGCATTTGGTTATTTATGAAGAGATCACTGTAAACTTACTGAACAAGTATAGGGTGGAACTGGCAAACTACTTATCAATCAAACACACATGGTTATGTATGAACAGATCATTGCAGACTTACTGAAAACGTAGGTCTTGGAATTTGTAGCTTGTCTCTTTCTTCGGCCAGCTGACTGAAACTCAACTCCAATGAGTAGGATATGATGGTCATATTCTTCACGATTCAGGTTCTTGCGCAGTGTGACGATGCAGTTTTTGTGGCCAGCAGGGTAAGTGATCGTGAAGAATCCTGAAAAAAATTTTTTGCACAAAAATGAAATCACACTAGTTTTATGGTGTTAGAGAATACACAGAACTAAACAGTATCTGAACAAAAACAGCATAATAATCAATGATAATAATTACAATATTTATGTAGCGCAAAATCTTGATAAAAATCAAATCTAAGCGCTGAACATACACATACGCACGCATGCACACACACACATATACACATGGCTATAAATGGGAGAAAAGATGCAATGGAAAATCATATGTAAGTGTACTCAAAGTAGAAAAAAAGAAATCAATAGAAAACATCATATACAAATATATATTACAATGTGATTCCACACCAAGTGGAGACAGGCTGCAGTGGGGGTTAAGTGAGGTCAGGATTTTATGCAAAGGAGAAAAGGTGAGTTTTGAGAGTGGACTTGGAGACAAAAGTATGTTGAACCCTTTCCGAATATAAATGAAAGGTGGCAAAACCCACAGAACCTTAGGATAGTTTATTCATTTTGAATGGCAAAAGAAGCATATACATGAAGCCAAAAGGGATGCAATGTTGCCGAGCATAAAATCTACGGTTTCACTTTATCATAATTCATTATTCTTGATTACATTTCTTACCATAACTCACATTTCTATTAATCTCAGCAGTTAGTACTGTAAGTAAAATTTCCTTCTTTTTTTTCACACTATTTTGTACAATGGCATCTGCCTACAACAAAATATTCACTGGAGACGAATTTGTGTTCAATATGGAAGTAGTTCATAGCAACAATATGTGAGGACAACCAGCGACCTTACACAGCATTGACTGTTGCTACCTTGCTGGTAGAGTTCTGATGTTATCTGCAACATTTCCTATTTTATACGTCACCATAGTGACATTTATCGGTTTGTTATATGGCCCAGTCATGCAAGAATCCGAAAAGAAACACATGTGCACACTCACAT
Organism: Monoplex corrugatus; assembly: GCA_030674185.1. NCBI lineage: Eukaryota > Metazoa > Mollusca > Gastropoda > Littorinimorpha > Ranellidae > Monoplex > Monoplex corrugatus. The sequence continues at coordinate 126,711,129 of CM060305.1, forward strand.
ACAACATGCACACATCACTGCTGGTGTACATCACCAGCATGGCAAAGTGTCAGACACTTTTTCAATGACACTTGCAGAAATCTAGCACAGTTTACTGACTTGCGTGCTTCTTTGTTATAGGGTAAGACCATACACAGCAAGCATGGCCTCTGGGGAAAAATACCCATTTGTACAAAGACGAATTCATCATGTGCTACAGAAGATTTTGTTTGTTAAAGATGGCTTTTACAAGAGAAAGAAGTGGGCAGGGAAAATAAGAAGATTATGTTACTGCCGGAACTTCACCATAGGCAGGTTTGTTATAGGTGGATTCCACTGTGTTTATAGTTCTGCACATACATGAACATGCACACATCAATGGTTGAGTTTTATACACATTTCTTATTCACATGAAAATTAATAGTTTGTGGAATTAAGTAACAATAATACAGAAATGTTTTTGTTTTGAACACACACACACACACACACACACACACACATTCATATACTCATACACACACACACACACATACATACAGATTGACAGATACATATATACATAATTAGTTAATAATGATAATAATTACAGCATTTATATGGCACCAAATCATGACAAATCAAATCAAAGTGAACTCACACACCAGGCATACACATACAATCGACAAAGACTACCTTACAATATTTGAAAAAAGAAGATAAAGTATGCAAACTGAGGCAAAATAGTAGTAGTAGAATTCATTGTTGTGAAAGGAGGTGGGTTTTTAAACTGGATTTAAATGCAGAAAGGGTAGGTGTTAGGCAAATGGAGAGTAGAAGTCTCTTGCAGGCTGACGGACCCGAGACAGCAAAAGAACGCTGGCCAACAGTTGGTAGTTTAAACATAGGGACCTGAAGGGAAAAGAGTATCTGAAGCTGAGCGCAAGGTGCCAGCTGGCATATAAATATTGATGTTGTCGCAAAGATATGATGGAGCAGACTGGTGAATAAATTTGTAACACAAGGTATCCAGCTTATATTCAGTTCTTTTTAAGACAGGCAACCAATGAAGAGAGCAAAGGAGAGGACTGATATGATCAAACATTTTCTTTCTGAGGACAAGACGAGCAGCTGTGTCTTATATATGCTGCAGACACAGGAGAGAAGAAGCTGGAAGTCCAGTAAGGAGAGCATTACAGTAATCAAGACAAGACAAAATGAGATGTATCACAAGCTTAGCTGCAGCCTCAGCTGAAAGATATCTTCGAATGTAGCCAATGCACTGAATCTGATAGTAGCATGATTGGAAGGTTTGGGTCAGAAACTTCTGCATACAAAGAGTGTTGTCCAAAGTCACACCCAGGTTCTTGACAGAATAAGAGAGAGGGATCATGTTTTCACCTAGCTGGATAGTCGTCAGTGTGATAGAGGCAAGTTTATTTTTGGTATCTACAAGCATGGCTTCGGTTGTATAACCATTTAACTGTAGTTTATTATGTGTCATCCAGTTCTGGATATCAATGTAACAGCTCGATGCTTCTGAGATAAGGAAGGTGATATTTTCAAGGATGGTGCTATTCTTAAGTTGTGAATCATCTGCATAAATATGTTTCATGTCATGCAGGTCGATAATGCTGGCTAAGGATTAAGTATAAAGGGTAAACAGGACAGGACCTAACACAGATCCCTGAGGAATTTCGCAAGGAAGCCAAACAGGCTTAGACTGACTTCCACTGACAACAACTGACTGAAAGCGATCAGAGAGACAGGGACAGAACCAAGAAAGAGCAATACTATGAATTAAAAAAAATGTGTTCAAGATGAAAGAGATGGATGGAGTGATCAATAATATCAAAGGCAGCAGACAGATCAACTTCAGGGGTATTAGGAGAGAATTTTTTCTAGCATCAGAAGCAAGAAAATGTTTGCTGACTTTGTGAACAAGAGCTGTTTCTGTGCTGAGGTTTGTTTGACAGGCGGACTAGTAAAGATGCTGGAGATGATTTAAGGAGATGAAATCATGTTCATTCAGTAGTTTTAGAACCACTTTTTCAAGGAGCTTAGAGAGAAGTGGGAGATTTGATACAGGTCTATAATTTTTAAGGTCAGTAGGTTTGAGATTATTTTTCTTGAGAAGTGGCTGGATGAGAGAAGTTTTGACAGCAGAAAGGAAGACTCCTGAGACCAAAGAAGAATTGATGATGGAGGTAACTGATGGAAGGACTTACAGGTAGATGTGTGAAAAGAGAGAGACTGGAATTGGTTTAAGTTCACAAGATTTGAAACACATTTCTTTGAGGATCATTGAGATCTTGGTCTCAGATACTGGGTGGAGAGGAGAGGAGTACCAGTGAATGGAGGCCTGGTAGTACTAGGTAAAAGGTAGCAGAGTCAAGTTTTGTACACAAACTGGAAATCTTGGAGAAAAAAAATGTGTAAAAAAAAAAGAAGAGAGATGATCTGCACTAATATTTGATGGCAGGGGAGTTGATTTCTCAGTGCCAAGTAAATCGGACATGGTGGAGAAACAGAATTTTTGTGTTTTTAATTTCAAGATCTTGTGAGGAAAAATAATCAGTTTTCCCTTTAGAGAGCAACTCAGTTGCCTTGTTACGCATGGACTGAAAGATCTGATGGTGTACTTCTAGTTTAGAAGACCACCACTTTGCTCAGCGCTCCAACATTCTTGCTTTGTTTTGCGTAGCTGAGGTGTGTATCAAGGCACACATGGACAATTGGGTAGAACACAATTGGAGGGAGGGGCATTTTTGTCAGGCAAATGGCAAAGAATCGATGTATACAAAGTATCAGGATTGGTGGAGTCACTGACTTGTGACAGTAGTTCAGTCGCTTCAGATGTGAAGGCCTTAAGGTCACTAGATTTAAGGTTGCCATGAGGACTACACGCTTATTTCTTGGAGTTTTTATTAGATTTAGAGAGGTAAGGACAGCAAAATGGTCATAACCAATATTGAAGTGATCAGTTGATCAGAATCACCTGCGATTATCGAGTCAATGATGTGGTCCTTCTTTTGAGTAGGCTTGGTTACATGCTGAGAAAGAGAGCAGTTGGACAGTGAAAGGCATAGGTGCCTGGTGTAAGAAGTAGTTTGATTGTCAAAATGAAAATCAAAGTCACCTAAAACAATCAATTTACCTTGACATAGGGAATAAAAATCAAGGGGAGATTCAAATTCAGGATGAAACATACAATCATTCAGGTTGTTTGTGCTGCTAGGGGATGGGTAACAGGCAGTAAAATATGACAATCTGACTAGAAATGTTAAGAATGACTTCCAGAGCTTCCAAAGACACATGTGGAAAAAGGAGGGCTTGGTTGAAGGATAGATGTGATTCTGAGACATCTCTGTGCAGGACTGCAAGACCACCACCTAAAGAAGGGCGTGGGGAGGACTTTATTTTACAGCCAAATGTAGTGAGCTGTTTTATCTTAGGTTCATGACTATGACTTTTCAACCAAGTTTCTATCACAAAAAGCAGATCAAAACTATTTTCAAATACATAATCAGCAATATAATCGGTTTTGCTATGAGGACAGACAGATTGCGCATTAAAGAAACACACTGTGACACTGTCAAAAGAAGGAGGAAAGTCAAGTGATGCGGACAAGAAAATCAAATCACTGGATAGGTGCTGTTACTTATTTATACAGATGCAAATATCATAAAAGCAAATATCTCTGACTGAGGAGACAGACCTAAGGAAAATGAGTTGTACACTCGATTTTTGTTAATATTTCACTTTCTATTTTCAGCATTATTAATTTTGGGGTATATTATGATAACAAGCATAACAGTAGAAAGGGCAATCAAGTTCATTATGATACAATTAAATGTAGTGAAATTATATTTCGCATATTTTGCAACGCTTTTCTCCAATTTGAAGAGTATTATTTCAAAGACGAAAATACGGGCATGCAACATGAGAAGGAAAGATTAATATTTTTCCCAGAATTTCCAAGGTAAATGTTACAAGCAAGTGCATGACCAATATATGGAGACAGGAGAGGTGAACAAACTGCATATCAACACTTACGGTCATCCGGAACTTGCGAGATAATTCTGCAGACCACTTCACGTTCACCCTGATTATATATTTGCAAGTACTGCACATCGCTGCCATTTTTCTGATTCTCTGGGATCGTCAGGCTGGAGAAGAAAAAACAAAATTAGTTTCATTATGGTGTTATTGTTAAATAATTATCCAGTGTCATAGTGCTTAGTAAAGAGAGGGATGGAGGGTGGAATGAATGAATGCATGAATTATCTTTATTTTCCAATGAAAAAGAATGACAATATATTAGGGTAGAATGAGAGAATTCAGAATTCAGTGTTTAATGTATCTGGCCATAGGCACATATACATCTAAAAGTGGAGAGCAAGGCTATCACACACTGAAGGGGAGGAGGAAAGAGGGAGAGAGAGAGAAAGAGAGAGGTGGGGCAGAGAGAGGGGGACAGAGTGATGGAGGGGGGAAGAAGAGGGGAGAGGGGGAGAGAGAGGGAGAGAGGGACAGAGAGAGACAGAGACAGAGAGAGAGAGAGACAGACAGACAGAGAAAGACAGACAGAGAAAAGCAGACAGACAGACAGAGAGAGATGGTTAATTATGAACGCCACTGACCTTTACACAAATCAGGTATTGGGGGTGAGAGTTGTTAGTTTGCATCATACTTTTCATACATCATATGTTTTGTTGTAAGCATGCATCAAAAACATTTTAATTTGTTACACTACTTGATACCTTACAGCATAAAACAAACACTGAAAACTTTCTGGAAATGTTCAGGGTTATATACTTTCAGGCTGTACTTCAAGAAGGATCCGAGCTGTTTTCAATGGTTCCTTGTACATGATTATTCCTCATGTTTTCATGAACTGGGCAATAAGAATGAAAATGTTATCCATTTTCCAAAATATTGGGACAAAAAGGGCACTTTTTCTCTTGAATAATGTTCTGTTAAAAAAAACATATGTTTACATCCAAGTTAATTTATGCTTACTCTAAATCTGATGAAGGAATCACAGAATTTCTTAACAGTTATGTCATTCCCATACTTCTGTGACCGAGAGAAAGAGAAAGAGAACTGACCACATACAATAATGTAAATGTGATGAATTCTTTTGGCAGAGAGAGACAACTGAACACATATGGCTCTTGGGAATATTGGGGGTTCTTACAGTATGCACAGTATCTCCAACTCCTGAAAATTCTGTGCTAGAAATAACCCCTCCCAACACCCCCCACCCTTCTCTCTCTCTCTCTCTCTCCCTCTTTTTCCATTTTTCTGCTTTTCCTGTCATCTCCTCCTTTCTTTTCCTGCCTCATTGGTTAATGTGACCGAGTTAAAAAAAAACATTCATATAGACAAAAAATATTAGCATGTCAGATGATGCACTCAAGCACCAATGCATATATGACCAAAAAAAAAACCCCCCAAAAAAACGGAGGCAAAAATAGTTCCGGACACATACAACACAAGAACACTGAGGTAAGAAGACAAATAAAAACAACAACAAAAAGAATACAAACACTGTGACAGAATGTGGGTGTGAATTGCCGGATGAGAACAATTTAATATCTAAAAGAATATTTGAAAGTGAAGGCATGTTTTTGAAAGTCCTTGTGTTCAGTGCACACATGCACACACACACACACACACACACACACACACACACACATACACACACACACACACAGAGTTATATCACACACATACTCTGAATAAACACACAAAACAGCCATATACATGTCCACAAAAGGGATGCGTGCCTTTCCTGAATGCACTGTACATAATATTTACAATGCAAAATGTGGACCTACTAGTACTGTGGCTGGCCGAATCCCAGTTCACCCTGAACAGATTCGGTTGGTCGCACTGTAATGGTCACATCCACAATGTCGTTTTTTGGGTTTCCAGCTCAAATCAGTGACTCTGGCCTGGAACTGTACAACAAAAACCTATAAATCTAGAGCATTATTTTCTCATCTTTTTTGCAACTCTAATCCTTTCACCTGCTTACTATTTTGATACGATAACTGCTTTTGTGAACAACAAATGGACACAAGGGTCTGTCTGCTCAAAGACTTTTGTATTAGTGTGTATGTATATCATATTGTTTTTCTTTTTATTAATATTTTATTTCATTTAAAAAATTTTTTTTTTCTGTAAACAGCCCTTTAATTGATCAAGAACAGCTTGAAGTGTTTCAGCTGGCACAATACCTTTAGTTTTCAATATTCTTACAATTTAGGTCGGACAACAACTAAAAACACATGATCACCTTCACATAATAGTATATTACATACAGATCACCCCATTTCATTTACATATTTCCTTCCAACTAAAAACTGATCTTGCGATCACTTCTGGTTTGAAACCCTTTTTTCAGAACTGACTTTTATCAATACAAGAAAAAACACCAAGATTTCAACTGAGTATTTACCTAAAATTATGTTTACTAAACATACTGTCTCTCAAAAGAGCTAGCTAGGCAGAGTTAGCTAGGCCCCTCAAGTATCAAAAAACTAAGGGGACAGCTGGACAGCTGAACATTTAAATACCCCATCAAGCAAATGTTTCAGCCCTAGGTTCCTAATTATGTAAGGGGACTGGGCCACATCCAAGTAATGATTCCTGGACACCCCTCTGCTGATGCTCTTTTTTAATAGAAACTTTTCCCCCACCTGGGTTTGAACCTGCACACCCAAGGTGGTCAGGCATCACAAGGCCAAGTCACCCTCATAAGGAACGTCTTAACCAGTTAGCTACTGGACCACGGCAACATGAGTCATGGAATATTTCCCAAATTCTCAACTAACCAACTCCCCAAAAAACTACAGTGTAGACAGTAAAATCCTTCTCTAACACAATTCTTATGTACATGTAAGAAACCCTACCCCATCTTCACCTCCAACACATGTGCAAACAATACACCTCTATAATGATGGGGATGGTAAGACAGAAAAAGACAGGAAGAGAGAGAGACAGAGGGAGAAGGAGAAGGACATCTGCTATAAAACTTACACTGATGTTGTAGTCCCGACTGTCACCAAATACGTTGTAGCTCGTTCTTCTAGAGATTTGGCCATTGCTGTCAATCTGGAAGAATCGGGCCTGTGGACCCTCTGGATCTACCAGCTCATATCTGATCTGAGCGTTGGGAGTCTGAAACAGAAAAAGCATGAAGATCAATTCAGACCCTTCCATTCAAAACAATAAAGGACTGTTCACCTCCAAGGTCCATTTTGTCAAAATCTTATGGCCAGATGACAAACTGGTTCTTCCAGGTGAAAAGTTCTTTATCATAAAATTTGTAATTATTTCTTCGATACACTTAGTTCATAGGTCCAAACCAAATGTCTTGAACATGATTATTTGAACAGCTGCAGCACATTTCAAATTTAGTGGTATCTGGTGTTGTGTCACATCATGTGATGTCATGTAAGCTTATGTCATGCAAGGACACATGTTTGCATGCAAATTGACAGGTGTAGGGTCAGTATAACTAATGTATGCATTCACTCACTCTATCCACCAGCTTCAATGCTGACGGATCAGGTGAGGTAGTGAATAGGTTGAAAGACATGATAACTGTGCATGGAATTAATATTAGTTTTGATTAGCCAGAGCTAGTGCTTACATCGTCATTGTAGGGGTTATAGATATCATCATCCACCGCTGTCACAGTAAGAAGTGTTTCTCCCAGAGCAGCTGCTGTCAAGTCCTGCCCCGTGTAGGAATCTTTCAAGAAGCGAGGAGCGAAAAGGTTGCGCACAATCCTGATGTTTACTGTAGTAGAGCTGCTCTTTGGAACAGGAGACCTGTCTCTAGCCATGATCACCAACTGTAAAAGAAAGTATCAAATATATTTTTACCAAATGTTATTTGAGAAGCTTATCATTTTCATCATTATTAGTATCATTAAACTGCAATGAATTCAACCTTTAAGCAGCTATCACAAAGTTTTTAAAAGTCAGTCTTTCAAAAGACAAATCAAGGTGTATAAATCTATCTGTATGATCATCATCATTCTCATGATTAAATTAACATCCATCAAATCTTTCAGCAGCTATCAATAAACTTTTGAAAACACATATAGTCTTAGTACTGTTCAAGAACTTAAATTCAGTCTGTATCATCACTGAAATCAAAATTAACCTAAAATCCAAGTAGCTACAAATCTAATACAATATTACCCAGTGATAGTCAAGAAGTTTAATTCAACATTTCTCATCATCACCACTTCATGATTAAATCAAAACTACTCAACCACAGTACCTACCATACAACTTTACAAAAATTTATATACTTTCAACAAGTGCTAAGAAAAAGTTTTTTTTATGAGACATGAGAAATTAGAGCACCAAGTTACAGCAGGAAAACTGGAGAGAAAGAGAGCACCAGATACACCAAGGAAGAAAATATTAAATGAACTTGCAGACTGCCTCAGGATGTGTAGATAATTTGATATTTTTGATGAAATGAGCATGCTCAAGCTGCATTGGCACTTTAACATGAACTGTTTGCATTTGTCTCATTATTATTACTCCACCTAAATCTGCCACAAACTACCTAACAACTATAAATAAATTCGATTTCATCCCACCATCATCACCTTACAAGACTGTTAAAAGACCACTTACATTGACATTATTTGGTGCTTCATCTGTCTTTAGGTCACGTGCCAGAATGATATCACCATTGGTGCGGCTGACAATGAAGTAGTTGTTGCTGATTAAGTTGTTGCCAGATGGATCAATGGTGATCACTCTGTCCAGGAAATAGTCCACCTGGCCGCTTACACTCTGTGAAAAAGAAAAGAAGACTGACGTACAACTATATTGATTATTTTTTCCTTTTTAGATGATCAAGGGGGAAATATCTGTCATGCTGTTCTGTCTTGAGCAGATTTTGTACCTGCTGTGATAAAGAAAACTTGATTAATGAGTTTTCCATTCTCCAGGTAAAAAACAACAACTAGCAAACAGAAAAGTTCTGTATTGGGCAAGTATTTCTTTACATTTTATGATCAAGACAGACAAAACTGATCTATGAACTTTGTACACCTGATTAATATTCTAATTCTTTGTAAATTCCTGTGATCAAGAGAAAATTCAGTGAAAACTAGCATATCTGAACACACACACACACACACACACACACACACACACACACACACACACACACACGCACGCACGCACACACACACACACACACACACACACACACACACACACACACACACACACACACACACACACCTCTTCTGAGTGAGAATTAGGTAAGGCTTACAACTCACAGCAACTGAGCATTAAACAAGGTCCTGTCATTCCCTGACCCTACCCACCAACTTCCTGCAGAAAGCTGTTGGACAGGGAGAGAGAGTAAAAAGATTAACCTGTCAAACTTACACTTGGGCTGTCAGCATCTGTGGCAGTGACTTGGTAAACTTCTGTCAATGGTATTTGGTATTCAGATATTGTTGTGTTGTAGTAGTCTCGATCAAACTTGGGAGTGTTCTCATTACGGGTGATGTACACAATGACGCTGGCCTGAGCCAACCCTGGTGGGTCACGTCTATCACTGGCTTCCACACGGAACTGGAGAATACATACAATAAAAAATTAGCAGTGAACACATTTCAGAAATAAGTAATGCACAGACACACAAAAAAAGCCTCCAAAAACAAACAAACAAACAACCCCCCCCCCCCCCCTCCAAAACCCAGTGTACACATATTACAATTAACGAAGGCCACATTTGTCAAAAACAATTTCACCAAACCAGAGGCATCATCCTGCAAGCATGCAAACCCAAATTAAATTTGACTGCAAATAAACAAATGACTGACAAGAACTGAATGTTAAGAATGATAACAAGGACACCAGTCCACACTGCAACTGGTCAGATTGTCAACTACTGACTGGGAGGCTGTGGGCTGGAATCCATCAGTCTACCAATGTATTAAGGAATTTTTGGGGCCCAACCAGCTACTACCCAGACCTGAGCACGTTATTGGTTCATTGGAAAGACTGGGACCATACAGTCCAGTCACATTCACTTTACTGATGCACCACTGAGGGTGTCAATCAAATTTCCTGACCAATGCCAAGGTGCCTATCTTTCTTGGGCCTGACTAATGACAGGGTATGTTATAAAAGCAAAAGCACAGAGTATAACCTCATCATGCATGCAGTCTCAATCCAAAACTGAATTCCATATCATCTTCACTAATATCGCCATATTTGACATCACTGCACCATGAAAAATTAAACCAGATTCTGTGGCCCTTCTGTTCTCATGATGACATCAGTTTCAATGTACATGGAAGCGTGTTGGAGAGGTGATATGAACAGGTAGGGAAGTAACACAGGAGCAACATAGAAGATGGGAAACAGATAAAAATGATAAGTGGTCCCAATTTCAGCCCCACAGAAATGGAACATTACGCACTCTTACCTGCACTGGCTTGAGACATAAAAAGAAAAAAAAATCCCTGACAAGAAACATGCAAAATGAAACTAATGATGAATTGAAATAGAAGATGAGATGTAGCTTACAAAGCAACAACATAGGGCCTACAAACAAATAAAACACAACAAATACTCTAAAAGATATAAGCACAACTTCCCGCAGGATCTGCAAGACAGCTACCTGCACAATTTCACCTTTACACAATTACAGTTAACAATTAAATCATTTCAGTGTGGAACTAGTGTCATGAAGTATGCAAACTGTGCTGTGAAAACAATCAGGTACTCACCTCATATGAGGGTGCCGACTGAGTCAAGACAGGGGTCTGAAGTGAGATAACCCCAGTGGCACTGATTTGGAAGAACAGGTTAGCAAGACTGCTTCCAGCCAAAATTCTGTAGCTAACAGTGTCCTGTAAGAGTTAAGGAGCAGAAAACAAAAACAACCATTAGAATGCATGTGTGCATGAGCACACACACCCCTCCCAAAACCAATCTGAAACAAATTCCCACTGTTATTAAATGACAAAACAGACAAATTCCAGCTTTTCCAATGCAATGTCCAATCTAATCTCTCATTCTTAAACACCACTGCATCACCTCCCTGCAATATGCAGGCCCACTTATTCAAATACAACTTTTCAGGCTCAAAAGAACTTTCAACCACGAACCCAACTGGAGGATGATGTGTGTGGAATGCATAATACATTTATTTCCATGGTGCCCAAACATATAGAAAACTAAAATATCAATACTACATACCAATATACTCTACCCCTCTTCCCTGTGTGTGTACAGCTTAGTGGCTTTCACAGTAACAAAGTATCTGTGTCAGTTCTCAGACGCCAAAAACTACAGTCCTAGAGCATCATGATTATGGAGCCAGATAGGTTATAACATCAGTTTTCCAATTAGATGGTCTCATCCTTCATGGGTAGCACCTCATTAATAAACAGTGGAAAATTTCCCCCATCTCCAAGGTCAACATATGTGCAGGCCTGCCTGTGCCTGAACCCCTTTTGTATGTGGACACACACAAAACATCCAATATGCAATATTAAAGGTTCCGTTAAGTCAAGTCCATGTTCAGTTGCTAATAAAAACGTGACATTACCATAACTACACAGCATGGGTCAAACAACAAACATACACATATCTGAGAAAACAGTGTTCAAACTGCTTGAAAAATAAACGTTAACATCATTATTCAAAAAGCACAAACCCCATCAGCATCACTAGCGTTGACTTTAAGAATGCTGGTATCCACTGGGTAGTTTTCCTTGATAGTCGCTGTGAACAGGTCCCGGTCAAACCTCGGAATGCTGGGATTACGCGCTACGTTAACAGTTACCCTCACGGAATTCTCTTTCACTGGCACACCTCTGTCTTGTACTCTCACTTCAATCTAGAAAGCAAACATGAATGGGATTGTTATGATAAACAAATGTGGCTTGAAACAAAAACAAAGACGGTTAATCTACTTGATTTACGCAGTTTTAGGTATCTTTCCAGGACACCATTTTGTGCATCAAAAGCTCCATTAATTACAATATCAAGGAAAATAAAAAAACAACAGCACCAACAGTAGCAACTGCAAAGCATGTACAGATAACGATATCAAAACCTTAATCATTGTTATAAACAAAAACAAACGAAAGACCAGCTAAGCTAGCTAAAACCAGTGCCAGATATCCGCAACTTCATGGAATTTTGTCCAACACAGTCTGTTTATCTGTATTAATGCAATTCATAATTTTCCCAATACCACTGTTCATTTGTCACTTACATGTATGACATGCAATCAATGATACCACTGACACAAAGTCACCACTATCCATGACACACGGTCACAATAATTATGACGCAAGGTCACTGATACTTATGATACAAGGTTACCAATACCTGGCACAGAGTCACTGATAACCATGATGGAAAGTCAACAATACCCATGAAAGATCACTGATACAAAGACATGAGGTCACCAATAACTACAACACAAGGTAATTGATACCTATGACACATGGTCATCAGTACCTCTAACATAAGGCTACAGATATCTATGACACAAGGTCACTGATACTTATGGAACATGGTTACCAATATGCATGATACAAAGTATGACACTGGGTCAGCAACATCCATAACACAATGTCACCAGTTCCCATGACACAAGGTCACTGATACCCATAACATATCACCAATCCCTATGACAGAAAGTCATCAACACCTAAGACACGAGATCACCAATTCCTATGATGCAGAATCACTGATATCCCTAACACAAGGTTACCTATACCCATGACACAGTTTCATTTTCAGTTTCTCAAGATGACGTCTCTGTGCTCGGAACCAATTCCATATGCACTAACATCACAGGTGCCATGCGTATGGTGATCATGGCACAAGCCTTAAACCTGCACATAAACCCGTGAGCTGGCCAGGTCCACAAGGTCATGATACCCGTGACATTATGTCAGCTATGCCCATGACACAAGGTTACTGATACCCGGTACCCATGACACAAGATTACCTGTATCCACATAAAGATCACTAACACCCATGACATAAGGTCACCTATACCCATGACACAAGGTTACCTGTATCCATAAAAAGATTAACACCCATGACAAGGTCGCCTATACCTATGACACAAGGTCACTGTACCTGTGATACAAAATTACTGATACTTGTAATACAATGTCACTAATACCCAGGACACAAAGTTACTGATACCCAGGACACAAGGTCACTGATGTCCATGACACAAGGTCACTATAACCATGATACAAGGTCACTGTTACCTCTGATCCAAAGTTACTGATATCCAAGATCATCAATACCCATGACACAAAGTCACTGATGCTGATCACACAAGGTCACCGACATCCAGGACACAAGGTCACCAATATCCACGACATCAGGTTAGTGATACCAATGACACAAGGTCACTGATACCCATGATATAAGTTACTGATACGTATGACAATCACTGAAACCCTTGACACAAGGTCAAAAGTAACTATGACACAAGGTTACTGATACATGTGACACAAGGTTACCCATTCCCATGACACGAGTTCAATGATATCCAGGAGACAAAGTTATTGGTGTTTGAAACACAAAGTCACTGATACATATGACAGAGGTCACAGATATCTATGACTCAAGGTTAATGATACCCATGACACATGTTCATAGATACCAATGACACACAGTCATCGACACCCTGACACAAGGTCACTGATACCCATGACACAAGGTCACCAAATACCCTTGATACAAAGTCAATGATATCTATGACACAAGGTCTATGATACCTACGACTCAAGGTTACTGATATCCATGACACAAGGTCACATATATACATGACCCAAGGTTGCTGATACAATACAAGGTCACCAATATCCATGACACAAGCTCACTAATACCTATGACCCAAGGTTACAGATACCATAACATAACGTCACAAACATCTGTGACACAAAGTCAGCAATACCTGATCCGTGACACAAGGTCACTGATATCCCTGACACAAGGTCACTGATATCCATGATACAAGGTCACTGATATCCATGACATAAGGCCACTTATACCCATGACAAAATTTCACCGATATCTATGATACAAGGTGACTGATAGCCATGACACAAGGTTACCAATACTCTGACATAAGGTTACTGATGTTCATGACTCAAGATTGCTGATACCTATGAAACGAGGTCAACATTATGTGCTTCTTCCACAGTGTTGTTTTTGAAATTTGCTTGAGTAATTGTGAACTACTGAAGAAAAACAGAGGAAACAAAAGAAAACCCCTCTTTATGAGAGGGAGAGGTCGAAGGGAAGAAGAATCTTTGCTCAACACAATTAACATACTCACTAAGTACTGGTTGACTGTCCGATCCTGTTGCAGGTTCTGCTTCACACTGAGATCTCCCGTGCTAGGATTGATGTAGAAAAAACTCGCAGCTGATGTTGGCTGACTGCCCGAGGCCTCAATAAAGTATGTCAGAAGTCCAGCATCTCCCTGCAAATGAGGAATTGTTCAAGTAAATTCCCTTTTAACAAGTACACTTACTATATCCTACTGATGCTGAGTGGCACACAACTGCATGAATTTTGGCTGGAACCTACCCCACTGTTAACCATGAATTCAGTCAAAAGATATCTACAGATGGTGCTCAACTCTACCTGATTGCCCAGGTTGCAAGAGAACAAGAATACCCTTCCTCTTTTTTTGGACTTTGGATCCAGACCAGATGTATGTGTGTATGAGAAGAACAGGACTCTGGAGAACTCAAAACACATTTGCCATAGGAGTACACAATAGTACTATAATAAGGCCATGTATGCATGCAAGTGTGCGTGCACCATGTGTGTATGCGCATGTGTGTGAGTGTGAGTGTGAGTGTGTGTGTTTTGTATGCATGCAACTATGTTTGTGCATCCTTGGTGTGTGTGTGTGTGTGTGTGTGTGTATGTGTGTGTGTGTGTGTGTGTGTGTGTGTGTGTGTGTGTGTGTGTGTGTGTGTGTGTGTGTGTGTGTGTGTGTGTGTGTGTGTATGTTCATGCATGTACGTGTGTGCATGCATGTGAGTATGACTGTGCATGTGTGTTTAAGTACGTGAGTGTGAATGTCGGTGCACAATGTGTCTGTAGAGCAAATGTGCATGCCTGTGATGAAACGAGAAAAAGCATTAAATTCAGTATTTTTCATTAGTAAACAAGCTATACAGATGCAAGACTAAAAATCAAATGTTTCAGAGACAGCACAGTCTTTCAAATATTCTTGTGCATCTGTTCTACAGCAGAACAGAGATTACTCACAGAGTCAGGGTCAGTTGCATTGACAGTGCCAAAACGCTCTCCCAGCCGCTGTGTTTCTGGAATATTAAATACGTAGGTTCCAAGGAACTGGGGCGCAGTAGGATTGCGGATGACATTGACAGTCACAAAAATGTATGCCTTCTGAGATGGATCAGAAACACGGAAGCCAGCAACACGAACCTGAAAGCAAAATCAGATGTGGTAGGTGATTCAACAATTACATCAATGACTCCAGACACATCAAAATGTAAGTTGCTACTCACAAATCCAATAAACCATTTATCAGGAGATTTTAATACTAATCCCCTCTTGATAAAGATACCTAATGTAAACATACAAGTGCTTATGCACAAAATGCCACGATCAAAAACCTTTTCAGGAAAACCGTCTTCCTCATCACAGAAGGGCTTAGTGCGAATCACAGGGAAACGTTCTCCAAGTTGTTGATTCTCAGCCCAGAATTCAGGCAGGAAATGGAGTTAGAAGGAACTGTCGCATTCTCTGGAAATGTCCTTAGGCCATGTACTTCACTGCAGTGCCTAATCGAGGCAATCATGATGAGAAAAGCGATTTTCCTGAAGAGAATTTTGACAGAGGCATCTAGTGCTTTAAATACTTGTAAGATATGGTTAAGGTATGGTTATGTATGTGCTATTAAATATCCGATAAACATTATTGTTGCTACATACACATGAAACTAAATCTTTTAATCATGTTTGTGTTTACACCTGAAAATAATGTTCCTTAAAAAGTTTTGGCTGTGTCTTCCTTTAAATCACTCTTGCTGACCTTCTCCAAACCATCTCCAAATGGTGGTTTTTACAAAACACAAAAAAGTTTGAGAATGTAAACTGATACTCAATGCAGTGGCAATCCACAAACCCTGGCAAAGAAATTGAAAAAAAAATTAAGAAAAGAAAAGAAAACCAGAAAAGCTTAGCCCTTTCATATCCTTACACTATATACCAGCTTCCTGAAATACTATTAGGGAAAGAATAAGCTAAATGGAGAGAGAGCATATTTCAAGAAAGATGACTAAAAGCAAACTGATTAATAATCTAGTCAGTTGCTCAAAAAATTAACAAGTCATTAGATTTACATATTAAATCAACCCTGAATCATAAATGTATTGATTGTGCGATAAATACTTCAGTCAGTAGCAATGATGAATCAAAGAAAAAAAAGATAATTAGACCACTGAATGCAATGAACTTTGGATTAATGGCTAAAAAGATTTCATGGCTCCTCCAGTAATAAATCAAAACTAGTCAGGTAAAATAAAAAATATAAGAATACAATGATGGGAACAAAGAATCACCACACTTTACAGAAAAGTAATAATATGGCTAAAACACATCACAATTTTTAAAATTTTCAAACTCTAGCTGTCTGAAAAACATCTGTAAAATATATTAATAATATGATATACCAACTTTCATGGAAACAAAAATGCAATGACACAAAGCGTATTCATCATCATCATCAGTCCCGTAGTCTGGTTGACTGTTGGGGCACCACTGAAGATTTTGCAACCAACTTCCTCCACTCCTCACGGTCCTCAGCTTTCCGCAGAATGATATTCCATTCAAGGCCAGTCCACTCTCTGATATTGTCTTCCCATCTTTTTCTCTGTCTGCCTCTTCGTCTCCCTCCCTGAACTGTTCCCTGCAAGACGGTCTTGGTCAGTCCAGATGATCATGTGATGTGCCCGTACCACCTCAGTTTGCGTCTTTTCATTGAGGTCAGGAGGTCTTCATACGGCCCAATGGCATTTTCGATTCGGGTTTTCACTTCCTTATTGGTTATATGATCTTTGTACGAGATACCAAGGAGTTTGCGGAAGCATCTCATCTCCATTGCCTGTATCCTTTCAATGTCTGCTGTTATGGCCCATGTTTCGCATGCATACAAAAATATTGACATGACCAGGGAACGCATCAGTCTGATCTTGGAGCCAATTGCGATATTCTTGTCGTTCCAGATGACTTTTAGCTTGGTCATTGCAGCTGTGGTCTGGGCAATCCTGGAAAGTACTTCGGGCTTTGATCCTTCATCTGATACTATAGCTCCCAGATATTTAAATCTATGGACGGTCTCAAGTTTCTTGTTGTCTATGGTAATGTCAGTGCTGATGCCATTGGTATTATTTGTCATCAATTGGGTTTTCTCTGCACTGATCTGCATGCCATATGCTGTGGAGGCCTCATCAAGATGTTTTATCAAGCTGACTAGCTCTTGCTCTTGCCCAGCTAGTCCGTCAATGTCGTCGGCAAAACGCAAGTTTGTGATTGTTCTACCTCCGATGCTGACTGTTCCCTCGTGGTCTTCAAGTGCGTCAGCCATTATTCTCTCTAAGAAGATGTTAAAGAGAGTGGGGGAGAGCAGGCATCCTTGGCGTACTCCAACTGTGGTTCGGAACCATTCTCCTATGTTGTTGTCATGGTAGACTGCACTGGTCGCCTTTTCGTAGAGGCAATCTATGGTTCTGATCAGGTTGGCATTGATGTTGTACAGCCTCA
This sequence comes from Monoplex corrugatus, assembly GCA_030674185.1. NCBI lineage: Eukaryota > Metazoa > Mollusca > Gastropoda > Littorinimorpha > Ranellidae > Monoplex > Monoplex corrugatus. The sequence goes on from CM060305.1 coordinate 126,728,926, forward strand.
TGGTTGCCCACAGGGTTGCATGCCAAACTCTGTCGAATGCCTTCTTGAAGTCCACGAAGACGTGGTAAAGGCCTTGCTGGTGTTGCAGGTATTTCTCACAGACAATCTGAGGTTGAAAATTTGCTCTGTGGTACTTCTTCCTGGTCTGAAACCTGCCTGCTCTTCTTTTATTATCTCCTCAGCTTGTGGCTTCAGTCTACTCAGAAGGATTTTTAGCATGACCTTACTTGGATGGCTGATCAGGCCGATGGTACAGTAGTTTTGGCACAGTTGTAGGTTGCCTTTCTTCGGGAGAGTGATGATCAGGGACTGGGTCCAAGGTGTTGGCCACTCACCTGTCCACCAGATCTTACTGCAGATGATAACATATCTATCATGGCCTCTCCTGCCTGGACCAGTTCTGAGGGAATGTTGTCCACTCCTGCCGACTTGCCTTTCTTCAATGATTTTACTGCAGCTTCAACTTCTTCTCGCACGATGGGGTAGCTGTCGTTGTTGGTTGGTGGAGGAACATCTAGCACCTTGGGATCTCCTGTTGTTGTGTGTGTGTATAATTCGGAGCAGTACTCTGTCCACCTCTGCAGAATCTCTTGATCTTCTGTGAGACATTTCCCTGCTTTGTTCTGTATGGTAGTGGTTCTGCCTTGTTTTGAGCTTGTTAGTCCTTTCACAAGCTGGTAGGCTTTCTTGCTGTTATTTTTCTGCAGGTTTGCTTCGATATCTTGGCATTGCTCTTCAATCCATGTTTCCTTTGCTTTCCTCATGCCTTCTTTAACTTGTTGGTTGGCTTTTCTGTATACTTTAGCTCCTTCATCCGTACTCTTCTTTTGCTTTAGTTCTCTGCGTTTGTTGCTCAGCTTTAGTACTTCTTCCGTGACCCAGGGCATCTTTGTTGGTCGGTGTTTTCCAAGGATGTTGGCTGCTTCGGTCACGGCAGTGTTGAAGTTGTTGATCAGTGTCTACTTCGGTGTCCCCATTGTCATGGACGAGGAGAGGAGCAAACTTCTTATTAGAACAGATAAAGACAAATGTTCTTCCTTTAGAAATAGGAGTGAATTTGACATGATAAACATGGAACACCAACAAACACCCTCCTTGCAAACGGATGTCAAAACTCAAAAAGAACAAAATTCCTGTTAGATACCATGAAAAAGTTAAGAAAGAAAAATACAAATGGAACTGATTCCCAGTGAGAAAGAACTATTCTAAAACATCACACACACACATGCATGCACACACGCACACATGCACACATACACACACAGAGAAACATTGACACAAACAATTGACACATACAATCATCCATACACTCTAACATTATAACATCCACACATGCACTCTTTCCCCCACTCACACCAAAAGCCACTTATTGTCAGGTTAACAAAGACTAATGAAAAGCACTCCTCTTTCCCTCCCCCCCCCTCTCTCTCTCTCTCACATACACACACGCATGCACATACACAAACATGTACACACACACACACACACGCACGCACGCACACACGCACACACACACACACACACACACACACAAACAGAAGTAAACAAAAACATGTAAAAAGAAGAAGAAAAAATCAAAATGGGTTTGATTTAAAAAAAAAAAAGGAAAAAATCATTGGGAAAAAAAAAGAGAGAAAAGAAAATACTAAAAGAACTGGCAAAAAAGAAAAAGAACATCAGCACATGGCAACAGCAATAAAAACAACAACGAAAAATACATTCAACACACAAAACAAGCAATAACACAAAGAGTCAAAAAGACATCTGTTCAGCATTGAAGGTCCTGTTTAGACAGAATAACCAGTACCCCTTACATGAGAAAAAAAAATGTTAGAGTTTGGTTATTCCACTTGTCATGATACGAGTTTGATTATTCCACTTGTCATGATACTACACAGTAACACTACACTGCAAGGCTACTGACCACGTAAGTCGATGCCTTGAGACCATCCGTGGTAAGCAGCTTTTTCACAAAGATTTGACCTGTTGTTCTGTTGACGCCAAAGTACTCTCGAGCCTGACCATCACCTTCAAGCGCATATGCCAGTTCAAGCTGCATGTCAAAAAAACATTTTAATGAATTACATGAACATTGATAAAATAAGTAAAAAGTCAAAGTTATCAATTGTAACGAATAAACATGCAAAGCTTACTACATCCATTACCCGTTCCAAAGTTTTCATTTTCTTTCTGAGTGAATGCTTTTCATTTGCAAGATATAACAAAATCAATAAAATTTTCGTGCATCTCTGTGTGTGTGTGTGTGTGTTTCGTGTATGTGAAGAGAGAAAGACAGATATACACAAAATGCATGTAAAGCATGCATGTTTGTATCTAATTACATTTACAAGGGGTTGGTATTCCAATCACTTTTTTGTTGTTTCTTTTTGTTTAATGTGCTTTTCTGTTTACATGATCATAAACAGTAAAGGACAGATTTAACATACATTATAGCAAACTCAAAAAAATTGAAAAGGTGCAGAGAATGTCAGTAACCTGTTAACTGATGCTAAATATAAATCCTGAATGCTATGTGCATATTTTGCCTGCTCAAAGATGGGGCCAACATTATGAGGACAGTACCCATCCTGCATATAGTCCGTTGGATGGACAGGAAGTAACATGCACGAAGTTGTGTGTGTGTGTGTTGTGTGTGCGTGTGCGTGTGCGTGTGCGTGTGCGTGGGGTGTGTGTTTAACCAGATTCAAATACGTGCAGTCAGACTGGAAGATAACAGGAAGGAGTCGAGAAACAAGAAACCAAGATTACTCATCCATTCCTATTTAACAACCAAAACACACCCACTCACAGACCACATTGTTTTTCAATACCATCCCTTCCTTCCCAATGCATGCTGTGGCTTGACCTCAATCAAAGTCCATTAAAAGACTCAAACAAAACAAACAAAAAAACACACCTGTAAAATAAAAATAAAAATCACCCCAAAACCAATAGCAATGAATAACAACACACACACATACACATACGCATACGCTATCTATATATTTCTGTATTTTACATGGCAATCACAATCTCATGCAGCACACTGACAGTAACCAAGCAGATAACTAAAAACTTACCGAAAGAGGATCAGTTGCTTGTACTCTTGTGATTTCCTCGAAAGGAGTCCTGTCTTCATCAATAGTGATCTCTACGCGATCTGGCTGGAAGCTGATACGAGGTGTGCCCTGGATTGTGAAAATGACGTTGGTAGTGTCTGAAAGAGGGGGAATGCCATGGTCCCTGACTTCCACCGTGAACTGTCGATTGAAAACAGAACAAGTTTGGGGATTGACATGCCAATTTCTTTCACATAATGGACAATTATTCTACATTCAAGGTTTCCTTAGTTGATGCTGCCCTACTGATAGTGCCAATCTTAACCCTTTGACTCCCGCATCCTGTCCACCAACATCCTACATTATCAACCATGCAAGTAAAGCAAAAACTTAACTCTTTGATTCCCTTACCCTATCCACCAGCATCCTGCAGGAAACTGGTGGATAGGGTGAGGGAGTCAAAGGGTTTAGGTTTTGCAGTTGTGGATAGGGCGCTGAGACAAAGGGTTAAGACTCAGAGTAAAATATTACTCATTATATTAGTGGTATGGAAGGGAAACCACTGTCATATTATGATTCTCTCCAGCAGTTTCTTCAGTACACTAGGGTCATTCTGCAGAGCCGACAGATTTATAAACTGGAACAAATAAATGGATGTTTTATCTTGTATGTCATATACCAGCCTGAATGGTCAATTAATATTTTCTTCATTAACCTATGCTGTCTGTACTTTGCCTAACATTTTGTGCCCTGTACATCGTGGGTCTCCAGTGACTCGTGCTTTTTGTGAATGAATAAAGTCTTCCTGTATGTCATGGATTTCCGCCTACTCATTCTCTCTCTCTCTTTAGAGGACCAAAATCTTGCCATAGGCACATGCTGTGGCCACTACCCATTTCATAAAGAAATTCGTGATAAAATTTGAAGTGTAGAACTGAATATTATTCTTTTTATATTTGTTGTAAGCTATCTGGTGTACATCTAGGCCTGTACGAAATGACAATGAATATAGTCCCAAGCCTAATGACAATTACAAAAGACAGTGACTCCAATTTTCACATCATTGTTATTTTGATGTTTGTGCTCACTGCAGATCACTGAGCTGATTAGAAATGTTAAGTTCAGCTGAAACTGGAAACACATGAGCAAGTGCATCAGTTATGCACACACATTTTCAGTAGATGGACAGAAAATATGTGAGCTTACAAATACAGATAGGGAGGGAGACAGACAGACAGACAGAATTAACAGCCAAATTATAACAGATCAGAGCAAGGTCATTGTTGTCATTATTTATCTAAAAATGAAGAGATGTGCTTCAAAACAAGTCAAAGTTGTCATCATTTTCTAAAAATTAAATATCTTTAGAACACCAAATGAACTAACAGTATATTTACAACATGAAATTTGTTTCTTTGACTACTGTTTCAACAAACAAATAAACAAAAAAACACATCTCAGATGCTACCCTACTTTATTTTCTGAAAGACATTCTCATGTCTCACATGTTATCCTACTTTATTTCTGAACAAAAGTCTGATGTTCCAAGTATGCTGTCTATAAACGAGTTCAGAACTATTTTAATACTCTCATTTCATTCGATTTTTTTTTCAAACTTTCTCTGTCATATTTGACAGGAGAGTTAGAAGCTGTTTTATTTGTTCTTCTCTCTCTCCCCCCCTCCTACCTCTCCTCTGTGATTTTAACTGAAACCCATGGCCAACATTCAGTAAAACATTTTTGTTTATCTCTCTCTCTCTCTCCCATAGTCTTTCTGTCTATATCTTGTGCAATGGCTAGCTATAAAAGTTATTATTACTATATTCACAACTTGGGTTTATATGTAGCGAGTTCTTCTGACGGCAAACTTCTTTCTCTAAGCATTATCCCAACAGCCTGCTTATACACAGTTGCAGAGAGCCCTGGCTGCTGTGACAGAAGACTACAACCTGTAGTTGTTTGGGGATGGGAAAGAGGAAGATGTGCTTGCTAGCTGTGTGCATGTCATAGATGATGGTGTTACTAACGTTTGCAGCAATGATACATTCGCTACTTTTATAATTCTGTATGATATTTAACATAAATTTCATTTCATAATTTCCCTCAAAGTAGGATTAGTAACAGAAGATACACAAGAAACAAGAGGCCAGTATGGACAGTTTCACTCCTAAGATGTCTGAAACGTGTGGCAAGCAGGGGAAAGATTTTGCTGATAAGACGTGCGTTGTGCCAGACCACAAACCTAAAAATAGATCTATTTTTAGGTCCGTGGTGCCAGACACTCACGGCATAACATTCAGATTCTGCTGTTTAGAACATATGTGTCATTCAAGACCCATGACGTTTTTACGTTTGTATACCATGAGCAATTTTTGAAAAAATAAAGTTCACCTGCGTTTCTGTTAACACCATCAATCACTACACTAATTTTCATATTTTGTAACGATATTTGCATACCGGTATGTAATCATTAGAATTTGGGCAACAATAACTTTGTTGTCTCAGTAAGAGAATGCTGCATCAACTCAATAATATAAAAACATTATACTCACTTGCCATCTAGACTGGGTCATGTTCTGGACTGATTGCACCAAGTAGATCTGACCAGTACTGTCAACATTCTTGATGTTGAAAAGATTTCTGGCTGCATCCTCCACAATTCTGTAGGTAAGCTGTCCATTGGGTGATGTCTGGAGAATAAAACCATAAGACAGAAATTAATTTAAAGCTCACCTGTTAACACTTGTATGAAACAAAGGGTAATGAGCAGACTGATGGGAAAACACTTGTATGAGAAACAAAGCGTAATGAGCAGACTGATGGGAAAACACTTGTATGAAACAAAGGGTAATGAGCAGACTGATGGGAAAACATTTGTATGAAACAAAGGGTACCAAGCAGACTGATGGGAAAAATGGATTTTAAGAAGAGAGATAAGAGCCAGAACAGAAAACCAGAAGGATGAATTAAAATGGAAACATTATAAAATTTGAAGGTTGCAATACACATATTTTCTCAGGGAAAAAATAATCACACTTGTATGCAAGCACATGCACGCACACATGTGCGTACACACACACACACACACACACACACACACACACACACACACACACACACACACTTACACGAGGATTAGGATCAGAGGCTGACACAGTGACGATGACGGCACCAACTGGAGTCTTATCACCGACAGGACGGTTATACAAGTTGGTACCCGGGAAGGAAGGTTTACCATTTCGATTAACAGTGACAACCATGGTGGCCGTGCTGGTGCGGGGAGACTGGCCACTGTCACGTGCTGTCACATATAGCTGCAAAAAAAGTTAGAGTCTTTCACTGACAGTGATGACAATAGTTCACTGCACAGCAAACTGGCAAATTCACTTCACATACAGTGCAAAAACATGTAATCAAAGCAGTGGTTCCCTGAATTATTGGAATTCTAGCTAAACTACCCCCAGTTTAGTGTAATATAATGTGGTAGCCTGATAAAGCAATGTACAGAAATCACAAGTCTTGTAGCACATTTCATCACCAAATGATTTTGTTCTCTCTACAGTAAGGTTTTTCATGTAAAAATTGTTCAACAATGGTCACCCAACTAAGATACTTTACAACTCATCTAATCCAGCATGAAATCTATTACTGCCACATTTTTCTCCACAACCTTTGAGGATAATTTCTTTTTAAAACAGAAAAACACACACACAAAAACGAACAAAAAATAACTTCCATCCCTCTACACCTACTTATAACACACTGTGTCCATTTTTGAAAACAAACCAGTTTTATAAATATTAAAGTCCAGCAAACTATGCAGAGCCATATCAGGGCTATTATCATCTCACATATCGCATACACAACACCATGCTCACCATCAAAAAACAGCATTTGTGCACACAGTCTAAAAAATATGCTGTTGGTGTTGACAATTCCATCCAATTTATCACCAAGGGGTTTACAAAACAAACCTGAATACAAACGTATAAACATAACTCACCTCACCTCATCTGTCAGCACCATCGAGTTCAATGGTAGCTGCTAGCAGAAAATGTCACATTGACTCTCTTACATTCATTCTGGTCTAGACTTCTCTACGCTACTTTGTAGACCTTCCAACTACTGATGTTGGTGATGTTCATACAAGAGGTGGGTTGTTTGCATGAATTTCTTTTGGCCTCAACTTTTCCTTGCAAAACTGTTGTTGCTAGGGTTCTTTTAATGTTGAGGATTACATGGCTAATTCTTCTTTTGTCAATTTCTGCTAGCGGTTGACGTTGGACTGTGAGTTCATTCAACTGTTTTCATTTGTTCTTTTACCAGTCCATATCGTCAAAGAAGCTGCCAGTAGAACGAATCTCTGCTGCTTTGATCTTACTCCCATCTGCTTTTCTGCATGTCCAGGTTTCACAGCCATACAGAAATACTGGCTAGATCAGACATTTTAGAATTCTGATCTTAAAGGCACTTGGTATGCTTCTGTATTTCCCAATGGTGGTTTGGATCATTTCCTGTTCTATCATTCCTACTCTTATGTGAGCTTTAATTAAGCCAAAATATTTGAAATCGCTCACATTTTGTGATAAGTTTTATTGATTTGAATATCTCAATATGTTTGACTTTCTTCTCCTTTTAGTTCCATTACGTTTGTCTTCCTGGCATTAAGATTTAGACCTGCATTCTTGCCTGTTACATCTACTCTGTACAGAAATTTTTTTTCATGCTGGTGATATTGTATGACATCAGCGCAGTATCATAAGCATAACATAATACAGTACTATTAGAGTATCATAAATCTGTAATGTTTCAGACACCAATTTTTATTCCCATGTCTTCAACCTGATCCATGTAGATGTCGAAGATACAAGGTGAGAGGATGCAGCCCTGACGGGACTCCTTTCTTGATGCTAAAGTATTTGCAGTTTTGCCTGTTCCATCTAATTACTGCTTTCTGGTCGTAGTATAGGGCTGCAATAAAAAAAAAAATCAGATGTTTGGGGAAGACCACCTCCTTCATGGTCTCAAACAGGTAATGGCGTATGACATTGTCAAATGCTTTGTTGTAGTTGATCAAAGTAACGAAGATCTCCTGCTTGCTGTTCCTGACTTTCTCAATCATGATTTGTGAAACAAATACCATGTCTGTGTTTCCTCTATTGGCCTGGTAACCTGCTTGACAGTCTAACAGCTCCTCTACCACTTCTGATCTAATTCTGTTCAGTACTTTGGAGGAGGTCTGGCCCCCAGACGTGAGGCATGCAGGCCCACCGGCGTGTGGATATGCCCTGGTGCCAAGCTATGGGTGAATAGCTCCACTGCTTTGTGGACATCTTGGGAGAGAGTAAGGCTAGCGTAGAGACTGTACACAAACCGATGGAAGGCAACAGGAAACCACCATCGTAATTTTTCCCAGGTTATCATGGACAGAAACAAAAAAGTCAAAGACAACGACGTAAATAGGTGCTCCTATGGAGCAGCTTTGTCTGGTAGGGACCGTCATGCGGCACAGGTGACACCAGACCGTCAGCAATTTACTGCGAACCCTAAACTCAGATTTAAAAACATCAAAGTTGCAACATGGAATATAAGAACACTGTTGCAAAAGGATAAATTAGAAAATATCAAGACAGAGACGGAAAGACTTAACATTGGTATTTTAGCACTAGGGGAAGTGAGATGGAAGGGGGCAGGCATGATAACATCAGGAGAATACACAATGACATACTCTGGTGGTAACTCACATGAAAGAGGAGTAGGCATCATGATGGACAAAGACAAATCAAAAGCGGTTAAGGGATACTGGGCTGTGTCCGACAGAGTTTTGCTACAAAACTCTGTCGGACACAGCCCAGTATCCCTAGAAGAAGACCCTGGATTAAAGGTTGGAGGGAAAATGATAACATTCGATACGCAGATGACACAGTGCTAATTGCAGAAAGTGAAAGAGACCTACAAAACCTTGTGAATATACTAGAAATAGAAAGCAAAGGAAAGGGGCTGGAATTTAACAGCAAGAAGACTGAAGTCATGGTGATCAGTAAAAAACATGAAATCCCCATCAGAAATAGCCGGCAGAATCGGCCAAGCCAAAACAGCATTCAAGAAGATGACAAGCATTCTTACCAACAAATGCCTGTCAATTAACATCAAGAAGAGAGTTCTTGAATGTTATATAGAACCAATACTGTTGTACGGATGCGTGGCGTGGACAGTCAACAAACAAAGCCAGAACAAGATTGAGGCAGCTGAGATGTGGTTTCTAAGAAAAATGTTGAGAGTTCCATGGACAGCAAAGAAAACAAACGAGACAGTCTTGATGGAGGCAGACACAAGTAGATCACTCATACGGAAGATTAGGAAAAGACAGGCAACATTTATAGGCCATTTTATGAGGAAGGGGGATTTGGAGCACCTGGTCACAACGGGAAAGCTGGAAGGAAGGAGAGCACCGGGTAGACCCAGGGAGAAAATGCTGGATGGACTTGCAGAGTGGCTGGGGATGAGGAGGGTGGGGGATATGCTAGGGGCAATGAGAGATAGAGACAGATGGAAGTCCATGATCGTCAATGCCATGCGGCAGGGCACCTGATGATGATGATGACTTCGATAAGTCAGGTTTTGCCAGCTTGACTGGTGAAAGCAACGGCTCTATAACTGTTACAGTCCTTGGTATTTCTGTTCTTGTGCAATGTGACAAACACTTGTAGCTTCCAGTCTGTCGGCCATTCACATGCCTTCCATACCTCACAGCACAGGTGGTGCACTGCTTTTAAGTCCTGATTCACCAGTGTTTTTCAGCAGTTCTCTCGGAATGTTGTCAAGTCCTGTAATTTTCTAATTTTTAATTGATTAATGGCTGTTGTCACTTTATTTAAGACAGGTTCTGGTTCAGGATGCTGAAAGCAAGACAAGGACTACCTTGTGGATTTGTTCCCATGATGTCACCAAAAAGGTTTTCTTACTGATAAAGTGGCACCGTTTTTGCTGCTGATACACTGATTTTGTGGCTGAAAGTTGGTTGTTTTCATTTTGCTAATATATATATGTTCAAACATCTCTTTCGATTTTAAAACATAACTAAGTAAGCTGAAACATATATAAAAACTGGCCTATAACATCATGCTTATACACATTACATTTGGGAAGAAACAACAAAAAAGAAGCATTACTGTGTAAACATTAGGCTTGGCAGGATCAGCAGAGACTCTCTGCACGAGAGTGATTCGCCCATTGATGGGGTTGATTGTGAAGTATTCAAGAGGGTTGCGGCTGTCTGCCAGACTGTACACAATCGTATTTTCTGGTGCCTGGACACAAACCAGTCAACATGATAGAAAAACATCACAGAGATCAAGTTGAAATGATAGAAAAACAACACCACAGAGGTCAAATTGAAACAGCTTTTAACAGAGAATGGAAAAAAGGAAGGTAATTTTAAAAAAGCATAGGTTGTTCCCCCTCCCCCCCCCCCCCCAAAAAAAAAGGAAATTAAAAAAAAATGCATAGGTTGTCCCACAACCATAATATTGTAGGGCAGTGGGGTTGTAGAACCCTCAACAAAGCAAGTGATAGTCAAATGGGTAACACATCAGACCTACAGTCAGAAGAGCTGGTTTGATCTGCTTTGGGTACCTCCCACCTTATGGGTAAAGGGTGGAGATCTTTCCAATCTACCAGGTCAACATGTGTGTAGACATGCCAGTGCCTTCGTCAGTATACACATGCATAACATTAAATATGCATGTTAAAGATCCTGAAGGTTGTGTCAATGTCTGCTGGCTTGCAAAAACATGAAGACACCCAGCACAAACAAACACCAAAGATGGAGTAGGCTGTTCTGTGTAGCAACACATCACTTGAATAACATGGGCAGAACAATGCACCACACACATCTGAGAAACTCAGAACAGTGGAAAAAAAAAAGGAGAAAGAAATCCAACCTCAACTTTTCTTGGGACCAGTGCAACACCTGGAGTGCCCATCTCTCCTTTACTGCCTTATCTGCCCTATCTTACAAAGTCATGTTCATTGACATCAGGGCAATTTCAATAAATATCCCTGTTTTTTTTTTCTATTAGATATCTGCCTAAATAAACTGCAGGTCAAAATAATACTTTTCTGGTGAAGATCACAAGCATAAAAATGTGTTTAGATAAAATAAACAATAAACAACTTTCTTTTGGTGTCCTATGGGCAGCTATCTCTTATCTGTTGCCTTCTCAAGAGAAAAATAATTCCAATTTATCTGATTGCACTTTCCATATTTTAGCTCATCATTTCAACACACACACACACACACACAAACACGCCCGCCCGCCCACCCGCACACACACATGCACGCACACACATGCACGCACACACACTCACACACACACCACACACACACACACACACACACCACACACACACACACACAACACAAACACACACACACACACACACACAATTCATCTACATGGACACACACAAGCCAATTTATTTAGGCGTGGCTCACCTGACTGGCTTGGTCATCAACATAAATAGTACATGTTCAAATGACAGAAACAAGAGTTAGACAATCAACCGCACAGCAAAATAAGTTAGATTACCTAATACATAAAAAGATACATCAGATACTCATGGCATTTAAAAACAAAAGTTAGAAACCTGAACGTCATCATCAGTGGCCGATACACTTCCAACGAAGGTGCCAGCAGGTTCATAGTCATCGATAACGACAGCATAACCAGACGTGGTAAAAGCAGGGCTAAAGCTATTGCGCACAACATTAAGGCTGATCATGGCTGTTGCCTTTTCATCAGGTTCCTGAGCATCATAGGCTTGTACTACGAACTGAAACAAAATAATCAAAATCATTTAAACAAAAGCACACGTTCTTTTAACACTCAAGAAATATGAAATCCATATATGTGCATACACACACACACGCACACACGCACGCACGCACGCACGCACGCACGCACGCACGCACACGCACACACACACACACACACACACACACACACACACACACACACACACACACACACACACACACACTCTGTGACAAAGATGTTTGGAAATCAAAAGACTGAGGAATACATGATACAGAAGAAGGAGAGAAAGGAAAAGGAGAGAAAAAGGCTGGAGACGGAGCTAGTCAGCAAAAGAAAGACAAAGACAGAAAAATACTGAAGAAAAGAGCTAGACATCACAAGAAGGACAAAGAGGAAGACAAAAAGACAGGAACAGAGCCAGTCAGCAAAAAAAGAGAAAAAGAGAGACTTGCAACAGAGCTAATTTCCAACAAAATAACAAAAATGAAGAGAAAGGAAGACAGCAACAAAACTTGTTGGCAAAATGGGAGTGAGAAAGATTGATCAGAGAGCTAGTCAGCAAAAGAGAGACATATATATACATAGAAAGATAAAAAAACAACTTTGCAACAGAACTAGTCAACAAAGGGGTTAATCTCTTACAGCATAGGACCGTGGCTTTGCTGTATCTTCTGCAAGTGATCTGATGAGAGTCAATCTTCCATCATCATCTAGGCTGAAGTAAATTCCACCATTGCTGAGTGGCGTCAGTGTGTACTTCATGGGACCCTGAAAAGGGGAAAGAAAAATGTCAATAGTGTCATGAGGTAATAAATCATATAATGGTCACTTTTCAGGGATTTTTGTTTTAATCACATAATGGTCACTTTTTAGGGATTTTTAAGTGTTGCTTTATTAGCAACTCAGCCATAGAAGTAGTGTATATCTTTTTTTATTGTCTAAACTTTCATGTGGTGTGAGCAAGTGTGAGTAAGAAAGAAAAAAAAAGAGAGAGAGAGAGAGAGTGTGTGTGTGTGTGTGTGTGTGTGTGTGTGTGTGTGTGTGTGTGTGTGTGTGTGTGTGTGTGTGTGCACATGCATGCATGTATGTGGGTGTGAGTGTGTATGTGTACGTGTGTGAGAGAGAGAGGGACAGAGCTAGTGTGTATGTATAGGTGTGTGTGTGTATTCATACATATATATGAAATGCCTTTGCCATGCATTTTTTACAAACAAGTAACACACACTACAGGCTTTCTTTTATACCAGAAGCCATAGGTATACACACTGCAAAAAATACCAGTTATAATAATAAAGACAAATAGCACAACATCCTGAGAAACAAGCTCCTAGGCACTTTAGAGAGAATATTAGATATAACATAGTCAACTATAAATCAATGATACAAGCATGACATGAACCAAAACAGTATTGTACATATATGATATGGGAACACCCTTCCATATTATGAACATACATGCATACACCCCCACACAGACAAAAAGACATACACAGGGACACAAACTGATGAAGCCACATATATTGACGCAGGATTGCAAACAAATCAATGAAACACGAGCAAATACCAAATCTTGACCAACCAATATGAGCACGTACAAAAAACAGGGCAAGGAATTCTGGACACACTGAAGGCACACATGATATAATATGCTACTAAGCTCTTTGGCACCTGTATATGAACCACTACTCCCTCTGAGGGATTTTCTCTTCTCCAACTCAATGGTCACTGAATCTCAGGACTGCATATCCCTCAGAATACAGTTTGAGATGTCAGGCTCCCTCTTTGGCCCAGCTTCAGCTGCTAATCTACACAAGTACAGCATGACCGCGATGCCTGGACCCTCCAAAACACCCTTCTAGACGAAAACTAACCAGACCCAGACACTCTCCCTACCCCAAGGCCCCCGTTCCTCCCAGCTCATTCATTGCCATCTCTCAAGAAACACTCCCTAAATATCAACGGACTAGTCTTGGACCCTTTCAGGCCCACAGAAAGCAGCCCAGACTGCAAGCGAGACCTCGCCAGGGCCGACAATGACCTGTCAAAGTCATATCCTTCACTCATCCACCCTAGCCACAGCCTGCCACTGAGTTGGACTGGAGAGAGTCCCTCCAGAATTGTATGTGGTTTGTATATAGGATGCCAAAAAAGCCCAGTAGCATAACGGCATGCTGGGCTGAACCTCACAGGAGATGCATGAGGTTCTGGAGGGGAATGTCGTCTCTGAGGCTGATGGAGAGGGGGGGTCTTCATTGGGGACAGAGGATAATGAATGACTTTCAGAAGGGCTGAGCATATCTTGAGGCCCTTCCGTGCGGTCTCCACTAAGAGGTTACTTTGAGGGCATAGAAATGGCCTGGCACATTAAGGCAGGTGGTTAAGTGCAGGAGCCTGGAGCCCAGATCGCTGACAGGCAATGTAACATCTAGGATGATATTGGACTACACAGGGAGGCACATCCTGTGGCAGGTGTGTAAACATGGGATAGGGAAGAATGGATCCTGACATTGGTAAGGGTAGAGTCCTCTGGCAAAAGCTTCAGGCTGGCCAAGGAACCTTGGGGTTTGCCCAGCACCTGGATGATGAGCTCTCTGAGTTCATTCGTAAGATATGGTTAAGTTATGAAATACATATATATAGACACACACACACACATATATATATATATGTACAAACAATCTTTTCTGTCGTACCTATTGGGCATACACACCCATATATGAACTGTAAAAATGGATCAATGGATCACACATAACAAAAGAACCCATATGTGAACTGCAAGGGTGCAACTTACAAAAAGTCAAAAAAACTGAAAGGGGTCCAGGGGCCAGCAGCGCCCCATATGCGGGGTCTGGGGGGCATACGCTGAAGCTTTTTCAAAAAACGGATTTTCCATTTCTAACTCTTTTGAAAAAACAGATTCCGTCATCAAATGGAAAAAGTTGCACCCATGGAACTGTCGAAATGAATCACACAGAACAAAAGAACAATCTTTTTACAATCAAATGCCAACTGTGATTGCCGTCAAAACTCTGACATAAAAATAAAATGCTCCCAAACAAAGAAAACAAGATCTGTGACTGAAACAGAAAACAAAGGCCACACGACTTGGCTGGCAGGCAGCAGAACCAGAGATAACAGCAGCACAGTTGGTGCTGAGGCCTTCTTTCCTAAATAAATCACAGTTAAGTGGCCAGAAATCATGACATCTGAACAGCAGTGGGAGGGGGAGGGGGCACAGCCGCTGCAGGAATGCTGCCTCGTACCACCGATCTTCAGTGGTTCAGCCATAAGGGCCAAACTCATCTGAAGGTATGCGGGTCAAGGCAGTTAAACCACTACAGTAAGTCTATTGTTGGAAGGTTGACTCCAGGTTCTGCACTCATCAGGACAGGTGAGTGTCTTCGAGCTGCAGTCCAGGGTCGTAAGAATCTCCAGACAAATCTACCACCTGATATTGCCCTGGCCATGTCTGACATGAGATTCCCACAGCCTAGTGTGGTGACATGCCAGTCACATTCTCCCACAGATCCACAACTGACCTCCCCCTGGCTTGACCCATCTTTCTTTGACACAAAGAATCATGCAGTTGCCACCACATGTGGCAGTTGAGTGGAGTGGCAGTTCCCCTTGCTGAACTTAAGCTGTTGGCATCAACCTGCTCTGTTGCAATGGGCCTAAATGAGGCTCTCTGGGCTTAAAAATACTATATTGCAGCATAATTGACTGACAAATCTACTGATGGAAGTCCATGATCGCCAACGTCATGCCGCAGGGCACATGATGATGATAAAGATGAAATCTACTGCTCTAACCTCCAGTGGGGACGACTATGGTCCGCTGGGCAAGGAAGAGTTTTTTAAGCTGAATACCCCATGCTATTTAACACCCAGAGAAGAGTCAAACTGATGCAGGTCAGAGGAAGCTGCTTGTATCATCGCAAGGGTTCGAAGCTGGGAGGGAAGTTACCAAGTTAGATCTGAAAGGGAGCCCAAAACTGAAATTTGTTGTCACTATTATTTAAAGCCCAGCCGACTGCGTAGAGCCATATCAGGGCTATAACCAGTTCAAAACATACACAATATTTCAACAGGAAAAAAAGGAAAAGAAAATTAAGTACACATATCAACGCATTCATACACATAATCTATGGAGATGCCCCTGGCATTGACCATTCCTTCCAATTTATCACAAATGGATTTAAAAAACATACCTGAATACAAATTCAAACATAACTAAGGACACCAAAACTTATACAAAAACAGGCCTAAATTACCTAAAATTGCTTCCGCATATCTCATATCCATAGAGCCAAAAATGCACTTAACACATGTACCCAATTATCAATCCTAAGAGAAAGTAACACTTTTTACCGAACACATACAGGTGAATGGATCGGCAAGGCAGAAAATGATTGGAAGAAATGACAGAAAGCAAAGGAGGAAGAAACAAAGAGCGTGACAGAATGATTGGAAGAAATGACAGAAAGCAAAGGAGGAAGAAACAAAGAGCGTGACAGAATGATTGGAAGAAATGACAGAAAGCAAAGGAGGAAGAAACAAAGACCGTGACAGAAAAGAAGAAATTTCTAACACAGGACTTCCAGAAGGCAGGGATACTATTTACACTGAAAGAGCCCCTGGGCATCCAACGGGGGGCCAAATTTGGAGAAAACATTCCAATGACACAATGAAAAATGCGTAACTATGCCAGGCCATGCTAGATCCAGCACAAAAGGGCCAAGACAGAGCAGACAAAAAGGAAAGACAATGCAGCAGACTGTATTGACACGTCCGTTCCTGTTGATGGCAGCCTGAAGATCGATGGAAATGAAGTTTGCACCAGCTATGTGCACACAAGGGACACTGGAGCCGATTTTGATGCCATATGCAGGCTACTTTCAATCCATATTACTACTAATAGTACCAGCCACTAAACCAGGCTGAGACAGGATGACTTACTGGCATCATAATCATTCTGACATGGCACAGTATATGCACCCAAATAAGGTTCTTGTTCCATATGTAAAAAAAGGCATTTGCCAAACATTTAAGATATGCAACATAAATTTAAAGCTTTTATTCTATATGTAATGAAGGCCTCTGCCAAACATTTGAAACAAGCAACATGCACATTAAGGTTTTTATCTGATGTGTAACAAAGGCTTTAACCAGCCAAACATTTAAAACAAACAACACACACACACTACAGCTTTTATTCAATGTGTCACAAAGCCTTTGCCTAATATTTAAGACATGCAAAAAACACACATTAAGGCTTTTGTTTTGCATGTAATAAAGGCTTTTGCCAAACATTTAAAACATACAACACATATGTTAAGCTTTTTATCTGACATGTAACAAAAGCTTTTGCCAAACATTTAAAAACATGCAACACTCATTTAGGCTTTTACTTCATATGTAACATAGCCTCTGCCTAACAATTAAAGCAAGCTTGCCTTACATTTTAACCATGTGCCACCATATGATATACTGATACTCACTTTAAGATTGTCATCTTTAGCAGAGACAGTCAGTATAGGGACTGTGCTGACAGGCCTGCCAAGGTTCACAGTTCGTGTGTATGGTAACCCTTGGAACTCGGGGAAAGATTTCACATGCTCGACGGTAACTCTTACGGAAGCATCATCTGTCCTTGCACTGGCTCCACGATCATCAGTGACCCGCACATTGAAGGTGAAGGAATTCTCCGTCGACTTCAGAGATCGCATAAGAATGATATGACCATCTGGTTCGACGTAAAAAGGCGTTGTGACTGTAGAATCAATACTGGGGGAGAAGTAGCGAAGTTGGTCCTGTGTACATATACCATTTGCCATATATCTCAATGCATTATTTCAAAATCTGTTTGTACAAGATCATGCAACTACACAAACACAGGTGTATACAAGTGCAGTGCACGCACAAATGCATGCACGCACGTATGCACGCTTACACACACACACACACTTCCATACACAAAGACAGGAAAATTTAGCATACCATTAGATTCTTCTAAAATCAAAAACAACCAATTCACCTATACTAACATAATGTTTTATATGTGGACTGACGCATGCACACACACACACTTCCATACACAAAAACATTGGAAAATTTAGCATACTATTAGATGCTTCTGAAATCAGAAACAAACAATTCACATATGCTAACATAATCTTTTATATGTGGACTGGCAGGCACTGTTCATGTCTTGGGTTCAATCCCATCTTGCAACATAAACATTAGCTTGCTGCTGCTCATCTGAATATTCAAATTATTCTGCTGGTGCCAGTGTTTCACTGCTTCCATTCTCCTCCCTATTTTGAGACCTTGCCAGCACATAGGGTTTTATGTCAAATAACTGCTGGCAAATTCAAAGGTAGTGCATATGACAATGTCTGACTGCAATGAATCACTCCTCAACAAAACCTATGTACAGAATTGTCCACTTCTAAAGAAAAGGTTATGGTGGAGCAGAAAACAGAGACTTGATAAGCAAAAATGTTACAATTTCAAAGTTCATAGATAATGCTTTCATCCATAGTCATGTATATCCATGCAAGACTAATCTAGGTATATTGTCACAAAAATTTTAAACATTACTATTGTCTATTCAAAGTTAAATTTCAATGACCAGTGATAATAATTTCTCTTCAGAAAATGTTTTGTTGTTCAGAAACTGTTTCAATGTTAAAAACAACAAAATATACCAAATCTGACATTCCCATCTACATACTTCAAAACATGAAGCCTTGACATCAATGTTACCCATCTCCGCAATAGCCAAACACATGAAACATTATCCTCGTCATATCTTTTCCCTTTCAATTAGCTTCCTGCATGATGTTGGTGGATAGGGTGAGGGAGTAAAATAATTCTTGTTTAAAATGTCTATGACAACACTTACATTATCGCCATCTGAAGCTGTGAGGTTGAAGACATTCTGACCTGGCTCTGTATCATCCCTCACAGTGAAGGCAAAATTGTCTGAAATAAATCTTGGAGGATTTGCATTGCGCTCTACGTTAATTGTCAGGTTTCCCTCAACATAGTTGTCTGGATAGGCAGTGTCCCAAGCATGGATTCTCACCTGTAAAATTATGCGGAAGGCAAGTTTAACACAGTTCAAACAGGAAAAAAAATTAAATGTGCAGAAACATCAAATTGTGCACTAGTATCTACAGTTATCTCAAAAGAGAATTTTGTGTGAAGTTGTGTAACTCTCCCAGAGAAGAGATTTCCCACAGTGCTGCACCACTCACTTTGTTCACCAACTGAAGCAAATTTTTCTGTATAAATAAGCCAGCGATAACTCCTTTGTTTCATGGGTTCTTTTATATAAGCATTAAGTACATGTTGCACACATTACCTCAGTTTATTGTCTGAAATGGAAGACCAGCAGCAAAACCACCAAAGCCTAGTGGAGGTGGGAGGAGAAAATAGCTGTCCAGCTGAGACACCCCCCCACCCCCCCGCATCTGATTCTTTACACTTCCCAGATGAAGGACTTTTTTTTTCTTCAATATTCCAATCTTTTCTGTGCATGCACATTGCTTTGTTCACACTGAACAAGCGATATACTCTTACACAGTATGCAAACTCCATCTTTGCAAGTGCTTACACACGGGATGTCTCCATGTTTCCAAATGTCATTGGGCAGCGACACGACAGAGTATCTTTCAATGCACGTTTTATGTTCTGCATGCAAATACATGCCAAGGAGCTTTAGTTACTAATAGGTATGTATGTATATCAACCTGAGAGATGGAACATTTCTCCACCCATTATCCACAAGGTGGGAGGTATACAGCCAATATCAAATCCCAGACCTTCCAACTGGAAGAACATCTTATCTTCTTGACCACTGTGCCCTGATAGAGGATTTAATCAGTGGGCCACCATTCCACTTCGCACTTCCTGAACATTCCCGTTTGGATAAATAAACAATATTAACTTCACTCATTTCCGATTCTGTATTACATTCTACATGATTGCATGAAAACCAAAGATGAATAAATAAGCAACAAAGAGCATGAAATTTTCCTTGAAGAAATACAATTCCACCATGCATACAAGCATTCATATTAAATCCACATTATGTAAACTGGACATTTTCAATACTTATCAGTAAGCTGAACACTTTCAACAATTTATTAAATACAGCGATGACTTTATGCTGAAGGCAATCATCAGGAATTTCTTAAGTTTATATTAAATTTAATACCTTGTCTTTGGATGGAAGCTGACACTTTCTAACAAGTGAGTCAACATTCCTGTACTTTTCAACATATATTCACAAACTGCAGGATCAAGGAACTCACATTGTATACAGAAGTGCCAGAACTGTCAAAGACTGGAGATCTGCGAACTGTGACGATGCAGTTATCTCCCACACTAAAGAAGAGTGGTGCTAGATCTGAGCCCACCATTTCACACCTCATTACACCCTGCAAACCAGGCAATAATGCTTCACAATTAGTTACAGTAGTTAATGTTAAACTATATATTGTTAACATGTGAGCTGTACCGATATTTAAAGAACAGTTGTAACATAAGTAAAATCCCATGATTGAATGAATATGAAAAATTGTTCAAAAATAACAATCCAATTAAAAATCTATAATCAATACAGCAATGTTTAAACATATGAAAATTTTGAATAAAGTATGTAAGACAGTTCAGCATGAACAAACCAATTAAAAACTAATTACATGGAATTGTTCAGCACAGCAAAGTTTTAATTTCAACTCTTAAAACTGTCAAACAAAATTTAATAAAACAATCAAGGTTTAAAAAAAAACATTGTACACATACACATACACACACATACAGATGCATGCACACATACACACGCGCGCACAAGATTTCAGATTATCTAATCCTTTAAAGCCCTTGTCAGAGCTGGACTACAATAACATCATTGTGCATACTGCAATGAAGCAAATAAAACATTGAAAAAGGTCACGTAAAGAAAGACATTAAACAGATTTGATTTTGATTCTTAAATATATTCAGTAAGATAGACTTCTTAGCACAATTACAAACATGCACGCAATGCATACACATGCTTGTACACACACATACACATGTACACAGGCGCACAATAAAAACACACACACACAATCCAAGTGCTAGGCTGCTGTGTACACAAGAAAATAAAACTTGAAAATTTCAGACATATTAACAAATGAATACACAAGCGTGTGCACACACACACACACACACACACACACACACACACACACACACACACACACACATATATATATATATATACACACACCTGTCGATCACCGTCATTTACTCTAATGGGGTAGTTGATAACAGTGCCAGCTTGGGTACGTTCATTGATGGTCCAGCTTCCTGGAAGATTTATTGTTGGCTTTGCTGTATCACGAGCAACAGAGACTGTAACTGTTGCTGTAGTGCGCTTTGGTGGTTCACCATCATCAGATACCACAACTGTAATCTGTTGAGAATTAAGAGAAAAAAAAGTCAAAAAAGAAATCTGTGACATCAAACAGAAAAATCACTAAAAATGTTTCAAATCAAAATGAATTCTAGACTGACTTGGTGAAAAATCTGAAACTGGTCTCATCCATTGATAAAAAACCGTTAAGGATTGTTTCAAAACCTTCATGTCACAGGTGAATGAGGTGGAAGAGACATCAACTTTTCTTAGAGCCGGCTCTATGAGGGTTGTGCCTCTCTCCTCTCTCTTGCTGCTTTACATTGAACAAGGTCAGGTACCCATTCAAAGCTAGTTCAAACACTGCATACAGATTTGAAAATGTTTCTTTTTTTCGTTTTTTGTCCCAACTTCTGAGCTAAATCGGTGACATTGACCCAATGCTGTTCATTCCAGCTCCTAAACATGCCATCAACCAAAAGTCAATATGCACCAGGAAGCTCACTGGAGCCAGCGATATCATACTGCCATGAGGCCATCGGCCAGAGTAGACTCTGCACTGCTGCCGAGTCAATCAGTGGAATTCAACAGTATCTGTCCTGATCAAACTTACCAGTGACATCACCTACTAAGCCCCCACAAACAGTAATCATTCAGTTGTTAAGACAGACCAAGTGAAAGATTTCTAGAAAGGAGACCAGAACTATGGCCATAAAGCAACTGTCCTCCCAAACCACTGACCACCTAGACCCCAACTTGAATTTACCTCAGGTAAGGAAATGGCAGGAGATCAAAACTGAGGTCACCACGGGATTTAAAAGTTTATCTGACTGTCCTGCAAGTTCTGTCTGCAAAATGGAGTGATTTCATCTAAATATTTCCATTTGAAACTTGGGCAGCTTTTTTCCAGAGACCATGCATGTGTAAAAATTGTACAAATTCAGTGGATTTTCCTCTGAGGGTTATACTATGCACTTAGAAATATCAACAGTATGTGTTCCTTTCTAAAGGAAACAAAAAACAGGTCAGCAAGGTACAATGGTGAAACAAAGCGACTGCCAGCATTCAAATACTCAGAAAGCAGAAAATGTAAAAACGGAAACATGAAGACTAGTTATTTGACATACTAAGTAGAGAGAAGTTTTGTCTGGATCCGACGTCAGGTTCCGGGCCAGAGTGATCACGCAGGTACGCGAGTCAATCTTGAAATATTGCAGGGCCTTATTGTTGCCTTGGATCGCGCAGGTTAGAACATTCTGAAAAGAAACAAGTAAAGTAACAGAACATTTATTTTATGTCTTAAACAACAGTGATGAAATAACAATGGTGAACAATCATTCCTCTCATGACTTGAGTAATAGCAATGGCAACTTCCTTTGCGCCTATGACTCCTGACAGAGTTTATGGGAATTAATAAGTATTATTATTACAAATATTATTGCTATTACTACCGACTATATCTAGATATATTTGTATTATTCAATAATTAGGAAACAACACACACACACATGCACTCGCGCATGCACATGTGCACGCATGTGAACACTCACATGCGCACGTACATACACACACACGCACGCACACACAGACATTCAGAGGAAAACTCAAATAGTAAACAATATTATTGTGGCCCATATTTCAACACAAAAGTTTTGTCATTAAGCAAACCAAACCAGTCAAAAGTCCATTGTCCTTTTCATTTAGAATTAACGCTTGCATAGAACAAATAGGCATAATTCAACTGTGTTCCAAAAAAGCCCCTCCACATCTACCCAACCTTCCATTACCATCCCACCACTACCCCGTCTACATACCCCGGCCTCCCGACTGTAACCAAACAATATCAACATAATATACAACCCAGCTGGTAACTAAACCAATGCCATGAATAGCATCCACTCAAGCAATGACTTACGCTGTCACCATCAGTGGCGTTGAGGTAGTATGACCAGGCATTGGGGTCAGTCTTTTCCGGTAAAGTCAATGACACAGAGCCAGTTTCAGGCCCAAGGGCATTTCTGTTCACGGTCACGATCAAATCAGCTTTTCCAACTATGTTGGGGTAGGCACTGTCGTATGCTTCGAGACGCACCTGACAAACAGTAAACACCGACATGTCATCAACTGAGACTTTTCTGCACTTTTCTGCATCATAATTATGCCACACTATGTGAAACTGACACTAAACAGCCAGTGAATTTTCTATGCAGCTTGAAACAACTAATACACCTCCAGACCACATCACCCATGGACACTCCCACATATACACACAAACCCATATCAGCTAGTGGTCCTACTGAATGAATCCCTACCATGGGATCCCTATTATGCAAGTCCCTATAACATGTGAATTAAGAGACCTTCATTCTTTCAAGTCTTTGAATTAAGCAGAAAAAAGCAAAGCAGTTACACTAATACCAATATTTTGTTAGAAAAATTGAACAAAAAGTTCCAGTCCAACAAACAAGCCGAACAAGAACAAGATCACAAGACAAATACAACAAAGGTGACAGAAACAATTCACGCTCATATTACAACTGTTAAATGTTATTGCATGGTTAGTACCAACCAGCTGATTAAAAACATTTGCACAATACATTTGTACATACATTACCAAAACAATGTATATCAACACACCAATATTTATTTTGTGTAAAATATTTGGCGCAAATGAAACTTTATTTCAGATTTAGTGTTCAACTTTAAACTTTTTCAGCTCCCCCTATCCCTCACTTCTCCCCCTCCCTCTCTCGCTGTCTTTCTTGCTCTAACTCTGTCATTTACATTTACCAAAATACAACTCAACTGTGCAGTATTTTCTTAGCAGTATGTGAAACATTCATTCGCAAATCCTCTCTTGAACTAAATATACAGACAACCAATTCAAACTTTAAACTTCAAAACTTTGATACTAAAGTATAGCAGCATTATGTCTTACTGGACCAAACCTACTGTTGTTTCTCTGCACATGTAGTTAGTTAAAACCAAATACATGTTAACCCTCAACAACAACAAAAACAGCAGTAATATAACAGTTGTAGTAGTACCAATAATTTAGATATACTTTTCTAAAAATAACAATGAGAGTGATTTGGAACTTGTTTGGAGTTTGTTCAAGAGTGATTCATCATACAATTTCATATGTACCCCCACCGAAGTCTGTCAGTATTGTTATTGTTGTTTAAAGCCCAGCTCACTGCGTAGAGCCATATGAGGGCTATAACCAGTTCAAAACATACACAATACTTCTACAGGAAAAAAGGAAAAGAAAATTAACTACACATATCAATGCATTCACACACATAATCTAAGGAGATGCCCCTGGCGTTGACCATTCTGTCCAATTTATCGCACAGGGGATTTAAAAAACATACCTGAATACAAACTGAGACATAACTAAGGACATTTAAACATACATGAAAACAGGCCTAAATTACCTAAAATTGCTTCCGCATAACTCATATCCCTAGAGCCAAAAATGCACTTAACTCATATACCCATTATCAATCCTAAGAGAAATACCTAAGACTATCGAATACATACAGGTGAATGGACCAGCAAGGCAGAAAACAAAAGGAAGAAATGACAGAAAGCAAAGGAGGAAGAAAGAAACAGAGTGACAGAAAAAAGAAAATTTCTAGCACAGAATTTCCAGAAGGTGGGGATACTATTTACACTGAAAGGGCCCCCGGCATCCCCACAGGAGGAAAGTCTGCCAGTAGTGATCTGGCAGATTCCCGAGTCTGCTAAAAATCCTATGCGCTGACAATGTCTTGTAATCGGAAAGGGGAAAGGGATCTATGAAACGGTAAAATGACATCACCAAACTGATGAAAATAAGTAGATGGACAGAGAGCGGGCCAGGTTTTTAATGTTGTGGGCTGCAGTCTGTCATGGCAATGAAAATGGAATAGAAATTTTGAACTAGTAGATGAATGAGACTAGAATAAGAGAATAAGAGACTGATCTAGATACAAATAAAACAAAGACAACCATAAATACTTTCTGAGACCACAATGCTGGTATACAGACAGATGCACTCGCTCTCTCTCTCTCTCTCTCTCTCTCTCTCTCACTCTCACTCTCACTCTCACACACACACACACACACACACACACACACACACACACACACACACACACACACACACACACACACACGCACGCATGAACAATCATTCTCTTCCTTCAAAATCAGTTTGTTTAAATACCTGGTGTCAGTGTCACAGTTACCTCAACAAGGAACAATAACGTCAGCTGTCTTTCGACCAAGACATCTAATCTAGTCAGTGTGTTGGTATGTGTGCATATAGATGCACAATGGTAATTCATCAAAGCTCTTTTTGCCACTGTCAATGTTACTACTATTTTAACAATTCACACAACCAATCAGTATTTTTGTGAGTGTGTATCCTATGTGTTGGTTTGTTGATAAATATACATGTTTGGGGTTTTTTTCTGTTTTTTTTCTGTCTTTTGTTGTTTTGCTTTGGGTTTTTTGCTTGCTTATTTGTTCATATATCTGTTAGCCAGTCTGTTTTATCTGTTAGCCAGTTTGTTTGTTTGTTACTCTTTCTTTGTATTTTTCCCCCACTTTTTTTTTAATTCACACATTTTTGTTTAGGTTTTTATATGATTTAATTGGTTACATAATCACTGATTATAATACATTCTATCCACATGTGCTACTTTCCTTGATCTTCCATTTAAAATTACCAAGTCGATTCCAGTCATCTTTGATCTAGTATGTTGCTTAAAATGTCAAGTGTTTCTAAGCTTCCTAGTGCCTTTTATTATTGTTGTTGCTGTTGTTCCTACCGCCTCTCTTCTCCGTCCGTCTGTCTCTCACTGTCCGTCCGTGTGTCTCTCTTTTCTTTTCTTCTTCTCTCACTTGCTTGTTGTCTCTTTCTCTAATCTATTGTCTGTATTGGTCACTTTTTCCTCTGTTATTCATCTTGTCCTTGTATTGCTTTTTCCTTATCAAGAACAACAACGCTTAATTACTGTTGCTATCCTTATTTATTTACATATATATCATCATCATCTCAGTAGCTTGATTTCACCTTCCTTAATTTGACTGTATGAACATTGGTTTATTTGGTGCTTGATTAATTTTTTTTAATTTTCTCACATGCTTTTCTTTTTCCATTATTTCATTTCATTTCAATATTTTATTTTAATATTTTATCTTAATATTTTACTTTATTTTACTTCATTTTATTTTACTTATTTATCTATGCATTTATTTCTTTGATTTCATATCATTTGTTTTTCTTTCTGCTACAGAATTTTATCTATCCTTTAAATTAATCTAATGTTTATGGTGCCCCCCCCCCCCCCTCCTTTTACTTACCTTTTTAAATTGTTACTATTACCTCCATTTATTATTATTGTGTTTAGCACTGGTGGTAGTGGTGGTAGTAGTAGTACTTGCTGTGGTAATAGTAATACTTCTTGTTGTAGTACTAATAGTGACAGTAGCTTGATTTCACCTTCCTTAATTTGACTGTATGAACATTGGTTTATTTGGTGCTTGATTAATTTTTTATAATTTTCTCACATGCTTTTCTTTTTCCATTATTTCATTTCATTTCAATATTTTATTTTAATATTTTATCTTAATATTTTACTTTATTTTACTTCATTTTATTTTACTTTATTTCATTTTATTTTAATAGAATAGAATAGAATCAAACTGAACTGAATTCTATTTTATGTCTATTTCATTTACTTTGTTTTTTTTCTTTTTCTTCGTCTTATCATCATCATCATCATCATCAATTCATTTATTTACTTATCTATTCATTCATTTATTCATTCATTCATTTACTTGTTCATTTATCTACCTATCTATTTGTTTTATCATTTTTAAGTGCTATGTACTTTTCTTGATTTCATTGTAATGACATCTTAACATTTTATTATTCATGATGTACCTTCCTTAAGCAGTACATGTTACTGTAAACAAACATTGTGTGTACAGATTAGCAACAGCAAGTTTGAAAATGGCTTCTACTCAATAACTTTTACCGATGGGAAATAAAGTCATCATTATCATGGTCTGTCTGTCTGTCTGTCTGTCTGTCTCTCTCTCACCATGAAATGTTTGGACTTCGGGATTCACTCTGCTGGGAATCGCTCAGTGGGGCAGATCTTTTTTTTTTTCACCAGAAGGAACATCAATAATGAATAATGTGGACAAATGTACCATACATTAAATTGCTTAGTGCTAACAAACTACAAAGCAGCAAGATACAAATGGAATCTATAGTTCACATTGTTATTCAATTTCACACCCAGTTAAAAACTACGTAGAATGCAGTCAACATAATATGAAAAAGAACAACAACAAAAAAGCAGCAAAACTGAATGGTAATGAACAAGTTGGATGCTATCCTCACTAATACTTGACTTACTGTATACGAATTGAGCTTCAAACTGTCTTCGCGCAAGTCTTTTTTGATTGTGATGACACCATTATCATCAATGCTGAAGAAAGTGTTTGCTGGATAGTCTCCAGTGATCCTATACTTCATCGTACCCTGCAATTGACATAAAATAAATGATAAATTTTGTATGTTTTTCTCCCATATGCATCATGAATCAAACAAATTCACTATAGCTCTTCATAATATGACTGCTGCTTTCCATTCAAGACTTCTGTGACAACACTATGAACACAAAAAAGATATTGCTAATTTTACAAAGTTTAATTTGAACTCCTACTTTCATAAAATTTTATCCAAAAGCATCTCCTGACAAATTTCTCACAAAACAGAAATATACAGCGATTCCATACATTTTAAAGTTTCTTAACTTTGTTTCAACAAATATGTGATAATTCACTCTACGTGACAACAGATCATGAATTTATTTCTTGCCCACTCATATTCATATTTTGTGAACTCATCACAGTACGAGTAAATGTTTCTCCCAAAAATGCAAAAAAAAATTGAACTCATCATATTGCTTATTTTCCACACAAAGATGAAAAAAAAAGGTGAACCATTTAGTACATGTTATCATGTTATTTTGTTTTTAGATGAGCCATAAACTGTAAGATGATACACTTAGAAGTAGATTTTCTTTATTTATCCTAGAATGGCTGTGGTACTTTCACTGCAAATAACAAGATTTTCATAACTAATGATATCATTCAATTTAAGGTCTTGTAGCTTGTGGCTGCTAAAAAGTAGAAGCTATTGTTCAAAGTTCACATGAAAAATTTATATCTCTGCTAAAATAAACAAAAAGTCTTGTCTTTCCAAAAACTTGAATGATACTGAAAGAATTAAGAATCAAGAGCAAGTCAGGACATGAAAATGTTGAAAGCAGAAACAGAAAATGACCTACCACAACAGATGGTGATTTCCTTGCAGAAACAGTGACGACATCTTTCCCAACAGGATCTCGTTCAGACACTGTAGCTGGGTATGTGGCAAAGTCAAAAGAGGGAGCTTGCTCACGCTGCACACTGATGGTTGCTGTGGTGGTTGAAACTTTGGGAGTAGGGTAGCCTCTGTCGGTCACGCTGATTGTACACTGGAAAAGTCACACACAAAACTGACTCACTCCATAATCACTAATCACGACAGATAACAACATAAGATTTTACTTTAGCCCAGTGCACAGACACAAGGAAAATGTTTTGGCTATATGTACAAACACACTCACACCTCACAACAATAATAATATTCAACATCATAAAAGACATATTTGTCAGTCATCCATGGTAATCAAAGACACACACACAACACACACACAACACAACACACAACACACAACACACACACACCACACACACACACACACACACACACACACACACACACACACACACACACACACACATGGGACTTAAACAACATAAGGTAAAAATTATTCTCTTAATTTCCCTCCCCCTCCTCACATGTACAAGGCTAAAATCCAAAGACAGATAAAAGAAAATAAGCTCTCATGTATGACAAAATATTTTGTAAGGTACATTCTATCACGAGTGGAGAAAAACCATCAATATAATCCAAGCCTGGAGAACTAAAACAGTTTATCAGTTAACAGCAATAACGAACAGATAAAAGACATAAAAAAGTTCCTTCTAATAACTATCACCGAATTTCCATAAGCCCTCCCTCGAGTATGCAGAATAAAAATTAGAATTCAAAGACAAGATAAATAGCTCTTATAAGTTTGGTTAAGAATAAGTTCATCACAGGGTAAGAGAAAAATTTGTAAACTAAGACACGAATGTGGAATGCAAATCATTAACACATCAGTAAAAGCAAGAGGATGTAATGATGTAAGGATGTAAGTCTAGCAGATACACACCACAAAAAGAGGTCTACAGGGAAACACGGTGATGGGCAGCCCTTACATAAAAACTATCTTTATAGTGACATGTTCTGGCTTCGATGGAACGAAAGCGATATCCTGAAGTGGAGTAAAAAGACAGTTTGCTGGATGAGTGCTGGTTTATCATTACTGGGAAAAAATACATATACACAGGCAGGCAATCAGGCTAGAAAGGTTAGCACATGAATAGGTTAGCACATGAATAGGTCAGCAGATGATCATCATGAAGTGATAGATGCAAATACTGTTATACTGGACAACCTTTATTTACAAAAGGCTTAAAAATTAACAATGAGGTTATATGGGAATGAGATGATAGTAGCCTCAATTTTTCCTTAAGGCCAGCATTATGAGGACAGTGCCCACCTCCTCTCCCTTGTGCTTTACCTTCTCTAACCATGAGCAAGGTTAATTTCCCATTCACAGCTGTGTGAACTGAAAGATAAGAGCACAAAGTTCTCCCCATCTCAAACAAAAGCCCTTGCATCAAGACTGGAAGGCTGCATCTCTATGGCAACCAGGCCTCTTCCAATAAGCTTCCAAAAGGAGCAACACAAAAATGCAGATGAAACACAAAAAAGTCTAACCCTATATTGAGCTTGGGCAAAGGAAGTCTCATTGCGAATATAGAACACGTTTCCAGTCAGAGGATCGATGTAGAACAGGCGCTTGCAATCATCGTCTCCAGTCAAAGAGAAGATCAGGAGATCCTGAAACAAAAACATTCATTCTTTCATCACATATGGTCTGATACTGACTGAATTGTACCTTTGTCAAGTGCACAGAATTAACAGATATGAAATACATGGTATCAAAACATTTCCTGCCTACCATGCTGGTATCAATATTAAACTAAGGTTAGAACAATCAAACAGACTTAATTTTTTTGTATGGTCTCAGTTATGTATTGCAACGTTCAAAACACTATATCTTAAAGCCCTATTGTCCTTATTATTACTGTTTAAAGCCAAGCAGACTGTGCCAAACCTTATTAGGGCAATAACCATCATAAAACACAAAACAAATTGCTGAACCCCCCCCCCCCCCCAAAAAAAAAAAAGACATCCCCCAATGCACAGATCTAAGGATAGTTCTTAAAGTTGACCAATCTGCCCAATTTACCACCAAGGGATTTTAAAAAACAAACCTGATTATATATGTATAAACACAATCAAGCGTATTAAAACATACAAACACTGGACTACATTATCTAAAAAACTGCTTCTGCATATTACATTTCCAGAGAGCCATAAATTCAGTTTATACATGTATCAAATTATTAATCTTAATAGTCTCTAAGGATTTGTAAAGACATACAGGAGAGGACTAGCAAGGCAGAAAATGATAAAAGACGAGACAGAAAGCACAGGAGCAAAGCACAGAAAAAGAGAATAACAAGAAAAAGAAAATTCCTAGTAGAATTTCCAGAAGGTGGGGATATTTCATTTGAAAAAAGAAAAAGAAAAAACAACACCTGCAAGGAGAAATCTCGAAGAGTTAACACGCACACAGGTTTGGCTTCTGTATATTACAGCAGTCAAAACACTGTATCTCAAAAGGCCTAGGCCAACAAAGTTGTTAACATGCATGGCTATCTATCTATATCTATATCTATATATATATATATATATATAGATATAGATATACATTGTGTGTGTGTGTGTGTGTGTGTGTGTGTGTGTGTGTGTGTGTGTGTGTGTGTGTGTGTGTGTGTGTGTATGTGTGTGTGTGTGTGTGTGTGCGCGTGTGTGTGTATGCTATGTTGTAGAAAGCTTAACATTATAACATTACACTTCTACTCTGTGTAGTGTTCAGAGAATAGATTCTTTTCAATTCTCCAGTGATGCAACAATCAACACAGTATAAATCTTAGAAATGCTTGATCTGCTTATTGCACTGTGTGTGTGTGTGTGTTGTGTGTGTGTGTGTGTGTGTGCGTGCGTGCGTGCGTGCGTGCGTGCGTGCGTGCGTGCGTGCGTGCGTATCTGAGGCCTCCACTGTTTTCATTTTAACTTTCAATTATAAGTCAACAAATAAAATAATAACTGTATACATCAGCATTTGTACACATAACACATCACTTATTGTTCCCACTGATTTTTCTTTCTTACTCTGTCTCCTTCTTGAGAGACAGAAAGGGAAAAAAGACAGATGGGAAGGAGAAAAGGAATGAAACTGTGAGTGAAAGAGAGAGAGAGAGAGAGTGTGTGTGTGTGCGTGTGTGCGTGTGTGCGTGTGTGCGTGTGTGTGTGCGTGCGCGCGCGCGCGCGCGAAAACTTACCCATGTCCCAAATTTTATTCACAAAATTGCGCAAAAGCCTTTATCATCCTTTTTTCAAAAGGAACATAAAATATCATGCTTACATCATCGGCTTTTAAAATGTCATGCTTACACCATCATCATCGGTTGCTGTAGCATTGATGATAAGATCACCAGCAACAGTGCTTTGACCGATACGCCCCGTGTAGGGTCCAGTCAAAACTGGCGAGTTCTGGTTGCGTTCCATATTCACCGTCACAGTCATGTTTCCCTTGTAGTTAGGGTAAGCTTCATCATAAGCTTCAACCACCAGCTGCAAAACAATGCAAAATGCCACTGATTTGATTTTTACTTTGCGCTGTCAAATCTACTAAAAAGAAATGCTACTTTAATTCAGTAATGTAATTTTTTTTCACATCACTGCAAAAATGTCAACAATCTTAATTGGTTTATACACTGTATATGGATGTGATGATGATGAAGGAATCTCTGTCAATATGATGGATGAGTAGGCATACTGGTCCTGTTATGGATCTTCATGTGGGGAACAAGATTGATTTCTATGGGTGCTGCATGAAATGGGATCCTGTGGACTTGTTTCCCACCTCCGAGAGTCTTTCTTATGTTCAACAGTGCAGTTCTGTGCTGTTCTGATGTGATCGTGTCCTTCATGCACTACCGTTGCCAGCTTGATTTGTTGTCTGTATGTGGTATGTTTCTCCCACTTGATAGTGTGAATGCCACACTTCATGAAATTGGACTTGGAATATCCTTGTTCTGATTTAGTGGCCTTCCCTGGTCTCTGTATCCTTGCCTCAAGTTTCCATACAGAAGCATATTTGGGATGCAGTTGTCTTCCATACAAATATGTGCTGTCCAATGAAGCTGGTATTTGATGAGTAAAAACTCTATACCTGGTAAACCAAACATCTTCAGAACTTTAAAGGTTGGACACTTGATGTTGCCATGTGATGTTACAGATCTTGTGCAATCATCTAGTTACTGAATAGAGCAGGACTCGAGACTGTGGCAGGCCTGACTTCAGTCTTGCCACAACCTCCTAGTCAACCTTCCATAGGCAGAGCTAGCC
Source organism: Monoplex corrugatus (assembly GCA_030674185.1). NCBI lineage: Eukaryota > Metazoa > Mollusca > Gastropoda > Littorinimorpha > Ranellidae > Monoplex > Monoplex corrugatus. The sequence continues at coordinate 126,761,910 of CM060305.1, forward strand.
TTGTAGATGTGCAGCACCATTTCAGTATCAGATAAAACATAATAATTATAATTACAATATAATTACAATATTTATATAGCGCAAAATCTTGATAAAATCAAATCTAAGCACTGAAACAGACACACACGCACGCACGCACGCACGTGCACACACACGCACGCATGCACGCACACACACACACACCCACACGCATGGCTATAAATGGAAGAATAAAAGCAATAAAAGCAAGAATAAAAGCAATGGAAAATTATAGAGAGCATATCATATACAATTATATATTATAACAATGTGATTCCCCTCCGAGCGGAGACAGGCTGCAGAGGGGGGGGGGGGGGGGGGGGGGTTGAGTGAGGTTAGGATTTTATGTAGAGGAGAAAAGGTGAGTTTTGAGAGCGGACTTGAAGGAGACAAAAGTAGGTTGCTGACGGACTGAGAGAGGAAGTTTGTTCCAGGAGAGTGGACCAGAAACAGAGAAGGCTCGTGGACCATAGGTATTGAGCTTAGTGCGTGGAAAGCGAAAAGTCAGAGGATCGGAGGCAGAGCGGAGGGTACGTGAGGGAACATAGATCTCAAGTAGGCTTGACAGGTAATCGGGGGCTCCGTTATTGAAGCTTTTGTAGCACATGGTGTCTAGTTTGTACTGTATGCGCTTTGATACAGGGAGCCAGTGAAGTTGTACCAGGAGAGGAGATATGTGGTCAGCTTTTTTCTTTTTGAGTACAAGGCGTACAGCATTGTTTTGAATGCGCTGTAGGATGTGAATGGTGGAGGCAGGAAGACCAGACAGGAGTGAATTGCAATAGTCAATGCGAGACATTATGAAGGAGAGAACGAGTTTTGCAGTTGTTTCGCAGAGAGATACTTCCTGATCAGGCTTATACGATGGAGATGATAGTAGCAAGATCTGGCAGTTTGAGAAACAAAGTTGTTCATGGAGAGGGTAGAGTCAATGCAGACACCAAGGTTTTTAGCTGAATCAGAAATTGGGACTGATGTGTTACATAAGGAGAGAGAAAGAGGAGGCAGCTGAGAAAGTTTCTGACGGGTGCCAATGAGGATAGCTTCTGTCTTGTCGTCATTAAGCTGAAGTCTATTGTGTGTCATCCAGTTCTTAATGTCCGAGTAACACTCAGTGGTGCGAGTCAACAGGCGCTGTATATTATCAGGTGAGTCACTGTCTTGAAGTTGGGTGTCATCAGCATAGAAGTGGTGTTTTATAGAGTGGGAGTTGATGATGGTGGACAGGGGGGAGGTGTAAAGAGTGAAAAGAACAGGGCCAAGGACAGATCCTTGTGGAACACCACAGTCAGGTTGCAGGTTGAAGTAGTGCATGATGAGACAGTTTGTTTTCTGTTTGATAGATATGAAGTGAACCAGGAGAGAGCAATGTCAGAGATGCCAAAAGTATGATGAAGTCTAGAAAGGAGAATACCATGGTCAATGGTATCAAAGGCTGCAGACAGATCAAGGAGTGTGAGGAAAGAGACTTTGCCAGTATCAGTTGCAAGGAGGAGATAGTTGAAAATGTGTAGTAGGGCAGTTTCAGTGCTATGGCACTGGCGGTAGGCTGACTGGAGAGGATTGAGGAGATTGTTTGCAGACAGGTGAGAGTTCAGCTGGTTGAGGACGACTTTTTCAAGGAGTTTTGACAAGAAAGAGAGATTAGAGATAGGCCGGTAATTTTTCAGTTCATTTGGGTCAAAATTGTATTTCTTGAGGAGAGGGTGAACAATAGCAGACTTGAAAGAATCTGGGACAGTTCCAGTTTGGAGAGAAGTGTTGATGATGTCAGTGATGAATGGGAGGAGAGTAGGGAGACAGTCGGAGTAGAGAGAACCGGAAGAGGATCCAGTTCGCAGGTTTTGAACGACATGGATATGATTGTGTTGAGAATTTCTTCTTGTGAGACTGGGGTAAAAGTAGTAAGAGGTGTGCCAGAGAAGGAATGGTCAGGTGGGCATGGTTGACAGGGTGTCCTGTCAAGCCTGTCACGAAGAGTTTGTATTTTGGTGGTGAAATACTTGGAGAATACAGATGGGAGTTCTTCATTTGTATGTTTTGTTGGGAGAGGTAAATCTTTTCGTGTGCCAAGGAGATGATTCATGGTTGTAAAGAGTTCTTCTGAAGAAGAGGCATTCAGGATTTTGGTTTGGAAATAGCTTGTTTTTGCTGAAGCAATGAGGGTGGATACTTTTGTTTTAGAGGCTTGGAAAAGTTGCCTGTGTACAGTGAGTTTGGATTTGCGCCAGCGGCGCTCTGCTCTGTGGTGGGCACGTTTTGCACAGGCAATCTCATGAGTGAGCCAGGGGATAGGGGGGCGGTCAGGTAAAAGACGGGTTGTGGCTGGAGCATGAGTGTCCAGAAGATGGTGGAGAGTAGTATAGAATTCATCGGCAAGGTTATGCGACTTTTCAGAAAGGAGACGGGAGGCATCAGATGAAAATGTGGAGAGGTCGATAGATTTGAGATTGCGTCGAGTCACTGTGCGCGTGGTACGGGAAGGAGGAGTGTACTGGGCTAAGCAGCCAAATTTGTCCACAGTCTTGATTTCCTGTTTCTTGATGACAATCTAAAGTAGTGAAGCACCAGAGGTGATGATGTTGGCTGAAACATAGCCTCTGTCTAGTTAGCCTGGTGTCAATTTTAAGACTGAATCATTTGAAAGCTGCAGCAAAAAGGTCAGTGATGTGTTGGATGTCCTCATGCCAATGGGCAGTCTGTGCACAGCCATGTGCAAAGACAAATTCCTGCATAAACACTTTGAGCACTTTGGTTTTAATCTTATGTCTCCACTTGTTGAAGAGTTTTCCATTTGAGTGAAACTTGATATACACACCCCTGTCAAGTCGCCAAATGCAGCAATCCATACTACCAAAAAGACGACAGAAAAAGTGTGGGCATTAAAAAGCATCCCTGTTTCACTCCATTTTGCACCCTGACCAGCACGCCAAAGTGGAAAGAGGCAATCCATAAGATAAGCTTAGAGGACAACCAAGCTCACACATTATCTTCCACAGAACCTTTTGGTTAACAGAGACAAGCCAAATGCTTTGGTCTGATCTAAAAACACCATGTGGAGTTCCTGGTTTAGCTAGTGTATGGCAAACATCATGTCACTCATGCCTCTTTCACCTGGGAAGCCACACTGAGATGCTGGAATAGTGGGCTTGGCTATATATGTGAACTCTGTTAAGGACGATTCTGAGAAGGACCTTCCCTGCAACGCAAAGGAAGGATATCCCATGATTATTGCATAAGGTTTTATTGCCATTCTTCTTTTAAATGTAAATGATTATAACATCATTAACATCTTGAGGAATCTCTTGCTTCTGCCATAGATTGGCACAGGGTGGTAAGCTTCTCCAGTAGCATTTTATCCCCATTCCTGTGGATATCTGCAGGAATATCATCAGCTCCTAATGCCTTCCCAGGAGTGGTTTGTCTGGAGACTTTGATAATCTTGGCACTGGCAACTGGGGGAGAGCTGCAATGGCATTCTCAAATGACTCCCTGTTCAGCAATGTGTTCAAGTGCTCAGCCCTGCATGTCAGCTTTTGTCCGCCAGCAAAACAGAATCATAAGAGATATCATTGAGCTTATAGCCTCAATTCTACACAATGTTCTCAGACTACCATGCAATGACTTATGTCGCTGGCATCGGCCACAGCTTTGAATTCTGCTGTTTTGATTCCCACCACTGGTTCTTCATCTGCTACAGTCTTTGATAAGCAGCTTTATTTGCTAGTATTTTCTCATACTCTTTTCACAGGTCTAATGGGGATTTACTTTACTATGCAAAAATTTAAATATAACTGTATATTCTTCAAATCCTACTTTTTGTTTCCTCTAACTTTCTTGATTTGTTTTGCTTTTTCATCATGTTGTACAGATGGCATATACTGACTCTAATTCAATTGTAAGTATCGTATCAGCACAAAATAAGACTCCAAATCCACCCAGTATCACCAAGACGTGAGGGGAGCGGGACAGTTTAACTGGTTAGGGCACTGGTCTTCCAAATAGGAGGTCTGTGTTTCAACCTCTAGGGTACAGCCTAGTGGTTAAAGGATGGTCAATATTCAAATGTCCCAGGTCAACATATGTGCACACCTTTTCCCCATTTCAATCAGAGCATTTACCACTCACCTTTCACCTACGCTGTACCCAGATTACTTTTTTCCCCCCTAGATCTTTTATGATTGCTTTTTTTTTTTAATCTTTTACTCTTTTTTGAAGTAACTATTTTCTTTTCATGCCACGTTGTCAACTTTGGCTGGCTGGTGTTGATTTTAAATCATTCGATTCTTGGTGTTTTCCTGATCTGTTTTCTCTCCCCAATTTAGTGTAAAACTTTTTTCAGCACTTTTTCTTGCCTTGCAGGAAAATAGCTCTCTACAGTTTTCATTGTTTCTCTTCTCAAATAACTTGCGATCATTCATCTTCCCTCCAGAACTTTCATCCTGGAGGTCGTGCACCCTGGAGAATGGGTTGCATCCCTGGACCTTTCGGGTGTTTACTTCCATATTCCTGTGCACCCACAGGACAGGAAATAGCTCCACTTCAGTGTGGACTCCAGGGTTTACCAGTTCAAAACCTTCCCTTTTGGCCTCTCCCTTGCCCCTTGGGTTTTCACCCATGTTGTGCGAGAGATTGCGGTTATTGCTCACTGCCTAGGCATTTACTTTTGCCCTACATAGACGACTGACTCATCCTGGTTTCCAGTCGCCAGATTATGTGCCTCCCACCTTTCCACACTGCAGAACCTCTGCAACAAGTTGGTGTTCAGAACCAACACTACTATGCCCAATCTGATCCCAGCCCAACAGTTCTTATTCTTAAGAATGATTTTCGACACTACACACTGGTCAGTATGCCTGGCCGATACCAGAACTGAACTGAGCACACATGCTTCAGCCCACTCCCTCTCGGCTGCCCTCCGCCAGACTGAATCCATGGAACCCATTGTTCTTTTAGGCCACCTTCACAAACGACCCCTACAGCATCAATTTTGATATATCTAGTCTCAAACTTCCCAATCTTGGGACAACCTGATCAACATTCTCCCTTGGCTCTAAAAAGCAGTCAACCAATGGCTAGACTGTGCCTGGAGCTCTCAGGGAGTCCCTAAAGTTCCCTCACCCCCAATGGAGGAACTCTTCACAGACACCTCTCCAGTAGGCTGGGAGACCTCATAACACATCTCAGCACATCGGGCTCTTGGTCCCCACATCATAAGCCTCTTCACATCAACCATCTAGAGACAGAGGCCTGGCACTTCACTGCTTCTCCCCTACCTCAAGGGAAAACATATCCTACTATGCATGGACAACACCACAATGATATGTTACATCAACAAACAGGGTGGCTCTCAATTGATCTATCCCTCACATAAGGTGCTAGCCCCCCTCCTCTGGTGCCAATCTCACCAGATCTTCTTAGTGGTGAAACATGTCCTGGGAAAATTAAACATCCTGGTGGATGCTCTTAGCCGATCCCTCATGGTCCTCCAGTCAGAATGGACCCTCACCCCCAAAGTGCTTCATCTCATCTGGCAGCAGTGGTTCAAACCTATGACAGACCCGTTTGCAATCCAAGTTCATCTTCTGTCTACCCTCTATGTGTCCCCAATCCCGGATCCACAAGCATGGGCAGTGGACACCCTCCCGCTTAACTGGGGGAATTTTCTAGCATGCAACTTCCCCTCCCCTTCCACTCATCATATTCAAGTGAGAACTGCAGTCCACAAACGAGGAAAAAAACAAAACAACAAAAACAAGCAGGCAGACTAATGAAAGAAAACTAAATGACTGACCTTGTACACCATCTGGCGGCCTGTTCGCAGGTTTTTAGACACCCTAATTTGTCCATTGTCGTCAATCTTGAAGTAGTATATTCCCAGGCCTTCTCCAATGAGTCTATACTTCAGCCGACCCTGTAGCCAATCACACACCATTCTTAACTTTGGATGTAGACTGAATGTAATGATAACAGCAATAATAGTAATTCCATTTGTATGGCGTGAACAGTCCATGATATCATAGTGTGCTTGTTGTGCCTAAAAAAAATTGCAAGGAGGGGAGGGGCATGGGCATGTCTATACATTATTGCAGTATAAACATGGCAGAATATGTACATTAATGCAGTATAAACACAGTTCATCAAAAATAAAGTAGATCATACCATGATATACTTCATATTTCTGTGTACATAGAATCCCCAGTAATTACTCCTCTATTTAATAACCTTCTAAATTACTACTAATCAATTTAGCGGAAATTTAACCACACTTCCGATGAAAACATGCTTTTTAAACCCTCATAATAGTTAGTAATCCTTTGACTCCCTCACCCTATCCACCAGCTTCCTGCAGGAAGCTGGTGGATAGGGTGAGGGAATCAAAGGGTGTTACATTTTTGTGGTACATTTTTGCTTTGCTAGCATGGTTGGCAATGCCGGATACTGGTGGACAGCGTGCGGCAATCAAAGGGTTAACCTATATCTGATTAACAATTCCATCTCATCTTTGAGATGTGACCTGCCCAGCAACCTACAATAAATTTGGATAGGTGTAACTATCTGAGTAGCTCAACTTGCTCCTGTAATAAGTTTTGTAATAATAACAATGATGATGACGACGATGATGACGATAACAATGATGATGATATGAATCAAACCAAAGCACACATTATCACCGTTCACTCAAACATTTATTACACACACAGCCACTCTGGGATTAAATGAGTGAAGTCAAATGGAACTGGACAAAACCACTTTCAACAAGTAAGCTCACACACTTATTTGTACGACCCTGTATATCATAATGAACATTTTAAAACAAAGAAATAAGTACTTCTGTCTTTTCTCAGTCTTTTCTCATCACGCACTCATGCGTGTGCGCATGCACACAAACACACACACACTCTCTCTCTCAATGTTTCAGTGTTCAAAATATCCTTTAACCCCAACTGGAGTATGGAAGTTAAAAGCAAATAAATGATAATCCAATGGGATCAACATATAACTTGAAACAGAAGGAAATTGCATCAGTCAAACAGGGAAAACGTACATGTACATGTAAACTTGTCTTGGGTCAGGTATTCAAATGATTCGAGGACAACTATAAATTTCAGGAAATTCGATAAATTTTGCTAATTTCAAATGACATTTTTTCCCACCAGAAATATAGTCACACAACAAAAGCACTGATTTAGCTGACATTTTTGTGGAATAAAATTCAACTGGTCAGAATAAAATTTATTTAGAGCATTCCAAAATAAAGTGAAACTCATCACCTAGGACATTGTCATCACAAACCTTATATATTCTGCTTTGTCTATCTACTCCTTTGATTCTACTTAATTCAATTTCAAACTGTATCAAAATTTAATCAAAAAAATAAACATAAATATATGGTAACTGTGTAATGTATTTCTTGACTCCAAACTCATTCTTGAAATTTTGATATGATATGCATTTACTACTTCCAAAGCCATCTACCACACTTGCCACACACACAAAATCAACCATTCAAACATTGCTTAATAAACCTAATTCTCTCTTTGGCCTTAAATCTTCATAAATCAAACGTACAGATGTTGTCGACCTTGCTGCAGCATTGTACACGAAGCTGTTCTCTGCTCTGCTCTCTTCCACACTGACCGTGGCACTGTCAGGTGAGAACACAGGAGGCGTGATGCTTGTGATGGTGACTCGTGCCTCCACATCACTACTTTTCATAGGTTGACCAGAATCGGTTACACGCACAGTCATCTGAAGGACAAAAAATTACTAGCTGACAAAGGTTCGGCCATTATAAATTGACCTGGATATGTTCTCAACACTGTAATTAAACTGCCTGATCAATGAATACAATAGCAAAGTGGTCAGACTGTCAGACTTCCAATCAAAGCATCCAAGTCTGACCTTGTCTGGGTAGCATCTGTTGGGTACAAAGATTTTTCAGATTTCCAAGATTAATATATTGCCTGAAGGTTGTTCATGTGTGTACACACATAAAAAATCCTGCAAGCCATATCAGCCTTCAATGGATTATGGAAACCAAAAAATACCAGGCATAGGCACCCACCAAAGAATGAGTCTGCAGGACTATGCAGCCACTAACACCTTCTAAGTCTGGGCCAAGCAGTGTTCAGACATGCATACAAGAAAACATTGCTCAGAATGAAACATACACATACACACACATAATAATAATAATTACAATATTTATATAGCGCAGAATCTTGATAAAATCAAATCTAAGCGCTGAAACACACACACACGCATGCACGCACACACACGCATGCACACACACGCACACACGCACAGACACAGCTATAAATGGGGAGAAAGAATAAAAACAATGGAAAATTATAGAGAGCATATTATATAAAATTATATATTGCAATGTGATTCCCCTCCGAGTGGAGACAGGCTGCAGAGGGATTGAGTGAGGTCAGGATTTTATGCAGAGGAGAAAAGGTGAGTTTTGAGAGCGGACTTGAAGGAGACAAAAGTAGGTTGCTGACGGACTGAGAGAGGAAGTTTGTTCCAAGAGAGCGGACCAGAAACAGAGAAGGCTCGTGGACCATAGGTATTGAGCTTAGTGCGTGGAAAGCGAAAAGTCAGAGGATCAGAGGCAGAGCGGAGGGTACGTGAGGGAACATAGATCTCAAGTAGGCTTGACAGGTAATCGGGGGCTGCGTTATTGAGGCTTTTGTAGCACATGGTGTCTAGTTTGTACTGTATGCGCTTTGATACAGGGAGCCAGTGAAGTTGTGCCAGGAGAGGAGATATGTGGTCAGCTTTTTTTTTTTTGAGTACAAGGCGTGCAGCATTGTTTTGAATGCGCTGTAGGATGTGAGTGGTGGAGGCAGGAAGACCGGACAGGAGTGAATTGCAATAGTCAATGCGAGACATTATGAAGGAGAGAACGAGTTTTGCAGTTGTTTCGACAGAGAGATACTTCCTGATCAGGCTTATACGATGGAGGTGATAGTAGCAAGATCTGGCAGTTTGAGAAACAAAGTTGTTCATGGAGAGGGTAGAGTCAATGCAGACACCAAGGTTTTTAGCTGAATCAGAAATTGGGACTGATATGTTATATAATGGGAGAGAAAGAGGAGGCAGCTGAGAAAGTTTCTGACGGGTGCCAATGAGGATAGCTTCTGTCTTGTCATCATTTAGCTGAAGTTTGTTGTATGTCATCCAATTTTTGATGTCCGAGTAACACTCAGTGGTGCGAGTCAGGAGGCGCTGTATATTGTCAGGTGAGTCACTGTCTTGAAGTTGGGTGTCATCAGCATAGAAGTGGTGTTTTATAGAGTGGGAGTTGATAATGGTGGACAGGGGGGAGGTGTAAAGAGTGAAAAGAACAGGGCCAAGGACAGATCCTTGTGGAACACCACAGGTCAGGTATGCAGGTTGAGAGTAAGTGCCATTGATGAGAACAGTTTGTTTTCTGTTTGATAGATAAGAAGTGAACCAGGAGAGAGCAATGTCAGAGATGCCAAAAGTATGATGAAGTCTAGAAAGGAGAATACCATGATCAATGGTATCAAAGCTGCAGACAGATCAAGGAGTGTGAGGAGAGAGACTTTGCCAGTATCAGTTGCAAGGAGGATATTGTTGAGAATGTGTAGCAAGGCAGGTTCCGTGCTATGGCACTGGCGGTAGGCTGACTGGAAAGGATTGAGGAGATTGTTGGCAGACAGGTGAGAGTTCAGTTGGTTGAGGACGACTTTTTCAAGCAGTTTTGACAAGAAAGAGAGATTAGAGATAGGCTGGTAATTTTTCAGTTCATTTGGGTCAAAATTGTATTTCTTGAGGAGAGGGTGAACAATAGCAGACTTGAAAGAATCTGGGACAGTTCCAGTTTGGAGAGAAGTGTTGATGATGTCAGTGATGAATGGGAGGAGCGTAGGGAGACAGTCAGAGTAGAGAGAACCTGGAAGAGGATCCAGTTCGCAGGTTTTGAACGACATGGATCTGATTGTGTTGAGAATTTCTTCTTGTGAGACTGGGGTAAGAGTAGTAAGAGGTGTGCCAGAGAAGGAAGGGTCAGGTGGGCATGGTTGACAGGGTGTCCTGTCGAGCCTGTCACGAAGAGTTTGTATTTTGGTGGTGAAATACTTGGAGAATACAGATGGGAGTTCTTCATTTGTGTGTTTTGTTGGCAGAGGTAAATCTTTTCGTGTGCCAAGGAGATGATTCATGGTTGTAAAGAGTTCTTTTGAAGAAGAGGCATTCAGGATTTTGGTTTGAAATAGTTTGTTTTTGCAGATGCAATGAGGGTGGATACTTTTGTTTTAGAGGCTTGGAAAAGTTGCCTGTGTACAGTGAGTTTGGATTTGCGCCAACAGCGCTCTGCTCTGCGGCGGGCACTTTTGCACAGGCAATCTCATGAGTGAGCCAGGGGGTAGGGGGGCGGTCAGGTAAAAGACGGGTTGTGGCTGGGGCATGAGTGTCCAGAAGATGGTGGAGAGTAGTGTAGAATTCATCGGCAAGGTTATGTGACTTTTCAGAAAGGAGACGGAAGGCATCAGATGAAAATGTGGAGAGGTCGATAGATTTGAGATTGCGTCGAGTCACTGTGCGCATGGTACGGGAAGGAGGAGGAATGTCAAGAGAACAGAGAATTGCAGAGTGGTCAGATGGAAGGGCTGAAGTTAGACGGGTAGAAAGAACTAAGCAGTTATCAGTAGCTGAATTGTGGTGATCACGAGAAATGATCCAGTCAAGAATGTGACCTTTTTGATGGGTTGGTTCAGAAATGTGTTGAGTCATATTGTGATTGGACAGAGAGTTGATGATATGTCTTGTGTCATAACGGTGAGTGTTGTCATAGTGGACATTGATGTCACCTAGAATGATGAGATTTCCAGGTAAGAGACAGTAGTAATCAAGAAGTTGATCAAAGTCAGAGAGAAACGTGGATGTGGTGAGTTTGTTGGCAGAGCTAGGTGGAGGTCGATAGACACAGGAGAAGGTGATGGGGTGAGGGGTGGATTGGAAGGATACTTCAACGTGCTCGAAAGAAGGATGGGAGAAAGGCAGAGACTGCGAGAAAGACAGGCGGGAATGGAGTGAGTCATTGTAGAGGATGGCGATACCACCACCTCGGGATGAGCGATGGAAAGAAGCAAGCCTGTAACCACTCGGAGTGAGATTCACATGTATAGGTTCATGACCAAGGGGGTTAAGCCATGTTTCGGTGATAAAAGCAATGTCAACATGCTCATCTGCGATAAAGTCAGCAATGACATCAGCTTTGCCATCAGTGCATGTTGACTGAGCGTTAAAAAGGCATAGTTTCAATTTATCACAATGCGGCGGCCGAGGTGGAGACGAAGGCAGCACCGACGGGACAGAAGACGAAGGCGACACCAGCGGGGCAGAAAACGAAGGCAGCAACGACGGGACAGAAGACGAAGGAGGCACCAGCGGGACAGAAGACAAAGGCAGCACCAGCGGGACAGAAGACGAGGGCAGCGCCGGCGGGACAGAAGACAAGGGCAGCGCCGGCGGGACACACAAAAAGGCAGCAACAAAAACCAACCAAACAAACAAAACCCTGCCTAAATTACACCACAAAGATCTCTACTCTCTCATGTTAACACATGTGCACACATATGAGCACTCATACATGCCCATATACCATTAAGATAATTTTCATAACTATGAACAGAAAACAAAGAAAAAGAAGAAAACAGAAAAAGATTATTGTGATGGTGGGAGAAAATGGAAACAGATAAAAACTAGAAGACTGGCACATACAAGTACATCTGTTGTTTGAGTGCAGGTCTGTCTGTCTGTATGGGTTTTGTAATATATTTGCTTATAACAAAGAAATTGTTGACTAAACGATTATATCTAAATGTATGCAATTGTTCCAAGTGCGGGTCTGTTTATGTTTTTGATGTCCATTGATACATTTGCTTTTAACAAGAAATTAACTCACTCACCTGTCTTATTTCAGAACAAGAACTCTCATGTACTGTACCAGTTAATAATAATATACACATAACTTAATATATGCTAGACTTGATACTTACCTTAATTTTGTCAATAATGTGGTCTTCTACATAACACTGAATTACTATTGGATTTGTACCATGTTTCTGCAAATGATTATTTAAAAGGTAATTTGAAAGAGACACTCTACTGACCACATATGGTGACATCTGTGCTGATGTCAGTGGTCTCTTGATAGATATGACACCCGTCCCTTTATCTATGTAGAAGTAGTTGTATCCTTCAGGTGGTTTGAAATCAATCAGCTGGTAGGTGAGGGAATCCTGCCCAGACAAAGAAAAAGATCAAAATGTGGTGTACTGCCATAATGATGACTATCAATGAACACTGAAAAAATGCCACTCCTGAAAACAACTGCTGAAAGAAACCTTTAAATCATTCCTGTCATTTCTGAACACATTTATGATTATCATATATTTCAAATTATTTATTCACTGTTGCTGACATTTTCTTTCTTTCTTTTTTTTTTTTATTACATGGTGGGTGGGTGGGAGTGGGGACAAAAAAAAAGTGATGTAGCATAGATGAAGACTAGAGTCTAAAATTCTGTTCTAAATGGATTCATCATACTTGGATGTCCATATAGGCTTCATCTAAATGTGATTGGGCAGATTCCTCAAGCCTTTGCAAAATCCTATATGTTATCCTGGTTTTATAGCTTGGTCTGAATCTCTGCTTCTGTGGCCTCCTCCTGTTTTTTTGCTTGAAGGTCTGTATGGAGGACAAGATAATGAAAGAGGTGGTCTGTTGCCATTTCAAAGCAGCTTGTAGACCAACTTCAACACAGTTACAATCCAGTGTGTAGTAGCGAGGTTTCTCCATCGAGCAATGTGATTAGGGAGGTTTCTCATCAAATAGACAAGGGCATATAGATGCACCATTTCGGGCATATATCACTGTGGTTGAGGCTTCTTCGCCTGACCTCTGTGACAAGGCAATGTTTGCTAGAGGCCTGGATAACATAGCCTCCAATGGGGAATGACCCCCAAACCCTTGTCTTTATCCTTCCTTCCTCTGTGTGTGTGTATGTGTGTGTGTGTGTGTGTGTGTGTGTGTGTGTGTGTGTGTGTGTGTGTGTGTGTGTGTGTGTGTGTGTGTGTGTGTGTGTGTGTGTGTGTGTGTGTGTGTGTGTGTGTGTGTGCGCATGCGTGTGTGCGTGCGTGCTTGCGTGTGTGTGTACTAACACATTCACTGTTATTATTACCACCTCATTTGTTTTCAGGTTTCAATGATTTTCTTTATCTTTACATTACATACCTTACCCCTGTATGAACTAAAAATACAGGGCTATAAACCAGTAAAAGTGCTAAATGTAATAACACCTACCCCATCAGCATCTATGGCAGTGATATTGAAGATAGGGTCTTCAAAATCCCAAGTCTCTGAAACTGTCTTTCGATAAGTGCCCTGGATTGTAGGAGCGTTGGGATTGCGAATTACATTAATGGCAACAGTAGCTGGTGTTTGCTCATTGGGGTAGGCTGAGTCGAAAGCTTTTATGCTGAGCTGCAACAAACATTTTAAGATGTATGAAATACAATGTTTACGAAGGTACAAGTTATGAAGCCTGACTGACCAAGACAAAACAAAAAAAAATACTGTGCATTTAAATCAACACAAAATGTTTATTTAAATCAGAAGAAGAATTACTTGAAAAAAGAGTTTGGATACGTCTAAGTAAAAACAAGCAGAAGTAATGTTGCAAAAGAAAATGAAACTAAATGAACAATGTCCTGTCTTGTTCATACACATGTACACACTCAGCCACATGTTCACCAACACACACACACACACACACACACACACACACACACACACACACACACACACACACACACACACACACACACACACACACACACACACCGAACACACGCATGCATACAAAAACGCGCACACACACATACACCTATGCACACACACACACATGCACATGTCTTTACCGTATAGGATGTCTCCGTGTTCCTTGTGAGGTTATTTGCCACAGAGATAAAGCCAGTGGAGGGATCAATCTTGAAGAAGTAGTCTGCTGGATACAGCCCATCTGCTATGTATGTAATATTTCCCTGCACATGACAATAAGACAATTATCCCTATATGTGTGTACAATTGATACCAGTCAATAAACTCAGAAACTGTATCATATTACACTTCCAAGAACTTTTTTTTTCAAATGTTTGCAGGCTGCAACTTTCATGAGCAAGTGCAATACAAACTGGCTTCTATGTGTACAACTGCCTTTTTTCTCTCCTTAATCCAAGCAACTGTTCAGGAATATTCCTTTTTGGGGATTAGTGCATGCAGGGTGTTTTTATGTTTTCATGAGCCAACAAACATCGACATGGCTTTACTGTGTGGATTTGCCATTCTGCATGCATACACACTTAAACAGAGTTCAGGCATTGGTAGATGTGCATATGTGCTGACCTGGGAAATTTGAAAAATCTCAATCCTTTTCACATCATGCAGTACTCAAGAAGGTTCAAGCCTCCAATTGGAAGACCAATATCCTAACCACTCGCCTAACATGTACATCACTTTGCAAGCATCAAAATGAAGTTTGGTTCTATAACATACTGTGTCACACTGTAGCATACCGAGTCTGCAGTTTGTTGAAAAGGGATTCATCGCACTCAATTTCATATATACTCCACTGAATCTGCCAAGCGCTTTGAGCATGCACAAAACCCTATGCACTGGCAAGATCTTGAAATGGGCAAGGGAACGAGACCTATAAGACAATGACACCATCAGAATGGTTGGAGCATTAAGACGGGCATCGAACAAGAGCATTAAGATGGGCATCAAACAAGAGCATTAAGATGGGCATCAAACAAGAGCATTAAGATGGGCATCGAACAAGAGCATTAAGATGGGCATCGAACAAGAGCATTAAGATGGGCATCGAACAAGAGCATTAAGACGGGCATCGAACAAGCTGAATACTGCGGGATGAGACTGAGCTCAAGACATGAAGTCTTGCATCAATGGTGCACTAGTAGCATCACTATGTGTAGCAAACTATGACCAGTGAATTCAAATTGTCCAATTTTCACAGCCAATGCTGCAATGATCTCATAAGAACCACAGCTATATACATAAGCTGTGCACTTTGGATAAGAGGTCGAGTCTGACATGTTCAAGTACATTTGGGTTAAATACATTTCATTCATTAAATTGCACAAAGATATAACACTCATTAAAACAAAGATTTGGGGAAAACATCTTTAAAGCACACACACACACACACACACACACACACACACACACACACACACACACACACACACACACCTCTCTCTCTCTCTTCATACATACACACATGCACATACATACACACACGCACGCACGCACACACGCGCACACACACACCACCAAAGGGACTAACCTGTCTATCTGCATCCGTAGCAGAAACAAAGCGATAAATTGTTGTTCCAACAGCAGTTTTTTCATCAATTGTGCCAGCATTATAAGGTGCATTTATGAACACTGGATATGTAGGGATGACGTTGACATCAATATTCACGACCGTGTCATCTGTCAGATAATTCACAGCACGATCGACGGCTTGCACGTTTAACTGCAAGATATAAATGAAAGCAATACTTACCAACCATTTCACAATATCATAATCATGTAGTCTTGTAATCACTGCTGGGGGACCAAATGGGACACAGCAACAGGCAGGATCCTCTAAATCTGTCTGGAATGTGGCAGCCAATTGGTCAAGTATGTCTGAGGTTGTCCATGTTTTTTTGTGTGTTTTTTTTTACATTACCCAACCCACTCTCTCTTTTGACAAAGTTTCATGGCAATTAACAGGACCAAACTAAGCAAATATTTGTTGCATCACTGCTGTCAGGTCCAACAAATGATCTTCTGTATGTACTCATTTGTCTTACATTTGTGGAAAGCAATATGTCTCAAAAGGTCAGGATTCTCTTCTCCGGGTCAGAAAGCAATGTTTATTTCACATCTATGGAGGATACAGTCTAGACATAATGGAGATAACAGAGGGGCTTCTGCATATCTAGTGTATTACTGCCACTGCTGAAGAAAGACAAGACCGCAAGAGCATGTACACAATTGTGCTTTATTGCATAAGTTACTAGTTGTACACATTTGGGATCATGCCAAGATGCAACAGAGACTTATCATTCATTTTAAAATTGACATGTTAGTTTCCCCTACCCTGTTTCAGAGATTATAAACATTTCCTGCGGGAAGCTAGTGGACAGGGTGAGGGAATAATATGATTTAGTTTTTCAGTTGATGGATGGGATGCAGGACTCAAAGGTTTAAACTCCAGAAAGTGTACTTACTGTGAGCTGTCCTGTAGTTGTATCAGGTCTTTTGACAAAATAAATAGCACCAGTTTCTTGGTTCAGTACAAAGAAAGATGTTCCAGTTCCACCAGTAACACGGTAGGTTGGAATGTCCTGCACAGGTCCATAATTATTCGCATCAACAGCAGCTAAAAGTGCTTCTTCAACAACACATTCACTCTCTCATTTTTCATATTGAAAATGAAATAATGAAATCATTTGTCTTACTGAAAATGAAATAGTGATATTTGAATGCTTGTTTCAATCATATAAACACAGGCAACTTGCACTGCTTCCATTGTCTGAACATACTGACACTTTGAAAGGAAAACTACTTTAACAGTCAAAAATTCCACACTATGTAAACAGGTACTTCATTCTTCCATATTCAATGACCAAAGATTCTCTTATTTGAAACAAAAACAAATTTTCATAGTAGACAGTTCTTTCCTTTGTGATTATTTTTACAGAAGACAAACCAAACATCTACATTGTAACAATGAGTTAGCACTGGATGTACCATATCAAAACTCTGGTTGGTTATTCATAAAAAGAAAAAAGAAAAAAGAATTGATACAAACATAAGAGATTTAAAGGGCTCTCCTCTCTCTCTCTCTGTCTCTCTCT